>OY728130.1:2029505376-2030755376 GCA_963277665.1 Viscum album
ATACTTGAAACATTTTTAAGTTTCAAGTAGATGTCTTTGAAACCTTATAAATTATTTTCCATCAACATTTTTTAGGAAATTCTTTTTATTTTCAACTATTTATTATATGATTAATCCATGTTTTAAGTTTCATTTATATTATTTAATAGTTTATATTTTATAGTCTTTCAAATCCACGCACTTGAAACAGAATCCCACATCGAAAATGCAGAATGTTCTGTGCAGGAAATGGAGAACTAGAATCCCACATCGGAAATGCAGAATGATTGACAGGGTAAGCCCTCTTATAAAAAGGAGCTCTGGGTGAGAGCTTCTATCTGAATCCATACTGCTATAATGGAAATACTGTTGGATTTTAAATAGCATATAAATTATGATGAAAATTTTAATTATATACATATTTTTTTTGTTTTGTTTTGTTTATATATATATATATAAACAAAACAAAAAAACAAAATATTTTTTTTCATTTCAGGGAAAAGGCGGCATTGTAGATGCCGCCTTTGTAGCGTATTTTTAATTTTTTTAACCCACCATGTTTAAAAAAAAATATTTTTTAAAAAACATAATAAAAAAAATCTGCCTTCGACAGTTCAAGATATTGTCTTGATTGCATCTTCTATAGCTGCTACACTTTTTGATATTGGTGTTGGGTTACCTCATGTAGTGGATGAGTTCCTGGAGGTATTTTCAAATGATTTTTCAGGCTTACCCCCGGAGCAGGACATGAAGCTCTTGATCGATTTGGCACTGGGAACACAGCCAATATCTCTTCCCTCATATCGTATGGCCCCCACTGAGCTGAGGGAATTAAATATACAACTGGAAAATTTATAATCCAAAGGATTCATTCACCCATGCATTTCTCCTTGGGCCGCTCCTATTCTTTTTGCGAAGAAGACCGATGGATCCCTCCAGTTGTGTATTAACTACCAGAAGTTGAATAAAGTAACCATCAAGAAGAAATATCTTTTTCCCTAAATAGATGATTTGTTTGATGAGTTAAAGGGGGAAAGGTGGTTCTCAAAAATAGACTTGCATTCAGGTTACTATTAACTCAGGGTGAAAGAGGCAGATATCCCAAAAACAGCCTTCCGAAGTAGGTACAACCACTTTGAGTATATGGTCATGCCCTTCGGATTGACCAATGCTCCAACAGTCTTTATGGAACTCATGTATAGGGTGTGTTGTACCTCTAGAACCCCTCGTGGTTTAATTTTCATGATCACAATCACCCTATTATGTTTCTAATCTTGTTTTAAGTGTTTGTGTTGATAGGCAAAAGGTGGCCAAGGAATTAGGCCAAGAAGAAGCCAAAAGTGGACTGAAATTCAGACCACCGGCCAACCGGTGTCACTCCAGCGGCCAGCCGGTGGCAGCCAGACAGAAGGCTGAGCCACTGCCTCAGCACCGGCCAACCGGTGGCCTCAGCACCGGCCAGCCGGTGGCACCCAGCCAGCACAGTGTCAGCCACTGCCTCAGCACCGGCCAACCGGTGGCCTCCTCACCGGCCAGCCGGTGGTGCCTGAGCCCGAGCCCTCCTCCATTTTGCACACACCGGCCAACCGGTGGCCCTGTACCGGTCAGCCGGTGGAGCCAGTCAAACTAGCCGTTGGGCTGTTGACCAGCCTGTCCACTTGGCCTCCAACGGCTCCGAAGCCCCTTCCAACGGCTCCAAAGGCCTCTAACGGCCATATGAGGGTTCCCCCTCTATAAATAAAGGACTAGGAAGCCAAGGATCAATGTCGGAATTATACGGAAGCCCACGAGACACATTTTGATCATTTGGCGTACCTCCGACACATTCCCTCAAAGGAACTCCAATTGCTCCAACACACTTCCACATCCAAGGAGCACCACCAAAGAAGCTTGGGAGCGCTCTTCATCAACTCCAATCAACTATTGGCACCCAAGACTTCCTCATTACGGTTTTTCATTGTTTTATTTATTTTGAGCATCATTTTGGGTTTGTGCCTACAAACCCCCATCTATTTCATTCCTCTCTTTTGGGTTCTCACACCACCTTCAAGGTGTGAAGAGGTTAGTCAAGCCTTACCTTTTAAAAGGCTTGAATCATCGGTGAGCTAGCCTTCACCCGTTAAAAAGGCTAGTGGGTTTCTTGCTTAAACCATTAAAAAGCAAGCTGTAATAGGTGAGCTAGCCTTCACCTGTAAAAAGGCTAGTGGGTTTCTTGCTACAACCATTGAAAAGCAAGCGGTAGTAAATCTCTCAACGGTTGAGTTGGGAGCGGAGACGTAGGCCGGGTTTTAGGCCGAACTCCGTTATCAATTGCGTGTCTTGCCTCTTTACTTTCCGCTGCACTTTCAACTTTGATTTTAAATAATTAATTTTTTTAAAAGGCAATTCACCCCCCCTCTTGCCATCACTCCTTTCTTTCTCCGCCCAACAATTGGTATCAGAGGCAAAAATTTGAGTAATACCTTAACCGGTTTCAAATTCAAAGATCCATTGTGATGGCTTCAACCTCTTACGCCCCCGAAGGCTATTCTTTGGGTCGTGCTCCATTCTTTGATGGAACCGACTACACTTTTTGGAAAACTCGCATGATTACATTTCTTAAAAGTATTGGCTATCCTATATATAGAATTGTTATGCAAGGCTTTACTTTATCTAACAAGGATGAGTCCAAATGGACCCCCGAAGACATTGCAAATTTTGAGCTTGATGGCAAAGCCATGAATGCTCTTCATTGTGGGCTTGACTGTAATGAATTTAATCGTATTTCTACTTGCTCATCTTCTTATGATATTTGGAAACTTTTAGAAGTAACCCATGAAGGCCATTACAAGCCTGATTGCCCACTTCAAAAGAAAAAGGCCAAGCAAAAGGAGAAGAAGAAGGCTTTCAAAGCCACATGGAGTGATAGCTCCACATCCTCCTCCTCCTCCTCAAGCGACAAAGGTAACAAATGCCTAATGGCATTCCATGAGGTAACATCTTCCGACTCCTCATCCTCTTGTTCTTCTAAGTCTTTTAATCATTTATCTTATGAGGATCTCCAATTTGCAAGAGATCAATTGGAGGAAGGTTTTCACAAACTTTCTTCCAAATTTGTTGCTTTAAAAAAGAATTTCAAAAAACTCTCTTCCGAAAAAGAACAACTTCTCAAAGTGAAGGAAGAGTTGACCCTCAAAATCCAAAACTTTCCCGATGTTGATTCCATGGAATCAACAATCAAGGATTTAAGGGAATCCCTAGCCAAGTTCACCAATGGGGAACAAAATTTGACCAAACTCCTAGGTTCCCAACGCATTTCTAGAACCACCCAAGGGCTTGGCTATTCCAAGCAAGCTTCCTCTTCCCATGCACCTACTATTTTTGTAAGGGGGAGCTCTCAATTTAAATTTTTTAATTATTGCAGAAAACCCGGGCACTTAATTTATGAGTGCAATTGCAAAAATGCCCGGTATGGTAGGCCCAAATCTATTTTTCTTAATGATGAATTTCAAAGGAGAAGACCCGCCATAAGACAAGTGTGGATTGAAAAATCCCTCTTAGCGAGTCTCTCCGGGCCAAAATTTGTCTCGGTTTCAAAAACCTCTCCCCGATGATTTGTTGTTTTTATTTAGGGAGAGTTAGGATCATTTAAGTCTTTTTGCTTTATTTTCAACACTTGGTATCAAAATTTATTTTCAAACTTTCAATTCAAACTGTTTTTCAATTTTTCATTTCAAACTTTGATTCAAAACTTTCAATTCAAATTTCAAAAATTTCAATTGATTTAAAAAACTCTATCTTGTTTTTCAAATCGTTTCCCTCAATCAAGTTTTATGCCCCATGCTATTTTGATAATCACAAAGGGGGAGAAATTCTTGATTGATTGGGGGAGAATTCTCTATCATACTTTGCTTTCTTTTCAATTAATCCTTTAAAGCATGCCTCTCTTTTTTGTTTTTTTTACATTGTATGTTTTGGTGATTGTGATCATCAAAATAGGGGGAGATTGTTGTACCTCTCGAACCCCTCGTGGTTTAATTTTCATGATCACAATCACCCTCTTATGTTTCTAATCTTGTTTTAAGTGTTTGTGTTGATAGGCAAAAGGTGGCCAAGGAATTAGGCCAAGAAGAAGCCAAAAGTGGACTGAAATTCAGACCACCGGCCAACCGGTGTCACTCCAGCGGCCAGCCGGTGGCAACCAGACAGAAGGCTGAGCCACTGCCTCAGCACCGGCCAACCGGTGGCCTCAGCACCGGCCAGCCGGTGGCACCCAGCCAGCACAGTGTCGGCCACTGCCTCAGCACCGGCCAACCGGTGGCCTCCTCACCGGCCAGCCGGTGGTGCCTGAGCCCGAGCCCTCCTCCATTTTGCACACACCGGCCAACCGGTGGCCCTATACCGGTCAGCCGGTGGAGCCAGTCAAACTAGCCGTTGGGCTGTTGACCAGCCTGTCCACTTGGCCTCCAACGGCTCCGAAGCCCCTTCCAACGGCTCCAAAGGCCTCTAACGGCCATATGAGGGTTCCCCCTCTATAAATAAAGGACTAGGAAGCCAAGGATCAATGTCGGAATTATACGGAAGCCCACGAGACACATTTTGATCATTTGGCGTACCTCCGACGCATTCCCTCAAAGGAACTCCAATTGCTCCAACACACTTCCACATCCAAGGAGCACCACCAAAGAAGCTTGGGAGCGCTCTTCATCAACTCCAATCAACTATTGGCGCCCAAGACTTCCTCATTACGGTTTTTCATTGTTTTATTTATTTTGAGCATCATTTTGGGTTTGTGCCTACAAACCCCCATCTCTTTCATTCCTCTCTTTTGGGTTCTCACACCACCTTCAAGGTGTGAAGAGGTTAGTCAAGCCTTACCTTTTAAAAGGCTTGAATCATCGGTGAGCTAGCCTTCACCCGTTAAAAAGGCTAGTGGGTTTCTTGCTTAAACCATTAAAAAGCAAGCTATAATAGGTGAGCTAGCCTTCACCTGTAAAAAGTCTAGTGGGTTTCTTGCTACAACCATTGAAAAGAAAGCGGTAGTAAATCTCTCAACGGTTGAGTTGGGAGTGGAGACGTAGGCCAGGTTTTAGGCCGAACTCCGTTATCAATTGCGTGTCTTGCCTCTTTACTTTCCGCTGCACTTTCAACTTTGATTTTAAATAATTAATTTTTTTTAAAA
Source organism: Viscum album (assembly GCA_963277665.1). Classification (NCBI taxonomy): domain Eukaryota; kingdom Viridiplantae; phylum Streptophyta; class Magnoliopsida; order Santalales; family Viscaceae; genus Viscum; species Viscum album. Next base: position 2,029,510,517 of record OY728130.1, read on the forward strand.
GGAAATTCACCCCCCTCTTGCCATCACTCCTTTCTTTCTCCGCCCAACAGGGTGTTCCACCAATATCTAGATTTTTTTGTCATGGTGTTCGTGGACGACATCCTTGTTTACTCTGGATCTGAGGAGGAACATGAGAATCATTTGAGGATCGTGTTGGGAGCTTTGTGGGATCACAACTTTTATATAAAGCTATCCAAGTGCACCTTTTGGATGAGGGAGATGAAGTTTCTAGGGCATGTGACCTCAGAGCAGGGAGTTTTGGTGGACCTCAAGATGATCAGTGCGGTTATGTCACAAGAGCAGCTGAATAATGCATTCGAGATCAAGAGTTTTCTCGGCCTTGCTGGTTACTATAAGCGGTTTGTTTGAGATTTATTTCAGCTTGCTTCTCCCATGACCGCGCTCACCTAGAAAGGGTTGAAGTTTGTTTGGAGCCCATAATGTCAGGAATCATTCAAGGAGCTTAAGTGGTGGTTGAATACCACCCCCATATTGATCTTTCTAGAATCTGGAAAGGGATATGTGGTGTATTGTGATGCTTCAGGTATGGGTATTGGGCGCGTGCTTATCCAAGATGATGATGTGGTGGTGTATGGCTCCCGCCAACTCCGACCACACAAAAATAATTACCTGAATCACGACTTGAAGCTACCAGCTATGATGCATGCTTTGAAAACATAGCATTACTACCTCTTTAAGGAGATGTTTGTGGTATATTCTAATCACAAAATCTTGGCCTACATCTTCTCTCAGAAGGATCTCAATCTGAGGTAGCGCCACTAGATCGAGTACATATAGGGGTTTGAATTTGATATTGTCTATACCCCAGGCAAGGGTAATGTGGTGGTATATGATTTAAGTAGAAAAGTACCAGTGCAAGACTTGAGGAAGTCCAGTGACAAGTGGACTCTGATGGGGATCTTTGCTCAGATGCATGTGGAGACCAAAGAACACAACGGAGGTGTGTTCTTGGAGAGAATTCAGTTGACTCATTCTCTCTTGGAGTTGATTTAGCGAGAACAACCTAGTGATGTGATCTATCAGTGGTCAAGGCTGTTTATTCATGGTGGGGAGACGTCTTTTGATTTGTCATCATCTTCCGAGGGCATGTTGTGCTTTAAGGGCCATTCAGTAGTGTCATCATATCTACAGAAGGTGGTGATGTAGGATAGCCACCAGTCTCAGTGGGCTGTCCATCCGGGTGCCAGAAAGATGTATTATAATGTGCGATGACAGTTTTGGTGGCCAGGTATGATACATGAAATAGCTGACTTTGTGTCGAGATACTACACATGTCAGCATTTGAAAGCGGAGCACCAAAGGCCACCCAGTTTGTTCCAGCCATTACCTATTCCTACGTGGAAGTGGGATATGGTCACCATGGACTTCATTGTTGGATTACCTCGCACACCTCGGGTTAATAATTACATTTGGTTGGTGATTTATCATCTGACCAAATCATCCCACTTCAATCCAATCAAGGATACAACTAAAGTGGATGAGTTGGGCTGATTATATCTTCAAGAGGTATTAAGGCTTCATGGTGTGCCATCTGTAGTTGTCTCAGATAGAGACCCTTGTTTCACTTCTCGGTTTTGGGAAGGCCTTCAGAAGGCCTTGGGGTCTCAAATTAAAATGAGGATGATATACCACCCTCAAATGGATGGTCAGACAGAGCGAGAGAATTAGATTTTGGAGGACATGCTCCATGCATGTTTTTTGAATTTTGAGGTTCCTGGGATAGCCATTTGGGATTGGTTGAGTTATCTTTTAATAACAGTTACCAATCCTCAATCTGAATGGTTCCCTTTGAGGCACTCTATGGTCGGCCTTATGGGGTCCCCCTGTGTTGGGCTGAGGTAGGTGAGACCTCACTACTGGGGTTGAGTTTTGTGCAAGATAATTCTAATAAGATAAAATTTATTAGGAAGCCTTTATTGATAGCTTAGAGTCACCATAAATCATATGCTGATCATAGGAGTTGAGACCTAGAGTTTTCGGTGGGTGATCAGGTGTTTTTGAAAGTGGCCCCTCGTCTAAGTCATCGCTGTTTGGGAAAGAAGGGCAAGCTAACATCAAGGTATATTGGAACTTTTGAGATTACTAAGAGGATTAGAAAGGTGTAATATAGGTTATCTTTTCCTTCTCAGTTGACATCTATCTATGATGTCTCACAACTGAAGAAGTACAACCCGGATCCGTCCCTTGTGCTGAATTGGGAGGAGTTGGATATAGAGCCTGATCTATCTGTGGTTGAGCGACCAGTGTGTATTGTGGACTCCTAAGAGAAAGTTCTTCAAGGAAAGAATATTCTTCTAGTTCAAATCCTCTGGAAACATGGGAATGATGAGCATGAGACATAGGAGCGGAAGTCTTGGGTCGAAGAGCAGTTTCCGTTTCTCTTATCTGATCGGGCTTCAAGATGACTTTATGAGGGTGTAAAGTTTTTATGGTGAGGATAATTGTCACATACATGAATTAATTTAAAGTTATTTTTCATGTAATTTATATTATTTCTTTTTTTGCAGAGGTTTCCCATGCATTTTTGGAAGAAATGGTGGGTTTTCATGATTTGGGCCCAATCGTGAGCCCATTTCTAGATTTAAAAACAATTTTTTTCTTTTATAAATCCTTTATTTTTAAATTTTTTTATCCATTATACTTTCTAATTGGCCTCCCCTGACCTATTAAAACCACCATGTCTATTTATACCCCTTAGGAACTCATTATGATTTTGTATTTGGGTGATTTAGTTAGGCATTGGGCCAACCCGTGTGACCATTTCCTGATTTTAAAATTTTTTTAATTCTTTAAGATATCATTCATTTTTTTACTATTTTTTAATGATTCCACCTCTCACTCAAATTCAACATCCCTAGGAACGCCCCCATGTTCGTGTCTCCTTCTTTGGATTTCATTTGCATCACGAATTAGGGTGAAATTTCTCAAGGTTTCTAAAGTCTTCTAGATTTTAGAATGTAATTTGTTTCATCCATAACTCATTAAATTTTCACTCTTTCCCCCAATTTTAGTCCCCACTTGAACTCCTCAGCCTCATTCTATCCTTCCCATCAGTTTTGGTTGCTTGGAGATTCAACCTTTGGTGTATTTGAGGCGATTTCTTCAAGATATCTCAAGTAAGTGGGTTTTCTTCCTTTCTCCTCCCATTTGCTTAGGGTTTCTCCCATTTTATTAAGGTTTAATCCATTTTTCTTGAATTTACTAATTTCCAGAAATTAGGGATTCTAACCTAGGGTCTGTTTTTGAGTTTCTTGGCCCAATATTTTGGTTTTAGGTTTGTGTTCACTCCCTTGTGGTGTGGTGGTGGTGCGGTTGAAGTTCCACACAAGGATTTGAGGGTTTTGACATATATGGTAGGTGATTCCATGTGTAAGAATTATAAAATGATTTATCTTTATGTATTTATATTTATTTTATGTTCCTATTTCATTATTTTTAGTTCAAAATCTATTTTTGGTAGCATTTGTTAAGCGATTGATTTTTAAGTGCCAATTTTGTGTGAAAATGGGTGTTTTATTTGTGCATTTCATGTTGTACCAGTTGATGTTGTTTTATAATTCCTAGAATGGATTTATAAAAATGTTTTAGTGCTGAAAATTATGGATTTTTGTAATATTGGTATGCATTTTGTGTTAAGATAGGGGTTTTAAATGGATTTTATGTGAAAAGTTTTGTTATAACTTGTGTAAATATTTTATGGAAATTCTAAGCGTTTGTTTGAGTTATAAAAATGGTGAAAAGCATGTTTAGATACTATTTTGAGTGTGTATGACCATAAATGGTGTTTTTATGTGTAAATGGAATTTGTTATCATGTGGAACTTGTTTGATCACAAAGAGGGAAACCCAGGAATCTAGGTGGGCAGACGTGTATTAGCATGCTAGTGATCTAGAGTGGTTTTGTCCCTATTTCACTTATCAAGTTTGACATTGAAAACACTAACAAAATTATGATTATGATGATGTTGGGGACCACTAGGTTATGGTTTATTTCTCTACTATTGGCTTGTTCACAAGAACATATATTGTTATTGTTACTTTCACACCGAGATGCAAGGTTTATGGGGCTCACAACTAACTAGTGCCTAGAGGTGTTCCCGTGTTGAGTTCTCATTGAATATTTGTCATTTATCTTTGTATTATGGTGTGTTTGTATGGAAAATTCAATATATTACATGTTTTATTTAAATTTACCTATTCTTTAAAGTTACCCACTTTTAAAACTATTTTTATTTAACAGATTCACCTTTAGAAATTATTGCTACCATTCTTTGTTTATAACACTTGCATGCCTTTTATCTTATAATGATTGTCACAAGGAATATTTGTGTGGTATAATATTGGGATTAGGATCACACCCTACTTACACATTTGGGTGTAATTATACTTGGTTATTTTTGACACAAGTAAGGGCAAGACTTTTGGAGATGGTGGTTGAGGTTTCTAGTTGCTCCCGTTGTGCGGTGTTGTGGAGACGACTCGTGGGTGACAACCCCTTATCATGTGGAGGTCTTTGGGTTTTTTGGGTTCTATTTTTATGTATATTTGGAACTCTTATGTCATGTTTAGGCCCATGTATTCATTTATGAATTTTATTTAAGGCTTATTTGGCATGAATTTTCATATTCGGTTTATTGATTGTTTTTGGTTGTTTTATGTATCCATACTTGGGTAAATCATTCCCAAACCAATATTTATGATACCCATGAACTTGTAACAACCCTTCAGGATAGGGAATACCCTTTATTCCTTACTATGGGCTGGGTTTGGTTCTGGTTTTGATGGTGACCAGATTCGGTTCGTGAACAAATCCATTTAGTAACTTTTAAATGTATGTACTTAGCTTAGTCCAAGAAACCTCATGGATCTATCATGATAGATATTGATCCAAAGAATTTACAATACTTCACCCCCAAGTCCTTCATGGAGAATTACGTGTTCAAACAAGTCTTAACAAACTATAAGAATAGTATTTCATTTCTAATAAGTAATATATTTTACACTATTGGGAAAATAAACACACTCATACTAAACCCCTTATAGACATAAGGCTCACAATCATTCTTTATGAAACCAAATTCTATTATGGATTCATCAAAATAAATGTTACATGACCTGGATGATCGCTTAAATCCATAAATAGATCTATAAAAATTTTATACCCTATTAGAATCCTTTGGAGTCACAAACCTATATAGCTGTGTCATATAGAAATCTTCCCAAAGGTTGCTATTAAGGAAGGATATTTTTACATTCATTTTCCAATGTTCATTGTCATGTAATTATACTATGGAAATTATAATTCTGATTGATTTTAATATAACAACTGGTAAAAAAGTTTTTTCACAATCTATGCATTAATACTAACCATTTCACAACTAATTTAACTTTATAGGTACTAAATTAACTATCCAAGTCCAGTTTCTTCTTGAATACCCATTTACAACCAATAGAATTTACATCCACTAAAGGATATACCCAAATTCATAATTGGTTTTGGTACATGTAATATATTTTAGAACTCATGGCTTCTTTCTATTTGGTGGATTTTGCACTACCTACTACCTCCTTATTGGTCATAGACTCTTTATTATTTACTAATAATGAATCACCATCCTTGGTGGTTAAGAAACCATATCTTTCAGGTTCTCTAACCTCTATTGTTCTCTTACAAATTATTTATGTTTCTAGAACACCCTCTTATATTTGGATTTTTAGAATTTATTCTTGTGTAAAATATTGTGTATGTTGAGACATAACTTTATCAAATTCTCTCTCGCTCCCACTATCTATTTTAGATATTTTCTCTATCTTAAGGAACATGGAGTGTCTTACCACTATAAACCTTATGTTTTAGAGATCATATAGGTACTAACCCCTTGTTTCCTTAGGGTTTCCTATAAAGATACATTTTGTGACTTGTGGTGAAGGTTTGTTACTATAAGAGGCCTTAACAAATGATTCACATCTCTACACATGTATATTATACAACATTGATTTCCTTACACACCCAATTTCATATATAATTATTTATTCCACTTTAGTTGGAACTTGGTTTAGTATGTGCACTGGTGTCTATAATGTGTGTCCCTACAAGGATAATAGAAGACATGCATGACTCATCATTGATCCCACCATGTCAAGCAAGGTGTGGTTCCTCATTTCACTTATACCATTACATTATGGTGTATAAGGTAGAGTGAGTTGAGATTATATATTAAACTCCCATAAATAGTCAAAGAACACTTGGTTAATATACTCAATGACACAATTTGAGAGTTACTTTATCTTCTTACCATGTTGGTCCTCAACCTCATTCTTGTGTTCTTTGAATTTATCAAATAAATCCTACTTATACCTCATTAAGTATATATAACAAAATATACTAAAGGTATCAGTAAAAGTTATGAAGTATGAGTAGCCACCCATTAAATTAACCAAGAATAGTCTATAAACATCAGTATGAACTAACTCAATAATCTATATAGTCCTTTCATCTTTTCCAGAAAATGGGAATTTGGTTATTTTACCTTTTAAACAAGGATGACATATGCCAAGTGGTTTTAGTTTAAAAGAATATAAATATCCATCTTGGTATAATTTAGTTATGCATTTTTAATTTACATGACCTAAGAGGTGATGACACAATTGGGCATGATATTAATTATACAGACTAGATTTGTTATCAATTTCTATTACTTAGTTTGTGTAGTCCAATACATAAATACCATTATTAATTTTTGTCTTACTATAACATATTCTATATTTATAAAATAAACATGATTCATTCCCAATTTTGAAAAAAAATCCATTTGAGTCAAGACTGGGCATAGAAATAATGTTTTTAGCAACTCATTAAACACAAGGAAAATTATTTAAAATCAAGATCATATTAGTTTGAAATGTGAGGTGGTAGTATTTGATGGCTATTGCGGTGAGGTTGGATATATTATCAACTTGTAGATCCAACTCACCTTGTGAAATAGTTATAAATCCTCTTGGTTTCTATAATTAGATATAAATGTGAGGCCCAAATGCTATACATATTACCTAATTTAAATAAATAGATAGATTATACTTGATAATGAACACATTAAAATATTTCCCTTAATTCTTTATAGTGATGAAATTATTCTTCTAGTGACCATTCTTTCCACATAAAAAATAGACAACACCCTACTCCCTTGATTTCCCCTAGATCCTCCTCTTCTTATAAGGGAATTGTAAAAATGATTTAGACTTAATGTTAATCATGGAGTACTTTTCCTAGACTTTACTTTTATTCACTATAAGAACTAAAGGATTTGAATCCTTCATGCCCTTATCAACTTGGAAAATTAGAGTGAGTAAATCTATGAGTGACTTTTCAATGTTGTTAATATTGAAATTTGTAACAAAACTAGAGAGGCTCTAAGGGAGTGATGAAAAAATGGGATTGATGCATAGTTCCTCAAACAACTTAAACCTAAAAACCTATAGATACCCAATGTTTCCAATGATTTTGACTAATTTATCAACCATGTATCTATAACACATTTACACATAATCCATTTATTTTTATTCCTTGTTTGCATGTTAATCTATTTACATATATGTGGTCACATTCCAACATCTATAAATAACCCATGCCCAAGACACAAATAAAATAAATAAATGACTTGATAATTAGATTATCTATTTGTTTACTTATTGAGATAATAATAAATTAGCCTATGAACCCAGGGGAAAAACTCCTTTTATTGGTCTGGGCATGAGTTACAACATTCCACCTATCCTTCTATGTATCACCTAGGTTAGTTTTATCTCATCTATGTCATGAACTGACTCCGTATTCCAGGATACTCCTTCAATTACATATTTTTTATAATCACATGATAGTGAGAGGAACCAAAGGATTTATTAAGGAGAAATTACATAAAAAACCTCAGATACTCAAGTCTTATATAATAAAGGATAGAGATATGACAACCAAACTATTTAATTTAATTTAATAATAAATAATAAAAAATCATGGATTTTTTTAAATTAAATAAAATCAATATATACATAGGTCTGGTCTAAGATCATGATTAGTCACATACATGAAATGACTACACATTTAAAATAATTGGCTAATAATCATTTTAATTAGCTTTTTATTAAGATAAAATGTACACAGATTAATTCGATTAATTATCTAATTAATTAATTAATTCATTTTATCTTTATCTCTATTCAATATATCCTAGAGATACCCATCTTCTGTGATTCTAAATAATTTAAATATATTAATTTTATTAAAACTTAATAAAATAATTACATAACTTTTACTTGGAAGTAACTCAATGAGTAATTTTTTGGAATACTTGACGTGGTCCTTGTTGCATACAATGGACCCACACAACATATCACATACGCAACATGTGATGTTATTTCATGGTGTGTATAGTTAATAAATTACATACAAGACATATTAAAATTAAGTTGTGTGTACCAATTTAATGCATGTGGAGTATGTAGCATGTAACAACCATACATGAATTTTACTTTCATTAATATCATATAAAACCTATCATATGATGTGTTTAATCGATAAATGACACACAAAAACATAATTATGAGATTTAATGGAGTAATAAATTAATTTTCAATTTTCCACATAAATAGGTTGGGTGCACGATTTTTACATATAGCTATACAATTTGTATCTTACTCGTTGTATGTCCACGATGCATGCCTAGGTACTGAGCATGTATTTATGTACTAAAATTTATAAGGTACATGATGTGTATAGATGGTACACACCATGAAACCTCTTTATTATACATCTTTCAGTCCTTACCTGTCATGTAATTAATACATGATGTGTATTTGACTATACATTTTCACCATGAAAACATGTGGACTACATGGTGTGTAACCAAGTTACACGGTGTGTATTCCAACAAATTATGTTGTATCCTGTTTTGGTTAGAACACAACATATATTTAATAAATCCATATGTATTTATTATACGATGTCTTGTGGAATCTGTAGGTTATCCTGATTCAATGTATTGGGATGTACAATGCACACCTTCAGGCCACACAATGTGTACTCCTGTACAATCTGATCATAATTTCCAGTAACTTTGGATGAGTTCTTAGAATGTTATTTATTTATTATTAATCGGATTTGGGTTATATGATAAAGAAACGAATAAGGTAAGAATATATATTAACAACCATATTATAAGAACAAATTTATTTAAATTAAAACTAACTTTTAAACACATAAATGATAGATAATTAATAAATAATTTAAATTTAAACACTACTGCTCTGATACCACTTAAAGGTTATGGACATAGAATAAGCACCTATTGGGAAATTTACAACTTAGATTTTGTTGGATTCAATGTATAATATGCAATGTACATGATGGTGAATGTCACGACCAATAAAATTTTTCCAAATAATATTGAAAAACAACACTAGAACCAAGAAGGAATAATTTTCACATTAAATTTATAATTAAATTAAAACACAAGAAGAAAGATTACCTCAGTCTTGAGCTCTTTCTTCATTGAAGGTGTTGATTAGTCAAACATCATTTGGAGTATCATCATTGCATCATGAGGATCCAAAGAATATCCCCTTTAGAAGTGATCCACATGTTATCTATTGAACTCCAAACTATTCCAATAAAATTTTAGGCACTAGCATGACTAATTGATCATCATACTTTGTTTTCCTTGATCACTTGATGTTCCTTCAAGAATAAAGTGTAACACCCCAAGAATTTACAATAATTTCCTTTTAAGAATAAATTTAATTTTAATGATAGTTTGAAATTAATGCAATAAAAAGTTCAGATTTCTCTACATAGAACACTATATTTAGCTTGCGTTACATGTGACAAGAACTTTCTTCGATGACTTGTGTTACACGCAAGACTGAGTTTTACTGAATACTATTAATATTTTTATTTAAAAGAAAAATAATCTCCTAGATGTTAAATTGGATGTTATGAATAGGATTAACTAACTTATGAAAATATATAGTTGAATTCATTAGTTACCAATTAATTATAAATTAATGTAAAAACTAATTAAATATAAAGGAAATGTTTTTATAAAACTATTTTTAGGAACCAAAGGCATTTTATCTTAATAAATAAAATTAATTAATATTATTGGATGATATTAATGAAATTATATATTCAATAAAATTATTTTAAATTCATATAATATATTTGATAGTCATATGATAAGAATAAATCAGATTTTACATATAAAAATCTATATTTTTTCTAAAGGCAGTTTTGTTGCATTTTAATGTCGCACTTGTTTTAAACTAAATTTTAACAATTTTAAAAATTTTATTTGAAAAAATAAATTTCCATTTTGAAAGTGAAATGTAAAAATTATATTTGGTTGATTTTTTGGTATTTTTCTGAGGAGTTTCATTTTTTGATGAATAATAGAAAATACTGAATTTTAATTTAAAACTGAATTTTCATCTAAATAATTTATAATGTTAAATAATATTTTAAATTGGTTTTACAGTAAAATTATATCAATTATACATATATTAATCCATTTTTTTCATTTTAATTAGTTTTTAAATTTAAATTAGATGTAAAATCGTAGTAAACTTTTGAACATTTTCACTATAAAAACCCATTTTATTGACACGTTTGTGAGATTAATTTTATATTAATTTATACCACTTATATGATTTGGATTTGTAAAAATGGATTAAATATATGTAATCAGAATAATTTAAAATTTCTAATAATTTAAACTTAAATTTTTATCAAAATTTTTAGTGAAAACATTTAAAATTAGTTATAGCGATTGAGAGAAAAAAACTTTTCCAAGGGACAAATCTTTAAACTTAATGGAAAAAATGAACTGGAAACTTTTCCAAAACCCATTGGATGAAAATATTTCAACCTCATACATTCTATTATCTATATTGGTTTACTATTTGATACACTTTACATGAAAAAAACGTGGGTGGAATTTCCTCTTTAAAAAATTTACAAGTTTGCCACTCACCCCACTTATAAAAGGCCTCCCCTCCCCCTTCTTCACACCTCTAAAACCACTTTTGTTCTAAAAATACCTGAAAAAATAAATCCCCAAATTACATAACCTTATACTATAAGCCTTATATTTGGCATAAATTCAACTTATTAAGGAATTAGTGCAAACCTAAGGAGGATACCCAAAGAAGAGGTAATGTTTTTCTAAAAGCATTTTTATTTTATTTCTTTATGCACATCCTCAAATTTTTTATATCGTGATTATATAATAACCTCAGTATATTAAATATATTGATATTTTTTTTATATTAATGGTTTGACCTAAAACTTTATACAAAACTATCAAATGGGTTACGAAATCATTATTTGTGTGTATGGTAGGCTACCACCTCATGAACTAATGTTTTTTTTCAATTACCACCTTTCAAGGTTGGAAATATTGATGTAAATACTATTTATATATTATATATATGATATTTATTATATATTTATGCTTCTATAATTATTATATAACACAAAACATCATGATTTCCATTTTGTGGGAATACGATAACATCGTTCGTGTTACGACAGAGTACCGCATCATGAAGTGATGCGATTCATTCATTCTTTACATGGAATGTATTAAGGATGGTTTTAATAAAAATATATAATATATATGAAATAATAATTACAATAAAACTATAATATATATATATACATATATATATATATATATAATTTACTTTTCTTTTTTTTCAATAAGACAAGAAAATGGAAACAACATTCATGCATACGTATAACCTACCATCTCTATGAACAGCGTATTTCACTTCCTATTACCAAATTTAATGTATTAATATAAATAAATATATATTATATTTACATAATTTTTTACATTCCTAAGATGACGAAATCATGATCCAAGTAATAGGAACAAAAAATAACAAGTCAAAACATACTCGAAAAATAATGTAATTAACAACTGAAACAATGAAAAGAATGAAAGATTATGAACTAACAGGTGATAAGATGTTATAAAAGGATAATATATAATATTATAAATATTAATAAGGTTATATTATAAGTTAATAACATGCTTAAAACCACTATACAGGAGGTTAAAGGGCATTCAACCAAAAGTGAGCATAAGGTAAGGAATTTCATCTCAATTTACATTCCATTAAGACTTATTTGTTATTATACACTTATTAACCTTTATGTGGTGTATATACTTCTCATTTTACATGTAATATAATTAATACTTTATTTTTCATGGTATTTTAGGTTTGTATTTTAATTATTTTATCCAATGGTATTTTATTTGAAAATTACTAAGTGATAAAAGTTATTGTGAAATATCACTTATTTTGTGATTGCTACCTTTCTATTGAAATGATCACTTTATTATAATACATTTTCATTGGAAATTAAGTTTCTATTAAATATCCATATTATTGGGTTATGGATATGATTATTTCCTAAATCGTATACCATTTTTACATATAGTGTTTACTTTGAAAGTTATTTGATTAATTGGGGAAATATTGATAAATCTATATCCTTTACTTAATACAGATATTTGATAAGGCATATTGTTAATAAATTAAATTTATTATTCAATACATGAGGAATTATTTGGACTAGAAATTATGGGTGGGGACCGTACTTTATATAGACCCTCAATGCATCATTAGGTCTCATGAGACAAATCAGTTGTCCAAACTAAATGAGTTTCTACCTATAGTTTTAAAATGTATTGTGAATGGTCTTGATAGTATAAGTTTTCATGTGCCTCATACATGACATACAATATTTAATAATTTTATTTATTAATAATTTAGTTATTATTATTATTTATCAATGAGATTTTCTCTTTTACATTATCTATGAATGCATTTTATTCTTAGTTTATTGATTAAATGGCATGTGTATCAGTTAATTACCTTTCCATATTGATTCTTCCTAATCTCACTATGATAGTAAATTTATTTAAATGGAATGTATGTTCAATTATCAACCTTTTCATATTGATTATGATTATTTATTCATGATATATTTCACCATAATTAAATGTCACGACCCGACCTTGACTGGGGATCGAGCCTCAACCACCCCAAGACCACCTCCATAGGCCAATGGCTGCAACCAGTGATGAAGGAAGAAATAACATGGGGAGGTATTTTACTAGAAACCTGTACACAAACACAAAACTATCTAAATGCATAAGTATAGAGGAACAATAGTAAAAGATATAAAATACTAAGAGAATAACCATGCATATAAAACCTCCAAACAGTATAAGAGTATGGTAGTATAAATTGAAAATTAAAGGAAAAAAATACACACCAAACCAAAAAGATGTACCAACCTAAAAAAATAGAAAGTAAAATGTAGAGACAACCTAGATCCTGATTACCAATATGGGACCACCATAAGTAGTTCAATGTACCAGGTATCCCTAAGCTTCTTTATAGTCACCGCCAACATATCTTCCATTTGCATAAGTCACAACAAGTGAAGGAAAAGACCATGAAGGGGTGAGTATATACATATATAGTATGATTCCCCAAAATCTAAATGGGGAGAAGTAATATATATAATAGGAATAGAAAGACAGTAGATAGTAAATAGGATACAGAAAGTAGTGAAAGAGAATAAATCGACCCAAACCAAGAGAAGAAATAACCTTGTCTAAAAACAAGGGGATCAACACGATGTGTAGATAAACTGCACATCTAGTCTTTGCTACCCATAAAAGGAGAGTGAACTCATATAACCATAAGAATATAAACATAAAAAACACTTGGAATACCCTGATCATCTTCTCAACCCATGGAAGGAGAGTAACTAAATCCAAAGGTATTAATACAGAAGTATATATATATATGATCAGTAAAAATAGTCCCAAATGAGAGAGTATGGGGATATCTATATTACAACTCATCCCAAGAAAAGAGTCATCAACAATTCCAAAATTCCACTAATAATGCTCAACAATAACTATCCAAGTCAATCCATGCCATGTCATTGTGCCGCATAGTCAATGGGATACAATATCTAGGTAGAGGACCCATTACCTAGTACAAAAGGAGGGTTACACTTAGTGGTAGAGGACCCATGCCCAACCCAACCAGAGGGTTCCACTCTATAAGTTGGTAGAGAACCCATGCCCATCCCAGCTAGAGGGTTCTACTCTAGAAGTCAGTTGAGGACCCATGCCCAACCCAATTGGAGGGTTCCACCCTAGAAGTTGGTAGAGGACCCATGCCTAGCCTAGTTGGAGGGTTCCACTCTAGAATTCGGTAGAGGACCCATTCCCAGCCCAGATGGAATGTTCCACTCTAGAAGTTAGTAGAGGACCCATGCTCAACCCGACTAGAGGGTTTCAATCTAGAATCCATCAATCTGCCCCTTGTATGTCATTTCATAGTTTATTCTGGGGGTCATATTGGGATTAGTACCACCCTAAAACCTCAAACTGGAACCATGGGGTCCTACCGGTGAAGAACACAAAACAATTGAGGGAATAAAGCATAAGAACAAAAGTTTAACCATCATTGGACAATTTTTCTTGGACAAAAATTAAGAATGGGGAAATCCAAGTTAGAAAACAAGAATAACCAATTAAGTCAATATATAGGAGCATTCTAAGGGTCCTTAATTGGTGAAAATTAATAAAGGGGATTGAACTACTCAATTAATTTAATAAAAATTAGAATAATCCAAAAATTGATGATTCCTACCTAGAGATTTGATTGTTTTTAATTGAAGAATGTGTCCACTAATGAATGGAGGAGTTCGTTTCATTTTCTTCACTCTGATATTCTATAATACATAATTTTTTCATCATCTGAGGTGATTCTCAAATAGAAGGATAGGAAGAACATTGCTTGGAAATTCTGGGTTATGAGGCTAACCCTGGGCAGATTGACATAACAATATGATTTACAGGAAAATAATATTAGGTTAAATTAATGAATGAATGAGTTAAATAATAAATTAATCCATTGAATGTACCACCAATGGGAAAGATTTCTGAATGCCCTACACTAACCTATTTTATGTTGCGCCTATGTTAAAAAATGTATTCATGACTCAAACAAGGTCTTAGATTTATAATCCAAGCATTCATTTAAGATTTATCCTAATTTCTTTAAGAAACTGCATGTGTGAAATATAAAATATATTTAATATTTTTAGAAAGTTAATTCTGGGAAGATCAGGCCTTGGAATCTCACCCCGTATTAGTTCCTGCCTCTGTAAATATATATAGAATTATTTAAAATTCTTACAAGGAAAAAATTGGGTCTCTACATCATTCCCTCCTTCAATATTTTCTTCCCTGAAAATCAAAACTAAACAAACAACTTAGGATACTTGTCCCACATATTGCTCTCCCACTCCTAATAGCTCTCCTATAGGTTCTCATGCTTCCATAAAATGTAAACTAAGGGGATAGTCCATCCTCATAGGGTCCTCTCTTATATATCCTCGATCGCCATTAGGTGCTCCGAAAAGGTGGATCTATCCTCGATGTTCAGCTCACCCCAGTCGATGACTTGCATGGGGTCATGAATGTATCTCCTTAGCTACGATAAGTGGAAGACACCATTCAACTACTCTAGCTATGTGGATAGGGCTAGGTTATAAGAAACCTTACCAACAATTTGTGTGATCTTGAACGGTATGATGAACATCAAGTATAACTTTCCTCCCAGACCAAACCTTCACATTCCTCTTTATGGGGAGACTCTTATGAAAATGTAGCCTCCTCGCCCAAACTCCAAGGTCTAACGATGACAATTTGTGTAAGATTTATTCATGCTCTAAGCTGTTCTCATCCAACCACGGATGACCTAGAACTTCTCTGTCATTTCCTACACCAACTATGGACCCACAAGATATGTATCACTGATATCTATTCTACAAAAGGGTGACTTACAGGGTCTCATATAGGGCCTTAAAAGGTGTCACACCAATGGTAGAGTGGTAGCTGTTGTTGTACTCAAACTCTACCAAGGGTAAGTGATCCTCCCAACTCCATCCAAAGTCTAACATGAAAGCCCTTATTATATCCTCCAACACCTGGATAGTGTGCTCAGTCTTCCCATTGGTCTGGGGGTGAAAGGATGTATGCATCTTCATCTAGGTCCTAAATGACTCTTGAATCCCTCTCAAAAATCATGACATAAATTGTGCATCATGATCAGATACAATCATCGAGGGAACCCCATGAAGGAGAAACAATATCACATATATAAAAATTCCCCAAAATCTCCACCGAACTCTGCTCCTGGATAGTAAAGAAGCATACAAAATTCATGAGTCAGTCAATGATCACCCAAATTATAGTGACCATACTTTTTTATTACATTAATATGACATCATTTTAAATATAAATAATATAATAGTGTTACAAAACTAGGATCCAAAGGTTTAGTGTCTTGAAAAAATTAGTTGAAAACATAAAATTTACATAATAAAAAATAAAAATTATTTAATTCTTTCTTCTCTAGATTCTTAGTGGATCCCATGTACTCCTTAGTATAAGTATTCACCTGAGGATATACATTGAAGGGGTTAGCTAAAATCCCATTAAGAGGATAGATAAGAACACGAATCAATATATCATGGGTGAGTATCATCATTATCATCATAATTATAACATAATCATGAGATCATAATCATAATCATGAGAGGAAGCATTAGGTAAAGGCATAGAATGTCGTAATGCATAAAAATGAAACATCATATCTTAGTGATCAAATATCACACAAAGCTATGAACAAATCTAGCATCATGTTCATGCATAACATATGTGCATAACCATAACATCATCAATGTGAAAAAATATAGCATAATGTTCATGAATATTGAACATTATTTCATGAGATACATCACATTACCCAATGAATTAGAGTGGTATATAATTTTAGGTGCACCCTGTCACATCATAACATTTACATAATCATATATGAAACATAGAACATATACCAATATTAGACATAAAATAACCCATAGAAAAGAAATGGGTTCCAGGAGGATTTAATAAAGAATAAATTCATGAATAAACCTTGTGGTTCCCAAAATAAAAATAGAATAATAGACTTGGTATAAGAATCATCAATCTTATTTTAAAAATAAATAATATCATGATAAGTAAGACATGTGTTTTTAGAAAGAAGAGTTATTTTGGAAAAATCTTTGCATTTGTCATAAAATAAGATTGGAAGAATGTATATCTTAGAAATGAAATGGGAAGAAAAATGAAATTATATTTGAGAAATATTAAAAGAACATTCATACAGAAATTTGACACGAAAGGGGAAAACCCTAAAGAAATAAAATTGGGTTCGAGAATCCCCTTACCTTATGTCTAAATGATTTCTTCACTTTAATATACACGACAATCAAATTATATTAATTAATTAATAAATCCTGAACCTATTATATATGTATTTTATTCATTATAATTTTATTAAGTTCATTTATGGCCATTTTGATGAGTTATAGTGTTCAATTCATCGTTCATGAGTGTTTGTTTTCTTGTTTTTCATGATTGGTTCACTTGTATACATGTATGGAGGATCATGTAAAATGAGAATAATTATCCAGAACTAAAATTATATGTTATTAAATAAGTTTAAATGTTATTATATATTATTTTGTTTCCAAATATGAGGATTATTCATTAGATAAAATTTTAATGATAACCGTTTAGATTAATTTTGGCGGCTTTCGATCACAATTAACTCATTTTGTTTTATTATTTAATATTATGTATATATGTTAGTTATAGAATATAAAAAATTTTATTAGATAAATATTAAAATAATTTTCATGCATTATAATGGTTTTATGACCATCCTTGAAGTCATTAAATGAAAATGAAAACTTGTCATCCTCGAAGGTGATACATCAATACCTTACAAACGATGTTTTCATTTTTAGAATAAAAGGGAGAGAAGAAGAGGTTTGATGATGGATTATTACATTAACATAATAAAATTATAGTATATATAAGATAATGGAGTTATAATTCCACTTGTATGAGATGAGGTGAGGAGATAATAAGAAAATAAAAGAACTTGAAACGAAATTAAAAGAAAACAGAAGAGGATTTTACCTCATAAACTTATTCTTTTAGAGAACCTCCTTAGGGAAATTTGATTTGGTATTTTGTTGAGACCAAAGGATCATATATGTGGGTGAGTGTATTTAAAATAGTATTGGGAATAAATTGGACAATCTTCAAGGCTTTTAAGGTGTAAGAAGAAGAGGTGGTGAGAGGTGGTATTTATAGGGGGAAACATGTGTTTTTTTGATTATTTTATTCATTAGTTTATTATTTTAGATAAAGAATATGAATATTTTTGATTCCCATGATTAAATATAGTAAAGAGAGAATTATTTTTCATTATTATAGTCTTATATCATCTATACATTATTTATGACTCAATAATTCATGTATTTTCTAAATACTATAAATTACCGTATTTCACTATTCACAAAAATTCAACTATTTTTAGAAAATAAAAAAAAATATCCATAACCATTTTTATGTTAATAATTAAAATATTAAATCCATTTTATGAAAATAATTTTCTAAATATGATAAGTTTAATTTTTAATTAAAAAAATCATTTATTTGAAAAATACCGATTTTAAAATTATAACCAATTTTGTGACACTATGAAAATTTAATTAAGGTGTCATAAAATTATCTTATAATCATAAGAAAAAAAATGTTTAATTTATAAATCTATTTTATGAAAATAAATTTTCTTTAAAATCATTATATAAATTTTAAAATTATAAATAAACATTTATATTTTATAAAAATACCAACACTTAATTTATCATTTCTAAAACATTTATTTACTTATAATATTATAATATTATATCATATTATCATTTACCTAAATTTTATTTATGATTTCATAGATTATGTTACTATTCTATATGCCAAATTACTATTCATAATGGCCATGTTACTATTCCAAGGGTTAGGTTACTATTTTATCAGGATAAGTTCCTTAATTTATTTAAATATTACTTATTTCATTCTTAATTTATGAGAATGATGTTTTTATTAGGATCTACATGCTATGTATGTGTTTTATACTATCAAACATAATTATAAGAAGGGAAACAATTCCATTTATAAAAGTTTGGGTCATTACATTCTTCTCCCCTTTTTGAAATTTGGCCCCCAAAATTTCATTTTACATAAACAGGTGAGAGTATTTATCCTTCATCACTTCCTCCAGTTCCCATGTTGCCTCTTCTTACTTATGGTTCCACCATAGTACTTTGATTAGGTGAGTAGTCTTGTTGTGTAGAAATTTATCTCTATGGTCCAAGAACTTCACCGGCTTCTCCTCATAGGATAGATCATTTTCCAATTGTACTACATCTAGATTCAGTACATGTGAGGGATTTGGTATGTACTTCCTCAATAGGGATACATGGAATACATTGTGCACTTGAGACATGGTAGGTGTAAGTGCTAGTCGATAGGCCCCGCTCTAACATGATCAATAATCTCTAAGGGTTCGATGTAACTAGGAATCAACTTTACTTTCTTCCCAAATATCACGATCCTCTTCCATGTAGATATTTAAAGGAGTATCATGTCTCTGACCTCAAACTCTAGGCCCCATTAACGATTGTCTGCATAGATCTTCTATCGACTTTGGTCTGCCTTGATGTGATGCTAAATGGTTTTCACCTTATCCACCATTTCTTAGACCATTTTAGGTCCTAGAAACTTACGTTCACTGAATTCACCCCAGAATGTTTTTGTTATGCATATTTTCCAATAAAGGGATTCATATGGAGCCATTTTGATGCTTGAGTGAAAACTGTTGATGTAAGAGAACTCAGCTAGAGGTAGATGTTGTTCCCATACTCCTTTGAAGCCCATAGAATGTGCTCTCAACATGTATTCTAGTTTCTGAATAGTACACTCTGATTTTCCATTAGTTTGAGGATGATAATCCATACTGAAGTTCAGTTCAGTGTTTAGAGAATGTTGGAAACTTTTCCAAAACTAGGATGTGAATCTTGGATCTCGATCAAATACAATCGATAGTGGTACTCCATGAATCCTTACCACTTCTTTAATGTATATTTGTGTAAGTTGATCCAGTTATAAGTCCTATCAAATTGAAATAAAGTGATATGTATTTGTAAGATGATCCACAACAACTCATATAACACTATTCCTCTAGATATATTCAGAAGTCCGGTGTTAAAGTCGATGGTGATGTTTTCCCATTTCCTTGTTGGTATGGGTAATGGTTGCATCAACACCTTATACTTTTGAATTTCATACTTCACTTACTGAAATAATAGATACTTTAATGTATATTCAATGATATTTTTATTCATATTGTCCCACCAATAGTTCTCTTAGAGATCTTGATACATCTCTCTGTTCCTTAGGTGAATAGTGAAGGTTGAGCTATGCGAGTCACTCAGAATCTCTCTATTTATCTTTGGATTGGATGGTACACATAGTTATGAACAAAATATTATAAATCCTTCCTCATAAATTTTGAACTCTGAGGATTTTCCCCTTCTCATGGCTTCCAAATTCTTATGAATTTACATACCATTTATTTAACCATCCTTTATTTTCTCTATAGGGGATGGTTGAGAAATAATTTTAGAAAGGATTGATGATGTTCCTTCCTTAATTATTCCCATGTCAATCCTTTGAAAATCTAATAAGACTGTATGCTTCTCAATTATCATTATTTATAAAGTTTTAGGATCATTTCTACTTAGAGAATCCACTAATTTATTAACTTTTACAGGATGATAGTGGATTGAGAAATAATAATCCTTGATGAGATCTAACCATCTTCACCAGAATATATTAATCTCATTCTATGTGAATATATATTTTAGGTTCTTATTATCAATATATATTTCACACATTTCCCCATAGAGATAATGTAGCCAGATTTTCAATGTGAAGATCACAAATGCCAACTCCAGATCATGCATGGGATAGTTTTTTTCTTTAATTTTCATCTCCCTTGTGGTGTAGGCTATAATTTTATTATTTTTCATCAGTAAACATCCTAAGACCTTATTTTAAGCATCACTATATACCACAGTGATTTCCCCAATTATTGAAAGTGTGAGTACTGGTGCGATGATAAGACTCTTTTTTAACTCTTTGAAGCAGTATTCACATTCACTGGTCCAGAAATTTTTTTATCCCTTCAAAGTTAGTTTGGTTAGTGGGTTTTGAAAATTGTGATATTTTCTTCACAAATATATGATAATATCAAAATAAACCATGGAAACTAAGTATCTTTGTTATAGATGTTATCCTGAACTACTCTTCGATTGCCTTTGTCTTGGAAGGGTCCATAGATGTTCCTTTGCTGGTGATAACATGCCCCAAAAATTATAATTCCTCCATCCAGAACTAAAATTTACTATACATTGCATAAAATTTTTCCCTTCACAAAGTCTTTAGAATAGTATTCAAATTCTCCTCATGTTCCTCCTTTATCTTAGAGTATATCAGAATATCATCAATAAAGACTACCACAAATTTGTTGAGGTGATCTCTAAATACTCTATTCATTAATTCCATGAATATTGTTGGATAATTAGTGAGTTTAAAAGGAATCACTATGAACTCATGGTGTCCATTCCTTGTTCAAAATTATTTCTTGGGAATGTCATCATTCCTCACCTTTAATTGGTGATATCCTAACCGAAATTCCACCTTAGAGAAATACTTGGCCCCATGTAGCTGGACAAACAAGTCATCTATCCATGGAAGGGGATATTTTTTCTTTATTGTTATTTTTTTGAGCTCATGATAATCAATAAAGAGATGCATCGATCCATCCTTCTTATCAATGAAGAGGTCTGGTTTACCCCATGGTGAAGCACTTGGGCATATAAAACCCTTACCCAGATTCTCTTATAATTTCTTTTAGTTCCTCTAACTCAATAGTGGACATTCTATAAGGTTTCTTTGATATAGGTAGAGATCTAGGAATAAGTTCAATTGATAACTCAACCTCTTAGTCAGAAGGAATACTAGAAAATTCTTCAGGGAACACATGAGTGTAGTCTATTATAATGGTTAGGTCTTCGATCATGATTCTATCCTTTGTATCAATCATTTGAGATAGATATGCTTGCTTATAAGGCAATAATATCTATAATTTAGACAATGATTTTGAAGGATATTCATCCTCATCCCAACAATTATAAAAAATTGGAGGATGCCTCTGGATGTGAAGAGTGATCTTTCTTTCTTGACAGTTGATGTTGGCTTTCTACAAAGATAGCCAATCCATGCCCAATATAACATCAAACTCCACCAAAGAAAGTAAGAAAATATTTTATAGGAGTTTCAATTTACATACATTAACTAGGGAGGATTTATATACTTTAGATGCAATAATTTCCCCATTTTATGTTCTCAGAGACAAATCAACCTCCATATTTTGAGGTGGTGTTTGTATAGTTCTACTAAACTTGAAAGATACGAAAGAATTCATAGAACCAAAATAAAATAGCACATTTTATATTCTTGAATGAATAACTAGTGTACCCATCACCACATCATTATTGATATCCACCTTGGTAGTAGTGATGAAATAATATTTCTCTTGATCCTTTGGCTTTTGGGGATGTTGCAATTTAATACCCTTGAGGAATCAATGTTTAGTGCACTGGTTTTCATAGTGCCCTTGCTCCATACAGTTGAAGCATTGAACCATGGGTGGTGATATACTTTACTCTACCACATTGTCCTACTTCCTCATGTCTCTTAGAAATTCATGGTCTTAGTGGCATTATCTCCCACACTTGAAGCATTTCCCTATCCCTACGAGGAAATTACCATTATGATTCTTCCCACATTTTTAACATGTGAGTGGTTGAGTTTTCTTTCCAAATTTTTTCGTTAGATCCCCCAGCTTGAAACTCCATCTTTCAGTTATTATATCCATATCCATGGGACCTAAGTTCGTCCTTGTCATGAGGATGATCAAGTTTACATTTATAAAACCCAAGATATAGCATAGTGGCTATCCTCAAGGTTGCTCTCAAGGAAGCAGTGTTGAGAGCCTAGGTAGTTATTCTGAAAATATTTTTATATTTTTATATTTTGAAAACAATAAAACAAAAGTAAAAAATCATTGATGAAAACCACATTGAGGTGAAAAATAGTGAATGAATAGAAGAAAAATAAAATAAACAAAACACTATGAAAGAAAGAAAAAAAATACAGAAACAACACAAGAAAAAAAAACACACAGAACAAAAAAATGACCGCAAGACACATAAAACAGTAGTCAGTGAGAACAAGGCCAGTACTAGGTTCATCCATACTCAAATCTCTATCATAGATCTATACAATAATTAAATCCCCAATTCCTGTCTCACATTGTTCATGCTTAATATTTCAGATCACACACCTCTCACCTATATAGTGAACAATCAAACACTGAAAGTCTTTAGTGCTCGACCATCCATCCAAATTGCATACTAATTCCCTAAACTTACTCACTATGACCAGGATGTAACTAATCAAAATGAACCTATTGAGTTTGTCAGATTGTACATACCATCTTAATTGCTCAGTTTTATAAATTGATATTAAAAGGGAAGAAAATATAGGGAGAGAAATTAGTACATCGTTCTCGTGCTAGGTTTCACTCTCACCCACCCAAATCACTATCACGATCTAATAAGGTGAAGAAGAAAAAAATGATGATCACGATGAGGAACAAATCTCCAGATCGCATCGGGTTTCATAACCTAGATCTATCATTGCAAATTAGATCTCCATTACTGGAGAATCAATATCACAATCACGATACAAAGAGAGGAAGAACGAACAACATAGAACAAACACACAATTCAATTAAACAAAAAAGTAGAAAAAGTGTTTACAAAGAACAAAAGAAAACACCACAAAAAAAGATCATAAAGAGGTAAGGGATGAAGGCATAGTAGGAGATGGAGGAGAAGGGTCTCATATCTAGGTTGAAGATGATCCACAGTCTGTGAGGTGTGGATGGAGTGATGAATGGTGATATCTGTGGAGTGTACCTCCTTTTATTCCTCTAACAGGAGAGGAGCTCTTCTTATTCAGAGAATAAAATAGAAAAACACAATAAATAGGTAGTAGCTTAATCCACATGGCGCCCATTGAGACAAATGTCACCAACCATTGGGAAACATCCTGTAAGTGTAGTTGGCCTCCTGCAACGAACTGCATATTCCTCACTCTTTCCCACGATCTGCTCACCTTGGAACACCCACAATCACCCCCCATACAGAACAAAAGAACACAAAAAATACACGTGAGAGAGTTCTTTAAAATGAAACTGCTATTAAAATAAATTACTATTATAATAGTAATAATAGAAATGTAAAAATATTAATAAGAAAACTAATTAAAACAAATATATATATATATATATATATATTTACATATATGTATAATTACTATTATTAATACATAGACACACACATACACACACACATATATATATAATAAATTTATTATAAGAAATATATGTATATATATTATAAATATTATATTTATTTATTAATATTTACTTATTATAAAATAAAAGTAATTAATATTATATATATAAGTATATATATTATTATTATATATATTATATATTATGTATGTTATATAATCTATTATATTTATTATTACTATTATTATATATTGTATTATACATTAAATAAAATAAAAAAAACATTGAAATGAGGGGGGAATGGTTCAGAGAACAGAGGTTAGGGGGGAAGGGTTGCAGTAGTGCATGACCGAAAGTCTGGAGAGGAGGAGATGAACAGTGGGGAAGATGGGGTTTGAACAGGGTTTGGCAGCTCGTGCGATAGTGCTTTAGGAGACATGATACAGGGAAAGAGGGTCAGGTGACTTGATGTGGTGTGGGGTAGAGGAACACAATGGTGCTCAGTTTTAGGTAGTAGCGAATTCAGAGGGAGGCGAGTCCAGCATGGGCTGTGTGGACGATGGTGAGGGCTTCAATCGAGTGCGGGTAAGGGGTGTTTTGTTCTGGATACAAAGGGGAGAGTTATTCAACGGTGGGTTAGATATGGTTTAAATCTAAGTAAATCTATGTTGATTTATGGTTTTACTGTGGTTTCAGATCTTAATATGCTGCTGGGTTGCTTTGACTTGCTGTTGCTTTTATTTTCTAGTTCGATTTTGTATTGTTATTCTACCGTGGTGATGAATTTGTGTATGCTGTGGTGGTGGATTTGGATTTTTGGTGGGGTGATAGTGAGTCACAGGAAGGATTGACGGTGAGATGGGTAGTGGGAGGACGATTGGAATGGTGAGTCGAGATAGATTCGGTGACTACGAGTCACAATTAGCTGGAGTGGAACGGTGTCGATAGGTCAGAAGGGAGGGGAGAGGGTAACAATTGGTGCTGGGGGGTATCAGTGACTTGATACACCATTGGGGTGAAATGGTGACTCGGAAGGTGTTAGTGAGACATTGTGAAATTGTGAGACAAAGGGATAACGGTGAGACCGAGTCACCATTGTGTGGGAAAATGGCAAAGGTAGGAAAGAACAATATTGGTGGGTCAAAATGGAAATGGCGACGCTGACTCAAAAAAATGGAAAGGGGAAGGAATGGTGAATCATGTCACTGATATGTGGTTTCGATAACTCAAAAACACCTTCAAAACAAAAAATAAATTAAACAATTAAATTAACAAATAAAATTAACAACTAAATAAAAATTAAACTAAGTTAAAAATAAAATAAAATTAATTACACATTATTATGAAGAAATAATTTATTTAAGATTAACATTTATTTAAAAAAAAATTAATTTAAAACAATTAAAAATATTAAAAGAAATTTTATTAAATTAATTAACTAATTAAATTAATCAAATGAATTGATAAAATTAAAGAATTAAATTAAAATAAAAGTATTAAATGAATAAAATTAAATTTCTAAAACTAATTTAATTATTTAAAGAACTAAAAACTAAAGTGAATTATTTATTTACAATTTTAAAATAAATAAATAATTAAATTAATTAAATTAATGAATCAAATGTTATTAAATTGAAAATAAATTGCATAAATAATTAATTAATTAAATGAAATTGTTATTTTGGAAAACCTAAAACAATGAAATAATGAAATAAATAAAAGAATAAAAATTTTTAATTTAAACAAAAGAATAAAAAAAAGAATGAAAAAAATAAAGAAAGAATAAATTAATTGTGTTATTAAAAAAAAAGGTAAACACTAAAAACACACTTTTACAGAGAAACACATTTTTTACAATTTAATCTATAAAATACAGAAATAATTAATCATTACACAAAATACATTATTTTAATAATAAAAAGAGAGGAAAAAGTGAAAATTGTTGTGGAAAAAATCATGAAAAAACAGCCACATCATACTCCTCCAAACTTAAATATTTGTTTTTCATAAAAAAATGCATGTTTTTTGACTTTATAAAATAAAAGAGAATATTTTTCAAATTTAGTTCAACATGTTCATGTCAATACTTATTATTATAGAGGAACACAATCATAACTAGCTTTTTAGGAGTGCTAAAAAATGGTACTACCTAGTTTCAATTATAAGCTTGAAATGAAAAGCAGCACCGATTCATCCACTATTAAAGATGTCATGCCTCCTGCATGAAATCCAATAACTATTATACTTCAATTCTAGTTCAATTTTCAATTCAAAAAGTGATGACTTGTTAGATAAAAGTGTAATTAACACCTTAACCAAATGCACCTTCAAGTTTCACTTTCTCTTAAGTTCCAAAAATGTTTATTTATTCCCAAATCACTTCACTCATACAACTCAAATGATCTTTAATTAAATTTATTGTTCCATTCTTCATTTGGGTTCAAAATTGACCTCACATAAATGAGCTCATTTTTGATAGGGCACTTTATTGTAATTTTTCCCAGACATATTCCATGTGTAGATCACTATGCATAGAACTTATTGAAATTTAAATTAGATTTTATTTATTCAAAAAAATACCCCTAGTGAACCTATCTTAGAGACTCATTGTGGGATCCCATTTTGTACTTTACTCTAGTTACAAAGGATTTAAAATATTATAATTTTAGTAGGCTCAATTAAAAGATTTTTTTATTAAAAGATGATTCCCTTAGGATTAAGTTAAAATTTCATATTTCTTAAAGCTATGATACTAATTCCACAAAAATATATCATATCATACTCCATTCCTTAGTTCCTAAACAGAAAATCCCTAATGATAATGTGCTACTCATTCAGAAATCACTCATCTCCAACAACTTCAGACTTAGTGAAACCCTTAACTACAAACAAGTTGGTATATAATAGAAAAGATATAAATGATGTGCAATTTAAATCCAGCTGACCCTCAGGTTGTGAAAGAAAATTGGAAAAATTTTTAGGGAATTTTGAAAAATTTGAAAAATTTGAAAAAAATGATCATTTTGTAAACAAAAAAATCAGGGGGAATTTGAAGTGAGAAAATGACCCCTCTCCCCCACACTTAAAACTCAACACTATTCCCAATGTTGACTCTCAAGGTGGGGGACAACTTAATTCAAATAAATTGGGAAATTCAACACTTAAAATAATGAGTAGGGGTAACAGTAAAGTTCAACAAAAAATGTTTACCACATATAAAAAGAAAATAAAAGAAAACAAAAAAGAATATATAAAAGAACCCCACCATCCAACACTAGCAACAAGAACAATTATTTTTTTAAAACGTTAATTATTTGAATTTTTATAATCAGACAAATGATTTTTCAATAGAATTCAAGCAGTAGCATGATATGCAATGATGTTCAGTGGTAGTAATTGATTGAAAAAGAATGAAAATAATGGGTGAAATAAAGTTTCATAAATCAATTAAAAATAAATTTTCAACTCTTTAGTTTTAAGTAAGATAACACCCAATAGGAAAAATAGATTCGTAATTTTTAAAATGAATAGGGGGACTCCCCCACAATTAGTTCACAACAACAAGCAAAATGAATGCATAGAATAAAAGTTTACAAAATGAAAAATACTACTTCCCTGTATGTGAATGCTTCTCATTTTTTTAAAGTCTCCCCATGTTGAATTTCTGTAAGTACCTTGGCTGATCAGTTCAAGTTCTTTCAAAATATAAACAAATTAATATTAGTATTGAAAATTTAAATCTAAAAAATAATTGAAACTAGGTTTAAGTCAGGGAGTTTTATCCATGAGTTTGTTTCTCCCTTTGGTATCAAATGATTTCCATGTGGAACTGACTATCTTATTATTTATCTACTAAGAAAAAACACAAAAATTAAAAACAATAATCATTAAGAAAATAAAATAAGAAATTGAAAACGATAATCCTAGGATAACCCCCAGGGGGTGCTGTATTTTGACTGTCCACAATTGGACAGTCAGTGGATCAACCCCAGTCTGATGGGGGATTGTGCTTCTTGCTTAATAACCACCAGGTTTTGTTCTTTAAAACTTTAGTGACTTGAAAAAAGTGGAGTACCCCTTGTGCAGCTTCAAATATAACTCCATCCTTAATAGTGTAAAACCTCTTGTAAAGTGCTGGAGGGTTAAAAAGAATTTAGGGGTAATGCCCTGCTCCTTTTGCTTGAGTTTGCACGTGTTTAATGAATGAAACTATTGGATGATACTTATCCTTACATATAATCCAATCAAATATTTCTTCTTGGAAAATAAAAAATGTGTCAACATCCACTTTTGTCCCTATGCATAGCTCTGAACACTCTTGTTCTTCCACATGGGTTGCTTCCTTAAGACTCTTCAGGAAATCACATAGCTCACCTGACTCTTCTGAACCTACACAGGTAGAATCAAAATTATCATTATCCACACAAAAACTAGAATCATATAAATTCAAGGTATATTTAATAAAGTGAAATTCACACTAAGTTTATTCAGTATTCTCTTCTCTAAGAGTATTCAGTGCTCCTATGAGTGTGTCTGTAGCAGGAGTGAGGTAGTTAACCTCTTCTGGACACTCTTCAAAACACATTATCTTTAATGTGTTGTCCTATTAAGAAAATTTAAGGATGTCTTGTGTTGGATAATCCTATGAAAATAAGTAAAATAATTAGTCAAAGCAGTGAAAAAAAATCATCAAATGAAGTGAAAGAAAAAAAATAATCTCTCAAATTGTGTTTAGAATATTATATGTCATCATGTTATTTCTCCTTCATGCTCTTAAAAACAAATTCAAGATGCATATCATGGATATCCAGCTATAAATCAGAGGGTTATCCATGCTAAAAAATAGATAGCTCTAATTTCTTACCTCTCATTCTGTTTATACTTTCCTTTCTTCTCAGTTGCTTTTCATAAGGTGGAACTTCAATGGATTATTGGGGAACTACCATGTTCTGATCCTCTTGAGCCTGGTAGGTAGGTATTAGAAAGTCCTTAATTCTCTTTGCAGTCAACAGATATTTTTTGGTAGGTTGTTTCCCCTATTGACCCCTCATAATTTGATTGAATCGATGTGCATATTGCTGTTTAATCTCTTATATCACAACCTTTGTAGCTTCTGAGGGTATTCTACTAGTTAGATTTGTACCAAAAATTGGAATAAGGAAACAACCTCATGCAATAATTTCACATTAAATAAATCAAACAATTTAACACCAAAAAAAGAGAACATAGTAGCCATTTCTTTTTATTTTTTTATATTTTAAGAAAAAAAATGGAAAAACCAATTCGGAAAACGTTTCTTACATGGAAACAATGCCAAAATTTTAAATCATCATAATCATGAGGATGGTTATGTTTAAATTTATAAAACCCAAGATATAACACAATATCTACCCTTAGGGTTGCTCTTAAGAAATCAATATCGAGAGCCTAGGGGGTTGTTTTGAAAATCTTTTTGTATTTTTTTTTTATTTTGAGAACAAAAAAAAAACAATAAAGCAGAGATAAAAACCATAGTGATGTGAAAAATAGTGAATGGACAGAATAAAAATAGGAGAAACAAAACACTATAAAATAAATACAGTAAGATAGACATAACACAAGGAACAAAAAAACACACACAAAATAAAAAACACAGAAAACAATAGTCAGTGAGAACAATGCTAGGCCCAAGTTCTTCCAACCTCAAATATCTATCCTAGATCTAAAAAAGAATTAAATAACCAATTACCTACTCATATAGTGCATGCTCAATGGTTGGGATCACACACCTCTCTCACCTATATAGTGAACAATCAAACACTGAAAGTATTCAATGCTCGACCATCCCTCAAAATTGCAAACTAATTCCCTCAACTGGCTTACTCTAACTAGAATGCCACTAATCAGAATGAACCTACCAAATTTTTCATATTGCACATTCAATCTCAATTTCTCAGTTCGATAAATTGATATTATAAGGGGATAAAAGATAAGGTGAGAAAGTAGCATATCGATATCATGCTCGGTTTCTCTCTCACTCACCCAAATCACAGTCACGATCTTTTAAGGTGAAGAAAAAAAATGATGATCGCAATAAAGAATAAATCTCCAAATCACATAGGGATTTATAACCTATACCTAGACTCAAAAATTAGATCTCAATCACTAGATAATCGAGATAACGAGCATGATACGAATAGTGGAAGAACGAACAACATAGATAAAACACACAATTCAATTCAACAAACAAGTAGAACATGTATTTATAGAGAACAAAAGAAAACAACACAAAAATAGAGCACACAGAGGTGGGGGATGAAGGAGGAGTAAGAGATGGATTATCAGGGTCTCGACTCTAGATTGAAGATGATACCCAGTCCGTGAAGTGTATATGAGAGGTGAATGGTGAATTCTATGGAGTATCCCCCTTTTTATCAAACAGGAGAGGTGCTCTTCTTATTCAGAGATGAAAACATAAAAATTCAATAAACAGGCAGTAACTTAATCTACATGGAACCCCTTGACACACATGTCACTAGCCTTCGGGCAACATCCTATAAGTGTAGTCGGACTCTTGCAATGAACTTCATATTCCCCACTCTTTCCCATGGCCTGCTCACCTTCAAACACCCATGATCACCTCCCCCTATATAGAACAACATAAAAACCCAAAAAAACACATAAGAGAGTGCTTTAAAATATAACTGCTATTAAAATAAATTACTATTATAATAGTAATAATAGAAATATAAAAATATTAATAAGGAAACAAATTAAAACAAATATATATTTATATATTTACATATATGTATAATTACAATTATTAATATAAATTAAAACATAGATATATATATTAAATAAATTTACTAGAAGAAATATATGTATATATTTTATAACTATTATATTTATTTATTAATATTTAATTATTTCAAAATACAAGTAATTAATATTATATATATAAGTATATATATTATTATTATATATATATATATATATATTATATTATATATGTTATATAATGTATTATATTTATTATTACTATTATTATATATTTTATCATATATTAAATAAAATAAAAAAAAGACTGAGGGGAGGAAGGGAATGATTCGACGAATAGAGGTCAGGGGAAGGGTTGCAGCGGCGCACGACCGACGGTCTAGAGAGGAAATGATCGAGCGAAACAAAGACACATATTGGGTTCAAATAGGGTTGGGCAGCTCATGTGATAGTGCTTCGGGAGACAGGATACATAGAGAGAGGGTCGGGTGACTCATGATGGTGTGATGGAAAGCACCACAGTGGCACTCGATTTCAGGTAACAGCGAAGTCAAAGGGAGGTGAGTCCGATTGGGGCTACGCGGGCGGCGGTGGAGGCTTTAGTCAAGAACTAGTAAGGGGTGGTCTAGTCCCACTACAAGGGAGAGAGTTCTTCAATAGTGAGTTTTATTTGGTTTAAATATGAGTAAATATATGTTGATTTATGGTTCTGCTCTAGGTTCAGATCTTAATCTGCTGCTGGGTTGCTTTGACTTGCTGTTTCTTTGATTTGCTGCTTTAATTTTGTTTTATTATTCTACTGCGGTGATGAATTTGTGTTTTCTGTGGTGGTGGATTTGGCTTAATGGTGGGGTGACGGTGAGTCATGGGAAGGAGCAATGGTGAGATGGGTAATGGGAGGATGGTCAGAACGGTGAGTCAAGATAGTAAAGGCAACTTCGAGTTACCGTTTGCAGGAGTGGAATAGTGTCAGTATGTTAGAAGGGAGGGGAGAGGGTGACGATGAATGCCGAGGGGGTATCATTGACTTGAGTTACCATCGGGGTGGAACGATGGATTATAAGGTGTTGGTGATACATTACGTAGTGGTGAGACAAAGGGATAATGGTGAGACTGAGTCACCGTTGTGTGGTAAAATGGTAAAGGTAGGCAGGAACGATGTCGATGGGTGGAAATGGAAATTGTGACGATGACTTGAAAAAATGGAAAGGGGAAGGAATGGTGACTTGAGACACCGATAGGTGGTGTCGGTAACTTGACAACACCTTCACAACAAAAAATAAATTATACAATTTAATTAACAAATAAATTTAAAAACTAAATAAAAATTAAACCAAGTTAAAAAAAATAAAATTAATTACACATTATTAAGAAGAAATAATTTATTTAAGATTAAAAATTATTTACAAAAAATTAAAAATATTTAAAGAAATCCGATAAAATTAATTAACTAATTAATTAATTAAATGAATTAATGAAATTTAAGAATTAAATAAAAATAAAAGTATTAAATGAATAGAATTAAATTGTTAAAACTAATTTAATTATTTAAAGAACTAAAAACTTAAATGAATTATTTAATTATAATTTTAAAATAAAGAATTAATTAAATTAATGAATCAAACGTTACTAAATTTACAATAAATTGCATAAATTGCATAAATAATTAAATGAAATTGTTATTTTGGAAAACATAAAATAATGAAATAATTAAATAAATAAAATAATAAAAAATTGAAATTTAAACAGAAGAATAAAAAAATGAATGAAAAAAAGAAAGAAAGATTAAATTAATTATGTTATTAAAAAACAAAAAAAGTAAACATTAAAAACATACTTTTATAAAGAAACACTTTTTTTTACATTTTAATCTATAAAATACAACAATAATTAATTATTACACAAAATATATTATTTTAATAATAGAAATAGAGGAAAAAGTGAAAATTTATGTGGCAAAAAGAATGAAAACAGAGCCACATCAGACTCCCCCACACTTAAATCTTTGTTTGTCCTAAAAAAAGGCATTCTTTTTGACTTTATAAAATAGAAGAGAAGATTTTTCAAATTCAGTACAACATGTGCATGTCAAGACTTTTTATTATAGAGGACTAAAATCATAACCGGATTTACAAGAGTAATAAAAAATGGTACTACCTAGTTTTAATTACAAGCTAAAAACCAAAGGCAACACAAATTCTTCCACTATTAAAGATATCATGCTTCCTACATGAAATTCACTAACTATCCTACTTCAATTCCAGTTTAAATTCCAATTTAAAAAGTGATGAAAAGTTATATAAAAGTT
Organism: Viscum album; assembly: GCA_963277665.1. Taxonomy (NCBI): domain Eukaryota; kingdom Viridiplantae; phylum Streptophyta; class Magnoliopsida; order Santalales; family Viscaceae; genus Viscum; species Viscum album. The sequence continues at coordinate 2,029,544,066 of OY728130.1, forward strand.
GAATTAAAGCCTTAACCAAAGTCACCTTCAAGTTTCAATTCATCCTAAGTTCCAAAAATGTTTATTTATTCTGGAATCACTTCACCGATACAACTCAAATGATATTTAATTAAGTCAATTATTCCCTTCTTCATTTGGGTTCAAAATTCACCTCACCTAAATGAGCTTATTTTTGATAGGACACTTTATTTTAATTTTTCCCATCCATATTTCATGTGTAGATCACTATGCATAACACTTATTGAAATTGAAATTGAAATTTATTTATACATATAAATTCACCTTGTGGACCTATCTCAGATACTCACTATGGGATCCCATTTACCCATTTTACCCCAGTTACAAAGGACTTAAAAAATTATAATTTGAGTAGGATCAAATAGTTGATTGTTTTTTTATTAAAAGATGAGTCCCATAGGATCCAGTTAAAAACTTCAGTTTCCTAAATCCATGATCCTAATTCCACAAAAATATATCATATGACACTCCCTTCCTCAGTTCCTAAATAGAAAATACATAAAGAAAATGTGCTACTCCCTCTGTAATCACTCATCTCCAACAGCTTCAGACTTAGTGAAACCCTTAAATACCAACATGTTGGTATCCACTAGGAAAGATATAAATTATTTGAAATTTAAATCTAGATGACCCTTAGGTTTTGAAATAAAATTTGATTTTTTTGAGGGAATTTCAAAAAATTTGAAAAAAATTGACCATTTTTTTAAACAAAAAAAATCATGGGGGAATTTGAAGTGAGAAAATGACCCCTTTCCCCCACACTTAAAACCCAACATTATCCCCAATTTTGACTCTCAAGGTGGTGGACACCTTAATTCAAGTCAATTGGGAAATTCATCACTTAAAATATTGAGGAGGGGTAATAGTGAAGTCCAATAAAAAATGTTTGCCACATACAAAAAGAAAAGAAAAGAAAACAAAAAAAATATACAAAACAACCCCACCATCCAACACCAGCAACAAGCACATTTATTTTTTTTAAAAGTTCATCCTTTTAATTTTTATAAGAAGGAAAATTATTTTTCAATGTAATTCAAGTAGTATCATGATAAAAAATGATGTTCAGTAGAAACAGTTGATTGAAAAAGAATGAAAATAGTGGGTGCAAGTGAGTTTCATAAATCAACTCAAAATAAATTTTCAACTCAGTAGATTTAATAAATCTAACACCCATATGGAAAAATATATTCATAATTTTCAAAACGAATAGGGGGACTCTCCCACACTTAGTTCACAATAAGTAAAATGAATGCACAAAATAAAATTTTGCAAAAAAAAAAAATTACATCCATATAAGTGAAAGATTATCATTTTTTGAAGTCTCCCAATGTTTAATTTTTTTAAGTTCCCTAGATTCTCAGTTCAAGTTTCTAAAAAATATAAACTAATTAACATTAGTATTCAAAATTTAAAGCTCAAAAATAATTTTAACTAGGTTTAAGTTAGGGAGTTTTATCCATGATCTCCAGTGTGTTGCTCCCATTGGTATCAAATTGTTTCCACATGGAGATGACTATATTATTATTGATCTAATACAAAAAAAAAACACAAATTAAAAACAAATAATTAAGAAAATAAAGTAGGAAATTAAAAAAGACAATCCTCAGATAACCCCCAGGGGGTGCTGTATTTTGACTGTCCTTAGTTGGATAGTTAGTGGATAAACCCCAGTTTGATGGGGGATTGAGATTCTTGCTTAAGAACCACCAGGTGTGGTTTTTTACATCTTTAGTGACTTGATAAAAGTGAAGTACCCCTTGTGCAGCTTCAAACAGAACCCCCTTCTTAATAGTGTAAAACCTCTTGTAAAGTGCTAGAGGGGTAAAAAGAATGTTGGGTACTGCCCTGCTACTTCTGCTTGAGGTTTCACAAGTTAAAAGAATGAAACTCTTGGATGTGACTTATCCTCAGGCATAGTACAATGAAATATTTCTTTGAAAAAATGTGTCAACATCCACTTCTATCCCTATGTACATCTCTGAACACTCTTGTTCTTATGTAGGGGATGTTTTCTCAAGAATCTCTTGGAAAGCACATAGATCAACTGACTCTTCTGAACCTACATAGTTAGAATCAAAATTAGAATCATCCATATAAAAAACTGAATCATATAAATGCAAGGAATGTTTAATAAAGTGAAATTTTCCTGGAGTTTGGTCAGTATGTTCTTCTACAAGAGTATTCAGTGCTCCTGGGAGTATGTCTGTGGCAGGACTGATCGCATCTCTTCAAAACACATGATCTTTGATGTGTTTTCCTCTAAGTCAAAGGTAAGGATGTATTGTACTAGATCCTCTTGTGAAAATAAGGAAAAACCATTAGTCAAATCAGTGCAAAAAAAATCATCAAATGAAGTGAAGGAAAGAAAATGATCTCCTAGATTGTGTCCAACATCTTCTATGTCATCATACTCTTTCTCTTTCCTACTCTTGAAAATAGATTTAGGAATCATCTAATGAATATCCAGCTATAAATCAGAGTTTGTTCCACACTAAAAAATAAATAGAATTATATTCTTATCTCCCCTTATGTTTATACTTTCCTTTATTCTCAGTTACTTTCCAGAAGGTGGAACTTCAAAGGATTATTGGGGAACTACCTTTATTTGATCCTCTGGAGCTAGGTAGGTCTCTGGAAGTCCTTAATTCTCTTTATAGTTAGTGGATCTTTTTTGGTAGGCTGCTTCCCCTCTTGAACCCTCATAATTTGATTGAATCTATGTGCATTTTACTGTTTAGTTTCATGTATCACAACATTTATAGCTTCTAATGGGTCTCCTGTTAGTCAGATTTATACCCAAAATTAGAATATGGCAGAATCCTTATACAATGCTTACACATCAAAGAAATCAAATAAGTCATAATCAGTAATAGAGAACACAATAACCTTTTTTTTGTTTTTTTGATTGTTTTTTGAATTTTTTTTAAAAAGAAATATGGAAAAACCACTCAAGAAAACGTTTCTTCACCAAAAATGGAACTAAAATTTGATGCTATCCTTATCACAAGGATAATAAAGTTTATATTTATAAAACCCAAGATATAACACAGTGGCTAACCTCATGGTTGATCTAAAGGAAGCAATGTCGAGACTAGGTGGTTTTTTTGAAAATATTTTTGTATTTTATTTATTTTGAAAACCACAAAACAAAAGTAGCAATGTAGTGATGAAAACTATAGTGAGGTGTAAAACAGTCAATGAATAGAATAAAAACTGAAGAAACAAAACACTATGAAATAAAGATATAAATACAGACACTACAAGAGGATAAAAAAACACATAGAACAAAAAAATGATCGAAGGACATAGATAATAGTATTTAGTGAGAACAAGGCCGGACCCAGGTTTATCCACCCTCAAATATCTATCCTAGATCTACAAAATAATTAAATCACTTATTCTCAGCTCAAACAGTACATGCCCGATGGCTTGGATCACACAACTCTCTCACCTATACGATGTACAATCAAACAAAAAAAGTATTTAGTATTGGACCATTCCTCCAAATTGAAAACTAATTCCCTTAATTGACTCACTCTGAACAGGATGTCACTAATAAAAATGGACTTATTGAGTTCGTTAGATTTCACATCATGTCTCAATTTATCAGTTCAATAAATTTATATTAAATGGGGGGAAAAGATAATGCAAGAAAGTCACATATAATTACCGTTCTAGGTTTCCCTCTCACTAACCCAAATCATAGTCACGATATGTTAAGGAAAAGGAAAAAATGATGATCTTGATGAGGAAAAGATCTCAAGATCGCATCAAGTTTCATAACCTAGATCTTGCCTCACAAATTAGATCTCCATCACTGGAGAATTGAGATCATGAGCACAAGACAAAGTGAGGAAGAACGAACACCGCAGAACAAACACACAATTCAGTTCAACAAACATGAAGCACGTGTATTTACATAGAACAAAAGAAACCACCATAAAAACTAGGCACAAAGAGGTGAGGGATGAAGGTGGAGTAGGAGATGGAGGACCAGGGTCTCATCTCTAGGTTGAATATGATCCCTTGTCTGTGAGGTGTGGATGAAGTTGTGAATGGTGAAGTATGTGGAGTGTCCCTTTTTTTCTTTAAAACAGGAGAGGAGATCTTCTTATTCATTGATGAAAATAGAAAAATGAAACAAATAGGAAATATCTTAGTCCATGTGGAACCCCTTGAGATGCACATTACCAGCCTTCAAGAAACATCCTATAAGTGTAGTTAGCCTCCCACGACAAACTGCACATTCTCTGCCCTTTCCCAAAATCTTATCACCTTCTAACACCCATGATCACCCCTTATATAGAAAAAAAAACAAAAACACACATGAGATAGTGCTTTAAAATGTAACTGCTATTAAAATAAATTACTATTATAATAGTAATAATGGAAATATAAAAATATTAATAATAAAACTAATTAAAACAAATATATATATATATATACATATATATATAATTACTATTATTAATATACATACATACAGATATATATATATATATATTAAAAAAATTCATTAAAAGAACTATATGTATATATATTATAAATATTATATTTATTTATTAATATTCACTTATTATAAAATAAAAGTAATTAATTTATATATATAAGTATATATATTATTATTATATATATCATATATTATATATGTTATTTAATGTATTGTATTTATTATTACTATGATTATATATTGTATTATATATTAAATAAAATAAAATAAAAGATTGGGGGGGGGGGGAATGGTTTGGAGAACAGAGGTTAGGGGGGAAGGGTTGTAGCGGTGCATGACTAGTGGTATGGAGAGTAGGAGATCGAGCAGAATAATGACATAGATGGGGTTCAAATAGGGTCGAGTGGCTCATGTGACATTGATTCGGGAGATAAGATACAAGGAGAGAGGGTCGGGTGAATCTTAGTGATGTGAGGGAGAGGACCATGATGATGCTCGGTTCTAGGCAGTGGTGAAGTCAGAGGGATGCGAGTTTGGCTAGGACTGCGCGGAGGGCGGTGGAGGCTTCAGTCGAGTGTGGGTAAGGGGTGGTCTGGTCTGCCTTCAAGGGGGATAGTTCTTCAAAAGTGGGTTATATCTGGTTTAAATATGAGTAAATCTATGTCTATTTGTGGTTCTGCTGTGGGTTCAGATTTTAATTTTCTACTGGGTTGCTTTGACTTGCTGTTGCTTTGATTTAGTGCTTCGATTTTGTTTTATTGTTCTGCTCCGATGATGAATTTGTGTATGATGTGGTGGTGGATTTGGATTGCAGGTGGGGTTCTGGTGAGTTGCGTGAAGAAGAGAAGGCGAGGGGGGTAGCGGGAGGATGGGAAGAACGGTGAGTTGAGATAGCAAAGGTGACTGCAAGTCACCATTGGTAGGAGTGAAACGGTGTTGGTAGGACAGAAGGGAGGGGAGAGGGTGATGGTGAGTGATAGGTGTATTAGTGACTTGAGTCACCTTTGGAGTGGAACAATGACTTAGAATGTGTCAGTGAGACATTACAAAATGGTGAGACAAAGGGATAATGGTGAGACCAAGTCACTATTGTGTGAAAAAATGGAAAAGGCTGGCAGGAACGATGTCGATGGGTCAAAATGGAAACGATGACGATGAATCAAAAAAATGACAAGGGGAAGGAAGAGTGACTCAAGTTACAGACAGGTGGTGTCGGTAACTCTGAAAAACCTACAAAAAAAAAATTGAACAATTAAATTAACAAATAAAATTAAAAACTAAATAAAAATTAAACCAAGTTAAAAGCAAAATAAAATTAATTACACTTTATTTTGAAGAAAGAATTTATTTAAGATTAAAAATTATTTTCAAAAAAATTAAAAATATTTAAATAAATTTTCGTAAATTAATTAACTAATTAAATTAATTTAATGAATTAATGAAATTAAATAATTAAATTAAAATAAAAGTATTAAATTAATTGAATTAAATTGTTAAAACTAATTTAATTATTTAAAGAACTAAAAACTAAAGTGAATTATTTATTTACAATTTTAAAATAAATAAATAATTAAATTAATAAATTAAACATTATTAAATTGAAAATAAATTTCATAAATAAATAATTAAAAAATAAAACTATTAGTTTGGAAAATATAAAACAATGAAATAATTAAATAAATAAAAGAATAAAAATTTCAATTTAAACAAAAGAATAAAAAAATGAATAAAAAACAAAGAAATAATAAATTAATTTTGTTATTAAAAACAACAAAAGTAAACACTAAAAACACACTTTTATACACAACACATTTTTTACAATTTAATCTAAATAATACAAAAATGATTAATTATTACACAAAATACATTATTTTAATAATAAAGAGAGGACAAAGTGAAAATTGATGTGGCAAAAACATTTAAACACTGCCATATAAGGACCGTTCTCTAAAATCCATCTCCACATTGAGAGCACATCGAACAACTTCTTCATATCACCCAAAGTCCCAAATTTCAAGATCCTTTCGATGGTGTGATTTTAAACCACTAAATAATCCATCAATTTTGCTATCATTATTGACAACAAAACCCAAGGTATATCCTACAAGACTTGTGAAATTTACTTCATAAGCTGTGACAGATTCACTTTCTTTTTTCTTTAGCTCTATGAATTCTATTTCCAATTTTGTCTAATGAGTTTGAGGGAAATAATTATTAAGAAATATTTTCTTAAAGTCTTCCCACTCCATATATTCAATTTCATCCTTTAGCTTGGTGTTCTTAATCAACACCCACCATTGGTTGGCCTCTCTATCTAAACAATAAATGGCCAGAGTCAGCTTCCCTGTCTTAAAACTGTGAATCATAGAAATTTTTTTCTCCATTTATTTGACCCGCTGTTCTATGACTAGGGGATAAAAAGATCCACTAAACCTTAGTAATCGTTGCCGCATAAAAGACTCGATATCTAGTTTCTAGCTCTTAGGGGAAGGAAGATGTTCCAAAATTTTCAGTTTATTTTTCATAGCCTGAGATAGCTGGGTAAGTATCACCATGAAAATTTGAACTCCACCTCCCAAGGCATTGGGGATTTCCTTTAGGCAATCAGTGCATTGTACCTCACACAAATTGTTGGCCTGGTTTATCGTTATTTCCACCATTTTCTAAAATAGAAAAGGTTTGAACAAAATATAATCCTACAAGTCATGAATAAATAATTTATTCCTTTGTGAAATTAACTCTAAAGGAATATCTTGTGGGATCCCTATGTTTAACATTTTTATAAAAAAAAGATTCTTGGGTGCTTACATGTACTTAGTATCATACTAAGAATTTTCAATAATATTCTCTAATCACAATTCCCAAAATAACTAAACTTTTCTCTAATAACAACTATAGAAACTCTAGTTTTCATTACATTATAATTACATCATTTTAAAGATAAACAATATAATATTGTCAAAAAACTTGGATCTAAAGGTTCAATTTATTGGGAAAATTTGGACCAAACATAACATTTAAATAATAAAACATAACCATTATTTAATTCATTCTTCTATAGATTCTTATTTTCCCACACATACTACTTAGTATAAGTAGTAACCCGATGATATACATCAAAGAAAGAGGTGAGCTGAAATCCCAATAAGAGGATAGATAGGAACATGAATCAATATATCATCGGTGAGAATAATAATCATTATTATAACATAATCATGGTATCATAATCATAATCATGATAGGAATCATTAGGTAAAGGCATGGAATGTGTAAATTCATAAAAATGAAACATCATGTCTTAGTGGTCAAATACCACACATAGATATGAACAAAGATAACATCATGTTCATGCATAACATATGTGCATAAACATAACATCATTGATGTGAAAAAAATATAGCATCATGTTCATTCATATTGCACATTATCTCATGAGATACATCACATTACCTAATGCATAGGAGCACTATATAATTCTAGGTGTACTAGTCACATCATAACATTTTCATAATCATACATGCCACATATAACATATATTAATCTTAGATATAAAATAACCCATGAAAAGGAAATGGATTCCATGGAAATTTCCTAAATAATACATTCATAAATAAAACTTGTGGTTCTTAAAATAAAAAGGGAATGACATACTTGGTATAAGAATCATTAATCTTGAGTGAAAAAGAAACAATCTCAATAGAAGTAAATCATGTGTTTTTAATAAAGAAGAGATCTTTTGGATAAATATTTTCATTTTTAATAAAATCAAATTGAAATCATGTATATCCTAGAAATAAAAATTCCATGTCAATGAAATTATATTTTAGGAATATTAAGAGAACACCCATACTGAAATTTGACCTGAAATAGGAATTACCCAAAGAAAGGAAATTGGGTTTGAGAATCCCCTTACCTTATGTATGAATGATTTATTCACTTTAATATCACAGATAATAAAATTAGATTAATTAATTAATATTTCCATAACCTATTATATATTTATTTTATTCATTATAATTTTATTAAGTTCATTTATGGCTATTTTGATGAGTTACAACGTTCAATTTCATCATTTGAGAGTTTTCGTTTTCTTGTTTTTCATGGTCGGTTCACTTGTATACATGTATGAAAGATCATGTAAAATGAGAATAATTATCTAGAATTAAAATTATATGTTCTTAATTAATTTTAAGTTGTATTTTATATTATATTTTTTCATATATAAGGATTATTAATTAGATAAAATGTTAATGATAATAGTTTAGATTAATTTTGGCGATTTTTGATGAGAATGAACTCGTTTTGTTTTATTATTTAATATTATAAATATATGTTAGTTACAAAACATAAAAATGATATAAAATAAATTTTACAATATTTTTAACCATTATAATCTTTTTATGACCAACCTTGAGGTGATAACTAAAATGAAAATTTGTTATCCTTGAAGGTGATAAATCAACACCTTACAGATGATGTTTTCATTTTTAGAATAAAAGGGAGAGGAGAAGTTGATTAATGAAGGATTATTACATTAACATAATAAAATTTTAGTATATAAAGGATACCAGATTTATTGTTTCACTTGTATTATGGGATTTCAGAGTATAATAAGAAAATAAAAGAACTTGAAATGAAATTAAAAGAAAACAGAATAAGATTTTACCTCTTCAACTTCTTCTCATTTAGAAATTCCTTAGGAAAATTGGATTTGGCCTTTTTTTGAGACCAAAAGATTTTAGACATGGGGTAAGGTCTTGGGAATAGGATTGAGTAGAAACTAGAGAAGCTTTAAGGCTTGGAAAGTTTTAGGAGAAGAGGTGGTGAGGGGTGGTATTAATAGGTGAGGAGAGGGGTGTTTTTTGATTATTTTATTCATTAGTTTATTATTTTAGAAAAAGACTATAAATAGTTTTGATTCCCATGAATAAATATAGTAAATGTAGAATTATTTTTTGATATTATGGGCTTTCATCATCCATACATCATCTATGACTCAATAATTCTTGTAATTGCTAAATACCAAAAATTACCATATTTCGCTATTCACAAAAAAATCAACTATTTTAAAAAAATCCCAAAAATTAAACCTAATAATTTTTGATGTGTAGAATTAAAAAATGAACTCCATTTTATGAAAATAATTTTCTAAATATGATAAATTTAATTTGAAATTAAAATCATCATTTATTTAAAAAATACCAATTTTAAAATTATAACTAATTTTATGACACTTTGAAAATTTAATTAAGGTCTTATAAAATTATATTATAATCATAAGAAAACAAAATTTTAATTTATGAATCTATTTTATGAAAATAAAATTTCTTTTAAATCATTATATTAATTTTAACATTGTAAATAAACATTTATGTTTTATAAAAATACCAACACTTAATTTATCATTTTTATGACATTTATTTATTTATACTATGATATAATTATATCATATTATCATTTATATTATACCTAAATTTTATTTATACTTTCATATATGAGGTTACTATTCTATTGGCTGAATTACTATTCCTAAATGCCATGTTACTATTCCAAGGGTCATGTTACTATTCTATCAGGATAGGTTACTTAATTTATTTAAATATTACTTATTTAATTATTCATTTATGAGAATAATATTTTTATTGGGATATCCATGCTATGTATGTGTTTTATACTATATAACATAATTATAAGAAGGGAAGCAATTCCATTGATAAAATTTTGGGTTGTTACACAGATGATGTTATGGACCTTCACTGTCCACAGAAGCCATATCACAAAGTCCATGTATATGATATCCAATTTCCACTTTGGGATATCAAGGGGATACAAAAAACCTATCAGAAACTGGTGCTCTTCCTCCACCTATTGATAGGTGAGGAAATGTGAGATGAATTCTACTACAATTCATTTATGACGGACCACTAAAACTACCAATGAAGGTCTCTAAACATCTTCCCTACATCAGGATTTATGACTTTGGGAGAAGTGTGGAACTCTCACATTACCTCCTCTCACATCATGATTGGAACCACCATCCATACCTAAAAAAATATGACGTGATTCCCTCCAAAATATCCATATGGTGAATCCCCTTGGATATATGATCATTCAAGATCTCACAGTCAATGTCTCCTAGATGGGACTCCCTCACATGATCGAGAAGAGGAAGAGTCAACACCATTGACTATAGAAAATCTATCCCCTCCTTCTCTACTAGGGTCAACTATAAGGAAGCCAAATGATCCTAATCCTGTTGCACTAAGAGAACCTAAGACTTCCTACTAAGGACATCTGTTATTGAGTTTCCCTTCCCTGAAGTATAGACTATCTTGAAGTCATAGTCCCGCAGGAACTCTAACCAACACTATTTTTTTAGGTTCAAGTCTCTCTATGTGAAGACATACATGATAATCTAAAGGTCTAAGTAAACCATAAAGTGATCCCATAGAAGTTAGTTCCTCTACATCCTCAAAACTAAGACTACCACTTCCATTTCTAACTTTGAGTCACATAGTTTTTCTCATGGGGTCTCAACTGCCTCAACCCATATGTGATGACGATATAACATTGTATTAACAAGCATATAATACCATATATTTAGGCATCAAAATAAATTACACAATATATTCCCTCCTTCAGTAGTCTCAACATAGGAGCACTCATTAGCCTAATACTCAACTCCTCTACGACACTGTTGAACTAATCATTCCAAGTAAACGACTTACCTTTCTACGTCAGGGCAGTCAAAGAGGATGAAATCCTATAAAAGTCTTCTAGAAACCTCATGTAGTACCCAACCAAGCCAAGAAACCTCTAACTCACTCTTGGGTAAATCCCAAGAAAGAACTGCATCTTTCTTTACTGGGTCCATATCTAAACTGTGTTTATAAATGACTTGACCTATAAAGTGATCCTCATGAATCCAGAAATGTCACTTTGAGAGTTTCCCATAAAGATGGTGATCTCAAAGAAAAATCTAAAACCATTCTAAAGTAATCTGTATGATCCTCCTCTGATACAAAGTAGATGAGTTTTTCCTCAATGAATACGACCAAAAACTGGTTCAAGTATGGCTATAAAAATTGATTCATCAAATCCATAAATATGGTGGGGGAATTCATTACACCAATGGGCATAAATAGAAAATAATAGTGTCCATAGTAGAATCAAAATTCTATATTTGGAATATCATCCTGAAGAACCCTCAACTAGTGGTAAATGGAACTAAGATCGATCTCCGAGAACCATATCACACCTTGAAACTAGTCAAAGAGGTCATAAATCCTCATAAATGGGTACATGTTCTTTGTTGTGTCCTGGTTTAGGTGATGATAATATATGAAAAGATGCAAGCTGTCATTTTCATTTTTCATCAAAAAGACTGGATCTACCTAGGGGGACATATCAGGTCTGATGAAACACTTCTCTCAAAGGCCATCCAACTGAAACTACATCTCCCATAGATCACTAGGGGACAAAAGATATGCTGAAGAAGATATCAGAGTGGTCTTGGTATGAAAGTCTATGTAAAACTCCATATCCCACCTTATATATAGCCCCAAAACATCTATGGGTAAGAATTCCATATAATCCTCCATGAACGAAGGAATCAAGATGATTGAAGAGCCTTCTACACTGATGGATACACTCACCAACTAATGAGTGATGGGATGCAACCTCTTACTTGTAAACTCCATTCTCCCTACCATAAGATATCTCTCACCCATAAAGGACAATCTTGTCCCATTAGTGTGTAGGCATATAACCCATCTATGGTGATAGTAAATTTAGTATCTGAACATGGAAAACCAATCCATACCTAAGATGATGTCACAGGGTTACATCATGATAACCAAAAGGTCCCACATGAACCTTTATCAACTGAGAGATTACTCACTCTACTGACAGATAAAAGATACAGGAGAATAATTCCCTATAGGAACTTGGAGTTGAAGCTTCTAGGTTAGTGCCTGAACTAGGATCTATAGATCTTACACCAGAAGTATAGAGATTAAGGAATGAATAGAACCTATGTCAACTAATACTAAATTAAGAGTATAATAAAGATATATTATACCTCTAATCATCTAATGTTCTGCGGGGTCATAAGACTCCAAAGCCTACATATATTTGTGGCCCTGACCACTAGCTCCTTGAGCCCAACGTGGGATACTTGGTGGTGGTGGTGGATCTCATAGCATTATATAACAACCAAAACTACTCATCCTCTACTTACTTTTCCTCCCTGGGGACCTCCCTTCCCTCACTTGGGATATCTCTGAATAATATGCTGCCTCTACCGTGGCTATCCTTCAGCTATTTGCATTCATTCCTTAGCACATTTGGTTGAGAAATCACATTCTATGTAACCTCACCCATCACAAGCATATCACCGACCCTCTCCAGGTTTCCCTGGTGCTCTGCGTTATTCCTGTACTACATGAATATGTGCCTGAGTCTAATCGTGAAAGGATCTCATGCGCTAAGATCCCTCTGACTGGTACCTACTAGTTACTAAAGACGACTCGGTTCTATGACACTCACTAATATCTCCAAATATATAGTATCCCACTGATAGAAATCTATCTATCACTAGTAGTTGTTCTAGCACCTCGACATAGTTGGGGATGCACAAGGGTACTGCGTTGGAATGAATATCATTGTGGAGTCCCTAATCTAACTTTCATGATCAGAAATAGCCATCATAGATCATGTCAAAGGAGTACCAAGTAAGGTATGTGAACCTTGATATGTACTAAGTCACTATCATCCATCCCTTTTGTAGTTCCATAAGCTCCATAATCTAAATTGAGTGAAAACAGGAGGGGTAGTACTCCTCACATAACATATGCTGGAAGTCAACCCACGAGAGTGTCAACTCATCATGCATATAGGTATCGAGACTCCATCAGTTCCCTACTATTCCATTGAAAAGGATAACTTCCAATTAAACCACCTGATCCTTTGGTGTCTATATGAGCTTGAAAACATAAACCAAAAACTTTATCCAATCCTCTACTGTCTGAGGATATGGCTCGCCATGGAACCTCAGTGGCCTCTAGTGTTGGAACTCACAGAGCGCGCTAATCCTACATGCATCCTCAGCCTGCTCTGCTACTCGATAGGTGGAGGTGCTGTCACCTTCCCACTTGGGGAAAGAAACTCATGGGATAGACCCTGAACTAAGGCCTCATCACTCCTAAGATATTTATCATGATCCGGAGCTGGTATCTTGGATGGCTGTCATCGCAGAGGCATCCTGAAATTAATCAAGACATACCATGGTCAAATGAGAATATATATATATATATATATGTATATAAATATAAATGGGGAGATAATTCCTTAAGGACAGTCAAATAATCAATCCCATATGATTAATGTACCATTGATCACTATAAATAACATCTTGGTATTCCGAATCGACAAGAAGGTAGTTAAGGTCCCAGTGAATAGACACATTGGTGGCTCATACTATCCCCAGATTCCCTAGACTAAGAGCCGCACTCAAAATTCTTTGACATTATTTACCTAATCCAAACTAAATCCTTATAAGGGGACTAATATAGACACTATTACAAGGATCTAACCAGCTTTGATACCAATATTTCATGACCCAACCCTAACCTGGGATTGATCCACAACTAACCTAAGATCACCTCCATAAGCCAGGGGATGGAGACCAGTATCAAAGGAAAAAATAACATATGGGGCATTTTACTAGAAAACTATACACACACATGCACCCGTCATGATGAATAATTGAAAATTAACAATATTAAAATATGTAAAATACTAAGGGAATAACCATACATGTAAAACCTCAAGATAGTACAAGAGTAAAATAGAAAAAATCAAAAAGTAAAGGGAAAAAATACACACCCAACTATAAATATGTCCCAACCTAAAAAAATTGGAATGTTAAATTCTAGAGATCCCATCTTATGATCTCCAAGTTGTGACTACCGTGCACGCTCAAAAGTACTAGGTATCCCTAAGATCCTCTAAAGTCACCGTAGACCTATCCATTGTCTACATAAGACTTAACATGTGAGGGTAAATCTTATATAAGATTAAGTATATACATACCTATTAGGATTCCCCAAAATCTTAAGGGGAAGGAGAAAGTGATATAACAAGAATAAAAATACAGTATATAGTAAACAAGATACCTAAAGCAGTGAAAGAGAAAAACTCAACCTGAACCAAGAAATAAAGTAACATCATCCAAACACAAGGGGATCAACATGGTGTGTGTATGAACTAAACATTGAGTCTTTTCCGCCCATAGTAGGAGAGTAAACCCATCCTACCATGAGAATCTAAACACAGAAATCATATGGAATACCCCATTCGCCTTCGTAACCCTTGCTGAGAGAGTAACTAAATCCAAAGTTATGGATACATAAGAATATATATATGATCATTTAGAATAGTGAAAAATGATAGGGTAAGGGGATATCTATATAACTCCTCATCCCATGAAAAGAGTCACCAGTAATTCTAAAAGCCCATCAATGATGCCCATAAATAACTGTCCAAGCCATGTCACACCTCATCACTATACCTCACAGTCAGGGGGCCACAATATCTCAGTAGAGGACCCATTACATATTAAAACAAGAGTATTCCACTCTGTGGTAGAGGACCCATGCCTTGACCAACTGTAGGGTTCCACTCTAGAAGTCAGTAGAGGACCCATGCCCAGCCCAACTGGAGGGTTCCACTCTAGAAGTCGGTAGAGGACCCATGCCCAGACCAACAAGAGGGTTACACTAAATAAGTTAGAAGAGGACCCATGACCAACCTATCTATAGGGTTACAATATATAAGTCATAGATCTCTCCATATTATGTCATTTCATCATGATTCGAGGGGTCTGACCGGGCTTGGTACCACCCAGCAACGTCGAACCGAGACCGCGAGGTCTTACCAAGGGATAATGAGAAGAAATTGAGAGATTAAAGTACAAGAACAAAAGTTTAACCATTTTTTTCTAAGTTTTATTGACTAATGATTAATAATGGGAATATTAGGGTTATAAAAAAAGAATAACCAATTAAATCAATATATAAGAGCATGTTAAGGATCCACAATTGGCACAAATCAATATAGGGGATTGATATGATCAGTCAATTTAATAAAAATGGGTGCAATAAAAAAATTGATGAGTCATACCTAAATATTAGATCATTCTCCATTGAAGAACACAACCACAAAAGAATTAAATAAGTCATTGTATTCACTGTGCTCCAATATTCTCTAATCCAGTGTTTCATCCTTGTTTGAGGTGATTCGCCAACAGAAGGAGAGGAAGAATGTATCTTAGATATTCTAGGGCTATGTGTCTAACTATAGGTAGATTTTCATAATAATATGATTTATAGAAAAATCATGTTAAGTTAAATGAATGAATGAATGAATGAATTAAATAATTAATTAATCCACTAAATGTACCACCAACAAGCGAGGTGTACAAACACCCTATGCTGAACAATTTTATGTTGCACCTAGGTTAAACAGTGAATTTCAGACTCAACCATGGTATAAGATTTCCGATTCAAGCATCTATTTAAGAGTTATACCATTTTATTTAAGAAAATTAATGTGTGAAATATAATATATATTTAATATTTTTATAAATTAATTCCTGACACACCGGGCCTTAGAATCGCCTGTCGTATCAACACATGGCTCTGAATATATATATATATATATATATATATATATAATTATTTCAAAGTATTATAGGGAAAAATCTAGGTCTCTACATTAACACATACTGATAATTTGATCTCACCCTAATTATTTTTCCTTTCCTCAGGATTCCAAGAAGTGTACTAAGAAATATATTCAAGGATATTCTAGATTTAATAAAGTTATTCTCGAAAAAAAAATTATGTTTTAATTTGTGCATTAATTTTTAATACAAGACTCATGTATGTATCTAGTTTTCCAAGACTACTAAATAGATTGGTATTTTTGAATTTTAATCTTGTATCTATGATAATTTAATGGTAGTATAAACCAGATCTGGGATTCTAGGGTCAAGGTCATTATAGTTGGTATTAGATAAAGTTTAGTAGAAAACATGGAAACTAAATGAGAAAAAACACAGATAATGAAATAGTTTTATATGCTATCAATATAGAGAAAAAATTCTCCAAATATTATGGATTCAAAGGGAAGTAAGAAAATAAGAGTATAGAATAGAAAATAATGGATAAATGGAAGAAGAGAAATACAGATTTTCCCACAAGTGATAATTGTGGAAAAAATCACCCTATAAAATTCTTTAAGGTATTATGAGTTTTCTATAAGTGAAAAGAAAAGGGTCACCAAGAAAAATAATGAAAATGGAAGAAATAATACACTACCATTAAGTGTTTCAATAGTAAAAAGTTAGGTCACTATCCAAATTAATTCCCCAATAATAATGGGAATATACCTTAGAAGAATCCAAGGGATCATGGTCAATCTTATGTTATTGATACAACCGAAGAGGAATGAATAATTTTCTTGTGTGTTTGGATCTAAGAAAAATGTTGTAAAATTAATTTATTAATGATATTATCATCATAAAAATTATGAAATATATATGTATTATACCACAATACTATTTCATTAAGTATTTGAAAGTGTATGTTGAATGGTACCAATGAATAAGAAAAATGATTTGGTGGAAAGTTTAACTTATTGTAAAAACACATGATTAAGGGAAATATAAGCTTTAACATGTTCTTGATGCTAAGGTAATGATGTTCAGATAATTATATGATTGATATGGATAAAGTAAATTTGAAACTAATAACTACATTAGAACCGATTCTAATGTTTTATATCATAATATTTTGGAAGGGTCATAAGGTTAACCATTTATAAAATGGTTTATATTGAACTTTGGATGAGGTTTTATAGATTACTGTATTACTTAACCATATGATGCAACCTATTCTAAGAGATGAAGTAGAAATAGTTCAAGGCACAACCAAAGGAAAATATTGTGCTTATTAAATATAAACATTTCAAGAAAGTATATTTCCTTATATTCTTTGAGAGTGATGGAATTAATCAATATGAAAAAGGGTCTTGAAACAAAAATGTTGTCCCATTATCATCATTTTTGAAGATATCAATGAACTTTTTAGAAACTTCATTTTATTTATTTTCGGTTTTTAACTTTCTCCTGAACATGTTCTTTATCACTCGCCCTCAGTATTTGAGTGTTAATTTTCTCTTCCAAGTCCATTTTTTATTTCACACCTATGTTATCCCATCTAGAAACCTAGTTATGTTATTATTACATATGAATTTTGTACTTCACTTTCTTTATTATCAACAAGATGTTTTATTAAATCTTTTATGATGTGGGGTTTTCAAAAATGATATTTCCAAATGTAAAACCCTTGATTTTCAATACCATGTTTAAATTGTGAGGACATAATTTATTTAAAGTGAGGAGAATGTAACACCCCATGACTTTATAATATTTTCATTTTAGAATAAATTTAATTTTTTTTGATATATTACAATTTATTAAACACAATGTTTATCTTTATCTATAGGTAATACAAATTTTATCTTGCGTTACATTCAATAATGACTTTCTTGGATGACTTACATTACATATTAGACTAATTTTTATCAAATACTATTAATATTATTATTTAAAATTATAATTATCTCCTAGAAATTTAATTAGAAGTTAATAATAGTATTAAATAACTTATGAAAATACATGGTTGAATTCATTGGTTACCAATTAATTATAAACTAATGTAAAAACCAATTGAATATCAAGTATTTTTTTTATAAAAACTATTTTTATGAACCAAAGGAATTTGATATTAATAATT
Source organism: Viscum album (assembly GCA_963277665.1). Classification (NCBI taxonomy): domain Eukaryota; kingdom Viridiplantae; phylum Streptophyta; class Magnoliopsida; order Santalales; family Viscaceae; genus Viscum; species Viscum album. The sequence continues at coordinate 2,029,562,393 of OY728130.1, forward strand.
TAAATTAGTTACAATTCGTGAATGATATTAATGAAATTATATATTCAATTTTTTTTTAAATTAATTCAATAGTTTTGATCAAAATATTATATGAACAAATCTAATTTTATGAATAAAAAAATATATATATTTTTCTAAAGGTAGTTTTATCGCCTTTTAATGGAACACTTGTTTTAAAACTAAATTTTAAATTTTTTTATAAATTTTATTTGAAAAAATAAATTAATTTTTTAAATAAAAATTTCAAAATTAGGTTACAGTGATTTTTTTATTTTTCTTAGAAGTTTCAGTTTTTGATGAATAGTGAAAAATACTGAATTTTAACTAAAAACCGAATTTTCATATAAATAATTTATAATGTTAAATTATATTTTAAGTTAATTTAAAAATAAAATTAGATCAATTAAACATATATTAATCCAATTTATATCATTTTAATAATTTTTAAGTTTAATTTAGATAAAAAACATAGTAAACTTTTGAACATTTTCACTTTAAAAACCCATTTTCTCGACACGTCTACAAGAGATTAATTTTAAATTAATTCCTTCCACTTATATGATTTTAATTTATAAACATAGATTCCATATTTTTAATTTTTATAATTTATAATTTATAATATGGTCAAATTAATTTTTGACCAAAATAATTAGGGAAAGTAGTTAAAATAAATTACAGGGATCAAGAGAAAAACAAGTTTACCAAGGGAATACAATTTAAACTTAAGGGAAACAATGACCTATAAACTTTTAAAACACAAATTTTATGGAAATATTGCAACCTTATATCTTATATTATCTAGTTTGGTGCATAATTGGATCCACTTGATGTGGAAAAAATGTGTGTGGAATTCCTTCTTTCAAAAATTTACAAGTTTACCACTCACCCCACTTATAAAAGGCCACCCCCACCACTTTGGTTCAGACAATAAGTATCCAAATAACTAAAAAAATTCCCTTATATCATCCTATAAGCATTATATTTGGAATAAATCCTACTTATAAATTAATTAGTGCAAACCTAAGGAATACCTGAAGAAGAGGTAATGTTTTTCTAAAAGAGTTTTTATTTTATTTCCTTCTCCTCCTCCATAACTTATTTATATATCATGATTATATAATAAAATAAATATATTAAATATAATTACATGTTATTATGTTATGTTTATGACCTAAAATTTTACACACTTCCATCAAATGTTTTATGAAATCATCATTCATGTGTACGACAGACTATCACCTCGTGAACTGATGTCGTTTGTTTTTCCATCACCACATTTAAAGTTTGGGAATAATGAAAGAAATAACATTTATATATGGTATATATGATATTTATAGCCTATTTATGTTTCTAATATTATTATATAATATATACCTTCTTTATTTCCATTTTATGGGAATACAATAACATCGTTCGTGTGTACGACGGAGTGCCACCTCACGAAGCGATGTGATTCATTCATGCCATACATAGAATGTATTAAGGATGGTTTTAATAAAAATATGTGATTTATATGACATAATAATTATTATGTAATGATAATATATATATATCATTTACTTTTCTTTCTTTCAGTATGATAAAAAATGGAAACAACATTCATGCATATGTACGACTTACCGTCTCTATGAACGATGCATTTCATTTCATATCACCAAATTTTATGGATTAATATAAATAAATATATAATAAATATATATGATATTTAAATAAAGGTTTATATTATTTATATTATTAAATCCTGATCTAAGTATGAGGAACAAAAAATAACAAGTCAAAACATACTTGAAAAACAAGGCAATTAACACTCGAAACAATGAAAATAATGAAAGATTATTAAATAATAGGTGATAATATGTTATAAAAGGATCATATATGATATTTTAAATATTAATATTGTTATTTTATTAGTTAATAACTTGATTAAAGCCATCATAAATTATTTTAAATGGAATTTAACCAAAAGGGATCGTAAGGTAAGAGATTTCATCTCAATTTACATTCCATTGAGACTTATTTGTTAATATAGACCAATTAAATTTTATGTAGTGTATATACAGATCCTTTGAAATGTAATATCATGAATAATTCATTATTAATGGTATTTTATGTTTCAATTTTAATTATTTAATCCAAGTGGATTTTATTTGAAAATTACCAAGTGATAAAAGTTATTGTGAAATATCACTTTTTTTGTGATTGTTTGCTTTCTCTTGAAAATAAATTTATTATAATAAATTTTCATTGGAAATTATATTTTTATTAAATATCCATATTATTGGGTGATTTATATGATTATTACCTAAAACACATACCATTTTTACCTATGGTGTTCACTTTGAAAGTTATTTGATCACCTGGGTAAATATTGATAAATATGCATCCTTTACTCAATACAGATATTTGATAAGGAATAATGTCCATGAATTAAATCAATTATTTTATATATGAGAAATTATTTGAAATTTTAGTGATTATTGGGGCTTTAACTTCATATATCCCCTCAATATATCGTTAGGTCTCATGAGACAAATCAGTTTGACAAATTAAATGGGTTTCTACCTGTAGTTTTAAGCCATCTTATGTAAGGTCTTGATGGTGTAAGTTTTCATGCTTCTCAAATATTAAATAACATATTTAATAATTTAATTCATTAAGAATTTAGTTATTATTATTATTATTATTATTTATTCATGATATTTTATCTTTGATATTATTTATGGATGCATTTTATTCTCAGTTTATTGATTAGATGACTTGTGTTTGAGTTACTTACCTTGCTATATTGATTATGCCTTATCTCACCATGATAGACAAGTTATTTAAATAGAATGTGTGTTTAGTTATAAAAATTTCCATGTTGATTATTCTTATTAATTCATGATAACTTCATCTTTACATAACTCTTATTGATTATTTAAACCCACCCTTATTTTTTTCCTTTTCCCAAGATTCCATGAAGTGTACTAAGAATGATATGCAAAGATATGATGGATGAAATAAATTTATTCTTGGAAAACAATTATGTTGCAATTTTTATATTCATTTTTAATACAATAATCATGTATGCATATAGTTTACCAAGACTACTAAACTAATCGATCCTTTGTGATCTGAATCTTGTATCTATGCCAATGTAATGGTAGTAGGCACCGACTCCAGGCTTGTAGGGCCATAGTCATTAAATAAAGAAATATCTATTGTTATTCTCAATCTTAAGAGGAATATAGGATGATGAATAGTTTCTTTCAATCTTGAGAGAAAACCCTTGAGAAATTCTTTATTAGAAGAGAATTCTCTAGGTACTGAATGTTGTGAACAACAATTAATCTCTTAAAAAATGACATATTAGTTTATTTATAGATGCAGGGTTAGGGTTAAATTCTTATTAATTGAACATAAACCCTCAAAAATATATTAAAAACATAAATAACCTAATTCCATGTCAAATTGTAATAATAATAATAATAATAATAATAATAACAACAATATTTTATCTCATAGTGTGTGAAAACTCATAAAATGATAAATATTATTTTATAGTCTAGTAAATAAATATTTATCCATTGACCCAAAATTTGATCCTTTTATCCCCTTTGTAATTTATTGAGTTATAGAATTAATATTTAAATAAATATTATTTATTTAATAAATAAGTATTATATTCACATTTTGATGAAAATATTCTCATAATAAATTATTTATTTAATAAATAAAGATTTATTTCCTTGTGAATAATAAGAGAGAAATAAATATTATATATTTTCATAATTATACACTTATATAGAGAATAAATATTTATTTAATATATGAAATCAAATAAAACATGTTGAATAAATAATATTCCAAGATTTTGAGAATAATATTTATTTTATATGTTAAATTTAAATATATTTTAACTGAGATCAAATTATACACTTAGATTGTGGCCATATAGGCCTTTTTCTTAGTGAAATTATATGAGATTTCCCAAAGTACTAGTTTACTTTCTAGAAATATGTCTATGTATCCATAAAGAAATAATTTAATGGAACAATGACAATAACCACATATGAATGATTAATATGTAATATAATCCTTTTATCTTGATATTTTATTAAGTAGGTTGCATACTCATGTCATCAACCGATATGATTGATATGTATTTCACTATCTAAAATGAACTCATTAATACTCCATATCCATAAAATTTAATGCTTCAGTTCCATATCAATCAAATGGATAAGATATCAATTTTTATAAAGATAGAATAGACAAATAATTTATTAACTTATTCATTAATAACATGTCAATTGAGACACACCCAACATACCCTACTTCCCAGTGAACATATGGAATCATGATTTTCATCGGAACATCTAAATAAGTGATCCATGATATAAATTAAAAATAATATTAAAGTCTAAGGATCATTAAAAGCATTCACAAATATGAATATATAATGACACATAAATATGTGGTATTCCTACAAGAAGGTATATCCTCATAATCTCTAGTCTCAGAGATTACTAAGTGATAAATTCATGTGATTATGTCTTATCCACATATGAGAACTCACACCTAACACAGAACATACTATGTGTCCAATCATAGTATGTTTTCCAACCACATAAAATATGTTTAAGAATATCATCATAACATTTCAAGGATCTAATCATAGAGGAGAAATGATATGACCTTTTCAATGTGACATCTAATATATGAAATTATTACATTAAATTCATACAAAATAATAAATTATATATAATAAGATATTTTATTAATATCCACTTATTTAAATATATATGTAATCTAAAGTAAAAATATTTGGTTTTAGGACACTAACTCCAAAAATACTTTTAGGAGATATTATTATTATACTATTCATGTAAAATAAATTGTAAGAAAAATGAATGAATTGTGAATGAATATTTACTTTTATTATAAAACCATGATTCAATATTTAACCATTACATCAATATATCATGTATCATATACTAAGATATTCAAAATGACCCTCATGCTTATAATATGATAATTATTTCATCAATAGATAAAAAAAACTTTCCTTCATACCCACCCAAAAAATCATAACATCTCCCATATCAATTATATCTCATATGATATGGTATTTACGAAAGATGTGTTTGGTCCTTTTGTGAGACCAAAGTTACTTGGCATGAGAAATGGTTCCATTATTGTCACAATAAATCTTGATTTCTCCCTCAATTCCAAGAACCACATGAAGTTCAAAAATGAAATTATATTTCCAAACAAATTTATTCATAACATCCTATACTAATACATACTCTACCTCTATTTTTTAATATTCTACAGTAGCTTGTTTGGCACTCTTTCAACTAATAGTTCCACTCTTAAGAAAAAAACATGAAACCAGATTGAGATCTTATATCACCTTTATCAAATTTCAAACTTGCATCCATGTAACTCTTTACACAAAGCTTAACCTCTCCTCAAAAAAACCAAGAGAACATCCTTAGTCCATCTTAAGTTCTTAAGGATGTTCTTAATGTTAATCCAGTGACACTGGCCAAGAATATATTTTCATATACTTGTTATTCTAAGAGCATATGAAATATCAGGTTGTATACACATCATGACATATATGATAGATCCTATGACATAAACTTAGGTAATTCTATCCATCCTTTATAAATCCTTATAAGTATCCAAAATCTTCCTAATATTTATTCCATGCAACCTTGGTAAAGACACTATTTTTGAGTTCTCTTTATGAAACCACCTTTTCACTTTACCAATGTATGTGTATGGAAACCAATATTTTAATACACTTTATTTCATGATTTATTACATAAAGGTAAAAATTATACAATAAAAAAATATCATGAAGCCTAGTGTCTTTGGGAAATTAGGTATATAGCACATCAAACTGATACATGGATAAAACAACATTATTGAAAATTTCCTTAACACGATCCTATAATTCCATTGCTCTTTTAAAATTGCATGGGATAACCTTGAAACATACATAAGAATGGGGTGAGATATAAATCCTAGTAAGGGAATAAAATCAATAATATAATAACTTAAAGTAGTACATGTGATCCAAGAAGAATATAAAGGTAACATAAGAATGGTGATAATAATAATATTGAACAATGAGGCATGATATAACATGATAACACAAATGAAACATGAGAATATGATGACAACATTAAACTTGACATCATAAACATAGGCTAAGGATAACCTCCAAGAAATCATAAAATGGTAGAAAAATTACCATAATAAATTAGGACTACTCTTTAATCCCATGCATGATGTATCGTGAGACTAAAACATTACCCAATGCATTGGAGAGCTATCTAGGTGCACCCATCATTTTCCTATCATGTACATGCGTAAGTGTGCCACATGAATCATACAACATAAATATAAATTTTATCAATTTTAATGTAAATATTAAGGATCTTAGGTATAACGACCCATACTTTACATACATCGTTAATACTTCAAAATTGAAGCACACTTATTACAACATATGACAAAACCACAAAGGACCGTATAGGTATAGTGTCTTTAGAAACTGGGAAACATAAACAACTGGTTCATAAATCTTCTACAGTGTCTCCCATTTATTTCATCATATCTAGGGTCCCTTTTAGCATATTCTACTTAATATCCATCTTCCTGACCTGGGGAAAAGAAAAACATACAAAAAAGGGTGAGCTCAAATGCTCAGCAAGGGAAAATAAAGGAAATAAAAATCATATCATATCTTTTTGAAAATAGTAACCTGCAAAAGAGATCATAATATCTTAACATGGAATAAATCATAGAAGTGAAAATGAGATCCCCATAATCATAACATAAAACTTGAAACTTTGTGGCATGCACACATAATCATGGAAAATCATTTCTTGTTAGTCATGACTCATTTCCAAGACTATCTTAGCGGACGAAGTCCATTTCTGAACCGAATTCACTCATCGTTTCAGTCCTATATCACTGAACCGAAATAACCTTCCATTCCAGACATGTATATCTCATGAGATATAAATCTTTACCCAATGCATTGGAGGTAGATATAGGTCCCACCCATCTCATAATGAAACCATTCTTATGTGTGCCACAAAATTGTAAATCATACAGCGTAGCATAACCCATGTAATAAAAATTGGATTCTTAAACAACATGACATCATAAAACAATTCATATAAGATCAAGGAATTCATAAAAATAATTTCATCACAACATAATCAAATCAATTTAATAATAGGGATAAAAACAGAACCCTATATTATCTTAGATGGAAAATAATTTTGATAAAACACTTGAACTCCATTCTTGAGGAAAATATCCTTTCTTCTTCAAAAACATTTTTCCTTTCTTAACATGTCATACAACTTTAAACTAAAAGAAGTTGATTAAAAAAAAACTTGAAAACTTGTAAAGGAAGCTTCTTGGAAATAATGTTTTAAAAATCCATTCATGCCGTATAAGTTAAAAAAAACATTCTTCTCGTACTTTTGTCAGAAAAGTCAAAAAAGTACCTCGTACAAAAAACGACAAAAGATTCCTTTCATATCCTTTACTAAAAACACACCAAAGGGTAAAATTGGATTTAAACCATTGTAGGTGGATGTAAATAATATGTCATATCGAGGAAACATGAATGTGGATGATAAAATACACCCCAGTAAATACCAAAGTATAAACAATCTCGGATAAAAATGAGATTGTGATATTTCCCTTACCTTAGGTCCGATTTGCTTTGTACGGGTCCGAAGCTCCTGTATAATGGTTTAAATAATGTTATTGACTTATTCTAGAATCATACATATTGATATGATATCATATATGGTCATATTCTTAGCTTCTTATTATTAATATTTCATTGTTACTTGTTACTCGGGTCTTTATTGCCTTTTGTTCTTATGCGTGTTTTGCCGAATAAATTCTTATTATTCTTTTAAGGTTATAGATAACTTATATCCAGAATGATATTAGTGTAACATATATCATATTTATTCATTCAATTCATTTATATAATTACTATGTAATGATGATCATATAGAACGAGTCGCATCACATCGTGGAGACGGTATTCCGTACGTACGCACGAGCGATGATATTGTTCCCATGATCGTGGAATTGTATTTAAGTGTATTTATACTATTTTAGTATCAATATAACTTTATAATAATCATATATAGTTACTCATTACACCATTATACCCATCCTTGTAAGGTGATGGTGGAAAATAGATTACACCACGGCGTGGAGACGGTATTCCGTACGTACGCACGCGCGGTGATTTCATTTTTCCGTAGGATGGATAGAAGGTGAATTAGGGTTGTTTCATATTTATAATAACATATCAGTATGTAATTAATACTTATGTTATTACTTTATCATGAAACAACTAAAGAAGAAGAAGTTGAAGAAGAAAGAAATTGAAAAGATCGGTAATGGATATTACCTCTTCTTTGAAACGCCTCTTTGAATCCTCCACTTAGGGAACAAAGATTGGTATTTGAAGAAGACCAGGACCTCTAGGATTATCCTAGGGAAGTGGAGAAGGGATTTTTACAGGGGTTGGCCGAGCTTGAGTGCTCAAATTGGTGTGAGGAGGAGGGGGAGGAGGTGCCCTTTTATAAGGGAGGAGAGGGGCACCTTAGGAATATCTCAAAATATTATTTTCTATTAAAGTCAAAATTGGTTTATAATGGTTCCAAAGGGTCTTATTTCGAAGGTAAAGTGGGGATGGGTCTAAATACTATCAACCAATAGGATTTAGACAAGTTTAGGTTATTATTTTAACCTTATCAATTAGATTTAACTCTAAGTTAAATAATTTAACTTTTACCGTGACTTTTTGTTTTCTTACACAATATGGTTAATACACTTACTATAACATGCCAAACGAACCCCAAGTTGTTTATTATTAATATATATATCCTTATCTAAGTCATTTGTCCGAACCTTAGATTTTTAGGAATAAAATAACAATTAATAATATAATATTTGATTTGAAAACTATTTTGTGTCAATTTTGACACTATTTGATATATGATTTTTGTGAAAGTCATAACAGAATTATATGTTCGAAAAAAGTTGATTAAATCAACACTAATATATCATAGTAACCTATAAAATTAGTGTAATTCATAAAAAGTCTCAAATTACATTTATTTGAGCATTTATAACATCAATTATGTTAATATTTCCTTAAAAGGGTAATTACTGCATCATCGTTGTGTCATAAATAAATTAATTTATTTAAAGTCTAAAAATTATAAATAAATTATCATTATGTAGGAAATATTTTTATCTTTCTAATGAATATTTATAGTCGAATTTATCTTATGTATAACCCCATATTAAAAATGTTTTAGTTATTAAACTTTGATTTTAACTATTTTAACTATTCATTAAATAAAATAATATTAAATGTCATAATCTATTCCAAGTGGACCTAAATGGTCATATTATATTCATAAGGTTGTTTTTGGTCGAATTACACTTATACAATAGAATTAGGACATGTGTTAGGGTAATAGTAATATCATATTTACCCTTAGTTACCCTATTTACTATTAACTGCGGTAAAAAAAGTAAAAAGTTACTATTCACCAAAAAATTATTTTTATCTCATTGAACCACATTTTACTTACTGATATCAACCGTGTCTGTCGGATTTTCGAAATTTCATTCACAGAAGCGGTAAAATTAAGTTTTATGCAAAATTCAGTTTTTAACCTACCACTTAGTGGTTTCACTATTCATCAAAAATTGAAAGTTTTCAGAAAAATACCAAAATTTCACCCTAGGATAATTTCGGTATTCCGAATCCAAAAAATGAGGTCCATTTTGAAAGATAAAATTTCAAAAAGTGGTTATTACTATTCATAACGGCTATTTTAAATAATATTTTAATAGCATATCGTCGTTTAGTGAAACTCGGTATTGCGTACAATACAAGCTATCGAGGAAGGTCGCGATTGCGTGTAAAGTAAGTCAAACTAGTGTGTAGTGAAAGATTCCTTTGATTATATATATATATATATAACATAAAAACAAAATATTAATCATAAAAATATCGGGTGTTACATTCTACCCCCCTTAAAAAGAATTTCGCCCTCAAAATTCGTCACTTTGTAACAAACAGATGAGGATACTTCTCCCTCATCATATCCTCAAGCTCCCATGTAGCTTCTTCAAGTTGGTGGTTCCTCCATAAAACTTTCACCAATCGAGTGGTCTTATTTTGTAGGACTTTTTCGCTACGATCCAGAATCTCTATCGGTTGTTCTTCATAAGAAAGATCTTGCTCCAGCGGTACAACTTCTGAGCTGAGTACATGTGAAGGATCAGGTATGTACTTTCTCAGGAGAGATACATGGAACACATCGTGAACTTGAGAGAGATTCGGTGGAAGCGCCAATCGGTAAGCTACCTTTCCAACACGATCCAGTATTTCGAAAGGACCGATATATCTAGGGCTCAACTTCCCCTTCTTTCCAAATCTCATAACCCTCTTCCAGGGAGATATTCGTAAGAACACTTTATCACCCACTTCAAACTCTAGGTCTTTTCTTCGGTTGTCGGCATAACTTTTCTGTCGAATTTGAGCTGCTCTTATGTGTTTTTGAATAGATCTGACCTTTTCTACCATTTCATCAACGAGATCAGGTCCTAATAGCTTTCTTTCCCCAACTTCATCCGAGAAAGTTGGAGTCCTGCATTTCTTTCCATAGAGAGCTTCATAAGGAGCCATCTGAATACTAGAGTGAAAGCTATTATTATAAGAAAATTCCACCAAAGGTAGGTGTTGATCCCAACCTCCTTTGAAATCCATAGAGAAAGCTCTCAACATATCTTCTAGGGTTTGAATTGTTCTCTCAGACTGACCGTCTGTCTGAGGATGATAAGCAGTACTGAAACTCAACTCTGTATCCAGAGTATGCTGAAGACTTCACCAGAACTTCAAGGTAAATCTCGGATCCCGATCAGATATAATAGAAAGTGGTACTCCATGCAATCTTACCACTTCCTTACATATATCCTGGCAAGCTGATCTAGAGAGAAATCCTCTCTAATAGCAATGAAGTGTGCAGACTTTGTAAGACGATCAACTATGACCCAGATAGCATTATTGCCTTTGGATGTTTTAGGAAGTCCTGTGACAAAGTCCATAGTGATGTTTTCCCATTTCCATTCGGGTATGGGTAATGGTTGTAACATCCCCTTAGACTTCTGTCTCTCAGCTTTAACTTGTTGACAAACCAAGCATCTAGAGACATATTCAGCAACATCTCTTTTCATGCCATCCCACCAGAAGTACTCTTTCAGGTCCCTATACATCTTCGTGCTTCCAGGATGAATAGATAATGAAGAACTATGAGCCTCATCCAGCAGCTCCTTCTTTAATTCGGGGATGGGAGGAACACAAACCCGATTCCTAAACTTTATTATCCCATCACAATCAAGGTTGAATTCAGGAACATTTCTCACCTTCTTTTGTAACTCGACATCTTCATTCTGTGCCTCTTTAATCTTCACATGTATAGATGGTTGGAAATTCATTTGAGAAAGATAAGATTTTTCCCCTTCCATTATAATTCCAAGATCCATCCTTTGTAAATCCATAAATATTGGATCTTTTGTGATCCTCATCATGGATAAACTAGCATGGTTTTGTCGACTTAATGCATCTTCCACCTTGTTTGCTTTCCCAGGGTGGTAATGGATTGAGCAGTCATAATCCTTAATCAGCTCCAACCATCTTCTTTGATGCATATTCAGCTCCTTTTGTGTGAAAATATACTTTAAACTTTTATGATCAGTATAAATATCACACCTTTCACCATAAAGGTAATGCCTCCAAATCTTTAATTCAAAGATTACCGCAGCTAACTCCAAATCATGTGTTGGGTAATTTTGCTCATGGATTTTCAACTGTCGTGAGGCATAAGCTATCACCATATCATTTTGCATAATAACACACCCCAATCCCTTCTTGGATGCATCACTGTAGATCACAAACCTTTCTCCACTACAAGACAGTGTGAGCACAGGTGCACTGGATAACCTTCTTTTCAACTCCTTGAAATTCTCTTCACATTCCTCTGTCCAAACAAACTTAACTCCTTTCCGAGTCAACTTGGTGAGTGGGTTAGATAATCATGAAAAATCTTTTACAAAACGTCGATAATATCCAGCCAAACCAAGAAAACTTCGGATCTCAGTTACTTTTGTTGGTCTCGACCATCTTTCGATAACCTCTGTTTTTGCTGGATCCACAGATATCCCCTCTTTTGAGATTATGTGACCCAAAAATGCAACTTTTTGAAGCCAAAATTCACACTTGGTAAATTTGGCATAAAGCTTCTCCTTTCTCAGGGTCTTTAATATAATTCTCAAGTAATCTTCATGCTCTTCCTTGCTCTTTGAATAGACAAGAATATCGTCTATAAAGACTACCACAAATTGATCAAGATAGTCTCTAAAGACTTTATTCATTAGATCCATGAAGATAGCAGGGGAATTAGTAAGACCAAATGGCATCACTATAAATTCATAGTGTCCATACCTTGTACGGAAAGCCGTCATTGGTATATCCTCCCTTTTGACCCTTAATTGATGATACCCTGAACGGAGATCAATCTTGGAAAAGTATTGAGCTCCGCGTAGTTGGTCAAATAAGTCATCAATGCGTGGGAGAGGATATTTTTTCTTGATAGTGATCTTGTTAAGTTCTTGATAATAAATGCAGAGTCTCATTGATCCATCTTTCTTCTTAACCAATAGAACAAGTGCTCCCCAAGGTGACGCACTAGGGCGTATGAATCCCTTATCAAGATTCTCTTGGAGTTGCTTCTTCAATTCTTGCAACTCAATTGGGGCCATTCTATAAGGTGTCTTTGAAATAGGCAAATCACCCGGTACGAGTTCTATTGAAAACTCAACTTCACGATTTGGTGGAAGACCCGGTAATTCCTCCGAAAAGACATCATCAAACTCCTGTACGATGGGCATATTCTTAATTGCGAGTTTCTCACCAACCATTTGAGATAAATAACCTTCATTTAGTGGAATCAATACTCATAAAATGGAAGAAATTTCCACTGGAAGGTTATGTTCATCATTGCATTGATAGACGATCATAGATTGATCTGGAATATGAAATGTGACTTCCCTTCTTTGGCAATTGATATGAGCTCCGTATAAAGAAAGCCAATCCATGCCAAGAATCACATCGAATTCCACTAAAGGAAGGATCACAAGATTTGCAGGAATCACTTTCCCACAAACATCAATTGGAGAAGAATTATAAACTTTTGATGCGATTGATGTGCCATTAGGTGTTGTCACAGCTAACTCAACATCTAATTGTTGAGGTAATACGGTGATACCCTTAGAAAATTCTTCAGAAATAAAAGAGTGGGTGGATCCAGAATCAAATAAAACATTTGCTACTTTAGAGTGGATGGTAAGTGTACCTTTCACCACTTCGTTATCGTACTCCACATCGCTGATAGAAATTGCATGTGACTTTCCTTTGTCTTTAGCCTTAAGAGTTTGTTGACGTCGACCATCATCATCAACCCTTAGATTTGGGCATTGATTGGCATAATGCCCCATCTCCTTGCACTTGAAAAATTGAAGTGTAGTAGGTTCATTCTGTGTATCCCTTCCTTTGTTTGCATCATTAGACATCTTCTTCCCATTATTGCGGCATTCAAATGCCTGATGACCTTCCTTTCCACATTTGAAACATTTACTTGTCCCTTTAAGACAACTCCCTCCATGTTTCTTTCCACACTTTGAGCATAAGGGAAAGCTCATCTTCTTTTCAGTGTGCTCTTTAGATTTTCCTTTGAATTCCATTTTCCTCTTCTTATCAAACCCATATGAATGATGGGTTACTCCAATCTCTATCTCGACTTTGAGAGCACATCGAACGATTTCCTCATAGCTATTGAAGTCCCTTATGGCTAACGCCCTTCGAAGACTTGGTTTTAAGCCACTAAAGAATCGATCGATCTTACTCTCAGGTTGGATAATAATACCAGAAGCGTACCTTGTAAGTCTTGTAAAATTTGCTTCATAGGTACCAACAGATTAATCACCCCTTTGCTTCAGTTCAAGAAACTCTTTCTCCATCTTTGTTCGGAGAATACGAGGGAAGTAATTATTGAAAAATAAGTTCTTGAACTCGTCCCATTCCATGGACTCAATTTCATCCCTTTGCCTCGTATTCTTAATAAGATTCCACCATTGATCAGCATCTCCTTCCAAACGATACACTGCTAGGATGACTTTATCATGTTCAAAACATTGAAGAACTGAAAATATCTTTTCAGTAGTACTAATCCATTGTTCAGCAACTAATGGATCAGTAGACCCGCTGAAAGAAGGTGGACGCTGCCTCATGAAGGATTCAACAGAATGTTGCTCCTTCCTTTGCTCGTTTGGAAGTCCTGCATGATTCATAGCTTGAGAAAGTTGTGTGAGCATGGCTACAAGATTTTGCATTCCAGCTCCCATATCGTTTGGTTGCTCAGGGGGACAATCATTGCATTGCCCATCGCATTCCACATTAACACGGTTACTTCGGGTTCTAGCCATTGACTAAAACCAAGAAGAATAGTGTGAGCAACACTAATTATAATAGGAAAACCACATAATTCAAGAATAAAATTTTCACGCTTAAAGTCTTATACTAGGTTATTCATGGCCATTTCTAAAACACTAAGATTGTGTTCTATTCTTAGACTTATCCTTAGGGTTCTTACTAAGGCTTTCACATCCTAGTTTCCAAAGGTTGACTATACCTTTCCTCTGATACCAACTATAACGACCCATACTTTACATACATCGTTAATACTTCAAAATTGAAGCACAATTATTACAACATATGACAAAACCACAAATGACCGTATAGGTATAGTGTCTTTAGAAACTGGGAAACATAAACAACTGGTTCATAAATCTTCTACAGTGTCTCCCATTTATTTAATCATATATAGGGTCCCTTTTAGCATATTCTACTTAATATCCATCTTCCTGACCTGGGGAAAAGAAAAACATACAAAAAAGGGTGAGCTCAAATGCTCAGCAAGGGAAAATAAAGGAAATAAAAATCATATCATATCCTTTTGAAAATCATAACCTGCAAAAGAGATCATAATATCTTAACATGGAATAAATCATAGAAGTGAAAATGAGATCCCCATAATCATAACATAAAACTTGAAACTTTGTGGCATGCATACATAATCATGGAAAATCATTTCTTGTTAGTCATGACTCATTTCCAAGACTATCTTAGCGGACAAAGTCCATTTCTGAACCTAATTCACTCCTCGTTTCAGTCCTGTATCACTGAACCGAAATAACCTTCTGTTCCAGCCATGTCTATCTCATGAGATATAAATCTTTACCCAATGCATTGGAGGGAGATATAGGTCCCACCCATCTCATAATGAAACCATTCTTATGTGTGCCACAAAATCGTAAATCATACAACGTAGCATAACCCATGTAATAAAAATTGGATTCTTAAACAACATGACATCATAAAACAATTCATATAAGATCAAGGAATTCATAAAAATAATTTCATCACAATATAATCAAATCAATTTAATAATAGGGATAAAAATAGAACCCTATATTATCTTATATGGAAAATAATTTTGATAAAACACTTGAACTCCATTCTTGAGGAAAATATCCTTTCTTCTTCAAAAACATTTTTCCTTTCTTAACATGTCATACAACTTTAAACTAAAAGAAGTTGATTAAAAATAAACTTGAAAACTTGTAAAGGAAGCTTCTTGGAAAAAATGTTTTAAAAATGCATTCATGCCGTATAAGTTAAAAAAAACATTCTTCTCGTACTTTTGTCGGAAAAGTCAAAAAAGTACCTCGTACGAAAAACGAAAAAAGATTCCTTTCATATCTTTTACTAAAAACACACCAAAGGGTAAAATTGGATTTAAACCATTGTAGGTGGATTTAAATAATATGTCATATCGAGGAAACATGAATGTGGATGATAAAATACACCCCAGTAAATACCAAAGTATAAACAATCTCGGATAAAAATGAGATTGTGATATTTCCCTTACCTTAGGTCCGATTTGCTTTGTACGTGTCCGAAGATCCTGTATAATGGTTTAAATAATGTTATTGACTTATTCCAGAATCATATATATTGATATGATATCATATATGGTCATATTCTTAGCTTCTTATTAGTAATATTTCATTGTTACTTGTTACTTGGGTCTTTATTGCCTTTTGTTCTTATGCGTGTTTTGCTGAATAAATTCTTATTCTTCTTTTAAGGTTATAGATACCATATATCCAGAATGGTATTAGTGTAACATATATCATATTTATTCATTCAATTCATTTATATAATTACTATGTAATGATGATCATGTAGAACGAGTCGCATCACATCGTGGAGACAGTATTCCGTACGTACGCACGAGCGATGATATTGTTCCCATGATCGTGGAATTGTATTTAAGTGTATTTATACTATTTCAGTATCAATATCACTTTATAATAATCATATATAGTTACTCATTACACCATTATACCTATCCTTGTAAGGTGATGGTGGAAAATAGATTACACCACGGCGTGGAGACGGTGTTCCGTACGTACGCACGCGCGGTGATTTCATTTTTCCGTAGGATGGATAGAACGTGAATTAGGGTTGTTTCATATTTATAATAACATATCAGTATGTAATTAATACTGATGTTATTACTTTATCATGAAACAACTAAAGAAGAAGAAGTTGAAGAAGAAAGAAATTGAAAAGATCGGTAATGGATATTACCTCTTCTTTGAAACGCCTCTTTGAATCCTCCACTTAGGGAACTAAGATTGGTCTTTGAAGAAGGCCAGGACCTCTAGGATTATTCTAGGGAAGTGGAGAAGGTAGTTTGTCAGATGTTGACAGAGCTTGAGTTTTCAAATTGGTGTGAGGAGGAGGGGGAGGAGGTGCCCTTTTATAAGGGAGGAGAGGGGCACCTTAGGAATATCTCAAAATATTATTTTATATTAAAGTCAAAATCGGTTTATAATGGTTCCAAAGGGTCTTATTTCGAAGGTAAAGTGGGTATGGGTCGAAATCCTATCAACCAATAGTATTTAGACAAGTTTAGATTATTATTTTAACCTTATCAATTAGATTTAACTCTAAGTTAAATAATTTAACTTTTACCGTGACTTTTTGTTTTCTTACACTATATGGTTAATACACTTACTATAACATGCCAAACGAACCCCAAGTTGTTTATTATTAATATATATATCCTTATCTAAGTCATTTGGCCGAAAATTAGATTTCTAGGAATAAAATAACAATTAATAATATAATATTTGATTTAAAAACTATTTTGTGTCAATTTTGACACTATTTGATATATGATTTTTGTGAAAGTCATAACAGAATTATATGTTCGAACCAAGTTGATTAAATCAACAATAATATATCATAGTAACATATAAAATTAGTTTAATTCATAAAAAGTCTCAAATTACATTTATTTGATAATTTATAACATCAATTATGTTAACATTTCCTTAAAAAGGTAATTACTGTATCATCGTTGTGTCATAAATAAATCAATTTATTTAAAGTATAAAAATTATAAATAAAATATCATTATGTAGGAAATATTTTTATCTTTCTAATGAATATTTATAGTAGAATTTATCTTATGTATAACCCCATATTAAAAATGTTTTAGTTATTAAACTTTGATTTTAACTATTTTAACTATTCATTAAATAAAATAATATTAAATGTGATAATCTAATCCAAGTGGACCTAAATGGTCATATTATATTCATAAGGTTGTTTTTGGTCGAATTACACTTATCCAATAGAATTAGGACATGTGTTAGGGTAATAGTAATATCATATTTACCCTTAGTTACCCTATTTACTATTAACCGCAGTAAAAAAAGTAAAAAGTTACTATTCACCAAAAAATTATTTTTATCTCATTGAACCACATTTTACTTACTGATATCAACCGTGTCTGTCGGATTTTCGAAATTTCATTCACAGAAGCGGTAAAATTAAGTTTTATGCAAAATTCAGTTTTTAACCTACCACTTAGTGGTTTCACTATTCATCAAAAATTGAAAGTTTTCAGAAAAATACCAAAATTTCACCCTAGGCTAATTTCGGTATTCCAAATCCAAAAAATGAGGTCCATTTTGAAAGATAAAATTTAAAAAAGTGGTTATTACTATTCATAACGGCTATTTTAAATAATATTTTAATAGCATATCGTCGTTTAGTGAAACTCGGTATTGTGTACAACACAAGCTATCGAGGAAGGTCACGATTGCGTGTAAAGTAAGTCAAGCTAGTGTGTAGTGAAAGATTCCTTTGATGATATATATATAACATAAAAACAAAATATTACTCATAAAAATCTTGGGTGTTACATTAGGTTATATACATGTAGTTACCTAATCAATTAATTATAGGTACATCTAGGTGAATACCCTTGATTGGAAATAAGGATGGGTATTCAAAACAAAAATAACTGGCTTGGAAAAATTAGAGGATAGTTTTTTAAGTATAAATGGGGTATGTAAAGGTTAATGGGAGGGATTAATGAGAGTTAAAGGGGTATATAATCAATTGAAAATCATAATTTAAGTAATATTGATTTTTTTAATCATATCACAACTTGATAAATTGAAAAAAAGGGAATAATATAAAGGAGGTTCTTGAATAAAGGGGATAAGGAGATGATCACTTACCTTGAGAGGGAGTTTCCAAAATCTTGGGAGGGTCATATTGAGAGCTTGGGGGAACCTTTGGAGGATATAAATAGGTAAGGGTAGAGTAATGTAATTATAAAAGGGTTTTTATTGAAGAGAAATGGGAGGTTGTGTGGGTTTATATAGAGAAGTAGAGGAGAGTTCTTTATTAATTTTCAAACTAAAGTTTTGGACTCCATATAATAAAGTAATTGAAACCACAAACCATCCCATAGTTTTTCCCATGTTTTATACTAAAGTGGATTGGTTTTAATTATTTTACATGTTTAAAAACTAATATCATTAAAATAATACACCTGGTGATATGAAAGAGAGTCATATTTATACATAATTGATTTTAAAACCTTAAAATATAATATAGAATTTGGAGGATTCATCAACGATTCATTAAATTAAAAAAATAACCTAAAAAATTAATTTTCAAGGTGAAATATATATTTAGTCTTGTATACATTTTATGGAATATATTACCTCACTTTTGGGTCATTATGATGTCGTAATACACATTGTATATTTATGCCATATTTAATTTTGACAAAAAAAGTTAGCTGTCTCTGAAAATTATGAAAAAATAATCATAGGATAATTTTGATGTGCTAATTTAAAAGATAATATTTATTTTATCCAAATAATTGTCTATGTTTGATAATTTAAAAATTTAAATAAAAAAATTATCATTCATTGAAAAATATTGGATTTTTTTACAATAACATTTTTCTGACCCTAATAATTTTTTTGACTTCAAAAAATTATTATATCATTTATATTTAATAAAAATTACATAAAAATCATATTTTATTAAAATACCATATATTCAAAAAATAATTTAATTCATTAAAATATAGTGTCTTTATTAAAACTATACATTTCCCAAATATACATTTTTTGTTTCATTGTATCAAAATCTAATTTTTATCAAACTAATTATCTAATAATTTTTGTTTCATTGTGTCTTTATTATTAATATTGGTCAAGGGAAAATCCTGGTGATTCTATCTTCCTTAGAAGATTTGATAAATTAGATTCATAGGGCATGATACTACTGGTAGAGGCCATCACTTTTTTAGTTTATAGCAATTGGACTTTATCACAACCCTTAATATACTAATATAAATGGTCACTGTATAATGGATATATTAATAATTTTTATGATGCGTAATAATATTTTAAATTTTAAAAATGATATAATTGTTCAAAATAGGCAAATTGGTGCATGTGTTTTATATAACTTGAGTACTTAATAATGCATTTGATTATTTAATAATATAATTCATTTATAAAAGTTTAGGTCATTACATTTCCCCCCGTTTCAGAAATTTCACCCTTTAAATTTTCATTTCATACAATAAAATAGATGAGGGTAATTCTGTTTCATCACCTCTTGTGGTCCCATATTGCTTCCTCAAACTTGTGGTTCCACCACAACACTTTGACCATGTGAGTTTTATTATTTCATAGAATTTTATCTCTGTGATCTAATATCTTTATCAGTTTCTCCTCATATGAAAGAGAATTTCCCAATAGTACCACCTCTGTATTAAATTCATGTTAGGGGTATGGTATATACTTCCTCAAGAGGAATATATTGAACACATAATCTACTTGATATAGGTTAGGTGGGAGTGCTATTCAATAGGCCATTTATTTGATGTGATCAAGGATATCAAAGGGGATGATGTATCTTGGACTAGGCTTTCCCTTATTCCCAAACCCCATGACTTTATTCCATGGTGATATATGAAGGAACACTTTAACTATAACCTTAAAATCTAGCTCTCATCAATGATTATCTGCATAGTATTTATATCAAATTTTCATGGGTTTCATATGATACCGAATGGTTTGAACCTTCTCTGTCATCTCTTGGATAGGATCAAGTATCATCAGCTTATACTGCCTAACTTTATCCCAACATGACAGATCCTACCACATCTTCTTATATAGAGCCTCATATGGTTACATTTTAATGACAAAATGGAAAGTGTTGTTATATGAGAACTCCACTAGGGTAAGGTGATGGTCCCAACATCATTATAAATCTATTGAATATGATCTCAACATATCCTCTAGAGTTTTAATGGTTATTTCAAACTGACTATCTATCTAAGGGAGATAAGAAGTGTTGAAGCTACGTTATATATCAAACACTTGCTGAAGGCTTCTCCAAAACCTAAAGGTAATCCTAAAATCTCGATCAGATACAATAGAGAGTTGAACTACATATATTCTTACCACTTCTATTATGTATATCTTAATGAGTTGTTCAAAAGACAAATCTTCCCTGATAATGATGAAAAACGCTAAATTTATAAGGTGATCTACTACCACCCAAATGACATTATTGTCTTTATATTTCCCAAGTAGTCCTAATATGAAATACATGTTTATGTTTTTCCATTTCATAATATTATGGTCAGTGGTTGCATAATATCCATAGGCTTATATCATTCAGCCTACTTACTGGAATACCAAGAATCGAGATAAAAATTCCACAATCTCCCTCTTCATGTTATCCAATCATAAATTTTTCTTCAAATCATTATACATCTTGGTGATTACTAGATTAATAGAGAAGGATGATCTATTTTCATCATCCAAAAGTTTCATCTTAAATTATAGTTTTGATGAGACACAAATCAGGGTTCTAAACCTTATAACTTGATCTTCAACAAAGTTGAACTCTGAAATATTCTCTATCATCTTTTGTAACACCTCATCATCTTTCTAACCCTCCTTAACCCTCTCAAGAATGGATGGTTGAGTGGTTATTTTATAAATTTATGATTGAGATCCTTTTATTATTCCCATATCCATCCTTTTCATGTATAAGAATATTGGATCCATTTTAATCCCTATCATGGACAGGGATGCAAGGTCATTCCTACTTAGATAATATACCACTTTATTATACTTTTTAGGATGGTAATGGATTGAATAATCATAATTATTTATCAAATATAACCACCTTAATTGGTGTATATTAAGATTATTTTTTGTAAATATATACTTTAGGCTTTAATGATCCATACTTATCTCCCAGTTCTCTCCATAAAGATAATGCCACCGAATCCTTAATGAAAAGATCACCACAGACAATTCTAGATCATGAGTTGGGTATTTATGACATTGGATATTTAGTTTATGAGAGACACAGGCTACCACCTTCATCTTTTATGAGTACACAATCCAAGAAATTTTTAAATTCATCATTGTAGATCAAAAATACATCCCCACTAGTGGGTAATGTAGGTGCAGTGATAAGACCTTTCTTCATTTATTTAAAACTTTCCTCACATTATTCCAGAAAAACATTACCCCCTTATGAGTTATATTGGTTAATGGGCTTAAAAAACATGATAAGTTTCTCAAAAACTGATGATAGTACCTAGAAAATCTAACAAATATATGGATATTTGTCATTAAGTTTGGTCTATATCATCCTTTAATGGATTTTTTAAGAATCCATAGAGATTCATTTAATGGTGATATTATTTCCCAATAAATTACTTACTACAACCAAAACTCACATTTACTATACTTCACAACTAATTTTTCCCTTTTAAAAAGTATTTAGTATAGAATTAAAATACTCCTCATATTTCTCCTTGATTTTAGAGTTAATAAGAGTATCATCTATAAAGACTACCACAAATTTGTCAAGGTAATACCTAAATAATCTATTCATTATGTTCATGAATATTTCTAGAGCATTAATGTGTCCAAATAGAATCACTATGAACTCGTAGTTACCATAACTTTTATGAAAAGTAGTCTTAGGGATATCCTCCTTCTTTACCTTTACTCGATAATATCTTGATCAAAGATTCAAATTAGAGAAATAATAGGTTACATGTAGCTAGTCTAACAAGTCATTAATCCATGATATAGGATAACTATTCTTTATCATGATCTTTTTTAGATCATAATAATCAATTCAAAGGAAAATTGAACCATCCTTATCCTTGATGAAGAGAACCAATACACCCCATGACGAAGCACTTGGGAATATGAACCCTTTATCTATATTCTCATGTATTTTCTTTTTTATCTCCTCAAGTTTAACAAAAACTATTCTATAAATATTATTGGATATTGGTAAAGCTTCATGTATAATCTCGATTGCAAATTCAACCACTCAACTAGAAGGAAGGCCAAAAAAATACTCAAGAAACACATTAGTGATTACCTTGCATTAGGAATGTCATCAAGTATGTTTTTTATTTATTCTCAATAATTTGAGATAGATATGATTACTCATATGGTAATAATATCCATTTTTGTTATGATTATATGAAAGTATATTCATCCTCCTACTTATACTTTTTTAGAATGAGAGGATGATTCATTATATATAGTGCCATTTCCTTATCCCAAAAATTTATGTTGGTTCTATATAAGGAAATACAATCTATACAGGGAGTATTTCATCCCAAAATTTTTGATAGGGGATGAGTTATATAATTGGGATGAAATAATTTCCCCATTTTTTTCACCAATATCTCTACTTCTATACTTGGTGGTGGGGTTTTAATAGTTTTACTAAACTTTCATGATACATAAGATTTTGTATAACCATAATAAAAATGTATGTTCACTATTATTGAATGAACAACTAGCGTACCTATCAATACTTTATTATTAGTATCCACCTTAGCAGTTTTGATGGAATAATCTCACGCTTGCTACCTCAAAGGTCATTAGAATTGATTGTGATTGAAAAACCTTGCATTAGGGAATTGGATTACATAATTCCTATGTTCCTTGAAATTGAAACATTGTATCACTAGCTAAGGGTTGACTGGAGAATTCTTTTATTCCATTAAATTGGTGGATTTTTCCCATTGGCAACCACTAGCTAGGTTTCCTTCCTTCCCACACCTAAATAATTTCCTTATCCCACTTATGAAATTTCTATGATGCTTCTTTCCACACTTTTATTGATTGGGATGTTGGGATTTCTTTCTAGAATTATATTTCTACATCATACAACTAGAATGAAACTCCATTTTCCACTTTGTATCCCTGCGAAATCCTTGAGATTTTCTGATCTCTATTTTGACTTTTAAGAAACATCTAACAATTTTCTCATAGCTATCAAATTCCCAAATGGATAAGGATTTTCTTACACTAGAATTTATCCCACCAAAGAAGTGATCAAATTTACTTTCAGGGGTAATGAAAAAGACAGTGGTGTATCATGAAAGTCTTGTGAATATTTCCTTATATTACCTGATGGATTCATTATCCTTTTTCTTGAGGCTAAGAAATTCCATATTCATTTTTAGTCAAATAGTGTGAGGAAAGTATTTACAGAAAAACATTTGTTGGTATTACTTCCACCCCATTTCTTTGATCTCCTCCTCAAGATTAATTTTTTTGACCAATGTACACCATCAACTATCTTCTATTTCCATACAATAAACAACCAACATAACATTCTCTTGATCATATCATTAAAGTACAGAGAAGATTGTCTCAATGGAGTTGATCAATTGTTCTTAGATTAAAGGATCAAAATTTACACTTAAATTCAAAGTAATTGGTTGTATAAATGTCTCAATTGAAACTTTATATTTCTTAAGTGGATTTGAAAATTCCTAATGATTTAGGTTTCAGTTCAAAACTTGATTTAATTTTGAAAGTATTATCATGAAGTTCATATTCCTTCTCCCATTGGGTTGAAAATTTCATCTGGGCATTCATCACATTTTGCCTCACATTGGTTGTTGGCTCGATTTCTCTTATTTTCATCCATTTGACTATAAAAAATGAAAAATTAAGGATGAATATTTTTAAACTATTAAACACATAAAAAATAAACACTGGAAATTAAAGGAATAACCCATAAATTACATATATTTTTTATCCTATGAATTTCTAGGATTCAATCTATATTTTCCACGATCTATTTCCTATCATAAAATCATATGGGAATTTTTATTCCCTTAACAATGGTTTATAAGGATCTTGTGAATTAACCAATCATATCCCTTGGGAGTGTCAAACGATGTGTGAATCAAGGCATGTTGTCATGTACCAGGTAATGATTGAGTCCGGCTCAATGCACCATTTTTGGGGTTATTACCTTTATGTACATATATGATAAAGACACAACCACTTGTAGTATCCAGACATGGATTTATTTTATTAAAAACCACTTAATATACACTTTACCAAATTTTTTGTATTTTTTCCAATTTTTTTGTCTTTTACTAGAGTTTTATAATCATAATAAAAAAATAACTAGACTTTTCTTAGATACCAACTATAGAAACCCATATTTTAATACAATTTATTTTATGATTTATTAGATAAAGGTACACATTATAAAATAACAAAATATCATAAAGACTATAATCTTTCAGAAATTAGGTACATATCACATCAACTTGATACATGGATAAAACAACATTATTGAAATTTTCCTTAACATGCTCTTAAAATTCCATTGCTCTTTTAAAACTGCATGGGATAACCCAGGGACACACATAAAAAAGAGGTAAGATATAAAGACCAGTAAGGGAATAAATAGATCATATCATAATTTAAATTAGTACATGTTTTCCAAGAGGTATATCAAGGTAAAATAAGTGTGGTGAGAATCATAATCTTGAATAATGAGGCATGATATAACATGATAGCATAAAGGAAACATGGGAATGTGGTGAAAACATTAAACATGAAATTATAAACATAGGTTAAGGAGTGTGTGCTATATAAATTGAATTACCTAATAAATGAATTATATGTATATCTAGGTGAATAATCATTAGTGGAAATAAAGATGGGTATTCATAATAAAAATTCTTAGCATGGAAAAATCACAGGATAATTCCGATAGTATAACGAGGGTATGTAAAGGTTCGTGAGAGGGATTAATGAGACATAAAGGGGTATATAATCACTTTTAAATAATAAGTTAAGTAATCAAGATGTGTGAAATCATATATCAACAAGAAAATTGTAGAAAAAGGGAATAATATAAAGGAGGTTCTTGAATAAAGAGGAGAAGGAGACGATCTCTTACCTTGAGAGGGTGTTTCCAAAATCTTAAGAGGAGCTACCTAAGAGATTGGGGTCACATTATAAGGACTATAAATAGGAAAGAGAAAATTAATTTCATGATCCATGGATTTTTAGTGTATAGAAATGGGATTTTGGGTGAGCATTTATAGAAAAATGGTGGACGGTTCTTTATTAATTTTCAAACTTAGGTTTTGGACTCTATATGATAAAGTAATAAAAAACACAAATCATAGCATAGTTTTTGACCATTATTTTTTCCAAAGTAGAGTGTTTTATTATTATTTTACATGTTTAAGAATATATATCCTTAAAATAACACCCTTGGTGATGTAAAAGGGAGTCATGTTTATAAATAATTGATTTTAAAACATTAGAATATAATATAGATTTTAGAGGATTCATTAAGGTTTTATAAATTTAATAAAATAACCTAAAAATAAATTATTTTAAAGGTTCAATATATGTTTGTTCATTTATATAATTTATTTCATATATTACATCACTTTTGGGTCATTATGTTGTTATAATATACATCATATATTTACACTGTAATTAATTTTGACCTAAAAATTTAGTTTACTTCAAAAATTATGGAAAATAACCATTGGATAATATACAAATTATAATTTAAAAAATAATATTTATTTTATCCAGAGAATTATCTAATTATGGGAATTTACAATTTTAAATAAAAAATCCACATTTATTGAAAAATACTGGCTTTTTTTGACAATAACAGTTTTCAAAAAATTATAATTTTTTTGGTTTTATAAAATTATATTATCATTTATATTTTAAAAAATTATTTAATAATAATATTTTACCAAAATAAAATTATTTAAAAAATTCTTGAATTCCATAGAATTGAGTTTCTTGATTAAAACTATACATTTCCCAAAAATACAATTTGTATTTCATTGTATCAAAATCTAATTTTTATCAAACTCATTATCTAATCATTTAAAAAGAAATATTAAAAATGGATTAATATAATCAGTGTTTTATTAAAATAAAAATATAAAAATTTAAATTGTTAGGGTTAAGATACATTTTCCTTTATTACATTGGTGAATTCCCTAAGGGTAAGGTGAAATTTTTTAATATTTTCTTAGGGTGGTTCGACATAAATGGTTTGGGCCATGATCTTGATGAGCTTGAACATATCCCGTAAATAGTTTTTTCTTGCTTTAATTATTTATCAACTTCTTGATCTTGGTCAAGGTAAAATCCCAGTGATTCTATCTCCCTATGAAGCTCTGATAAATTGGCTTCATAGGGTATGATCCTACTAGTTTAGGGCATCACTTATTTCATCTATATCAATCGGACTTTATCATAACCCTTAATACACTAATCTTAATTGTCACTTAATAATTTATTTACTCATTTAAAAAGGGAATTCCATTTATAAAAGTTCATTTAATTATAACGTGTCTTGAATCAGTCCACACAGTCTCTTAAATCTATATCTATAGATCTTTATACCCAGTATACATGCTTCTTTATCCATTTATTTCATCAAGAATCATTTACCCAACCATTTATTTACATAATATAAAGTTTGGATATTATTTATAATAGGAAGTATGTAATCCAAATACAATATCAGAAAAATTACAACAATCCCACTAACCATCTTATATATTTAATAATCATTCCTATTTTTGATGAAACCAAACTCTTTGATTTTATCATTAAACTAGATATTCCAACTCTAAGAGGCTTGATTTGATCCATAAATGGTCCATTTCAACTTTTATACCATAGAAGACTCATTTGAAACTTCAAAACCATTGGGATATATCATATTGAAATCCCCGATTAAATTATTATTAAGGAAAGTGGTTTTGATTTCCATTTTATATATCTCATAGTTAAAACAAGCTTATATGGAAATCAATATCCAAATAGAATTTATCATCACAACATTTAAAATTTTTATCCATAGAAAATAACATGAATTTAACTGTAGTACATTTCCAATAGGAATACTTTATAGGTATACACTATAACATACTTTTTTTTGTGAAAACCCACTTACATCATATAGGTCTCTCCCCTTTAGGTGCAGACACTAAGTTCAAACATGGTTAGTGTATATAGATTCCATTTATTATTCCATGTCTTTTAAATATTTATCTAAATAAAAACTCTCAATGTAATTACAATAGGTACTATATTTATCTCCTATTAACATTACTTTATCATCATTTACCATGACAAATCCATATATTCTTGATTCCCAAATGAATCCTACCAAACCCTCGAAGTTTTTATGTAACTCGAGTTGGTTCTTCTTCTATAAATATTTTTGGAACCACCTCAATTTTCATCTCTAAAATGTTTTATATTTTTTGGTATTGAACTTCAAAAAATTCAAATTTCCTCCCACTAACTCCACAACTTATGTACTCCCTTTCAAGGAAAACACCATGTTAATTCACAAACAGTTAGCATTCAATATTATTATAAAAGTAATATCCCATTATCTATTTTGGATAACCAGTAAATAATCATTTATCATATTTTTGGATGATTTTATTAGAATATAAATGTCATACACATTCTTTACAACCCCAAATATCTCTATAATAAATATTGGGTTATTTCACATTCCATATTACATATGGTGTATTCATTACTGCTTTATATGGAACACGATTAAGTAAGAATGCAACAACGTATAGATCATTACACCAGAATGAAATAAGAAGGTCACACTAAATAATCATCGATTGGACCATATTCAAAAGGGTATGATTCCTCCTTTTAGATACACTATTCTACTATGGAGGTCTAGGATTAGTGATTCATGAAACAATTCCACAATCACTTAGCTGATCAGTGAAATATTGGATTAAATATTCACCACTAGAACCCATATAAGAATATTAATAATTTTTCAAAATTGATCTTGTAATTAATTCAATTTTTTTTATCATTTTAAAATCTTCATAATTGCGTATCATTAGAAACACATAATAACTAAATTCATCGATAAAAGTAAAGTAGCTAAAACTACCACTTACTTGAGTACTTACTGGTTCACATACGTCACAGTGTCTAAGATCTAACTTCCCACTAGCCCCTTTAACCCTTTATAATAAATGGTTCTTTGTTAACTTTTCCTAATAAACAATATTATCATGTATAAAATAATTCATAATCAAATGAGTAAAAAGTAAATCTATATGGAGTCTTTTGTTTCATTTCGATTCTATATGCAAAATCTGATAATGCCAAAGGTAAGTGAAATTAGAATCAACCCTGAACTTATTAATTTGAATCTTATAGACATGATTATCCATATTTAGAATTTATACACCATTTAACATATCCCAAATTCCATAAAACATTTAATTCTTATATATAGAACAACTCTAGATCTTAATAACAAATAAAAATCACATCTTATCCAAACAAGATACAAAAATAAAATTTCTATCTATGATGGGAACATAATAATAGTTCTCTCATTCCGAAAATAATACTTTAGGTAAATTTATATCTTAAGTTCCAATATATAATGAAATAAATCTTGATCCATTATCGATATAAATATCCACTCCACCCATTTTCAATTCCTTATTATCTATGAATTGGTGTTTATCAACACAAATTTATGATTCACACCTATTATCTAATACCCATGAGTTAGAGTTGGTGAATTTTGAAGGGAATATTCCCTAATACTCTTATATATATGATATATATAAGTATATGTATTATATCATTATTTATGATATATTCATACCATTTACTACCTATGCATTCACTGTTTATTATTGAGTAAAACTGTAAACACCCTGAGTGATGATGCCTACATGAGATACGATGTTGTATCATATCATACATCATAGGATATTTTAAACATTTCTAGGATAGTTTTATTACATGTTTGGGTAAGAATATAGTTCCATGAATTTTAAGGTATGATTAATTTGGCCCTACTATGATATCCTTAAAAAAGATGGGTGCTAAATACTTTACTACAGATTCTCCCATATATTGGATATTATAAATAATATGTTATATATGATATATAAATCAGGATTTAATTCATGTAAATGTTGTATAAGTTTCCCAAGAGTTATAGATGATACATGAATTAACTTATAACATACGATTTAATATATTTCTACTTGAGGAGAATCCTTGAGACCTTTTAGAACCCAGGACCGTGCGATGGTAGTGGTCATGGATGATTAACTGAGACTAATGGATTCCCAAAACTCTCTTATTCCACTTCATTTACATCTTGAGATGCCATCACATCATGGAGGATGAATATTATCACATGTATAACATGTGATTCTATCTAATCTAAGGATATATCATAGGGGGAAGGGTCATTTGATCATTACTTTGGTGTTCATCATCAAGCATGGAATACTATAGATGAGACTCTTCAGTTTAAAGTTATGCACCATTTATAGGTTTTTCATTTCTATATTATGACATATTTCATATTTATAATGCATGGAGATCTTGGTGTGAGATTTTATTTTTTACACACATTCTATTAAGTGTTAATAGGCCCCTTTAGATCCTTTTAGTGATATTCAATCCATCTATATTCTTGTATTTATAAAATCATGCATGGAAGTTAGAAAATTATAATCGTATTTCATATCACCATGTAATAATCTAATATGGTAGGTAGATTTGATATATGGTATTTATATCATGGAATATTATATATGATATTGAAGAACCCGAATGGATTTTTAGATATGAAATTGCATTTTTTTAATAAGTTGTGTTAGGGAAAGTCAATGTTATATCTTGAAATTGTTAAGATGGTTTTAATTTGAAAGACTGGTTCCAATGAGTGTGAGAATAGATTTATCTATAATATGATAAATTTGAAGTTAGGCAGTAGACTAAAGATAAGATTGAATAAAAAATGATTAAAATATTATACAATTGTCTAGTTTATTTAAGAATCCTAATGTAAATTAATTTTTTATAAAAATAATCTTTTTAGGGATAAATTCATGGGGGTATAAATTAGTAGATCCTAAGGGAGTTACTAAGAACAATAGAGATACATTCAATGGTAATAGAACCTATTCTATTGAAAATTTGGTGGTTGTTATCTGAGTTACTTTTGTAAGTAAGAAAGTCAGTATCTTTATTACCCTATTTCTAGGTATGAGATATTGTTACATTTTGAGGAAAAATATGTCTATAACACCTAATTTAGTAGGTGATTGACCAATGTATTGAAAAGGACCCATTCAAGAATTTTTTAAGCAAGGTTGAGTTCATTTCCACTTTAAATAGATGAAACTTATAAAATATTCTTAAAAGTAGGATACTCAACATAGCCTAGAATTCTATAATAATCTAGTTCCCATCACTTTAGAAAACATTAAACACCAAGATCACCAAACACAATGATTTTTTTATTATACTGACTCCATATACCATTCCTCATATACAAGCTCTATCAATATTCCATTTAATCCCTTCATTCATCTTTATCCAATCCACCCAATTCCCTTAAGATCTCACCACTCCATCTACTTGAACGTTCGTATAAAAACTACATAATTCCTAGAAATAAGTAAATAGGTGGTTACCCATACCTTTTATGGTTATCTCCTCTACCAAGCGAAGAATATTTATCCCTGGATAGGTATGTGCAAATGAGAGATTAAGTGCCTAAAATTATTTTAATCCTCCCATATGTACTATCATCTTACACTGAGGGCCAATCTATGTTCACATGAAATATATGAAGAGAGATTCATATTATTATACCAACTCACAATAAGTTGATCAAAATATTCTTAGTTGATTAAGATGACCATGGTGTTGTATTTGGTGCCATATAACCAACTTTTGTATACCTTATGATAATTTTTATTCATTATTTTGAATATTGA
The DNA here is from genome assembly GCA_963277665.1 of Viscum album. Taxonomy (NCBI): domain Eukaryota; kingdom Viridiplantae; phylum Streptophyta; class Magnoliopsida; order Santalales; family Viscaceae; genus Viscum; species Viscum album. Next base: position 2,029,594,102 of record OY728130.1, read on the forward strand.
AAAAATCATTATCACATCATGACTGTTCTTCTATGTAACACAGTATGTGATAATGTTATATGATTAGCTAACTCACTCAAAGGTGATAATAGTTCCCCACTATGTTGAGAACCTAGAAGTTCCATGATAGTATTCTTAATTATATGTTTTATAGCTAGATGAAATATTTTTAGAGACACTAATGATACAATCTATCATGGGTGGAGACTAATAGGATACCTTCTGATGGTGTAATCCCTTGGTTATATCCAATATAGGATATTCTGAGAATGAGACATGCTAGTAGGAAATATACATTTTTATGTGTCATTGGATATTTCTATCTTTGGATGTGTGTATTGATCATTAGATTTTAAGATTGTTATTACTAAGTATTATAAGTCACATAATTTTATATATTTATGAAAATAAAGATGAAATATGTTCATGATGAGGTAGGATATGTTGGGTGCGTTAGGAGTAATATTTCATTAATGAATAATGCGATAAAGGATTTGTTCCTTCTGTTCTTTAATGAAAGTTTATACCTTAGGGCCTTTGATGGGAATGATATAGCCTAAATAAATCTATGTCTATACTGTTCTATAAGAAAGCTCTATTTTCAAAAAGTCAAATAAAGAGACATTGAGCACATATATTGATGGAATCAACATGAAACCTACTTTATTAGAGATATTGTGATAAAGAAATTATATTACATAGTAATCATTTGAATGAGTTATTATGTCATTGTAGCATTAAATTCTTTCTCTATGGGTGCCTGGGAATGTTTCTAGATGCTGACCTTCAACTTTAGGATGCATAACCTAATACCACTTAGAAAGCGACCTAGAGGTTCACACACTAATGGTTTAATAACTATTCATGTTTGTTTTATCATATATATTCCATCACCAGTTATTTGAGAGAATAATATGTGAACAAAATATTTAATAAATATTTATTTACTATTTGGTGAATATAATATTTATTTATTTATTAGTGAATAATAAATTTATATTATTTTATTAAATAAATAGTTATTATTCAAGGCCCAATAAATATTGTGGAGGAATGACCGACCGAGTTTAATGGTCCGATGATAAATAATATATATATTTAATATTATTTGAATAAATAATATTTAATTGAATTTTTGAGTTTAGCTCATGTCAGGAAATAATGATGATAATAATAATAATAATATAGACATGGGGTTCTTCAAGGATTATGGAAATAATAAGGGCACATATGCAATTATTATTTTCTAACCCTAGTCGCATATAAACCCAATTATAGTATTTTTCTTGAGATCCAATTCATTTGTGTTGTGCATAAAAAGATCTATTGAGAATCATCTCAAATCCCTAGAGAGATACCTCTCTAAAAAATCTCTTAAGAACGGACAAATATCCTCCTCCACCACTATTCTCAATTCTAGAGATATTTAATAGAACCCTTCTTTGAATAAGTTATTGAGGCAATTGATGAAAGTGTTAGGATTTTCCGTACTACCACCCATAGATTACTATAATGACATTCAGAGGTTCATGTATCATGTGTGGATCATTATTAGAGGGAATCTATTCTTGATTAAAACAACACAATGATGGTAAAACATAGAGATGTTTTTAGATCCATAAATTAAGAAATAATTTCTCACAAGGTTATTCTTTAATTTCTTAAACTAATTGTAAATAATGTTTGATGATCATGAACTTTGGTTCCAGAATTTATCTATTATTTAAATTATTTTATTCAATTCCATTGACTACGATGTTCTTCGTCCTATAAATCTCGAATTAGTCATTGATCATAACAAAAATATGAGTTGGGTATTCCCCATCCGATGCTTTCACTATGCCCAAAACCTTCAAGGGGTATTTGAGTGGTCTCATAATTATTTATAATTATTTAAAGATCATTGAATGATTTATGCATTTTCCATTAGTTTTCAATTATAGTTTAATCATTATTTAATATTAATTGTGATATATTATATCTTCCTCTTCATTTATTGAAAATATAATCCAATCAATTAATTTTATGAATGAAATAAATTCAGAGAACTCATCTGAAGGTTCCAGGGAGTCTGACCAGATAACACTAGAGTACACACCCTGTAACATGGAGGTATACACCATGTAATAGTGTTTAATTAAGGATAAATTAATTAATAATTAATTCATTTTTTGTACATTTATTACACGAGATGGATTTAATTACACACTACCTATTGATTGGGACATCCTAGTGCACGGTCATCCGAAGTACATGCTATGTAACATCTGTACATGACATGTAGTCCTTTAGTCACAGATGAGCCTTATATCCTCTTAAAAGGCCTATATGATTGGTGACCATGTAACTTGGTAACCACACATCATGTATCCCATGTACATGCTATGTACCCCAATATTTTTCATGGCACATTTATACCCTGAGTCCCTAGGCACGTGCCACAAATAAATGGTGAGAATAATACATGTCGTGTACCTTTAATGTATGTTCCATGCACTTTTACCAAATTATGAATAATTAAAAATTAAATTATTAAACTATAAAAAACTTATCAATATTCATTCTATGTGTTCATTAAGTTGATAGTACATTCCATGTGATGAGTTATATATATATAAATGTCTAATTAATTTTTATATAATGTCTGGATCTGCATATCATGAATAAGTCATATTACTGTTATTTATCTATGCACATTGAATCATGACATGCTATGTAAATACCACGTATTTTTTGTGATCATTAATTTGATAGTACACACCATGAAATTATGTGATAAGTCATGTATGCCACATATCCCAAGAGAAAATAGTATATGAGTATAATACATGTTTGGTAGTTCAGAAAAGTACTCACCATGTTTCCTCCAAGGTACATTTTTGAAAATTGTTAATTTTAAATAATTTTATTTTTTTAAATTGTTATGGATGAGAATCTCAAGAAAATTTGGACATGAATTAAGATAAAATAACTGATTAATTTAAAAAGATAGTTAATTGTTTCAAGCGTGATTTATCTTAAACAATAACGATTAGAATTGAATGCTAATTTTATTAAATGTGTAATTAATTTCATGCATGTGTATGATCATGAGATTAGAACAAACCTTTGTATATGATTAGTTTATTTTAATTTATTATTAAATTAAATTTTTTCCCCTGTGTCATCTCTCATCTTATTATGTAAGGGCCTGTGTACCCATGGTTTCTTTTGTGTGAACCCATTAACTGATCCTTTGGTTCCCCTCATCAGTTTGTGAGTAAAAGCATATATAATGGATGGACATCCTAAGATAGTGAAGGAAATTAAAGTTTATAGTTGAGGAGAAACCAATCTATGATAGATACATAGGTGGATAGGTGGAAAGTCGCAACACAAACCATAAATAGGTCATGGAATTTCCCCCTAGGTCAACTGTTAGTTTATCATCCACTAGATAAACAAACCATTAATAAAAGATCATAATAATACCAATTTAATATTTTATGTCTGTCAAGTTTCATGGTTATTTAATTATATATATTGTTTTCATGATCACATGATTTAATTAATTAATAAGCAGGCAAGATAGAACTAAAATATTCTAGCTTATAAATAAATATTATCTAATAAATGGTTAATCACTTAAGTACATCCATTTAATATTAACAATAATATAATAAAGATAATAATTGTAAATTTATGCATAAATATAAAATCCCTCAGTTATATATATTAATTTGGTATAGACTTCCAGTACTTTAGTTAAAATCAAACCATAGTTCAAAGTGATTGAATAGCCAAAGTGGGGATTCTTCCAATTTTCGTAGAATTATAACTTGAATTTTTGGGTTTAATCAACTTAGTTCACATCATGGGTTGAATTAAAAAGTAGTACTTGATGTAAATGAGAGGAAAATGTTGATGAAATTAAATTTAAGGATTTTATGATTCGGGATTCCACTCAATAGTTCACGGAATTATGATTTAATGTAGTTGGTATTTGGAATGCCTACTTAAAACCCTTCAAATTGCTTGAGTGACCAAAGTCAGGGTGATGATAAGGGAAATATTGATACTTTACACTAGAATGTTTATGTAATGGGATATTCTGAATCCAATGATGAGGGATATTAGGTTTTGATAAAAAAGTGGGAGATCAATAAAAATAATACCTATTTATTTGTATGAGTTGTATCAGATAAATTATTAAAACTCTAGTCATATTATTTTATATAAACAACAAAAAAATGACTTCAAACCTATCACTATGATCTATACTTAATAAGGATAACATTTTCACTAACAAGTTTCCAATAAAGGAAAAGGTTCTTGAACATTATCCTACACCATGAAAGGAAATTGTATATGCTAGAAGAACCTATTCTTGATATTCCTGATAATGAGGCTAGTGAGGAAGAGTTAACTCTCTATGAGAAACATTTGAATGATTCCATATATGTTCAATGTCTCATACTATCATCCATGACCAATGATATTTTGAAGAAATATGAGGACATGGTTGTCTATAGCATGATGTCTCACCTTCAGGATCTATATCTAGAGAAGGAAAGACAAGAGACATATGAGATCTCCAATGCTATGTTTACAAAAAATCGTGGAGAGTTGGTGCTAGATAGGCCACATGTAGTCAATATTATTGGATAAATTGAATTCTTATACATATTAGGGATTAAATTTCTAGATTATTTGAACATAAATCGCATTCTTTCCACACCAACCAAGTTCTTCTCTAGTTTTATTATTAATTATAACATGAGAAATAATGAGAAGAGTATTTTCAAAATTCTTACTCTAATTTTCCAAGTAGATAAGGGAATGGGGCATGAAAAACTCATAGTACTTATAGTGAATAAGAAAATAAAGAACAAGTTAAAGGGTCCCAATAATCCTAAAAAGTATAAATATCCTCAGCTTCGTCCATCCAAGAAGAGGAATATCCAAAGGCAGGGTAAGGAAAAGAAGGCAATATGTTTTTCATGTGGAAAGAAAGGCCACTGGAATAGGAGTTACACCCAAAAGAAAGATGAAGATAAAGATACATTTTTTATCGAGTGTGATATCTTAATATCAACACATTGGGTATTAGATTCAACTTTTGGTGCTCGCATCTCTATAAAAAAGAAGGTACCATGTAGATTCTGAAATATTTCTAGAGGAGAGGTATAATAACCCTTCTATTTATTACACATTAATAAATGGTTTAATTGAATAAAATTACACTTAATAAAAACTGAAAAATTGAGAATTATAGTATCTTTGGGAACTATGTATATTTCATTATAACTTTAAACATGAATTACAACATATTTATTGAAGACATATTTAACACGCTTGAGCTAAAAACTTCATTGGATAAGCTGTAAAAATACACAAGGGGTGAGGCATAAATCCCAGTAAGGGAATAAATGTGGAATAAAATGAATATAATAATAAAATTTAGAAAAGTCATATTAATTAAGCACAAAGGAACATGAATAATAAGGTATGATATTGCATTGTAATCATAACATGAGAAATGAAACAACAACTTAAAAAACTACATCATAAACATAATCCAAGCATAAAATACAATACTTCATGGTGAAAAAAAAACCATAAAGAAATAAGGAACAAAATTGTCCCAACATGATGTATCATGATACTAAACATTACCCAATGCATTGGAGCATTATATAATTCTTGTCGCACCTATCACTTTCATTTAATTCTCATGCTTAAGTGTGCCACATAGATCATCAAAAATGGATTCATTCATCATCATAATTTATTCCATGATCAAGGAGTGTGTAATAAATACATGTAAGTACCAAATAAAAAGGTATATGTGCATAAAATTGAACACCCTTGATAGTAAATATGTACGAAATTCTCTACACAATTGGTTTGTCATGGAAAACCATGGTGAAACTTTAGCAGTATAACGTCATCAATTAAAAATTCATAAAATGAGTAGATGAGAGAGAAATGGGTATATAATCATATATACATTAATTTGAAATTAGTAAGGTCATGTAAGGAAATTTACACACATTTATAATTAGAAAAATAAGGAATACGACAATGAATAAGCTTGAATAAAAATAGAAAGGAAATAATGCTTATGAAATTTTAGCATGGTGACAGGTTTAAATGTGAGGGATTAATGAGAGATAAAGGGTATATCTTAATTTATAAATAATAAGAGAATTATGGGGGAGGTAAAAAAACATACCCTATCATTAGTAACCAATAATAAAATGGCATAACAAGATAAAGAAACTTGGATAAAAATGAGGAAGGAAAGAACCCTTACTTGAATGTGTGGAAAAAAATCTTGAAAAGGGGATTATTGAGAGATTAGAGTGCCTTGGGAGGATTATATAGAGAGGATGGTATAGTAAGAACGTGATAAAATAATTTTTAGTAAAGATAATTAGGATATTGGGTGAGTTTATATAGGAAATGAGAGGGGAATTATTTAATATTTTACAAACTTTGGTTTTGGACTGTATATAATAAAATATTCAAAACCACAAACCTTCACATGGTTTTTGCCCATGGTTTTTTCCAAGGCAGGGAGGTTTTATTATTTTATTAGGAAAAGGTTTGAACATATTAAAATATTACCCTTTCTTATGTGAAGGTGAGTCACTCTTTTAAAGAAATTAATTTAAAATCCTAAAATATATTATATATTTTGGAGGATTCATAAAGGAATTATAAAATTAATAAAATTAACTTAAAGTAACATTATTTTAAGGTAAAAACATATTTTTTTCCTATTATACCCATTATAGTATTTATGACATCAATTTTGGGTCATTATTAAGTCATAAAACACACCGTATATTTATAGGGTATTTAATTTTTACTTGAAAATTCGGCTATCTTAGAAAATTATGAAATGTTAACCATTAGATAATTTCAATGTTATTATTAAAAAAATAAAATTTATTTTATCTAAATAATTTTCTAAATAAGTACATTTTCACTTTTAATATAATATTCAACATTTATTGAAAAAATGATGGGTTTTTGACAATAATAGTTTTTGAACTCTTATAAAAAGTAAATTTCACTTCATAAAACTTATATAAAAATTTATAATTCATAAAACTTATTTAATGATTTTTTTATTAAAATACTATTTATTTCAAAAATCATTTAATTCATCAAAATAAATTCCTTAATTTAATTTTAATATTGCGAGAAAATACAATTTAGGTTTAATTGAATCAAAATCAAAATCATTTATAAAGTAAAAATAAAAATAAAAATAAATTCATTATTCTATAAAATATTGTATTCATAATATTAATGTCTTGATACAAATACCTTTATTACATCGGTTAACTCCCTAAGATTAAGGTGTGCGATGATGATACTTTCAGGGGCCTGTTCAACGAATATGGTTTGGGTCATGATTTCGATGAGCATGAACTTATCCCATAAACCATTTCACTCATGCTTAGGTTGTAAGATCTAAACTTGGTATTGGTCAAGATAAATTCCCAGATATTGTATATCTATTATAATTTCTAATAAATGGGATTCATAGGGAATTATTCTATTGGTTGAGGACATCACTTCCTTTGTCTGAGCCAATTGGATTTCTTAAAATCCCTATATTTATACTAATCATGTGATCACTATTCAATGACTATATTAACAACGATAATATTATTAATGGTATTTTAAATCCAAATATATAACCAAGGAAGTGCATATGTTTTCTATAACCATATTATATAATAATACACTTATTTAAATCATAAAGGTAAACTTCATTTATAATAGTTCATGTCATTTCAATCTCCCCCCATAAGAAATATCTCCCTTGAAATTTTCATTTCACCCCATTAAAATAGATAAGGGTAATTATGCCTCATCACTTTCTCTGGTTCGCATGTTGGTTCTTCAAACTTGTGGTTTCTTCACAACACTTTGACAAGGTGAATTGTATTATTTCGTAGAACTTTTTCTCTATGATCTAAGATATTCACTGACTACTTATGTTAGGAAAGATCATTATCCAATGGTACCACCTCTGGATTGAGTACAGGTGAGGGGTTAGGTATATACTTCATTACGAGTGATACATGGAATACATCATGAACTCAATATAGGTTATATGGGAGTGAAAGTAAATAATCCCCTACTCCTATGTGATCAAGGAATTTAAAGGGGATGATGTTTCTTGGACTAATATTTCCCTTCTTCACAAATCTCATCACTTTCTTCCATGGGGATATGAGAAGGATTACCAGGTTTCTAAAATTAAAATCTAGTTCTCATTGATGATTTTAATCATAGATCTTTTGTTGACTCTGAGCATCCTTGATGTGCTACTAAATAGTCTTAAACTTTTCTACCATTTCCTAGACCATTTTAAGACCTAGTGGTTTTGTTCCCCAACTTCATCCCATAATGTCGGTGTCCTGCACCTATTCCTATAAAGGGATTCATAGGGATCCGTTTTGAGTTTTTAGTGGAAACTATTGTTGTAAGAGAACTTGACCAAATGAATATGTTGATCCAACCCACATTTGAAGTCAATTGAGAATTCTATAAAAATGTCCTCAAGTGTTCTGATAGTCTTCTCTGATTGGACATTAGTTTGAGGGTGATAATGTGTTATGAATCTCAACTCAGTTTTTAGAGCATACTGAAGATTTTTACAGAACTTGGAGGTGAATCTTGGATCTTTATCGGAATCAATTGATAGTGGTACTCTATGCAGCACGACCACTTCCTTGATGTATATCCATATAGGTAGATCTAGTGAGAATTTATATCATATCAAAATGAAGTGTCCAATCTTTTTAATATGATCCACTATAATGAAGTGTACAGTCTTTGGTGAGAGGGTTTGACAATTGTGAGAAATTTCTCATGAATTGGTGATAATACCCAGATAACCCAAGGAAATTGTGGATATCTATCACATATATTGGCATCAACCATCCCTCAATTTCATCTATTTTCAAAGGGTTTATAGATTTCCCATTTATTGTGATGATATTCCCTAAGAAAGAGACTTCTTTCAACCAAAAATCACATTTGCTATACTTGGCATAAATATTTTTATTTCACATGGTCTTTAACACAGTACTCAAATACTCCTCATGCTCCTTCTTACTTTTAGAGTATATTCGAATATCATCTATAAAGACTACCAAATATTTGTCATGGTAATATATAAAGACCATATTAATCAATTTCATGAAAATTGATGGAGCATTAATGAGTCTGAATGGCATTTCTATGAATTTATAGTGCCCATAGCTTATACAAAAAGCAATCTTGGGGATATCCTCCTTCAACCTAACTTGGTAAAATCCTGACCAAAGATCCAACTTGGAGAATTATTTTTCTCAAAATAGGTGATAGAACAATTCATTAATCCATGTAAGAAGATACTTATTCTTTATCACGATCTTGTTGAGATCATGATAATCAATGCAAAGGTGCATGGACCCATACTTATTATTAATGAAGAGGACTGATGCACCCCATGGTGAAGCACTTGGGCATATGAAACCTTCATCTAGATTCTTCTGTAGTTATTTCTTTAGATCCTCAAGATCTAAAACATCCATTCTATATAGATTATTGGATAATGGTAATTCCCTAGGTATAATATTGATTGAAAATTCAAGATCTCAGTTAGTAGGAAAACCACACTATTCCTCGGGGAACACATTAGCGTATTCTCTCACAATGGGCATGTCTTCAAGGATGATTCATTCCTTAGAATCGATAATTTGAGATATATATGCTTGTTCATAAGGAAATAATATCCATTTTTTTTAAAGGTTGGGGCCAAAGCCTCATTTTTATTATTAAATCAAAGCAAAGTCCTCTTTTAACAGGGTAGAGGGAAACCCATAACATAGCCCGAAGGCCCAGTGGGCTTGTAGCCCATTACATAGCCCGTAGGCCCAAATTCAAAGGCCAATTCACATTCTGTGAATAGTAACCTTCTGCTACAGTACCGCATAGTATCGCCGCCGCTACAGTGCCCTACCGCCGCTACAGTGTCCTGCCGCCGCTACAGTGCCCTACCGCCGCTACAGTGTCCTGCCGCCGCTACAGTACCCGCTGATGAACAGTGCCGCCGCTGCTACAGTACCGCTACAGTACTGCTACAGTACCTGCGCCCCATGGGTTTTGAACCCCCATTTTCCATGTAGTATTACGGGGTGCTTACCACTAAGCCAAACCCCAACTACTAAGGAAATAATATCCATGTTTGATATGATGGTATGAAAAAATATTCACCCCTTTCAATTATATATAATCAGGGGTCGATTCGCAATATGAAGAGTGATTTCCTTTTCACGACAATTTATGTTGGCTATATATAGAGAAATCCAATCCATGATTAAAACTGCATAAAATTCCACCAAATGGAGTATTAAAAGGTTCATAGGAAAGTTAATCCCAAAAATTGTGATAGGGAAGGATTTATATACTTGGGATGAATTAATTTCCCCATTTTCCATCTTCACTGATAACTCCACCTACATGATTTGTGATGGTCTTTGAATAATTATAATAAAATTTTGTGATATGAAGGAATGTGTAGAACCAAAATTAAAATGTATGTTCACTATTATTGAATGAATAACTATCACACTAGTCACCACCTCATTGTTGGGATCCACTTTGATAGTTGTGATGGAAAATATCCCCTTGTTGCCTTGGAGGTTGTTGGTTCTCTGAAAACCCTTGGATTAGTGCATTGGTTTTAAAAATTTCCTGGTTCCTTAAAACTTTAATAATGAACAATATATTGAGGGTTTACTGAAGTATTCCTTTCCTCCATTACAGTAGTGGGGTTTTCTTATCAGTAATCACTGGCTAGGTGCTCTAACTTCCCACACCTAAAGAATTTCCTTTCCCCCTTCAGGAAATTTTCAGGGTGATTCTTTCCAAACCTAAAGAAAGGGAGATGTTAAAATTTTATGGCACCATTAGATCTCTCTTTCAAAATTCCATAATTGATCCCAAATTTCCTCTTCTTATCCCCATGATACCCTTAAGATTCTCTGATCTCCATTTCAACTTTGTGGAAACATCAGATAGTTTTCTCATAGCTATCAAAGTCATGGATCACCAGGGATTTCAATAGGCTATGTTTTAACCCACTAAAGAAGCATCCAACCTTGTACTCAGGGGTAACAAAAAAGTTAGAGTCATATCATGGAATCCTTGTGAAGTTTTTCTCATATCCCCCCATAGATTTGTTGTCTTTTTTTCTTGAGGTAAAGGAAAACCCTTTCCATTTTAAGTGAAAGGGTGTAGGGAAAATATTTATCGATTTTTTTTTCATAAAATCCTTCCATCCCATCACCTCAATATATTCCTTAGGCTTTTTATTTTTAATTAATTTCCACCATTAATTAGCTTCACCCTCTATATGATAAACAACCAAAATAACCTTCTCTTGTTCAAGGCATTAAAGGATATATAAGATCTTATCAGTGGAGTTGATCCATTATTTGATGATTAAGGGATTATATGATCTATTGAAAGTAGGATTCATTTTTCACATGAATCTATTTTTTGAAACTTTTTCTCTTTTTTGGGGACTTGGAAGCTCCTCCTGATATAGGTTTCTATTCAAAACCTGAGCCGGTTGAGAGAGTATCGTCATGAAGTTCATGATTCCTTCTCCAATCGGGTAGGGCATCTTTTTAGGGAAACTACCACATTACTATTCATGATGATTTTCTACCCAATTACTCCTATTTATGACCATTGGATAGAATAAAAAAAATTAGGGATGAATATTTTTAAACTATTAAACACATAAAGGTGAATCCAATGAAATTAAAGGGATAACTTATAAATTACATTTATTTCCTTAACTTATGAATTTCTAGGATTCAATCTATGTTATCCATGATCTATTTCACAAAATATATTCTTATGGTATTTTTTTTGTTACTTTAATAATGATTCATACTAAGCTTATGAAGTTACCATAGAATATTCCCTAAGAGCAGTAAGACCCGTTTTCGTGTACCAGGTTACCCCGAGTCAGGCTCGAGACACCTTGTAAGAGTCGTTACCCCTAGGTACATCTATGATAGAACCACATCCACTTATAATATCTATATTGGGATTTATTTTCTTGATAAACCAATTAATCTATACTCACCAAAATTTTAGGGATGTATTCCTATACTTAGTCTATCTCTAAGTCTTTTTCTAGAGTTTTCTAATCCTAATCCCAAAAAGAACTAAACATTTCATATGATACCAACAATAACAACCCTTATATTTATTACACATTAATACATGATTTAATTACATAAAAATACAATTAATATAAATTGAAATATTAAGAAATATATTTTCTTTGAGAATTAGGTACATTTCATTACAACTTTAAACATGAATTGAAACATCATTATTGAAAATTTCTTTAACATGCACGAGCTTAAAACTACATTGGATAAACTGGGGAAGTTCATAAAAAGGGGTGAGCCATAAAGCATAGTAATAGAATAAACATGGAATAAAATGAATATAATAATACATGTTATGCAATACATATCAATGAGGCATAAAAGAACATGAATAATAAGGCATGATATAGCATGATAATCATAACATGGGAAATGTGGAAACAACTTAAAACACTGCATCATAAACATAGGCCAAGGCAAAAACACCTTGAATTCATGGTGGAAAAAGTCCCATAAAGAAACTTGGTACACCCCTATCCCAACATGATGTATCATGATACCAAACACTACCCAATGCATTGAAGCATTATATAATTCTGGGCACACCTGTCACTTTCATTTCATTCTCATGCTTAAGTGTGCCACATAGATCATAAAACATGGATTCATTCATCATAATATTTGGTTCCATGATCAATTATTATAAAATAAATACATGTAATTCCTCAATAAAAATTTATATATGAATAAAAGTGAACAACCTTTATAGTAAATGGGCATGACATTCACTACACAATTAGTTTGGCATGGAAAATCACAGTGAAAATTCACCAGTATAACGACATCACTTAAAAATTTATAAAATGGGTTTATAAGATATAAATGGTCATATCATAATTTTTACATTAAGTGAACATTCATATGGACATGTAATGATATTTCCAAACATTTATAATTAGAATTATAAGGCATATGATAATAAATAATCTTGAATAAAAAGAGAAAGGAAATGATTCTTATGAATTTTTGGCATGGTAATGGGTGTACATGGGAGGTTTTAATTAGAGATAAAGGAATATATAATAATTTATAAATAATAAGAGAGGTATGGGGTAGGGGATAAAACATACCCTGTCATTAGTAATTGAAAATAAAATGGCATAATAAGATAAAAAAACATGGATAAAGATGATAATGGAAAGATCCCTTACTTGAATGTGTTGATCCAAAAGCTTACAAAGGGATTCTTGAGATATTGGGGAACCTTGGGAGCATTATAGAGATTGGAGGTAATAATTACATAATATAAGGATTTTTAGTGAATAAAAGTGGGATCTTGGGTGGGTTTTTGTAGGAAATGAGAGGGGGATTCTTTAATATTTCACAAATTTATGTTTTAAACCCTATATAATAAAATATTCAAAATCAAAAGCCCTCCAATGGGTTTTTCCAATTATTTTTTACAAGGTGGGAAGGTTTTTATTATTTTATTAGGAAAGTGGATGAGCATATTAAAATATTACCCTTTCTTATGTGTAGGCGAGTCACTCTTTTAAAGAAATGAATATAAAATCATAAAATATATTATATATTTTGGAGGATTCATAAAGGCATTATAAAATTCACTAAATAAAATTAAAATAAAATTATTTTAAGGTAAAAACATATATTTAGACTAGTATACCCATTATTGTATTTATTACATCATTTTAGGTCATTATGATGTCATAAAGCACATTGTATATTTATACGATATTTATTTTTTACCTAAAAATTTGGCTGGCTTAGAAAATTATGAAAAATTAACCACTGAATAATTTATATTTTATGATTCCAAAATTAATATTTTTTTATCAAAATAATTTTCAAAATATTTTCATTTTCACTTTTAAAATAATATTCGACATTTATTGAAAAAATGCGGGGTTTTAGACAATAATAGTTTCTGAACCCTTATAAAAAGTACATTTAAATTCATAAAAATTATACAAAAATTTATATTTATTAAACCTTATTTAATGATATTTTTTTTAAAATACTAATTATTTCAAAAATCCATTAATTTATTAAAATAAATCCATTAATTGAATTTGAATATTACATAAAAATACAATTTGTGATTAATTGAATCAAAATCAAAATCATTTATAAAGTAACTATAAAAATAAAAATAAATAAATTATTATATAAAATATACATATTAATATTATTAAGGTATTGATACATATTCATTTATTACACCAGCATATTCCCTAAGAGTAAGGTGTGCGATGATGAGACTTTTATGGGGCTGTTCGGGGAACATGGTTTGGGCTGTGATCTCGATGAACTTGAAATTATCCTATAAACGGGTTTGATTATGATTAAGTTGTTGAATATAAGATTGGGATTGGTCAAGGGAAAATCCCGTAGATGCTATCTCCCTTGTAATCTTTGATAAATGACCTTCACATGGCACATTTCTACTGGTTGAGACCATTACTTCCTTTGTTCGAGTCAACTAGATTTGTTAACATCCCTATATTTATACTAATCATGTGATAACTATTAACCATCTATATTAAAAATGGAAATATTCTTAAAAATATTTTAAATACAAATATATAATCAAGAAGTGCATGTGTTTTTTACAAACATATTACATAATAATACACTTAATTAAATCACCAAGGGAAACTTCATTTATAATAGTTCAGGTTGTTACAAAAGGTGGATTTGTTAGCTTCCAATGGCGTAAGGATGACTTATCTAGCCATTGGTGACTACCACCTTTCATTTTCAATAGGAATGATATTGGGTTTAAGTGATTGTTATTATGTAACAACTATTACAAAGAATATAATTTCTATATCATGCCTAGATTCATATTGTTTTATTTTGAAGTTTGGAAATAAAAGTTGTTTATTTTATAAAACAACATATGTTAAGGTATGACACATTTAAATAATGGTATTTTTGTTTTAAATCATGAAACCAAGTCTTGGAAATAGATAATGAATCATGTTTACCCGACTCATATGACACCCAGCTATGGAATCACAATCTTGGTCTTGTAAATGAGAAGCGTTTGACAAAGATCTTTCAAGATGGTTATTTAGACTCTTTTTGAGATAAAACCACTATAAATATTTCATTATTTTTTACATGGAAATATTAACAAAAAACCATTTGGTGGATATGGTGAAATGACCACAAATCTTTTAGGATTGGTACACACTGATGTGCGTGGAACATTTTCAGTAGAAGTTAGAGGCTGGTATTTTTACTTCATAACTTTTACTAATGAATTGAGTAGATATGTATAAGTATAATTGTTGTGGTTTAAGTTCAAGTACTTTGAGAAATTAAAATAATTCAATAATGAAGTTGTGAATAAAATTTACAAGTAGTTAAAGAATAATTGAATAGATTAAGGTGGTGAATATCTTAACCAAGTGCCCATCAAATTTCTGAAGGAGTTTGAGATTATATTTTAACTCCACATTTCACACCACAATGGAATAGTGTTAGTTAAAGGAGGAACCACACCTTATTAGACATGGTAAGGTTGACAAAAGGTTATTCAGATATTCTATTATCCTTTTGGAGATATGAATTACAAACTGTGGTATACACAATAAACTGAGTACCAAATTAGGTGGAACATAGAATTACCTTACATTTGTAGAGGGGAAAGAAAACCATTTTGTTGCATACACATGTATGGGGTTGGAAGGCATCTGTTAAGGCCTTATCAGGCCACAAAATAGCACCCCGAGTCACAAATTGTATCTTTAAAGGGTTTCATGAGGAAACAAAGGGATAATACCTATAAAAACCCTTAGATAAGAAAGTGACCATCAACAAAAAATCTATATTTCTTGAGAGGTAGAACATCCTCAATAAGGATTGTAGGAGTAAGATTGACTTCGATGATATTGATGCTTAAGATATACTAGAGTTGGTAGAAGATAACATTCCATAGGTATCAATGGAATAAGAAATTCTTTAAACACAAGTACTGCATAGGATCACTAGAGAGGTAAGATAACCAAAGAGATATGGTTTTATAGTCACCAAAGATGATGAATCATTATTAGTTAACTATGATGAACCCATCTCTTATAATGTTGTAGTATAGAGCTCAAAAGCTATAAGATGGAAATAATATATGAATTATGAAATGGATTCCAGGTTTTAGAATCTATTTTGGGTTCTTGTCGATGCGCTAGTTAATGTAAATCCCATAGGGAGCAAATGGGTATTCAAGAGAAAACTGGAAACATAAGGTAAAGAAAATACCTATTAAAAAAGGATTGTGGTTAAAGGGTTTAAAAACATCAAGGAATTGACTATAATGAAATATTTTCATCAGTTTAAATGTTTAAATCCATAAGAATTCAACTTACTATATCATATTACCATGAATATGAAATTTAGAAGATGGATGTCAATTTTTTTTTTCCTTAATGGGAACCTTCAGGAAAAGATCTATATGACTTACTGAAAATTACTTTTTTTATTATAAAAACACTTTTAAGGAAAAGTGAGAAACCATGGGGTCCAATACCAACCAAAAAGCATCCAAAACAAAAGGAAACAAACACAGAACATGCTCCTCCCTAGCAGTTGCACCATGTTGCAGCCTTCATCAGAGGATGACCCTTCGACTAGAAGTCCCGTGCAAATGCACGGGCACGGTACCGATGGCGAATCCATACCTTCTCAATGACCAAATTCGAAAGGCAAGATCCAGTGAAGACTCCATGCTCTAATCCCCATCTGGAGCAAGACCGTGTGAAGAGAATATTGCAGGAAAAAGTTTTTCAACATAATAACCAGAACATTGTACCTAACTTAGGAACAACATGCACAATAGTCCACCAATCCAGCTTAACTCATCAGACCAACCTAAAAAAAATCATAAAAGAGTAACTTAAGGTCGCCAGATCCTGCTTCCCTGAACAGTTTCCATGATAAAGATGAAACCTGAGTGTCCAGTACCTTAGTCATCCACTTTTCGACCTCATAAGCTAGCTGATCCCAAGACTAGATATACTCCTCCATACTGATCAGACCGTTATTGAACCCCCCTAACAATATGAGATCTTGTTGGTCAATCCAAGAGTATTTCTCCTCATTAAGGGAAACTTTCAGGGACCTCCCCATCATCTTTGCTTCTTCTTCTTCATTTTCATTAAGAACCAATATCTTCTCAAGCGCTTCCTCGTTGGAACTTAAAATCAAGTCCAAAAATTGATAATCTTGGTCCCCTGTTTGAGGACTTTGATTCTCACTGGCAAATTTAATTCCATTTAACTTTTTTTCCAACCGAGTCTCCAAAGGAAGAGGGAGTGAGGAGTAATACTTCCTCCCCTTCCTTCTCCTAAAACTCCTACTACTCCTGCCACTCCTCATGCTTTTAGATTAATCTGCCGAGAGTTCGGGTTCAACCCCAATGAGTTCCTTCCCGCAGCCCTCGCCTCCCTTATCAAGTATATCTGAATCAGATCCAATATCCGCCTCTGGGAGGCCTTCGAACCTATTGCTGAATTGTACTGGAGTCTGTTCCAGTAAACCCAAACCTCCGACATCTTTTCCTCTGCTAAAAGCAGTCATGCCCGTTGTAAGTCTATGCTTCCCCTTACTGACAGCCCCACTACTCGCCCCTAAATCCTCTGTATACAAAGCAGCCAAAACCGCCTGCACACCTCCCGTGGTCTGTTCCAAGGCCAAATCCCTCTCCTTCTGATTTTCCACATGGATATCTTCATACCGAGACCTCCCCTCAACATCACAGTTGGAGGAACCCCCAATATCCCTCCTAAGCCTGCTAAAAATCCCGGATACCAGCGGGTTCAGCTGAAGGTCCATATACTTCTTCCTCACCTCGGAACCCAAAGCAACCTCCACACTCGCATTGGATGAAGGGTTGCTGTGTCGATCTTCCGTTAGCCGCAACAATTGAGGTTCCTCTTCACTTTTCTCTCTGCCCACTTCCAATTGTTCCTCGCTACCCACCATCGTGGGCACCATCTGGACACCCTGGTGACCCATACCCCTGACCACCGGCTTTGCAGACCCCCATCAACATACATCGGAGAGATGTCCCAACCATCTACAAGATGATAAAAAATCGAGCCAACTCTCATAAACCACACGCTATTTACACCTATACTCTTCACCGATTTTTATCCAAACATAATCAAAGGGGATTCTCGACACATCCATCTCAACACACACTCGCAGATTCACCGGGTGAAAAACGGCTTCTGTACGGCTGTCCAAGCAAAGATATCTACCAATGAGGTTTGCAAGCATCTTCAACACAGAGGGATTTTGAAAAGGGAGAGGGAGGTTGAGGAAACTGACCCAAATCGTAGCAGAGGGTGGGTCATGCTTCATATGAAAATCAAATGACCATCAAAATAATATGAACCTGAAACCATTGCAGCACTGAGGGGCCTTTGACCAGGCGCTAATGAGGTCCTCCTCTGATGAAAATCGAATCATGATGTGATGATTGTCGAACAATCTGACTGTCACCCTTTCGTGGAGGTCCCAGGAGTCAAAGACATATCTGTCAAAGGAATACATCGAAGGCCTTCAGTGCTTGAACCGTGCAACCAAGGTCAGCTTCAAAAGCTCAGAGGTCTCCGTGAACTCTGAGGTCGAAATATGAAGATTTGGAAAACTATCAATGATCTCTGATACTTGAGGTCTCAGAGTAGCTTTCAGAAATGGAGGAAGGAAGTAGGGTTTAGAGAAGGGGAGAAAAGGGGAAACTTATTTCCTGATGGCCGACGAAGATCCCTCCCCCACCAAGGGGGGAGGGACCGGCGCGGGGACCACCGTCGTTGCCGAAGAAAAGGACCCTCATCCTAGGGTTCCCGAGCGCTCATCAAACCGTTCCAAAATATCTATATGACACAAACAGAATGTCTTGTGACTCCAGGTGATGCCAAAAGGATATTAAAGTTGTAAAAATCCATTTATAGATTAATGTAGGCATCTAGTTCATAGAAAATTCAATTTGTTGAATCTATAAAATATTTTTTTATTAAGAATGAATGTGATCCGTGTGTTTATAATAGGTTTAGTGGAAATGTAGTCATTATACAAATAGTATATGTCAATGACAAATTATTTATTAGAAATGTCATACCCATCTTAAAATATGTTAAGGATTGGTTAAAAAAGTGTTTCTCGATGAAGGACTTAGGTGAAATAGAATATTCCAAGGATCAAGATCATTCGCGAAAGATCCAAGAGGTTTCTTGGACAAGTCAAAGTATATACATTTCCCAAATACTATAGTGATTTAGTATAAACTATTATAAGAGGGGATTGGTTCTAGTGTCACATGGTATACATATTTTTAAGAATATGTGTCCTTAAACACAACATGAGAAAGAGATAATGAGAAAGATACCATATGATTTAGTGATAGGATTAATCATGTATGCCATGTTATGTACTAGAATCATTGTTGCCTATGCATTGAGCATAGTAGGTATATATCAATATGATCTAGGGGAACAACATTAGTATATTGTTAAGGCTATCATTAAGTATCTGAGAAGAACCAAGGATATGTTCCTTGTGTATGGAAGAGATGATCAGATTATCATCTGTGTTTATACTAATACTAGTTTTCGAATAGATTAGAATGATTTGAAATCACAATCAGGATATGTTTTTTATCTCAATGGAGATCTATGAGCTGGAAGAGTTCAAAGTATCCAGTTTTCACTGATTCTATAACTTTATTTGAGTATATAGAAGATTATTATGTAAATAATGAATCTATTTGGATATAAAAAATTGTCTAGGAGATTGATGTGGTACCTAGAATTAAAGTACCTATCATAGTGTATTGTGATAACACTACAGTAGTGGCTCTTTTAAAATATCCAAGTTCACACCAACAGATAAAGAACTTACTCCGAAAGTATCACCTATTGAGGGATTTTTATTAGAGGGGTGAATTTACAGTAAAAAATTTCCCGCATAAGAAAATGTTGTAGACCCCTTTATTAAAGGACTATCTCAGTATAAGAATGAGTATCAACTGAGAGCTATCAGACTGAAGGTTGTTAGTAGTTGGATCTTGTACAAGTTATATTTTATTGGAGTTGGTTCCCTAGAACCAAATTCTATGTACTTTATGATAACATGTATTAATTTTTCTAATATTTATAAACATATTATCACAAAATGTTTGTTATTATTCATAACATGGTATGTGATAATTTTCTAAGATTAGGTGTCACACTAAAAGGTCATAGCAGTTTCCCCACTATGATGAGAACCTAAAAGTGCCATGAAATTATTCGTAAATATATGTTCTATATCTGAATTAAACCATTTAATGGAAAAAAATGATACATGCTATCATAGGTGGAGACTCATAGTAATTCAAGGAACCTTATCATGGTGTAATCACTTGGTAATATCCAATATAACATATCATGAGAACAAGACATGCTAGTAGGAAATCCACATTTATATTCGTCATTGGATGTTCCTATCCACGAATGTGTGTATTGATCGTTATAATTTAGGATTATTATTAATGAGTATTATAAGTTGTGTACTTTGATGTATTGATGAAAATCCCAATGAAATATGTTCTTGGAAAGTTAGGACACATTGGGTAAGTCATGAGTAATATTTAATTAACGAATAATGCAAGAAAGGATTATTTCTTTCTGTTATTTAATGGAATTTGATATCTCAAACCCTTTTATATAAATGATATAGCCTAAATAAATCCATTTACATGGTGCTTTATAGGAAAGTTTGATTTCTAGAAAGTCAAAGAAAGAGACATCGAGCATATAGGCTGATGGTACCATCATTTAACCTACTTGATTAGAGATATCATAATAAAGAGATTATATTACACAATAAGAATCCATATGAGGCATTATTTCACTACACATTAACTTTTTTTATATGGGTGCCATGGGGTATTTCTAGATACTAACCTTGGAATTTAGGTTGCATCGCCTAATGCCACTAAGAAAGTGGCCTAGAGGGCCACACACAAAGTGTATTCAGAATCTTAGTGAAAGTATATGTTATTATTTACTATTTAACTAGTTGAATACATATTATTTCTACAGGTGGTTTAATTATTATTCATGTCTTTTTGATCATATATATTCCATCACCAGTTATTCGGGAGAATATTATGTGAACTTAATATTTAATAAATATTTATTTTCTATTTAGTGAATATAATATTTATTTATTTATTGGTACATAATGTAGTGATATTTATTTATTTAATAAAAAGTCATTAATCAAGACCTGATAAATATTAAGGTGTAACGGAGGACCGAGTTTAAAGGTTAGGTGAGAAATAATATATATATTGAATATTATTTGAATAAATAATATTTAATTTAATTCAAGAGTTTAGAAAATATAAATAATAATAATAATTATTATTGACATGGGGTTCCATAGGGATTACAAAAAATAATAATTGCTTATATTCAATTATTATTTTATAACACTAGAGGTATATAAACCCAATTACATTATTTTTATAGAGAGCCAATTAATTTTTTTGTGTACAATTAGATATAGATAGAATAATATAAAATCCCCAGAGTGCTCTATCTATAAGAACACTCTCAAGAACAGAGAGCAATCCTCCACCACCACCACTATAAAGTTTAGAGATATTGAATAGAACTCTTCTTTGATATATTTCTCAGGGAGATCAAAGGAGAATGATAAAAGCATCAGGATCTGCCATTATAGCACCCAGGGATTCCTATGATGATGTTTTTGGTTTGGGGAACACATATGAATCATCGTTAGGAGAATATATTATTGTTTCCAATAACACAACAATAATATAATGTAGAGACATTTTCAGATCCATCAATTATGAAAGAATTTTTCTTAAGGTAATTATTTAATTACTTAAATTAATTATAAATAACATGTGATGATCCTTTGATTTAGTTATATATATTTTTTGTATTCTTTGATTCAATTACGTTGAACATGACCTTTATCATTGTGTAAATTTTGGATTAATCATTGACTAGGAAAAAGAAGTAAAGTTGGGAATGCCTCATATAATTCTTCTACTATGCCTATAACCTTCCCATGGAAGTTCCTAGGAGACCACATATAAAATATTCCCATTCACCTTTAGTGAAAAGGTAGTTAGATGACTTTGTAACAAAATTATTATATTAGGAACATCAAGAAACTATATTGATTATTTTTTGTTAACTCATATCATCAGTAGAATTGTTATAGTGCTTGATTCATGATACCATAAAACTGATCTTAGAAGGAACTTCATTATTCCATACAACCTTAGTATTAGGATCCATGATGTAGGAAAGGTTACAGAGCTTATGAAATTTAATATCAGAGAAATGACTCAACATGGTGGGGGGGTGAAAGTGAGATAATCATCATCATTTACAAAATTAATACCTGAATATAATATTTTATACTATTTATTAAGAACTATATTTAGGAATTATAGTTTTTATTTGGCCTTATGAAAACATATACTGGGATAAATGCATCCTAAAAAGTAATGGATATTTCTAGACTAATTTTCATACAAAAAAATATGTTCCCCTAACAAATGATCCATCTAGAGTGCTCACTTATGATATGGTAACTCCTTTGAAGGCCAAGCCAAATAGAAGAATTCCCTATCCTCCTATCACAACCAGACCTTTGAAGCTATTTTATTTTATTATCTTTGTATAATTTTTTCAGGGTTTGGGTTGAGTCCCAGTTTGATTTTTTGAGTTTTTATTGAAAGATAATGATTTTGTTGGGCTTGATGGCATATTGTGCACGGGCAGAGCCAGATTTGTAAACCGTGTTTCTATGGGTAGATCACCATGCAGCCTACCCAATGTTCAAAGTAAATAAAAAATTAAAAAAATAATAAATTAAAGTTAAAATTAAATAATAAAAAGTAAAATAGAATTAAAAGTACTATTTTAATAATAATAATAATGATGATATTATTATTATTATTATTATTAAAAATACTCTTATTATTATTATTAAGATTGGTATTTAATTAGGGTTCCCTTTTTTTATTTTTTCTTCACTTTATCCCCTCACTTTCCCTTCATAATCACACAACCCCTCACCTCTTCCCTGTTCAGCGCACATGACCCATACTAGCCAGGTCCCTTTCAATGACTCCCCCACCCTCCTCCAATCAACCACTCTTCCCTACCAATGACCTCATCTTTGGTGTGCACCACCCATCCATTTCCCCTCCCTATTCTCTCGTGCGCACCACCCAACTGACACCCCCCTCTCTGGAACACACTACCCAGTCGACACCCCCCTCTCCAGCGTGTGGCCTCACCGGCACGCCCCTCCTCCAGCGGCGGCCATTCGGTATTCTCTTGCTTTGCCTCTGATTTTTTCTTGGTTTTCTCTTCTCCCATTGTCATGTTGACCTAGGTTTTCAGTTTTACTTTGATTATGTTGGGATTTTTTCTTATTAATTTTTTTTCTTTATATATCTAGGGTTTTAGAACCCTTGTGGAGTGGTTTCTATGGTGCGTTTTCATTGTGACAAGGATCTGAGGTAGGATTTCCCATTCACTTTCCTTTTTAAATTTGAGATTCATTTATTTCATGATTTACTCACCCTTTATATGTGATAAATGTTGTTCTGAAATCTTGGGAATAATTTTTTGGTGTGAAAATTATTATTTTAATGCTTGTTTTGTGATATCTAGAATTGTCTTGGTAGATAGCACACACCAAGTATTTGATTAAATTTTCAGTTGGATTTTGTGGGTAATTTATGATATAAAATGCATGGTTTTTATTTTTAAATTATGTCTTGGGTGACTTGTATGGGTTTACCAAGTGATATTTGGTTTTACAAAGAATAGAGGAATGTATTTTAAAGTTTTTTGGCATGTGTTACGATTGAATGGCCCCTTTGGAACTTTTATAATAAATGGGTTGTATTGTAAATTTAATGTGAATATTTTAAGAGGATTTTACAAATGTTTTGATGCTGAAAATGGTGTGTTTACACCCCTTTATGAAAAGTTGATTTTGTATCGTTGATAAAGGTTGGTTTTTTGAAATGTTTAAAGTCCCATTTGGAAAATTTGTGAACTTGATAAAAAAATGTTTATTATGAAAACCCCTATTGGATTTTTCTCATTCCTTGTATATACATAATGGATGGGATTTACACACCATGGAATCCTCATGATCCATTATTTGGGTTCCCCGATTAGAACCCTTCATGTTATATTTATTAAATGGAACGAGACTAGTCCTTGGGGAGACTCGTGGTGAGACATCTTGTGAATTATTATATATATATATATATATGTGTGTGTGTGTGTGTGTGTGTGTCTGTGTTGTGATTGGATGCTTGGAAAACATCGATTAGATCAGCCCCACTATATACATGAGACATGGGAACTTGGCATGTTGGGAGAATAATCTTAGAAATATTGCCGTACTAGTAGGTCACATTTTGACCAGTGGCCCATAGTAGGTGGATGTATTTGGGTTTATTGCTATGGGATTGGCCCCCTCGGTCAGTCCAAAGTTTGGGTGGCCAGGAATTTGGGTGTTTTTTATTTCATCATGTGTGGCATGCTACTAGGGATGGGGTCTCATGTATTTGTATGTTATCGATTGTTCTTAATCTACTGGGTCAATATATGTCTATTAGCTCTTAGTTTCTTTGAGTGATGAATGTGAAACTTGTATGTATATTTTCATTTCCCATGTTATGTGAATATTATAGTGTTTTCTTGTGTAGTTTCAACTTGGAAGTGATGTGTTGGTTTCTAAAACCTTGTGATTTTTTTAAATTCATTGTGTTTTATAATCTTTCGTGGCATTGAAAATGAAAAGCATCACTTCCCTTTCAAAAATGTTAAGTACAGACTAATAGAATAATCTTGGTTTTGGATATGATTAAGGGAAATGAGTTGTAAATTTTTTTGAGTAGAAATATAGAAAATCATACTTTTATATATTATAGTTAAAACTTAAAAATTATTGTTTCTTTTATTTTTAAAGGAAGTGCATTGAGAATAGATTATTGGGCCATCCTAACAAGTTTTAATACTCATGAATATATTTTTATCTTTGTTTTTAGATTCAAGTACTAATTCTTACTTGGATTCGGTCTTCATAGTGTGACATTGGTTTGAGGTAGGTGGTGACCTGTAGGGTCACATAACGGTATGTGTAATTTTATTATCTTTCGGCTGCTAGTTTTTATTTTCAAGGTTTAGTTTATATTTATTTATTTTTCTTTTATTTATGGTAAAAATTGTTCCCATCTATTTTATTTTGATTCCCAAAACTATTTTCCTACTAGTGGAGATTAGGAAAACCCTTTGGGTTTGTCGTGGGATGATTTGAGTGACCAGTTTAGGGTCGACCTAGGTTGGTTCGTGAAAAAATGGTATCAGAGAAGGTCAGCTCTTTAGTGGACCTTGATTTTCAGAATTCCCCTCATTTCTTAGGGATGTCAAGGTAGAAGAATTAGGATTGTTGAGGCTAGAGATGTAGGAATGGGAAGTACATCATGAGACCTTTCTTTTTCCGAACCTCAGGTTGCTAGGGATGTCTGGGTTTGTTTGTGTCTTTTTTGTTCTTATGGATTTATTGGTGTTGGAAGATAAAAAGGGAGTTGGTAAGTGACCTCTATAAGATTACCGGTCCTAGAAATAGATGTAGAGCTTTGGAAATTAACCTATATTTCTATTTGTGATGGTTGTGTGACTGGTATTTGGCCTCCAACCATGTATCCGAGTCACCCACCGACACTAGTTTCCCCTTGTGAATTGTTTGGATCTTCCTTAATTCTAAAAATTGATTTGAAAATTATTATTTTGGAATTGTGAAGAGTTGAATTTAAAATGGTGATGTGTTTTTTTTTGTAATGTGAAAGATTTATCTTCATAACTTGTTTTAATAATGTCTTAGAAAATTGGGTTTTCATGAAATGAACTTTTGTGCTAAAGTGGGAATGGTTTAACAGGATGTGTTGAACTATTGAAAAATATTTTAAAACAAAAAAATTGGTATTCAGAAATTTTTTTAATGGGATTAGATGTTTTGAAAATATAGGTGTGGAGTTTGAAAATGGTTTTTATTAGGTGGTTATCTTTGAGAATCTTTCTAAATTTTTTAATTGAATGAAATTTCTTAGATTTTATATACAAATCTTGGAAATGGGGTTTCAATTGAATGGTTAGCAATTTTTTGGAAATTTTTTTTGAGATATGAATTGTGTTTTGGGTTTTGTGGCTAGTGGTTTTTGAAAAAGGATTTGTGATACTTGAAAGGGATGTGTGAGTTAAATGTTTTTACTTGAAAGGTATTTACCTTTGGTGTTTCTATGAGTGACCACATGCACGTATATGTATGAGAAAGTTAATGGTTGACTGGTATGGCACAAGGATGTGCATGTGTAAGTATCCTTGGAACACCTTTGGTGGGTGTGTAATCTTTTAAGATAATTTCCTTTTTAAATAGTGTTTTTAAAGATAAATGTGACGTTTTTTTAGCTTTTAGTGGTGTGGAATGTCCTCTAGGTTTTGGGATTGATGTTTCTTTTATGGTGATTGAGATGAAGAAACCCTGTTGTTGGATTAGTCTTGATCAGGTTCCTTGTTTCCTGGTTTCTTAGTGTTCGACCCCACAAAGATTTGATGGATGACCAAGTTTCAAGTTTGGGTGGTTCATATTTTCTGAACACTCTAATTTATCAACACATATACTATGCTCTTGAATTCCAGATGTTTAAACCTCCTTTTTTTATGGTCATGCAGATCCTCTTGAGGTGGAGGAGTGGTTGCAGAGGATTGAGTGGGACTTCCGATTCCTTGCATTGATTGAGTCAATAAAGGTAAAGTTTTATACCTTTATACTTGAAGGTAAAACTTGAAAATGGTGGAAGTCTATGTCTCAAAGAAATCCCTGAGAAGGAATTACCTGGGATTTCTTCAAGCCTCCATTCATCCAACAATATTTTTTTGAGATAATGAAGGTGAGGAGAAAGATGGACTTTTGTGGTATTCAAAAAGGTGTTGTATCAGTGTTGGAGTTCTATCATCACTTCTTATAATTTTTTCCATATGATCCATGGTAAGTGGAAAAATATCCTGTGAAAGCTTAACATTTTGAGTTCGGGCACCATTCTGAGCTGCAGTCGAAGGTGGAAAAGCCTAACTTAACCACTTTTTTTGATGTGGTGAGGCAAGATTTTTGTGTCTAAGTAAGAGGTATTGAGATGGAGAATCTTACCCTAGTTTTTTTAAGTGGTGAAGAGGATTATAGTAATAATAATGGTCAGTGGCTTGATGCTGGTGGTTTTGGTATGGGTTTTAAGAGGCCTTCAGACCTCTTGTCAACCTATTTAGGGTGCAATATCATGATTTGTCATTAGTGTGGAAATATTGGTCATAAGAGGCCATCATGCCTGAATACTCAAAGAACCTACCGCACTTGTGGATTCTTGTGTCACTTGAAGTGGTTCCGCCTGAGTGTTTCTAAGAAGCACAATGAATCTAGAACCAACTCTTTAAAGGTCACCCCAACTCGTTTGTAGGAGTAGGGAAATGTTTGGGATCAGTTTGGGGGTTTTTCTCTGTAATTTTATTTGGATGTAATAACCGTATATGGTGGAATTTGTGGTGTTTATTTCTCTTTCAACTGTACTAATTTATTTTTTTGAACATTTTGAAATTTCCATTTTAATTGAAGAGTTTTTGTGAAATTATGATTTGTGTGTTATGTTTAGGGATTTCTGATGTCTGACTATGAGTCAGAAGATACTTCAAACATCAGATCTCCAGCTATAGATCCCAGAGTGAATTTAGTGCATAGTTAGAAACCACCCAAGGGTGAAAAGGATCCTCATATAGTGTTCATGATTAGTGTGGGAGGTGGAAGAAGTTTAAGCCACTACATAGATTCTTCATCCTAGATAATCCCATTTGGTGGAAAGAAACATGGGCCCCCCGTTTCTCATTTACACATTGTGCGGGTTAAATAGTTCCTCCTTAGTTATATGGAGGTGTGGATATCTCATTTTCTCGAGCCTTAGTATTTGTAATCTTTTGTTTTTGAATATCAGTGTGGTTTTCCATGTATGAAGAACCTTGTAAGTCCGTCTCGATTTTAGTTTTGTTTGGGCTCATCTGAGGGTGGTGATGCTCGTGGGAGTGGTGAACTGTGTAGTGTCTTCTTTTTTGGTTTGGAGTTTCATTAATTAGGTTTCTTATGGTGGAATATTTGGTGTATGAGAGGCTCCTAAGTTAACCATGTTGTGTTTTCCTTATCGGTATGTGCTAATAAGATAGTCTAGTTAGTTATTATGGTGAGGTAACCCACAATGGGTCTCATAGTGTTACCCCTGAAGTAATCCAGTGTTATCCTAATCCTTATGGAAAGGAGTTTGTTTGGGACATCCCCTTCTATTGAGATTTTAGTTCCATCTTAGGTTCTAGTTTTTCCTAATAGTGGGGAGTCCATTCAGGCCTCCCCATGTTGGTCTTCTGGTCTCGCTTTAGTTGTTAGGTTGTTTCTAATGATGGGAAGTCTATTCGAGCCTCCGCATGTCAGTACTTAGACTTTGTTCCTAGTGTCATCTTGGCGGTAAGTAGTCTCATTCGTAGCTATCTAACCTCAATATCATTCCTTGAGTAAACATTGGAATTGGGAAATGCCCAACAGTTTCATTGAAGTAAGATTATGAAAGTGATCTTGGTAGATTTGATTAAATTTGGGATGTGGTTTGATTTTTATTTTCCCATTCCAGAAAAGTGGTATGGGTTTCATTCAGTAATGTTCAAGGTGTTTTGGTTTAATTGCTTGGATTGTAGCATCCGAGTTTCTTTCTTATGACCGATCAAATGGAGGTATCTTAGCTTACGGGGGTGGGTGACCCTTAGCAGGGATTCCATTATGGGTCTCCTCAGTTTATTTTGTAAGTATCTTTCTTTGTTGATAAGAATATTGCCTATTATTATTTTTTAATCTTTGGGGATATCCTTAAACTTTGAAGGACTATCATTTTTTATTTCTGGGTTAAACCTTATTGTGGATTTCAAGGGGTGGAAAGAGTTATGGTGGGGATAATTTTCGTACCCCGATATTTGAAACTATTTTACTTTATTATTTTATTGTATTTGGATAATTTTTTAAGGGTTTGGGTTGAGTCCCAGTTTGAATTTTTGAGTTTTTATTGAAAAATAATGAATGTTTTGGGTTTGATGGCATCTAGTGCATGGGAAGAGCACAATTTAGAAACTGTGCGGCTTCAACCAGGTCATCATTTGGCTTTCTGATGTTCAAAATAAATAAAAAATTAAACGAATAATAAAATGAAGGTGAATGAATGTTAAAATAAAATAAAAAAGTAAAATAAAATTTAAATTATTGATTTAATAATAATAATTATGATATTATTATTATTATTTAGATTATTATTATTATTATTATTATTAAGATTGGTATTTTCTTAGGGTTCCCTTTTTTATTTTTTCTTCCCTTCTCCCCTCCCTTTCCCTTTACCCTCACACAACCCCTTTCCCCTTCTCTGTTCAGAGCATGTGACCCCCTATTGGTCAAATCCCTTCCGGCGGCGCTCCCACCCTCCTCCGGTCCGCCGCTCTTCCCCACTGGTGACCTCCTCTTTGGCACACACCACCCAACCAATTCCCCCCATCTTCTCCAGCATGCACCACCCAACTGGAACCCCCCTCTCTGGCATGCACCACCTAGCCGACGCTTCCCTCTCTGGCACACGGTCTCACTGACACGCCCCTCCTCTGGTGGCAGCCCTCCGACATTCTCTTTATTCTCCTCTCGTTTGTTCTTTGTTTTCTCTTCTCCCATGGTTAGGTTGACCTAGGGTTTCATTTTTTTCCTTCGATTATATTGGGGTTTTTTTATTTAAGGATTTTTATTCATAGATTTAGGTATTTAGAACCCTCATGGAGTGGTTTCAGTGGTGCGTTGTCATTTCACCATGGATCTGAGGTAGTATTTCCCATGCACTTTCCTTTTTTAGTTCGAGATTCATTTATTTCATGATTTTTTTACCCTTTATATGTGATAAATGTTGTTGTGAAACCTTGGTAATATTTTTGTGTGTGAAAATTTATGTTTTAAGCCTTGTTTTGTTATAACTATAATTATCTTGGTAGATAGCGCTCACCAATTATTTGATTAAATTCCCGATTGGGTTTTATGAGTAATTTATGATATGAAACGCATGGTCTAGATTTTTAAATGTGTTGGTATTATATGAAATTATGTCTTGGGTGACTTTTATAGGTTATCCAATTAATATTAGGTTATATAAAGAAGATAAGAATGACTTTTGAAGTGTTTTGGCATGTGTTACCAGTGAATGGACCGTTTAGAACTTTTATATTGTCTTGAAAGTGTAGTGTGAATGTTTTAAGAGGATTTTATAAATGTTTTGATGTGGAAAATGGTTTTTTTATACCCCTATATGAAAAGTGTATTTTATATCATTGATAAAGGCTGGTTTTATGAAATTCTTCAGGGCTTGTTTGGAAACTTTGTGAAATTGACAAAAAAATGTTTATTATGAAAGCCCCCACTGGATCTTTCTCATGCCTTACCTAGGCATAATGGATGGGATGTCCTCATTTTGGAATCCTCACAATCCATTATCAGGGTTTCTCAGTTGGAACCATTTTTGTTCTATTTATTATAAGGCACGAGATTAGTCCTTGGGGTGACTCGGGGTGAGACCATTTGTGAATTGTTATTATATATATATATATATATTGTGATTGGATGATTGGATAGATTTAGTGGGCTCACCCCCATTATATACACGAGACTTGGGAACCTGAAATATTTAGATAATTTCCTAAGAATGATTGCCACAATGGTATTTCAGATACTAACTAGTGACCCCTAGTATGTGGATATATTTGGGTTTAGTACTATGGGATTGGGTCCCTCAGTCTATCCTCAGTTAGGGTGGCTGAGCATTTGTGTGTTTTTGATTTCATCGTGTGTGGAATGCCGGAAGATATGGGGTCTCATGTATTGGTATGTTCTAGATTGTTATTAATCTTCTGGGTTCACCTATGTCTATTAGATCTTAGTTTCTTGCAGTGATGAATGTGATACTTGTATATATATTGTCATTTCCCATGTTATAT
Organism: Viscum album; assembly: GCA_963277665.1. Lineage (NCBI taxonomy): Eukaryota > Viridiplantae > Streptophyta > Magnoliopsida > Santalales > Viscaceae > Viscum > Viscum album. The sequence continues at coordinate 2,029,625,465 of OY728130.1, forward strand.
GAATATTTAAGTGCATGCTTGTGTAGTGTCTACTTAGAAGTGATGTGTTGGTTTCTAAATGATTATGAAAAATGTTTTAAATTCATCTTGTTTTAAAATATTACATTCCATCAAAAATGAAAAGCACTACTTTAATTTAAAAAATGTTAATGGAACTCTAATATAATGAAATTTGTTTTGTAAATGATTAAGGGAAATGAGTTGTAATTTTTTTTGATTAGACATGTAGAAAATTATACTTTTATATATTGTAGTTCAAACTTAAAAAACAATGTTTCTTTCATTTTAAAAGGAAGTTCACTGGAAATAGATTATCGAGATATCCTACTGAGTTTTAATACTTACAACTATAGTTTTATCTTTGTTTTAGCTTCGGGTGATGCTTCTTTCTCTGAATCGGTTGTTGTAGTGAAACATTGGTTTGAGGATGGTGGTGACCCACTCAGTCACATAGAGGTATGTACAGTTTTATTGTCTTTCTGATTCTAGTTTTCATTTTTATGGTTCAATTTATATTTATTTATTTATATTTTATTTATGGTCTAAATCATCTCCACATATTTTATTTTGATGCCTGACACTAGTTGTCAGCCTGTGGGGACTGGGAATGCTCTTAGGGTTGTCGTGGTCCGAATCGAGTGATCAGTTCAGGGTCAACCCAGGTTGGTTCATGACACCTCCTATCCTAATTTATTTTTAAACCATGCTCATATTTTTTATTTATGAATTTTCCATTGGGATTTCCCATCATATACATTTCAGGCTATCATGGATTACAGGTTCAATATATATCCTCTAAGATCACTGACATTGGTCATTATTTATTTATATGTATTTTCCATCCAAGAACAGCTAGTATAATGATAGGGGCATTCCCACCGAGATTCCTATAAGAAACCATTGAGAGATATTTTAATATATTTAATAATATATTTGAGTGATCGAGTGGTAGACATCACATACAATGGGATAAAGGATAATACTAAATGATACCTTTAGAGTGCCATATTCTCACTCTTTTGATGGACAATGGATCCCTAAGATAGTTCATCAATAAGTTTTCTTTTGGAAAGTCAATCCATATTTCTATAATGAGATATCTCTAGGGTGAGCACATTTTAGAGATATAAAAATTTATTTTCATCCTTTTAATTAGTTTCCCTAACCAATTTTCATAATATCTGAGGATATTTTGAAAGGTTTTGATATATTGGGACCTTCCATTGATAAAGAATCACATTCCATCAATAAAAATATGTGATATTATAAGGAGGAATAAAATACCTTTAAATAGTCGCACCGCTCATCTTGTGACTACAACCTTGAGGTTTCTACTGAGAAGATCATAAAAAAGAATAAACTAGATTAAGTCCCTTGGGAAGCTTTAAATAAATTGGACTACTTTCATATAAGATAAACCAAAAAATAATGTGAGATGAAGAATATTCATATTAAATCATAGGAAAATTATGAGAAACCATATCTCCTCATGAATTTTAATATCACATTCTATTAAATCCTATCATAGTATTTTACATGTCAATTTTTACCATAATATTTTTTTCTAACTACTTTATGATCAAGATCCTCCAGCATCTCTTGATATAATCTAATGGCCCCGAGGATATGCCTTACCTTGATAAAACCATGTTGTTCTCCTGAGATCAATATAAGAAGATTTCAAGAGAGTTTTTCATTTATAATTTTAGATAGAATATTATTGGATAAATTGAACATGATGATAGGTAAATAGTATTTAAAGGAACTAGGGAATTTCACCTTTGGGATGCATACCATGGTGGTTTCACACATTGACCTAGTAGGAGGGACTATTTTAAAGGAGTCTTAAATAACAATCGATACCTCATATTTAATAACATCCCATGATGCAACATAGAAAGATCCAAGGAAGCCTTTGGGGCATGGTTCAACCTCTGAATTGAGGTCCAGGATTGCTATTATAACCTCCTAACCTCAGTTCCACTAAATAGAATCTTGAGCCGGGGTGTCACATGGCCTCAAGAACACCTCCCCGTATGCAAGAGGTTTCTGATTAGTTGTGAGGGACTAGGGTGTGTCTATGAGGAGATAATTCCCTCATGTAAGAGTGTAACACAATGGTATAAACACATTATTAAATAGAAGAAGCATAATATAAATCACTAATTGAAGATAAAATTATGAAAGATAGTGGTAATAAATAATCCAAAGCTGTCATATACAATATGATGATCATATCATGTCTCTAGAAAGTAAGAAAATAGGTATACAAGCATATAATACAATACATGAATCAAAAGGTAGAAAATACCGGAAGGAACTATTCTAGATAGCATAAATATCCTAGATTAGTCATGTTATCCCCTTCTCCTAAGCACATAATAATCAATCATTATACAATAGGCACTTTCCCTAGTCCCTACATCAATGATGTTTATAATAAGTATATTATGTGTGATATAAACCAAAATTGTATGCAATATATCATAGGTATAACAACAATGAAAGTAGAGCATGATCCTATCCAGAAAAACAAGGATCCCTATAAACAGTAGGCAAGCACCTATAGCTAGGGATACTGTAAATCATAAACAAGTAGGTGTAAAATGGTTCATTCTATCAACTATAATCAAGCTACTAGAGATATCTATAACCATATAAAAATATCCACCATGACCACACTGTATAACCAAGTGTCAATATCCAAAACAACCATGCTGTGTAATCCAATGCATAACATCCACAATGACCATGTCATGTATTCAAGGGTCAGACCCGAAGGGGAAGATCCAAGTTATAGAAGACCAAGGCAAAATCATCAAGTCATAGTATAATATTGATGGAAACTTGGTAAAGATTTGGGTAGAGTCTAAGGGAAATGTCAACAGAGCATGTCCACTGTGATTCTAAGAAAGCTAGATCCTAGGGGTGACATGGCTCGAGGTATCTTAATGAATCAAGATCCATAGAGTAAACAGGTCCAAGGAATCCACTACCATATACAAGACCCATGGAGTAGAAATATCTATGGTGTCCTTATGAAATCAAGATCCAAGGTATAATGAACAAGGAATCCACTACCATAATCAATTCATCATATCATTAATTCATTATTTCACAATTATACACATTCCATGAGTTAATCAACTCATTCAAAAATTACAATATAAACCATTTTTTCAAAACTAAACAACATGTTATCACATGGAAAGGAGGAATTAAATCTCTCATATCATCTCAATTCAATTCTCATCAATTTATAAAGGCTCCCTCTAATAAGGAGGGCACTCACACACCTATAAGGGCAGTATAAAGTAAGGAAGATACATAGGTACACCCCATGGGTGGCCTCGGTTGAGTCTAAATGAACTCCAAACATAAAATGATACTCAAGTGGTAACCTAATAGGTTTTTATTAAATTATATCATGGCATTCAATTAGTTTTAATGAAAAAACCAGAAGGTTTGGTGTGTAGAAAAACTGTGGAAAAATATAAAAGAACCAAATGATATGGGAAAAGGTATATACCACCTACCATAGGTCCATAGTAGAACACTCATACAGTATCTATCTATGATTTGTTCTAGATCAAGAGAAAGACAAAAAATGGATGAAAGCCCTAAAAATACAGTATATTATCTTGCACATAAATAACTCCATCAATATAAACACAAATTAATAAAAACACAAGGTGATCAAATAACTTATCGGTGCAGATCCAATGAGACAAATAAAAGTAAAATTAAGAATAAAATTAGAAAGTTACACCATATACTAGCTTAGGATTTAGGAGGTTCACTAATGGGAGAATAAAAGAGATACCACTTGAGAATAATAGGAAAAATAAGATGAGGGATTGACATTTAAACCCATTAAAGTAGAAAATTTCATTTTTACTTAAATACAGAGGGCCACATGGTTTGGCCACATAGTTTTCAAAACTGTACGCCCTTTACTACCTCAATGGAGACCTCTCATGGTCACAGAACATAGTTAGACAACTTGTACACTGACTATATGTTAAGAATCTCTAAAAGGTATGTAGTAACTCACATGGGCATTCGCCTCAGGTTGAAGAGTTTTTAAAATTGTACATCCTCTTGACCTCCTCTATCCATCCATGTACAATTATTTCTATCCATGTGGCTTGGGCCACATTATTTCTCCTAACTATGTGGACCAACATTTTTTCTTCAAAATTTTGGCTTCAGGGTCTGAAAAATCCCCCCAAACCCCCAAAACTTTCAGGATATCAAAATTCACTCACATTAGGTCAAAGACAAGGTGTTAAACTAACATTAAAAATATATTTACCTCATAGGTAAATATATGAAATTACAATCTTCTCCCCTAAATGAAATTTTCCCCAAATTATCCTTCAAAGGCTAGTCAAGCATTATCTGAGAATAACTCCATCCACTAAGCACATATGTCAGACTCCCACTCCCAAGTCTCATTAAGTAAAGGGCCATGATTCCATAACACCTATACTAGATAAACTTAATGGACTTAGAGAAAATTTGTGCTTATATTAGTGATATGAATAAGATACTTCTCAAAGGATGAATCTACCTATAACTCCACATCATCCAGATGTAGAGTGTGAGATAATTCTAAGTGATAATGACACAACTTAGCTACATGGAATACATCGTACAAGGATCGGTACCTCTAAGTCAACTGAAACCGATAGGCTACTAGCATGACACTCTCCAAAATCTCAAACAACCTGATATATTGTGGTGAAAGCATACCCTATCTCCTAATCTATCTATGTCCCATCCTCAGTGAGATACGTCATAAGACCCAATCCCCGACCTCTAACTCTATAGGTCATCGATGATGATCAAAACATGATTTCTATCTAGAATGTGAATTATGCATATTCTTCTAAATCAATTAGACCAGCTCCGAAGTATCTCACACGAGATATAGTTCAAGAGATGCTACCTCACCTACCTATAACTAGCATAGGGGTGACTGACATGACTTGCCATCAAAGGCTCATAAGGTGACATACGTATAGTCTCTTGATAGATATTTTTATAGGTAAAATAAACCAGGGGAATATGTCTCTAACAAGATCCCCCAAAATCAAGGAAACATGATATCAACATGTGCTCAAGCACCTGAATCATTCTATCTAAATAGAAATCAGTCTGAGTGTAGTATACCATGCTTAGTAGGACCTAGGTACCCAATGTCCTCTATAAAATTTGATAAAAATGATATGTAAACCAGGTATCCCTATCCAATAAAACAGTATTAGGAACCTTATAAAGTCACATTATTTCACATATATACAATATTCCAAGATCATCCACTGAGAAGGTCTCCCTAATTGATAGGAAATACGAGACCTTCACGAGACTTTCACAAAAACCCACACTACGTCACTACCTCGAGGTGACCTGAAAAATACTGTCACGAAGTCCATGATGACATCATCCCATTTACACTCATGTTTATTTAACTATTGTAAAATTCTATTTGGATGACGATGTTCTACCTTCACCAACTAATAGGTGGAATTCCTCATGAAAAAACCAGCTACCTCACATTTTGTCCTCAACCACCAATACTAGATATTTAAATCATGATAAATCTTGGTAACTCCTGGATTTACTTACCAAGATGTGGTATGAAACTCCCACATCAGCTTCTCATGCATGTCTAATGGAACCCAAACACGACCATGAATACATAGAATTTTATCCTTGTCAATGGTCCCACCAAGAGGTGGGTCCTCACCTGCCACACTCTCCCATAGGACTAGGCCTTCTTAATCATATAATAATTTTATCCTCACTATATCCATAAGAGTGAAAGTTAAAACTAAAGAATAAATTAAATTATGTCTATGAAAATACTTCCTCTCCAAGGGAATCTTTTAAAACAAGGCTATAAACTGCCACTCACTATTGGAATCCTAAACTGCCTGTATTTGATTTCTCCTACTTAGTGCATAAAAAATAAAATTTCCCCTTCCAAGCATATAGGAAAGATCAAATTCAAAATACAATAGGTACTCAACCCACCTTTACAAGCTTAGATTCAGATCATGCTGTGTAAATATGTATTTGAGGATTTTATGGTCCATGTACACCACAAAATACTCTCCCAGAAGATAATGTTTCTAATATAACAAAGCATGAACAATTATAACTAACTCAAGAACTTTCTTCAGGTAATTACTATTGTTTGGCGTCAGTTGAAAAGAACAATAAACCATGAATATACACCCTAAATTAGAACTACTCCTATCCCAATACCTGATTCATCATGATACACTATATATATCCTTCTTGTATCTAAAATAATCAAGGCCGACATTGAATTCAGTCTCACGTTTAGATCTTGAAAGGTTGTCTCGCAGGTACCTGACCATAAAAACTTCACACTCTTCTTAATCAATCCCATAATAGGTGATGATAATCATGATAAGTACTGTATGAAATGCATGTAATATCCATCTATCCCCAATAAAATCCATACGTCAAAGATGTTCTTGGGATGATCCTTGGAAACTACAACTCTCACTTTCTCTGGGTAAACTAATACTCCAATCTATGAGATAATATGAAACAGGAAATGATTCTTATCCATTCATAAGTGGCACTTTGTGATTTTATTTGTGAGAATACACCAAGATATATTCCATGAAAACCACTTAAAAAAAATCAGGATAAGGATGGAAAGCTCATTTCATTGGCACCTTGAAAACTAATAACACATTAGTGAGACTTAACGACATTTTCAAATACTCGTATAAACCATAACTACTATGAAAAGTTGTATGAGGTATATCTATAGGTCAAAGACACACTTGGTGACAACCTAACCTAAAATAAACCTTCTATAAAACCTGATGTCCTCAGAGTTGGTTGAAGAGATCATATATATGTGGAAAGGGATATCGGTTCTTAACCACCAACTAGTTTGATTTCCAATAATCCACACATAGCATAAGGGTACCATCTACCTTTTTCTAAAAAAGGACTAGTGAACCCCATGGAGAAGTATTGGGTTATATAAAACCATTTGTTTCTAAATTCTCAAGCTGCCTCTTGAGCTCTTATAATTCCATAGTATCCATCTTATAAGGCGAAATAGATACCAGTGTAGCTCCTAACACTAGCTCGATAGATAAATCCATCTATTTCTCAAGAGGTAAACCTAATTTTTTTGGGAAAACATCCTTGAAACGAACAAACACTAGAGGAAATTCCACATGAAATGTTCCCTGATCATCTAGATATAAACCGATGATATGGTTTGTCATCCTTATCATTCCATGATGCTCAAGTTTATCTTGACTCACATGGACATCCCATTAACCACTGTGAATAAAAACTCTGCCCTTTTATTATGTGAGGGTCACCCTCTGATAATAAAAATCATCATAGGCTGGATAAGAAACTAGCTATTCCATCCTATTTATGATGTCAAACCTGGTCATCTTGAGGAAAAAAAGATCCCCTATGAATTGAAACATACCTATCTCAATGGGGAACTCCATGAACTGCCGTACACCCTCTATCCTGATCCCCAATATAGCATCCAAGTTCATAATGCCACTAGAATAATGAAAAATGAGACCAAGGCTCTTCAAAATAGGAAAATATATGAAACTATGAGATGAAACTATATCAAAAAGAGCTGATACTAAATTATAGGCTGCTAAGATCGTACCTCTCACCTTAGACTTCCCAGCGTTCTACTCCTTAGGTGTAGGATCTAAAGAATATATCTAGAATGAACTGCGATCCTATAAAACAACCTCAATACCTTGATTATCCCAATATTCTGTCTAGGTACAACTGGTACATAGATACCACAACCACGACCACCACCTTGATCTGAATGACATACACTACTCTATATACAAGCCTGACGTGAGGCTTTGAATCCCACTCTTAAACCTGGAGTTGCAGTCGATCCCCTTTCACTAACTTATGAAGGGAAGGTCTTGTAGAAACAATATACATGGACCTTTTGGTAGTGTGTTTGACACTTGAATAAGTCTCAATCACACTAGTTTCTCATGTGTCCCCATCTTCTACACTGATGACAGAAGACAACACTACCAGTAATAACATATCGGTTGACGTTTCCTTTATGAGAATCCTCAAAACAGAACTTCCTACCATTGGAATCCGAACCACTAGGTTGAGAGGCCAAAATTGCCTAATATATTCCTCCATCTTTCCTTAGGTTTAACTCAGTAATTAGAACCTAATTCACTATCTTTGTTTTAAGGACCTAGACCCCAGTTTCCTAGAGCCAATTCCCTATTTTATTACATTGGTACAATAGAAAAGGAAGTCGCATCCCGAAGGATCAAATAGTTTAGCAGTTTTGGAAAACTAGATAAAAAAATGAGTTTTACATTACAACTTGAAAGAGAAAACAACATAATAAATCTATTGGAAACATCCAAAACTCCTATATTATCCTAAAATTCATTCATAATATACATATTTTCATCCAATGGAAAAATAAAGGATAGGAAATGGGTGATATCATATGATCATTAAGGGTGAGTAATATAATAGAAGATAATATAAACAATAAGGCATGTGAAGGAGTAAGAACACATGCCATTAGAACATAATTTTGAGAATAATAGGTCAAGAATAAAATATTAATTAATAATTCCATATAAATAATCACATGAATCTTAACCATGAATATTATACTAATCAAATAATAACATGATTTATCAATTATTAAAGTCATAATGAGGGAATTCATATTCCAGAAATCATAAACATACCATCGATGCCTCATCAATTTTTTTGAAAATAAATGATTAAGGCCTCATCCAAAATTCATTTTAGTTTTGTCTCATGAGACATACCAATGCATCGAGGGGATATAACGGGCCCCAACCATCACATACTAATTTCAATGTATTCATCACATGTATAATAAAAAGGTATATTTAAATCAAAGTTTCCCATACAACTTTTAAATATTTTAATCATAATAATAGATGAAAATACTTTGATAAAATCATTGATAAATTCATTAGGAAAATAATATTTAAACATTTTAAAGTATCCCATACCACTTTGAAACATTTAAATATAAATCCCTATAAAGGTATAAAATTTAATTAATATGATAAGAATAATAGGAATCATGATTTGATATATGAAATTTTAGTACATACACCAAATGCATGGAATAAGTGGTTAATAAGGCATAAATTTCATAAAAGTAAAAATGAGATGAGAAAAAAACCTTTTTTTTACTTTTGAAAGCAGAGTTCTTTTGGAAAATAATTTGTATTTGTTATAAAATAATATTTCAAAAATTTATATCCGAAAAAATAAAAGTAAATGATAATAAAATTATATTTTAGGCATAAATGATGTCTAACATAAGTGAAAACATGTAAAAATAGTTTTTAAGAATCTTTAGAAATGAGCCTTTTTAATGCGGTTTAAGGAAAATATTAAAGAGTTTTTAAAATGAAAAAAAATATTTGTTTGTATAAAACATAAAATAAACCATGATAGTTTTTCATGATAAAATGAGTGATTTAAAAAAGTAATGGTGTCTAAAAACAAATTATGGATAGCACATGAGAATGGTTAAGAATCAAGAAATTCCCTTTAATCGAACTTGCTTATCGAGAATATTTTAGAAGGGAACCTTTTTAAAACATGTATTTCCCTATAAAATAAGGATGATATGATCTGGATATATAATTTTGATACATAAAAATATAATTTATTATAAGTAAATAAAAATAAAGAAGCATTACATTGGTGTAAAGAGTTAGAAAGAGTAACCTAAAGGAAAAATGGGGTTTCAGGTAGAATCCCATACCTTATGTGAGAAAGTGTTTTGCACTTGACCTTAACATCCTGGATAATAGAATTAAATCCAATAGTTAATTAATTAATAACATTTTATACATGTATTTTATTTATTATAATTTTATTAAGTTCATTTATATCCTTTTTTATGAGTTATAGGATTCAATTTTGTCGTTCAGAAGTGTTCGTTTCCTTGGTTTTCATGATTGGTTCACTTGTATACACGTATGAAAGATCATGTGAAATGGAAATAAATATACAAAATTGAGGTTATATTTTATTAATGTAATTATAGAATATTAAATGGTTATATAAGTCATTTGGTTATTTTTATTGAGGATGAATCATTAGATAAGACGTTAGTGATAATCGTTTAGATAATTTTTGACTGCTTTTCGATCACCACAAACTAGTTTTGTCTTATTTGTTAAAATCATGTGTATATAATGGTTTGATAATATTAAATATGTGGTAATAAATATATTATAATTTTATTTAACCATAAAAATGGTTTTATGAGTATCCTAGAAGGCACTAATAGAAAATGAAAATGCATCGTCCATGATGTTGGTAAATTGACAAATCATGAGTGATGTTTTTATTTACAAAATAAAAGAGGGAGATAAAGGATTTTGATGATGGATATTCCATAAAGATGATAAAATTAAAACATATAATTGATACGGGAGTTATAATGTCTCTTTTTACAGGGTAGGTGAGGGAAGGGTAAGAAAATAAAACAAATAAAAAAAAATAAAAAAAGAAAGAGGATTTTTACCTCTTGAATTCTCCTCCTTGAGAACCTCCTTAAAGGGATTGGTTTTGGTCTTTTGTTGAGACCAAATGATATTAGAAATGGGGCGGGGGGGGGGGGGGGGGGCTTAGGAATAGGATTGGGTAGAAACTTTATAAGGATACAATCTTGGAAGGTGTGAGGAGAATGGGTGGTGATGGGTGGTATTTATAGTGGAGGAGAGTGGTGTTTTTTGAATATTTTATTCATTTGTTTATTATTTTAGCTCAAGAATATGAATAGTTTTTATTCTTGTGACTGATTAATATAACTAGTGAATGTAATTTCTAAATAATGGTTCTTAAATTATCCACGACTCAAGGAATAATATATTTTACATATATTGTATATATACCATAAATTATCTTATTTCACTATTTACAAAAATTCAACTATTTTAGAAAAATACCAAAAAATTCACTATAAAAAATTTTCAAAATGTATAATTCAAAAATAAAATCCATTTTATAATTTTTTTTCTAAATCTAGGAAAATTAATTTTTAATTAAAATCCTCATTTATTGGAAAAATACTGATTTTAAAATTATAATTGGTTTTTAACACTTTGAAATATTAATTAAGGTCTCAAAAAATTATATTATAATCATAAGACTAAAAAATATTAATTTTTATATACATTCTATGAATATTAATTTTATTTTACATAGTTATATTAATTTTAAAATTGAAAATAAACATTTATGATTTATAAAAATATCAACACTTAATTAATAATTTATAAAACATTTATTTACTTATATTATGATATAATTATATCATATTACCATTTATAATATGTGTAAATTTTATTTATAATTTAATAGGTGAGTTTATTGTTATAATATCCATATTACTATTCCTGAAGGTTATATTATTATCCCAACAGTCCCATTACCATTCATAAAAAATGAAACATTTTAGAAAAATACAAAAAAATTAACCAAAGTAAATTTTGATATTATGCTTTAAATAATTTTTTTTATTTTTTAAAATATAATTTTAAACGTTTCAAAATTTATATTTAAAATTAGTTCTCCACTAAATGGTGGTAAAATCGTGTTTATAAAAATAGTCTTTTTATTTGTAAAATTGGATTTATTCTTATCTTATGCCTCTAAAATATTTTTGGATGAATGTAAAAATATTTGATTGAATATATAATATATAAATTTCATTAATATATATAAATAATAGTGATTAATTTAATTTCTAAATATAAAATGTCATTGTGGGCATACAAATTGTTTTTATAAAAATACATCCTTTATATTCAATTGGGTTTCATTTCTAATTAATTGGTAACCAATGAATTAATTTTATAAACATGTGTAATATATGTTCTCATAATTTAATCAGTATCATTCATTCCCTCCAATCGAAACATCTAGGAAATAACTATAATAATTAAATAATAATATTTTAATCATTTTTAAGATGATAAGATATCTAATAAGTTAAATTTAAAAGAAGTAATACTATAAAATCTTGGGGTGAAACATTCTACCATACATAAATAAATTGTATCCTTTAAAATTTTAAGTTTTTATAAATAATAATAGGTTGATACTTGAAAATTATTTTGTGGGAAACCCACATCGGTAATAGGGTTAATAAAATATGCTCTTAATAAGTGGGAAAGAGAAATGCACATGTCACCACAAAACTTGGAATTCAAATAAGATAACATTTTTGGGAAGTGAAAAAATGGACATGAAAGAATAATCTAACCATTAAGTTCTAATGGATAGTGATAGAGAACATGGTAATTAGAAATTTAACTATCACAAAACCGAAAATCTTGTGATCGATTAAAAGACCATTGATTTTTTAGAAACAAAAGTACACAAATGAAATTTTTGTTTCAAAAATATTTTTCCTAGAGTTGATGGATTCTTTTAATATCCAAATAATTACTTGATAAAGTAAAATTACTTGATTACTTTCCTTGTGATAAGAATAATCTCATCCTTTGGTTGTGCTTTGATCTATTTTCACATCATCCCTTACACCTAGAAATGAATGTTCAAGATGAATTTTTCATTTATGAAACACTTTATATGAATCATATGGTTCATAAGCCATTAATTATACCTTTAAAATTTTACTAAACCAATAATGTTATCACATTTTATCAATGAAAAATAATTTCAAAAGTTTAACTAGATCCTTTCCATAAGTAATTAATCTTAAGACTCGTCTAAAACATGTCTGTCCACATTCAATGACCAAAATTTAGAAGCAAGGTAACTAAATTACCAAAATAAACTTAACGTAATATTCTCCAAATAATTTATCACTTAATACCACATACTATAAATATTATTACCATGATCACCTTTAGACCTTTATAAAACATGCATGCTTCAAAGTGTAAAATTCTTTGGTTTTTGAATATATTCTTTAAATCCAACCATCTAATAATCCCCGTAAAAATAATATAAACCATAAAATCACTAACTTCCTTTATGGTCACCATTTTTATCCCATAATAATATATTTATTATCATCTCAACATCAATCACATATTTAGGGTTATATTTCCTAATTCATATGCTTCCAAAAGATCAAATTTCCACTAAATCACTTTTCTTGGTACCATTCAACACATGCTTTCAAATCCTTAATGAAGAAGTACTACGATACAATCCTTATATATATCATGATTCTTATAACCAAATAATTATTTAAAAGAACTCAAACAACACATTATTGAATCCAAAAGCAAACATATTAATAATTCCTCTTCATTTGAGGTAGTAACATAATATTGTCCATGATTCATTTGCTTATTCTGAGCTATATTTCCTTTATGTTTTAGAAATTCATCTACGTAGTGACCCATTTACTTAATGTTGAAGCATTTCACATTGGATAACTTTTCATTACCCTTAAAATAACTAGAATGGTTTCCTTTCTCAGCACACTTTTAAAAAACTCTAATTACTCTTAAGTAATTACCTGAGTGCTTCTTCCCATAATTATCATTTGTGAGAAAATACTTCTTTCTCTTAATTACTTTATCCAACTTTTTTCTATTTGTACTCTTGGTCTCATTATTCCCTATAAAGAAATAATACATTGAATTTTTTTTCTCCTTCTTATTATAAAATGATATTATTTCCACATATGATGAGAACATTTGAGAGACTAGTTCCTTTAAAAAGTCTCGGTTAAAACCATCGAAGAAATGATCATTATTATTCTTTATATTATATACAAAGATACAATTCCCGTTCCTTCTACTAGGTTCAATTTATAAATAATAGAATACACTAGATTATATAATAACATCATGAAACATAATGTATAATCCCAAAACTAGTGAAATACTTAACAAAAATTGAATAATTTATGTGTAGCTAATATCATAACCATAAACATGGTTTCTTTGAGGATAAATTTACTTTTAATTCCTTAATAATGGTTTATAAGGAAAATGTGAATTATCTTAAGCATATCCCCCTAGGAGTGTCAAACTAGGTGTGTAGTGAGGCCTATTGTATTGTACTAGGTTACCCTGAGTTAGACCCTGGAAACCTTTTCGAAGTTGTTACCCCTAGGTATATCTATGCCAGAACCATGTCCACTTGTAGTATCCATACATGGATATATTTCTAGGAAGAACCAAATAATATACACCTTACCAAAATTATAGTATGTTCTTATATCCTTATCCTAAAATTCTATCTTAGGGTTATGTTCCCTAGTATTTTTTTTCTAAATCTAGTTCCTAAGGTTTCAAAAAAACTTCTTTTGATACCAATAGTATGGACCCTGACTCCAGTTTCTTAGATCTAGTGCCTTATTTTATTACATTGGTATAATAGACAAGGAACTTTCTTCATCAAGGAAAGAATAGTTTATTATTTTTGGAAAACTAGGTACAAACATAAGTTTTACATTACAACTTGAAAGAAAAAACAACTTAGTAACTTCACTGGAAAAATCTATAACTCCTAGATCATTCCTTCAAGTCATTAATAATATATAACTTCACATCTTGGGAAAAAATAAACTAAAAGAAATGGGTGAGATCCTATTATCATTAAGGGTAAGTAATAAAATAGAAGATAATATAAATTATAATGCATAGTGAATGACTACAAACAAATTCCATTAGAACATAGTCTTGAGCATAATATGGAAATAATAAAACCTCATTAAATAATTGCATATAAATAATCACATAAATTTTAACCATGGATATTCTACTAGTTGAATAATAATAAGATTTATCAATTTCTAATTTCAAAATATGGGAATTAATATTCTAGACATCATAAGAAAACAATTGAATCCTTGACCAAGAATTCTAAAAATAAATGGTTAAGGCCTCAACAAAAATCTATTTTTTTATCTCATGAGACCTACCGATGCATCAAGGGGCTATAGAGGGACCCACATATCACTTACTAAGTCCAATGCATTAATGAAATGTTTAATGAAAATATATATTTAAATAAAAGTGTCCCATACCTCTTTGAAATATTTGATTCATAATCATATATGAAAATACACTCATAAAATTGTAGATAAATTCTTGAGGAAAATAATTTATAAATATTCCAAAGTGTCCCATACCACTTTGAAACATTTAAATATTAATCCCTATGAAGGTATAATATTAAATGAATATAATAATAATAATAAGACTCATGATTTTATATATAAAATGGAATTACATAAACCATATGCATAGAATAAGTAGTGAACAAGGCATAAATCTCACAGAAGTAAAAGTGAGATGATAAAAAAAACTTTTTTACTTTAGAAAGAACAGTTAATTTGGAAAATCATTTGTATTTTTCATAAAAAAATATTGCAAAAAATTATATCCAAGAAAATAAAATAGATGGAAAATTAAATTATATTTTAGGCATAAATGATGTCCAACAGAAGTAAAAACATGTAAAAAGAGTTTTTAATAATCATTAGAAATGTGCCTTTTTTAATGCGGTTTAAAGAAAATCTTAAAGGGTATTTAAAATGGAAAAAACATTAATGTTTGTATAAAAATAGAAATTAACCATGATATATTTTCATAATAAAATTATGTATTTTATAAAAATAATGGTGGATTAAAACAGATTATGGATAACACATGAGAATGGGTAAGAAATCAAGAAATTCCCTTTAATCGGGATTGCTTATCAGGAAGATTTGAGAAGTGAACCTTTTTAAAACTTTTATATCTCTATTAAATAAGTATGATATGATATGGGTATATTTTTTTGGAACATATAAATATAATTTATAATAATTAAATAAAAAAATAAGCATTACATTTGAGTAAAGAGAGAGAAAGAGTAACCCGAAGGAAAAATAGGGGTTTAGGTAGAATCCCTTAGCTCATGTCCGCAAGTGTTCTACAATTGACCTTAAAGTCATGTATAATAAAATTAAATCCATTAATTAATTAATTTATAACATTATATACATTTATTTTTTATTATAATTTAATTAATTTCATTTATGGCATTTTTGATGAGTTATAAGATTCAATTTTATCATTCGGAAGTGTTTGTTTCCTTGGTTTTCGCAATTGGTTCACTTGTACATATGTAAGAAAGATCATGTGAAATGGATATAAATATATTGAATTAAATTTATATTTTATTTATTGAATTATATAAGATTAAATTGTTACATAATTCATTTTTTTATTTTATGTGAGGATGAATCATTAGATAATACATTTTTGATAATCATTTAGATTATTTTTGATGGTTTTTCGATCGTCACGAACTAGTTTTGTATTATTAGTCAAAATCACATGTATATAATGGTTAAGGAACATTAAATAAGGTTTTATACATATATTATATTTTTTTAACCATAAAAATGGTTTTATTACCAGCCTAGAAGTTGTTAATGGAAAGTGAAAATTCATTGTCCATGATACTCGTAAATTGACACATCACAAATGATGTTTTCATTTATAGAATAAAAGGGAGAGAGAAAGGAGTTGATTATGAATATTAAATTAAAATTATATAATTATAGTATATAAATTATATTGGAGTTATATTTTCTCTTTGGATAGTGGAGGTGAGGTAAGTATAATAAAATAAATTAAATTGAAAGAAAATAAAAGAAAAGAAAGAGGATTTTTACCTCTTGAATTCTCCTCCTTGAGAAACTCCTTAAGGGGATTGGTTTTGGTCTTTTTTTTGAGACCAAAGGCCCATGAAAATGGGGTAGGGGATTAATAAGTGTATTGGGTAGAAATTTTACAAGGATGAAATCTTGGAAGGTGTGAGGAGAATGGGTGGTGAGGGGTGGTATTTATAATGGTGGAGATGCGTGTTTTTTGAATATTTTATTCATTTGTTTATTATTTTGGCTCAAGACTATGAATATTTCTGATTATTGTGAATAATTACAATAACTAGTGAATGTTAGTTTGAGCCAATGGTTCTTACATCATCCAGGATTCAAGGAATAGTTTATTTTACATATAATGTATATATACCATAAATTATCGTATTTCACTATTTATAAAAATTCAATTTTTTTAGAAAAATAACAAAAATTCACCCAACCATATTTAGATATTTAGAATTAAAAATTTAACTTCATTTTACGAAAATAAGTTTCCCAATATGATAAATTTAACTTTTAATTAAAATCATCATTTATTGGAAAAATACTAATTTTAAAATTATAACTTATTTTATAAAAATTTGAAAAATTAATTAAGGTCTCACAAAATTATATTATAATAATAATACAAAAAAATATTAATATTTGAATAAATTTTATGAATATTTATTTTCTTTTAAACCATTACATTAATTATAAATTTGAAAATAAACATTTCTATTTTATAAAAATATCAATACTTAATTAATATTTTCTAAAACATTTATTTAATTATACTATGATATAATTATATAATATTATCATTTATTGTATGTATAAATTTTATTTATGCTTTTATAGCTTAGTTTATTGTTATAATGTCCATATTACTGTTCCTAAATGTTATATTATTATTCTAACGATCACATTACTATTTATCAAAAATGTATCTTATCAAAGAAATTCCAAAAATTTAACCAAAATAAATTTTGATATTAAAATTTTAAAAATAATGTTTATTTTTTAACTATAATTTATAAAAGTGTCAAAATTTATATTTAAATAAAGTTCACCACTAAAATGCGGTAAAACTATGTTTAGGAAAATATAACATTTGTTTTTATGTAAAATTGATTTATTCTCATCTTATGCCTCTAAAAATGTTTTGGATGAATGTAAAAATATTTGATTGAATATATAATATAAAAATTTTATTAATATGTTTAAATAATAGTTATTAATTTAATTTATTAATGTAAAATGTCATTATGGTCATAAAGATTATTTTATAAAAATACATTCTTTATATTCAATTGGTTTTCATTTCTAAGTAATTGGTAAACAATGAATTAATTTTATAAACATGTGTAATATATATTCTCATAATATACCTAATCTCATTCATTTACACCAATCCCAAAATCTAAGAGATAACTATAATAATTAAATAATAATCGTTGAATCATTTTTTAAGCTGGTAAGCAATCAGAGAAGTTAAATTTAAAAAGGGGCATTCTGTAAAATCTTGGGGTGTTACATCTATAATAGTTGCCAACCTGAAAGAATTTAACAATGATTTAATGACATGTCTTGTAACGCCCCGACCCTAGTTACCCAGAGTCGGTGCATTATTACATAACATTGGCATGATCACAAGAAAGATCAAATCTCGAAAGACCGATTGGTTTAGTAGCCTTGGAAACACTAGATATATTCATAAGTTTTACATTACATCATAAAATAAAAAACTACTACAACAACATATTGTCTCCATAATCCACACTCGTATCCCCACATAATATCCCTGCAGGTCATTCATAATTTACTCCTTCACTTCATGGGAAAAATAAAACATAGAAAAGGGGTGAGCTCAAACGCCCAGTAAGGATAACAATATAGAGGAAACTTTCATAAATAAGAATAAACATTTAAGGCAATGTATAACTAAAACAAAAGCCTTTCAAACTTGAACTTTCAACATAGTATGGCATAAATAAAATGAAATAATGCCATTTACTTATTCACATGGTTATTCTACTAATCGAATAATCACATGCAAAATCAATAACCACTTTCATAATGATGGAATGCATAATGCCAGACTATCATAACCACATAGCCAAGGCCTCGTGCCAAGACTACAAATAAGATTTTGTCAAGGCCTTGTTCCAAGACACTAGTTTGTCTCATGAGACCTACCGATGCATCGAGGAGCTATAGCGGGATCCACCCGTCACATATTAAGTCCAATGCATTCCCATATGAAAAGGTTTAAACATAACATAAACATTCGTATTAAAACTAGAATACGAAATGTTAATACTTTCACCATAAAACATGAATGGTATAAAAATAGAACATCCACAGTCAAAAAAATCACAAAACCTACAATATAATATCGAAGTTTTGTATCATAACAAATCAACTTTAAATAAGCGTAAAATCCATCAAAGGATGTTGACATAGATGAAATCAAAATTCTTTTTAAAGAAATATCTCTTTTTATTTTGAAATCATTTAAGATCCATATAAAATAAAACATTTTCTTTGAAAATATTCTTATAAGATTGTAAGGGAAGCTTTGAAGATTTTATAACGGCGGAAAATAGCCGCACCCGCCGTATAAGTTAAAAAAACATTCTTACCTTAATTCTGTCGAAAAGGTTAAAAAGGACCTTGTTTTGAAAACGACGGAAAGATTCCTTTATAAAACTCTTATAAAAAGTCAAACAAGGGTATAAATGACTTTAACCCATATTATTGTAAATAATAAAAATGTTTTGAAATACATTTCGAAGAAACATGGATGTGGATGATAAAGAAATCCCAGTAGATTATTACATATAAACAACCTCGGATAATGAAGAGATTGTGAAATAAACCCTTACCTTGTACTTTTCCTTGGTTGGGGTAGGTTAACCTCATGTATAATGGTGAAATAATTGTTATTAAATTATACAAGAATCATATATATTAATATGATATCATATATGATCTTTTAACATTGATTTGTTAATAATATCTTAGAATTATCGTCGTTTCGGGTGCTAACTTACTCATTTTCTTTTATATGTTTTGTTACATAATCCATGTTTGTTGTATATTATTCATATCTAGAATGATATCAAGTCCTTAAACATCATTTTTAAATCATCAAATGATAATTATACTTGAATGGATACGATGGAGAATGAATCTCATCGCGTTCGTGGAGACGGTAGTCCGTACGTACGCACGAGCGACAATATCATTCTTTTGATATTAAAATAATATATAAATGGATGGTATATCATATATACAGAATCATTAACATGTTATATTTATTATTTACATGAGTTACACATCATTATTATACCCATCCAAATAAAAATATATTGAATAACAATTACACCACGACGTGGAGACGGTAAGCCGTACGTACGCACGTATGGTGACATGTTATTCAAAGGGTGGATAGAATAATGAATATGGTTGTACCATATTTATAATAAAATCACAGTATATGTGAGATACTGGAGTTATTATTTTATAATGGTAAGAACAAAGAAAGAAGAAGTGGAAGAAGAAAGGAACTTGAAAAGGGGTGGTGAAAACATTACCTCTTCTTCGGGTTCTTCCTTTTGATTTGATCAAAAGGGCTCCTTAGATTGGCTTTCTGATCAAAATAAGGCCTCTAGGTTGTAGTGAAGGATGTTGGGAGAGTATTTGGGCAGAGTTTGGACGAACCAAAAGGCTTTGAAGGTGTGAAGAAATGAGAAGGAGGAGTGCCCTTTTATAAGAGGGGTGAGGGGCACCTTTGGAAAAGCTAGAAATATTAATTTATAATAAATTCATATTCAGTTTCTAATGGCTCCAAAGTTGATTATTCAAAGTTTAAGGTGTGGATAGGTCGCAAAACACTCAACCAATAGAATTTAGACAGGTTTGGGTACTTATATTAACCTTATCTTTAAGTATTAACTCTAAGTTAATTAGTTTCACTTTTACAATGTCTCTTTGTATTTTTATATAATATGGTTAATAAACTTACAATATACATCCAAGCGACCCCCCAAGTGGTCCATTAATTATGAACCTATCATGATATAAGTCTCTTGGCCGAACATTAGATTTTTAGGAATTTAATATCAATTAATAATATAATATTTATTTTAAGAACTATTTTATGTCAATTTTGACACTATTCAATAGTTGATTTTTGTGAAACTCATAAAAGATTGATTACTTCGAACAAAGTCAATTAAATAAATCCTAATATATCATATTATCCTAGAAAATTAGTTTAATTCATTAAAAGTTTCATATTATATTTATTTGGGTATTTATAATATCAATTATTTTAATTTTTCACTATTATAGTAATTAATTCATCATCACTGTGTCATAAATAAATTAAATTATTTAATGTCTAAAAATTATAAATAAAATATAATTATGTAGGAAATATTTTTATCTTTCTAATGAATATTTATAATCTAAAATCCAACATATGTAACCCTATGTAAAAATTGTTTTTCTAAAAGATATATGCTTGTGTCATTTTTGTATTCATTTTAACTTAATTAAAATAAAGTGTCCTTATCACCTACAAGTGGCACCATGGGGTCCCAAAATCGACCCAAAGATGCCTATGGTTGAACATGTATCAACCAATAAGTCTAGGACACGTTTTAGGGTAATTTAGTATTATTATAATATTATTTTTTAACCCTTATTTACCGGATTTACCCTTAACCATGGTAAATAAAATATTTACCGCAGTAATTATTCAAAATGTCTAAAAATAAAAGTTACCTATTTACACAATTTGAACATCCTGATTCCAAATATGGAATCCATTTTTCTAAATTCAAAACACATAAGTGTCAGAAATTAATTTAAAATTAATTCCCGCTGTCAAAACAAAAAGCGTGTTTGTAAGAGATAATAACTATCAAAAGATTGACACTTGTTTATGTTCAGTTTAATTGTAAAATTATGTCCAATGACCAAAATTATATTAAATGGTAAAAATATATTCTAAATATACTTTAAAACCACTCAAATTCATAATTTATCACTATTAATTATTTTGATTAAAAAAGTTGTTTTTAATTAAAATTTAGTAATTTTCACTATTCATCAAAATATGAAAGTTATCCGAAATGTACCAAAATTTCACCTTAGGCTAAATTCGATATTCCGAATCCAAAAATGAAGTCCATTTTGAAATATAAAATATATATAATTTCAAAAAGTAGGTATTACTATTCATAACGGCTTGTTTGATTGGTTATGGTGTGTTAGAACTCGGTGTTGCGTACAACACATGCTATCACATTATTCAAAGAGAAGCGTACCGTAGAAGCTTGGGGTGTTACATTCTCCCCTCCTTCAAATAATTTCGTCCTCGAAATTTCTAAAATACTTATCACATGAAAAAACTCGGGTGGTTCTTCATCATAAGTTCCTCGGGTTCCCACGTTGCCTCTTCCATCTTAAGGTTTCTCCACAAAACTTTTACCAGACGCGTCGTCCGGTTTCTCAGTACTTGTTCTCTCGTATCAGGAATCCTGATGGGCTCTTCGCAATAAGACAGATCAGGTTCCAGTTCTAATTCCTCATAGGTGAGTACATGCGTTGGGTCAGGCATGTATTTCCTCAACAGAGATACGTGGAACACATCGTGAACTTTAGAGAGACTTGGCGGCATTGCCAATCGGTAAGCTACAACCCCAATTCGTTCTAGAATTTCGAAGGGTCCGATGTACCTGGGACTCAATTTACCTTTCTTACCAAAACGTATGACTCCCTTCCATGGAGATACCTTCAGGAAAACATGATCACCGACTTGAAATTCAAAATCCTTCCTTCGATTATCGGCATAGCTCTTCTGCCTACTTTGAGCTGCTCTGATGTGATTTTGGATTACCTTCACCTTTTCAATCGTTTCCTCCACCAGTTCTGGACCTACAAGTTTTCTTTCACCGACGTCATCCCAACAGGTTGGTGTACGACATCTCTTTCCGTATAACGCTTCATATGGTGCCATCTGAATACTCGAATGGAAGCTATTGTTATAGGAAAATTCTACCAGAGGTAAATATTGATCCCACATACCCTGAAAGTCAAGTGAGCAAGATCTCAACATGTCTTCTCAGGTTTGAATAGTCCGTTCTGATTGTCCGTCTGTCTGAGGGTGGTAAGCAGTGCTCAAATGAAGTTCAGTATCCAGGGATTTCTGAAGACTTTTCCAGAATCATGAAGTAAAACGGGGATCACGATCAGAAACAATCGATAGGGGTACTCCATGAAGTCTCACAACTTCATTAATATATAGTCTTGCTAGACGTTCCAGGGGTAGATCTTCTCTTATAGCAAGAAAATGTGCTGACTTGGTAAGACGATCAACAATAACCCATATTGCATCGTTCCTTCTAGGAGTCTTTGGTAGCCCCATGACAAAGTCCATCATAATATTGTCCCAGTATGGTGATTAGCTGATCAGCACCAGTTGCATCACCAGCTCCACTATAATTATCTTGAGCAGGAGGGCAATCCCTACATGGAGTGCATGCATTGATACGATTTCCATTTCTTCCACTAGGTGCCATTTATAAACAATGGCATAAATTAGATCAGTTTATGAATCGAAATACATAATCTCATACTTATAAAACACTTAACATAAATTGAACTATTTATGGATATAATCCATAATCATAAGAATGTTTTCATTGAGGAAGTATATACTCATAATCCCTTCAAAATGATTTGTAAAGAAAATGAGAGTTATCCTAAGCATATCCCCCGGGAGTGTCAAAACCAAGAGTGGAGCAAGGCCCGTTGTCGTGCACCAGTTCCCGTTCGAGTCTAGCTCAAAGCGGTGTTTTCGGGTTTTACCCCTAGGTACATCTGTGCCAGAGCCGCCTCTACCTGCTCGTATCCAGATAGGGATGTATTGCTCAGAAAACTCACAAAATCTCTACAATACCAAAATTCTAGGAGGTTATTCTATACTAATCCTCAAAGTTCATCTTAGGTCTACGTGCTCTAATAAGAGTTTATCTAAATCTAGCTTCCAAGGTTTGTACTAAACTTCCTCTGATACCAACTGTAACGCCCTGACCCTAGTTACCCAGAGTCGGTGCATTATTACATAACATTGGCATGATCACAAGAAAGATCAAATCTCGAAAGACCGATTGGTTTAGTAGCCTTTGAAACACTAGATATATTCATAAGTTTTACATTACATCATAAAATGAAAAACTACTACAACAACATATTGTGTCCATAATCCACACTCATATCCCCACATAATATCCCTGCAGGTCATTCATAATTTACTTCTTCACTTCCTGGGAAAAATAAAACATAGAAAAGGGGTGAGCTCAAATGCCCAGTAAGGATAACAATATAGCGGAAACTTTCATAAATAAGAATAAACATTTAAGGCAATGTATAACTAAAAAAAAAGCCTTTCAAACTTTTACTTTCAACATAGTGTGGCATAAATAAAATGAAATAATGCCATTTACTTATTCACATGGTTATTCTACTAATCGAATAATCACATGCAAAATCAATAACCACTTTCATAATGATGGAATGCATAATGCCAGACTATCATAACCACATAGCCAAGGCCTCGTGCCAAGACTATAAATAAGATTTTGTCAAGGCCTTATGCCAAGACACTAGTTTGTCTCATGAGACCTACCGATGCATCGAGGAGCTATAGCAGGCTCCACCCGTCACATATTAAGTCCAATGCATTCCCATATGAAAAGGTTTAAACATAACATAAACATTCGTATTAAAACTAGCATACAAAATGTTAATACTTTCACCATAAACCATGAATGGTATAAAAATAGAACATCCGCAGTCAAACAAATCACAAAACCTTCAATATAATATAGAAGTTTTGTATCATAACAAATCAACATTAAATAAGCGTAAAATCCATCAAAGGATGTTGACATAGATGAAATCAAAATTCTTTTTAAAGAAATATCTCTTTTTATTTTGAAATCATTTAAGATCCCTATAAAATAAAACATTTTCTTTGAAAATATTCTTATAAGATTGTAAGGGAAGCTTTGAAGATTTTATAACGGCAGAAAATAGCCGCACCCACCGTATAAGTTAAAAAAACATTCTTACCTTAATTCTGTCGAAAAGGATAAAAAGGACCTTGTTTTGAAAACGACGGAAAGATTCCTTTATAAACCTCTTATAAAAAGTCAAACAAGGGTATAAATGACTTTAACCCATATTCTTGTAAATAATAAAAATGTTTTGAAATACATTTCTAAGAAACATGGATGTGGATGATAAAGAAATCCCAGTAGATTATTACATATAAACAACCTCGGATTATGAAGAGATTGTGAAATAAAACCTTACCTTGTACTTTTCCTTGGTTCGGGTAGGTTAAACTCCTGTATAATGGTGAAATAGTTGTTATTAAATTATACAAGAATCATATATATTAATATGATATCATATATGATCTTTTAACATTGATTTGTTAATAATATCTTAGAATTATCGTCGTTTCGGGTGTTAAATTACTCATTTTCTTTTATATGTTTTGTTACATAAGCCATGTTTGTTGTATCTTATTCATATCCAAAATGATATCAAGTCATTAAAAATCATTTCTAAATCATCAAATGATAATTATACTTTAATGGATACTATGGAGAATGAATCTCATCGCGTTCGTGGAGACGGTAGTCCGTACGTACGCACGAACGACAATATCATTCTTTTGATATTAAAATAATATATAAATGGATGGTATATCATATATACAGAATCATTAACATGTTATATTTATTATTTACATGAGTTACACATCATTATTATACCCATCCAAATAATAATATATTGAATAACAATTACACCACGACGTGGAGACGGTAAGCCGTACGTACGCACGTATGGTGACATGTTATTCAAAGGGTGGATAGAATACTAAATATGGTTGTACCATATTTATAATAACATCACAGTATATATAATATACTGGAGTTATTATTTTAGAATGGTAATAACAAAGAAAGAAGAAGTGGAAGAAGAAAGGAACTTGAAAAGGGGTGGTGAAAACATTACCTCTTCTTCGGGTTCTTCCTTTTGATTTGATCAAAAGGGCTCCTTAGGTTGGCTTTCTGATCAAACTAAGGCCTCTAGGTTGTAGTGAGGGATGTTGGTAGAGTATTGGGGCAGAGTTTGGCCAAACCAAAAGGCTTTGAAGGTGTGAATAAATGAGAAGGAGGAGTGCCCTTTTATAAGAGGGGTGAGGGGCACCTTTGGAAAAGCTAGAAATATTAATTTATAATAAATTCATATTCGGTTTCTAATGGCTCCAAAGTTTATTATTCAAAGGTTAAGGTGGGTATAGGTAGAACACCACTCAACCAATAGAATTTAGACAGGTTTGTGTACTTATATTAACCTTATCTTTAAGTATTAACTCTAAGTTAATTAGTTTCACTTTTACAATGTCTCTTTGTATTTTTATATAACATGGTTAATAAACTTACTATATACATCAAAGAGACCCCAAAGTGGTCCATTAATGATTCACCTATCATGATATATGTCTCTTGGCCGAACCTTAGATTTTTAGGAATTTAATATCAATTAATAATATAATATTTGTTTTAAGAACTATTTTATGTCAATTTTGACACTATTCAATAGTTGATTTTTGTGAAACTCATAACAGATTGATTACTTCAAAAAAAGTCAATTAAATCAATACTAATATATCATATTATCCTATAAAATTAGTTTAATTCATTAAAAGTTTCATATTATATTTATTTGGGTATTTATAATATCAATTATTTTAATTTTTCACTATTATAGTAATTAATTCATCATCACTGTGTCATAAATAAATTAAATTATTTAATGTCTAAAAATTATAAATAAAATATAATTATGTATGAAATATTTTTATCTTTCTAATGAATATTTATAATCTAAAATCCAACATATATGACCCTATGTAAAAACTGTTTTGCTAAACGATATATGCTTGTGTCATTTTTGTATTCATTTTAACTTAATTAAAATAAAGTGTCCTTATCACCTACAAGTGGCACCATGGGGTCCTAAAATCGACCCAAAGATGCCTGTGGTCAAAAATGTATCAACCAATAAGGCTAGGACACGTTTTAGGGTAATTTAGTATTATTATAATATTATTTTTTAACCCTTATTTACCGGATTTACCCTTAACCATGGTAAATAAAATATTTACCGCAGTAATTATTCAAAATGTCTAAAAATAAAAGTTACCTATTTACACAATTTGAACATCCTGATTCCAAATATGGAATCCATTTTTCTAAATTCAAAACACAGAAGTGGCAGAAATTAATTTAAAATTAATTCCTGCTGTCAAAACAAAAAGCGTGTTTTTAAGAGATAATAACTATCAAAAGATTGACACTTGTTTATGTTCGGTTTAATTGTAAAATTATTTCCAATGACCAAAATTATATTAAATGGTAAAAATATATTCTAAATATACTTTAAAACCACTCAAATTAATAATTTATCACTATTAATTATTTTGATTAAAAAAGTTTTTTTTAATTAAAATTTAGTAATTTTCACTATTCATCAAAATATGAAAGTTATCCGAAATGTACCAAAATTTCACCTTAGGCTAAATTCGATATTCCGAATCCAAAAATGAAGTCCATTTTGAAATATAAAATATATATAATTTCAAAAAGTAGGTATTACTATTCATAACGGCTTGTTTGATTGGTTATGGTGTGTTAGAACTCGGTGTTGCGTACAACACACGCTATCACATTATTCAAAGAGAAGCGTACCGTAGAAGCTTGAGGTGTTACATGTATGAGACATTCTTTGAAGCGTATCACCAAATAAATATCATCAACAAGATATATTGGTGAAAAATTTCTGAAACTATATAAAGCACGGAGAATAATCCAGAATGGTAATCACGCCATACTCTAGATACATAAACTCACTGGAACTTTTATCTCTCAGTGTCTCAAGAAAAAAAGGACATAAAATATGGATTGGAAATCCCTCCAAACTATATCTCAGAGCATATCAACCTGGTTCAAAACATCACACAAGCACCTAGCTACTCCTAGAAGCATATATGTTGTGAGATTCACTCTCATATTAGGAGGTTTCTCCACATGCACAAAAATATAAAAGATAGTCTCATGCCACAACTCAACAGACTATGGACCTACTTCCATTGAAAATGTAGAAGGATGCTACTTCTGGAACACAAGTGTCGATCTTTCCATTGATGATGCAGGTTGCATGACTCCCTATAATTTCTTCATAAAGTATATAAAATACTTATAAGAATGTGCCTCAATGACCATATTAAGTACAACCACTGGTGTCGCAACAAGAACTATATGAGGATCTAATGGTATCCCCTGGACCATTACCTCTGATTTATAGTCATCACCACCATCCTGGAGTAATATTCGATGTCGTTATGGTGGCCTGTCTCTAAAATTCCAAACCTATACCTTAGAAAAGAAACAAGTAGTGACCAAGTAATAGTTATAAAAGCACAAGATTGGTCAACTCTTTCCTATAAATAAGGAATACCCCTCTTCCTACTTCTAAATCATTGATTGGGTATAAGAAACAGCCATAAAGACCACTAGATACACTACCTACTGTCCATTTTTAAGCCGGGTCAAGGTCCAATTATATATTTTAAAAATTTCCATTTCATTTGAAATTCAAATTTATTCAAAATTCTCTTTAAATGGTTGAACCAAATGGGTCAAATTTTTTGATCCATTAGGGACCATACACCTCATTAACCAAGTTTTGGAATCAACTTAATCTAAACCATAACATGTTCGAGTCCATGAAATCAATGGTCCTTGAATCAATGTTCCATAATTGGATACTTAGGGTGTCTACCATAGCCTAAGTAGGAAAACAATATTTATGTTATGAAATGAACTCTAAGTACCGACCATGTTTCTGAATTCTCTGCACAAATAATTTATGAAATCATAGATATATCATGCAAGGCACACATTATAAATATGTTGTGGTCAAGCAATGCATCTTATATTTCTTGACATAATGAATGACATTTAAATTAGAACAGGTACCTAAAATGATGCATGAGACTCATACCATCACCCCAATTGGCAACAAAAATTATAATAAACATTGAACCAAAAGTTAATCACTCAATGGCAGAATCAAATCAATTGTAATAGACAAAATATAGAAAATAACATCTTCATTTCTAGGTAATTTAGCTTTTCTTGTATGTGTGGGTTAGCGACTCCTCAGAAAAACTCATTAAAAAATCTCAATACCTTATTAATCCTCTATCTATTGTCTCAAAAATAGTAAGAAAGCTATTAAAGAAAAATATCTAATACCAATTTGAAAAATCCTGACCTGAGTGCCACTAAACAGAACCCTGAGCCAATGGGTCACATGGCCTCAATGCCACCTTCGCATACTCTAGAGGCTTCCCACTAGTAGTGAGGCACTAGTATGGGTCTATACGGTGACTAATCCCTTCATTTTGTAGTGTAATGCAGTGGAATAGACACATCAATCAATATAAAAATCCTAATATAAACCACCGACAAAAATAAACATCCAAAAGGTAGTGGTAATAAACAATCCAAAGCAGTCATATACAATATGATGATCATGTAATGTATCTACAAAGAAGCAAAATAAGTATACAATCATATAGTATAATATATGTATCAAAAGATACAAAATACCAAAAATAAATATCCAACTAGAATCATGATTTTAGCTCAATCCTATGCCTCCTTTCTCCTAAGAATATATTAATCAAGCATTATGCAACAAGCTCTTTCCTCTGTCTCTACTTGCAACCAAGAAGTTTATCTGGGTACCCAATGGTGACCTGAATATGGTGTGAGATAACACTAAGTATTCCCCCACCAATTATATCTACAACAAGTCCAGTATGTGTTATATAAAAAAAATACCATGCAATATATCATAGGTATAACAATAATGAAAGTAAAGTGTGATCCTATCCAACCAAACAAGATTCTATGTAAAAAATAGTCAAGAAACTATAGAAAGGGATACTATAAATCATAAAAAAGATGGTGTAAAATATTGTAGTCTATCAACTATAATTGGGTAACAATTCTAGGGATATTTTTAACCATATCAAAATAACCATCTAAGGCATTTTATATAACCAAGTGTTAATATTCACAATGGACACACCGTGTAATCTAGTGTATAACATCACCAATGGATACACTATGTATTCAAATTTTAGACTACAAAGGACCAGATCTAAGGTATAGAAGAAAAAGTAATCCTCATCAAGTTCTAGGAGAATCTTGATAGAAACCTAGTAAAGACATAAGTGGAGTCTAAGGAGCACATCAATAGAGAATTTCCATAGTTAGTCCAATGAAGTTCGATCCAAGGGGTATTAATGCCCAAATAATCAAATAAAATTATGACCTAAGGAGTAAATAGGTCCAAGGAATCCACTACCTTAAACAAGACCCATGGAGTAGAAATTTCCATGGTGTTCTTATGAAACAAGGATCCAAGGTTTACTGACCAAGGCATCGAATACCATAATCAATTCATCATCTTATTCATTTATCAATCCACAATTATACACATCCCATGATTTCATCAACCCATTACACAATTCTCATATAAACCATTTAATCAAAAGTAAACTACATTTCATCATATGGAAAGGAGGTACTAACTCTCTCCTATCATATCAATTCAAGTATCATCAATTTATAAAGCCTCCCTCTAAAAATGATGGAACTCAAAAACCCAACGGGGTGGTATAAAGTATGGAATATACAAAGGAACACCCCGTGGGTGGACTATGTTGAGGCTAAACAACCACCAACATTGAAATGGTACTCAAGGGTTAACCTAATAGGTTCCAATTCAATTATATCAAGGCATTCAATTAATTTCAAGGGAATCATTAGAAGGCCCGACATGTGCCATAACTGTATAAATCTATAAAACAACAAAACCACATTGGAAAAGGTATATACCACCTACCATAGGTCTATAGTAGAACAATCTTCCAATATCGATCTCTAATTTGGTCCAGATCAAGATAAAAACAATGAATGGATGAAAATCTTGAAAGTATGGAATATTATCTTACAACTAAATAACTCTTTCAATAAAAATAAAAATAATAATGGCATAATACGATTGAACAAATTACCATTATTGATCCAATGATACAAATAGAAATCTAATAGAGAATCGGATGCGAAAGCTACACCATACCCTAGCTTAGGATTGAGGAGGATCACCAACAGGAGAAGAAAAGGGACACCACTAGAGAAGAGTAGGAAAATAATGGGATATATCAAGATTTAAACTTACTAAGAGAAAAATATCATTTTTAATTAAAAAAATAGGGTTGGATGGTTTTCCAGTATGGTTGGCCAAAATGTTTACCAAACATTCTCACTACACTGCCTTAAGGGGGACCATGCACGGTTATGGAACATAGTTAGACAAACCATCCACTGAATATATATTGAGCCTTTTTCAATAGTTTGCAACAACTCACTTTAGTGTACACATTTTTTTTCATGGTTTACTAATACTCTACAATCTCCTTCTCCCTTCTATCCATCCCCACATGATTATTCCTAACCATGTAGCATGGGTCACACTATTTCTCCTAACCATTTAGCTAAGATTTGTTTCTCTAAAAGTTGGGATCTGGGCTTTGAACAATCCCCAAACACTCTTAAAACTCCAATGATCTCAAAATCCAGTCACATTAGGTAAAAAAAGGAGTTAAAATGAAATTAAAAAGATATGTACCTCATAGAAAACCCCAAGATCTTATTGATATCTTCACTTACTCCTATAAGGGAATAAATATCATGATTGAATTCTGGTATCCATCAATATATTATGATATAATATAGAAAAATGAATAATTTATTTCTTTTTAAGGACATCCACCACTTCCACAATTTGAATAGGAACCTGTAAGAAATTTAGAAAAATGAGAATAGC
This sequence comes from Viscum album, assembly GCA_963277665.1. Lineage (NCBI taxonomy): Eukaryota > Viridiplantae > Streptophyta > Magnoliopsida > Santalales > Viscaceae > Viscum > Viscum album. Next base: position 2,029,657,221 of record OY728130.1, read on the forward strand.
TTTGCAAACCCCTGCCCTCCACATCACTTAATATGGAACCATCCCCCATCTAGAGATTCAAGATTCTAAAGAACCCATTTTTCGTGACACATGCATTAAAATAATAAGTGTTTATATATCTCTCTCTCTTAACCCAAGGGATCTATATTTTTCCCTATCATTGATTTCATCATGTCCTTGTGTTTTAGATAGTTTATTTTGATTACTAGTAATATATATATAAGTGTCATTATCCCAATTCTCCTATAGTATAGACCCCAATAGGTTTATATCCTTATACCAGTTATCCAAGATTTTAATATTATTCAGTGTACTACCCAAATGGAAAAATCTGACCCCTTGAGTCATTTGATTTTATTTTAGAGATTCACCTAGGATTGACCTTGTACTTGTATTTCCCAAGAGGTTTGGATGAGCCTAGTTTAATCACTATCTTGCATCCAATATTTATAAAAGTGCAATCACTAGGAGGCCCCCATTGCACTGTCTAGATTTATGAGTAAGGGATATCATTTCAATATAGATAAAGTAAAATGATAAACTAATATTGAGGTAAAATAGAAAATCCATTGAAAGTTAGTTAGGAACCTATCCAACAGACACCATGTCCTTAACCTTCCATGATTATTGTTACACTATGTAAAAGTATCTCTAGAATAACATAGTTCATGAAAACTTTTATCCAATATAAAATAGTTGAAATAATTCATTGAATTCCCAGAGAATTTTTTCCCTTACTTATCTAATAGATTAGATATAGTGTTAAAATCACCTCTGATGAACTTGATTTGAGATATTGGGTCAAAGTTTGATAAATTTTCGTAAAGGATATATCTTTTCTAGATATCACATTTGGAATAAATAATGAAAATATAAATAAAATAGAATAAGGAACTGAATTCCACAACAAATTATTTGGAAGAAGTGTTGATAAGTGACACTTATAGCTAGTTATTATTGAAGTTCCACATGTGATTATTAACTTGGTATCCATGTATGTAGTTAGACATATACATTTTCATATTAAATTGATAAATGATTCTACTTTTTTTAGTATCAAGAATAGAAATTAAAGAGACATGGTTTATTATGATTTCATTAATTAGCACTACTAGAAATATGATATATACTAATGGTTTTGGCCAAACTGTTGGTGTAGTTTACTAATTTGGAACTATACCAACGGTTTGTCCAAAACCATTGGTATAGGTCACTTATATGGACCTATACCAACGGTTTGGCCAAATAGTTGGTATAGGTTCACTAATTTGGACCTATACCAACGGTTTTTCCAAAACCATTGGTATAGGTCCCTTATAGAGACCCTATACCAATGGTTTGGAAAAACCGTTGGTGTAGGTCCCCCCATACCAACGGTTTGTCCAAACCATTGTATAGGTACCAAAATCAAAGAACCTATACCAATGGTTCTCAAAACCGTTGGTATAGGTCTATACCAATGATTTTGAGAACCGTTGGTATAGGTACATGTATTTTTAATGGAATCTTATTACAACAGACATTAAATAAATCAAAATTTAAAATACTTGTGATAATACATATATATATTTATGAAATTATGTTCACAAAAGTAAGTTATGTTAGTGGTTAGGTTGTTTAATCACAAACGGGAGGTGCTAGGATCAAAACCAACCAGATGATTATTTTATGAATTACATATACCAATGGTTTATGGAACCGTTGATATAGATTTTCATATTACTTATACCAATAGTTTTCAAAACCATTGGTATAGACCTATCCTCACAGCTTACTTGGAAACGGTTCTCCAAACCGTTGGTATAGCCTATACCAATGGTTTGGAGGCCAATACCAATGGTTCTAAACCGTTGGTATAGGGTATTTTTCCAGTAGTGTAGGAATTATTGCTTTATTGAGGAACATATTCTTCTGGTATTCCATATTGTGAAGGGAGAAATTGAGAGGAATATGAGGAGGCTTTGAAGACAATGAGGGGAAGGTATTTTGGGGAACTTAGGAGGGTATGCACCAGAGATTTATTAGATTATTTGATGATAATTCATTTAGGATCTTGAGAAATATGATTAAATAGAATTTTGAGATTTTGGGTGGGTTGGGGGATTCTTTATAGTAATTTTGGGATTTTAAAGGAATAAGGGAAAGGGAAATCAATTGATTAAAAACTTAATAGGGTGTTGGAGGAGTATATTTCAATAAATAAACTAGATTAGGGTTTATCTTACCCCTAGAGGCATCAAAATACAGAAGCCTACCAATAAGATGGACCTCAGGTGGCGGGGGGGGGGGGGGGTATAGATCATATCTAAGATAACTTTACTACCTTTAGGGTGAGGGATGCTATACAAAGCTAAAATGTCATCTTTCATAGAATCTAAACAACCAAAAGGAACAATCACATAATATATACCTACATTCCCTCCCTCAAACTGATATAGGTCCTAAAAGACACCCTATGGAAGAGGGAAAATTCCTTAAAGAGGCCCAGGAGGAAGATCTTCAGAAGATACCTTAGCTAAAGAGGTATGTTGATAATAGTTTTGAACTATATGAACATGATAGACATGGAGGGATAACCATTTGGATCTTGAACTATCTTATTTAGATTCATCTTTGACATGCCTTGAATATTCATCTAACCTTAAGCATAAATATGTGAATTCAACATGACTTTGTATGTGGAAATGAAAGAAAAAACCAACCCTAGAGTCTCATAAGATATAGTTTTTGTTAAAAATATTTGATCCATCTATCAGGAGGATGTAATGAATAAATGGGAGGTAAAAATACATCCCCACATAAATATGGTCCACCATGGAATTCAGACTACTCAAGGTTGCATTATTACACACAGGAACTGGATAAATGAGTGTCCTATGAGTTTAAAAAATGTCAGGATATGAAAAGAAAATGACAAGACCAAAAATAGAATACAAATAGTAGATGAACAAGAATCCATTATAGGATTAATTTACATTGACTAATGAAAGATAAAATGTCACCATCATCCATAGGATTGAGACTCTCTAGACTAGGAAGAAACAAAATCTTCTTAGAAGAATAAATGGATACAAAGCAATGTATGGTTCAAAGATTACATGACTGCTAGAGATTATAGGCCCCATGAGTCCACTAAATTCTTGAAGACTTTCATAAGAGGATAATCCATGAAAAATATCACAACAAGATACCATTTTTGGTAATAAATAGTGAGATTAAAGTTTGACATATTTAGATGAATAAATGGAAGATCATCATCTCTTTATAATGAACATGAAGAAAATTAGATTAGGGAAATGATTGGAAGAACTAAAAGATGAAGAAGAATCCATCACTTCTTTGAAGGACTAAGGGAGGATAAGAATCAATACAATATTTGAAGGAGTGATGTTTGACGACTTGATAAAATTCGAAACCTGATATGGAATACTATGAGGAATAAGAGAAGCCACATTATAGGAAGCACTTTGACTATATTTCCTAAGAAAATATCCTAAATCGGAAGGATCCATTGATGGTAATAAGGGGATATTCTGATCCAATCCACTGCCAACATTCATAAAATTTTAAATAAACATATGGAGAGTAGGAGTAGTGGAAGTGCACAAGGAACATTATTTTCAGAATCTATTTTTTTGTAGTTTTATTGAATAATAATTTTTAGTGTTTGTGAGAAATCATTCTACTTAAATAATTTTTTAGATACAATTGGATGATGATTTGGATAATCTCATATTTAAGAATTGAAGTCATTATTATAATGGAAATGGAGATATATAGAAATACCCGAACTTGATCATCTAATCTGCTACAATACTTTAGGAGTGTGTTGAAGAGGTTCAATCAATTTGAATAATTTATCAGCAGCATTTGAGTTTATTTAAATAACAGCAATAAGGATTTTAGTTGATTAGACAAATACTAAGAGTCCTCATTTTTGGATTTAAAGATTTGAGGAGCCTTAAAATCTAATAAGACCCTCAATCCTACAACATTGAAGCATATTATCCCCATAAGTGATGGATGAAATTGATAAATGTAATGGTGAGTGTATCCTTAGTGAATGATTTATAGAAATAGTATATATTGGGTGCATGGTAGGAGGATAATGAGGTGAGGTAAGGGCAGAGTGCCAGAGTGCTAGGAAACACAATGACATGTGGTCCTATAGTAGGGAGGCTGCATAGGATTTCAATGTTGAATCATTGAGTGTGGTGAGTAATTAAGAATAATTATCTCATGTGATTTATTTATGTGGGACATGATAATATGTCGAAATAATTTATATTTTGAGAAGCGTGTGTATATTTCATGATATGGAACCATTTTCATCAACATTTTCCCTTCATTCTAGGGTTTGTTGTTGAGGTTGTTATATTGAATCTGTGAGTAATACGCCACAAATTCTAGGACCTCATTCATATGTGATAGAAGCTATAACGCATGATATGTTTCAAGAAATATTATTATAAATCACATTCTCAATTTGATACTCATGATACATTGACATATGAGCACGAGTAAATATTTTACAGATAAATGTATTCCAAAAATATCAACTAGAAATTAAAAATGATGATGCTATGTTGAACTTTAAATTTAGTAACAACATATTATTTGAAGACTACGATTCAATTTGAGTCAAATATTGTGTGATTTATAAGATAAGTGCTATATTGTAGTGAAGAATGTGGATATATTCAAGAATACTTATAGACCAATGTGTGAGTTTGAGAAGAGTGAAATTTTAGTGACAAAAGTATCATGTGTCTTGGTATTCAAAGAGCCCAGTCCATGAATGAAGGAGTATATGAAATAGAGGTTTTACTTCTAGTTGAGTTCATGAATGAATGTAAACAAAAGATATACATTTACAAAATATAGGTGATGTGTTTTTTAGAATCACATATGGAGTGGATGGGAAACAATGATCTCTAGAAGAGATAGGAGTGAGTGCTCTTCTGATTTTCCAATAAATATGGATTCACCTCGTAATTTTTAAGAGAAAAAATATTGAGTGGGATAGAAATAGATTAAGTTTTTAGGAGTGACATATTTGTTTTCATATATTCCCATAAAAATGTGTATTGAGAACATAGAGTACTATTATTTGTACCTAGGATGTTCCATGTTTGAGTAGTTGTGTGACGTAAGAGGATATTGTGAACTCTAAGCATCACAAAGTTCATGAAACTTGAAACATATATAAGTGTGTTATTTAATATACTGTAAATTACATAAAGGCCATTCAATAAATTTATAAGAACTAAAATTATGTCAAATAATGATTTAAAGAACCATATTTTAACGAGGAGAGTTCAAATTATCTAAAATTTCATAAATAAGAAGATAAATAGATAGATAAATATACTCAAATGTGAATAATAAAGATTTAATAAGACTATGAAATACCTTATATTTTTATGAATATGTTTAGTAAAAAAACTAGATATTTTTTGAACCACTGTTAAGAATATTTGAGATGTGTTTTTGAAATCTTCAGTGTGAAGCAGCACCATGAGAATTGGTTAGGTGAAGAATTTCGGATAAGTTCAAACTTAATTTTTTTATAAGTAGCAGTACAATTTTGGGAATCCATTTGTGTGAAGTAAAAAAAATGAAGATATATTACTATGGTTCTAAAATATATTATGTGAATCACTTATCTTATATTTTTTTTTTGAAAATTGTTCTATATTAGTGAAGTAATTACACAAAACAAATTTGAGAATATCTTTTACTAATCTATTTTTTCGTGAAGTGAAGTTGAGAAAGGACAAAAATTTTGATTTTGAATAAGATCCAAGTATATGAACATGAATAAGAATAAATCCAATTTTTAAACTATACCAAAAGTCATGAGAAGTTAAAGAATTGTTTGTGGGTTTATTGAAAGGAACCTTTGAAATACCGATGGGTTCCTATATAAACAAATAAGATCTTTTGAGAGTTAGCTTATTGAAAGTGGATTATACATTACCAACTGTTGTGCACCATTATAAGGAACTTATAATCACTATAATATAATAATGATAATCTAAATCATAATGAGATTAAAACACCAAATGGAGTATGTTTCTTCATTGGAGCTGAACTTTATAAAAACCCTATGTGTTATTGTTCCTATTTATTTATTATATTGCATACTATGGTATGGGTGGAGTGCACATCAATAGATCCACACCTTTTGACTAAGTCTAATTTTTAAGTATGAATAAAGTATAATAAATAGATAAAGTACTAATTATTTTAATATTGGAGCATTAATTCACCCCCATATCAGTATCCCCACTGAGGGGATCAGTTGGGTTATTTTTAACAGTGGGGGGGGGGGGACGGGTTGTGAATTAGTGTTGGTGTATTTAATTTTTTTTATAATTTACTTCTTTTACCTATTTCATTGGATAAATTATCGAATCTATTATTATTTATTTTTACCTTCACATTTTTATGAAACACATTTGAACACACACATACAGATAGAAGGAAAAATATATTTACGTGGTTCACCTCTCAAAATGAGAAGGATAATCCTTTATGTAAACCATAACTTCACCGATATCATGCAAACCACTATTATCAAACTGTGAGTAAAAATTTTAGGGAATATAATTATAATTAGGTTTCATGTCTTACAGTAGTGTATAGTGCATATTTCACTTTACGACATCCCACTGAGTCTTTATAATACCTCCCAAAATTTGTACCATAAATATAGTTAACAATAATAAATTTCTTAACTGATGTAAAATCTATAAATTCTTGATGTGTTTTCTGGGTCCTCTTCCAATTATTTTACTTGTTAAAGAAAATGCAAGTAACACTTCTTTACTAAATCAAACATGAAAGTTACCTCTTATTTCTATTTCACAAATTAAAAAATCCTCTTCTTTCTATGAAAAATAAAATGCACAACACCCTCTTATTTTTATTTCCTATAATTATTAATCTTATTATTAATTAATAAAATAGAACTATATTAGATATCATGTTTCCTTTTATCTTAAACACAAACAACTTCTTCAAATAATTATCAGTGTTAGATCTTTTTTCTTCTTTGATTCTGAAAGGTTTTTCTATTTGATGTAGTATTGAATCTCCCTTCTCAATAAAATGATTTTTATTTTTAAGAATTATAGCGTCGAACTAGTAATTAATTTAACTTATAATATATATATATATGACAGAAAAATATGTAAAAACATTATCCAATTCATTATCCACCATTCCTAATTATCTATATTCATAATACTTCATGAATATATTATTTTGAATATCCACAATTATTAGCATTTAAACCCCCCTAAATATTCGGATTTTTATTATTTAAAAATCTTAAAGACTTATATACTTCTAAATCTCACACAAAAACCACTCATTTAAATATTTTTTAAAAACTTTATACCGAAATTAAATACTATCCTGGGTATTTATCATTTGAAATCTTCCCCTTCTTCCACTTCAATATACACTTATACATAAATGCATGCATTCAGAATAGTGATCATGGATCCTATATTCATCGAATGAAACTCCTTGTGAATTATTCTTCTCTATTCATCATATGATGGATTCTAGATAAATTAGTTTATGATATTTATATCAATTAAGAACAACTTACCTGACATAGATAGATATTATACTTATTTATTCTGAATATTCAAATTCTAGATTTCTGAAAATCATCATTAACCTTACATGTATCATAAGGTTAAATGAACTTTATGAAGGAACAGCCTTATCAAGGAAACTTATGAAGATATGGTACCTTTTAAACTCCTTTTACCCTATAATCATTGTATCCTATGAAGTTATTATACTCTATAATGATTGATGATGTACCTTATGATATCCATCACCTTTACTATAAAAATAACACTTTTATATTAAAAATATACCATATGAAGACAACTTCATGAACTATAGGAAGGTATTATCATGTATATTATAAAGTCCATGATTTTTGTTCATATTTTTCCAACATTATGAATTCATACATTAAATTTTGATAATATTATTTTTATACCATATTAATTGACTTCAAATTCTAAAGTAAGAATCCTAATAACTTCATATGATCATCTCCTCTTATCATTTTTATATTTTTATGATTCAATATGAACATTGGATGCCACCTTTTTTTTAATGGTATGAAAAAAATTTCTAGTATCATGATATCCTTTTAAAGAACCTTCAACACATATAACTATTAAACTTTATTATTTCATAGAAAAATATGAACAAACAGAGTGAAAAAAATCATGCAAGTAAGATGGTTAAATTAAATGATGAATATTTATCACTATTAATCTTGTCCCACGTTGAAGTTTATCTAGGGAGGCCACTAGTTTATTAACCAAAATGATCCATCAGTGGATCAAAAAACCCCTTAAGGCCTACTCACCTTTTGGGTCTTCCATGCCTCCTCGTATGGTAGCTCTGATCCTTCACTCAGCACTGACCCACATTAGGTATGCTCTCCTCAGGCTAGTGTCAACCCACATTGTCCTTCACACATTCCATACTCACTAACCAGTTTTTATGCTCGACTGTATTTATTTTATGACATAGGTACTTGTTCAGTGAAATATTGATAGATTTACATATATAATATAAGTTACTTTAACCAATGATGCATACAAAACAAGAAAAGAAAACATTAACTTTATAAGAGTAAAATTCCATTACAAAGTTTTAATACCTTTTCTAAATACTAGGAACTTCTATAACTTTATATTATCTTAAAACCCTTCCGAAATTCCTTTTTAATTTCCAAAACTCTATCCAATTATTTCTATATAAAAACTTATATTCTATAGGCTTATAAACATATGGACGGAACTTCACAAACACCTTTAAACACTTTATAATTAATATAAATGAATCATAAAAAATATAAAAAATATACTCATATTTTTTTATATGAATAATAATAAATAACTTCAAACTAACATATAAACTTGGTATTGTAATTTCCATTCACTTAGTACATATAAAAACCTTCTCGGAATAATTTTTTTTCTCAAAATGCTTGGATTCTTTCACTTATTTTTAATCTATTATTTTTCATAAATTCTCCCTTATTTCATATTTACATTAAACATAATTAAAACTTCACATTCATTGAAAAAAATTCAACACATATAAAATGGGATCAACAATCCCTAGTTTGTATTAATTTATAATATTAACTGAAATGATATGTCAATATGTACAACTCCTTTTCTTTATCATTTCTTCTCTCCCCAAATTCTCACAAACCTTTCATATTTTATTTAATTTTATCTCTACTCACCTTATTAACAAAAAATTAAAAATATGTGAGAGAGGATCATATCATTTCATACTCAAGAAATATTCTATAAATCATTCATATCTAAGTCTATGTAGAAAATTATCGGTTTTAATAAAAAGATTATTTGATTTAGACAATAAATCAGTCCATTATAAAAGACTAAGGTATTAAATGAAATGAGACAACTCATTTACTTTATCAGAAGTTGTCTAACTATATTCAAAATGGGTCAATTGATTGATAACAATTATAATACAGAATATCATAAAATTTTTAACTTGAATTTCTTATATTCACTTTAATACACAATTCAAAAAAATTCAAGTACAAAAGGTATGATTTGAACATTAGGAAATATACCTGAATATTTTTCAACTTTATTTCCTGCAATTGATTAAAATAAATTATCCCCTTAATGTTAGGATTTTTTTACTGGGGGTGAGATATTATGAAATCATACATTTTAAATGAAACTATTTCAAGCACTTTTCATAATATATTGATTGTGATGATTTTAAAATGTTTTGGAAGATTTTAAAGATCTTATACACCCTTATCCCCCCTCAAGGAGACACTCAAAATTATCTTCATCATGGTGGATATCTTTAGTAGAAATATTTTAGGATCTACCAAGTTGAGAATTTACCAAAATGGATCATTTTAAGTGGTTATAAAAATTTTATAGCTTACATTACTTATAAATTTCTCACACTATGAACATGATTCACATTTAATTCCTTACGTTTTTATAATGAAAATACAATACAAAAAGTTAAGGGTATAAGGTGGAAATAATTATTCTTTAATGCGAACCACATGGATGAGAATGTTTTTTAAACTATGATGCTCTATTCTTCATGCCACTACATCGGATTTTCATGTATAATTTTTCTTTAGAAAGTTTTGATCTATTCACAACTTCTATTTATTTTATGTTATTATTATTTTTCCTTTTTTACATTAAGTTAAATAAAATATTAATTATTTTTATGGATTCTTCTGATGTTGGAAGCATTATTAAGTATTCTATAGTAGTATGACTATCCTTCTTCTATATTCTACATAATACTTTTGAAATTTTGGTGCTTTAATTTATTGAAAATATATCATGAAATTCATATTATTTATTTGAAATATCTTCATTCCCTCTATCACTGGATTTCACTAATGCTCTTCCTTGAATTTTCCAAATTTAAAGACTAAATTAACATACAATGTTTTGGTATATAGGAAACTTTCTTGAATTTTCCACTTGGCCTCTAATGAGTTATTTTCTTAAAAATATTACCATTAGGTGTATTATTACTCTTTAACTTCTTGGATATTTTAATATTTTGAATATGTATTATTTGAAACCTTCTTAGGTATTATGTTTTTATCTTTATTCATTGAAAATTTCCCAAAGAAGAATTGGTTCCTTTGTTCAGATTCAGTAGTGTTATTTTTTAATTTTATTTTGATATATACTTATATGATTATGAACCATTTCTATAACCGTAACCATAAAAACAACCAAATATATTTTAGATCATTTTAATTCTTTTATAATTAGACAGTCTCATTCCTTACCCTTTTGTATTTTATAATAGTCTTCCTTTTCTCCCCTTTACATAAGATCCATAACATTTTCAATAATTGATAGATTGTGTCAAAAATAAAATTCTGTATGTACAAACCTATTGCAAAACCAATATTTACCCACAAACCCAATTTTCCTTCCTTGAATTTCTTACTGTCCATTATTTTCAATGTTTTTAGTGGTTTTTTTTAAGTTGTTTATCTGGGGGAACATGTCTTATAATACTTTATTCCATCCACCATTGATGTAATTATATAATTCATTCCATTTTTTTAAATATTTTATTTTGAAACCTACACTTTTAATAAAAATAAATTTAGAAGAACATTTAGAAATTGAAATGGACAACACCTATGTTTTTAAGGCTGTTTAGGAATGTTCCTCAGATTATGTATTTTTATTTTTCCTTATGATAGAGATGTTTTATACCAATAATTATCCTTATAAAAATATATAGAAGAAACAAATTTATCTTTTAATTTTGAATTTTTAATATGTATTATTTCTATTTTTTCTAGTTTGAATTCCAATTCAAGACACTTCATATTGAGTGGCTTCTTAAGATCTTCAATCAACAACACATTTTGTCCATAATGTCTTTTTATCTTAAGAATATTATATTCATCCATCATATACTTTTCATGAATAAATGTGTGAATTTACATAATCCTCTTAGATTTAACCAATAATTATATATTTTTGACATTAATTCCATTTTTTTTATTTTCCTCCAATGCATATATATTTTCATTAAATTAATTTATAACCTCAAACTTTTCATTGATATTATTATACTCCTATTATTTATATTTTTGGAACTCTTCTTAATGTTTATAATTCATTAATTTTATGGATCTAATCTTTTTAGATAGATTTATACAATTTAATACATTTTATTTCAATACTTTCTACAAGTTATCTCTATTTCCTTCAAGATCAATGATATCTTCTAACATGATTTCAAAAATACCACAAATATGAGAATTTATTTCTTTTGTAATAGAATGGAATGTATCTATAAATGCATAAACTAATACTATTTTTAATATGTTTACATGTGATCACTCTGACTAGATCTTAGTTATTCTAAAATGAAGTTCTTATAAGAACCTTTACTCCCCTCTTGATTATTTGAATATTGTGAATATTTAGAGGTAGAAAGACTTTACATCACATTGGTGGTAGGATAAACCACTATTTCTTCTCTATCCACACCATATCTTTATTTTTTTTACATAATTTATTAGAGAAACAATACCTTATTTCTCTTTAATAAAGAGGGATAATTTATTCAGTATTTTATTCTCCTTCATTTTCTTGTTCAACATAGTTTTTATAGAGATAAAATTCAGATTATAAATAAATGTATCTTTACAAAAACTGAAAATCATTATATATAAGTCACCAGCCTTAAAAATTACTTAATATTGAGTTATTTCAAGAATACACATTGAGGATCTTTTCAGGTTTAGATTTTTAGATAATTAGATCATAAATCATGCATTACATTCCACATTTCAACAAGGTGGTTACATAAAAAAACAGTATTCATTTTTCCCATCAAAGGAGACATATTTAAAATAAAACATGTATTATTTCTTGACACTTCCTCGACACTATAATCACATCATGTACCTTTCCCTTGACCTGTGAAAAACATTTCAAAAAGTTGGGATGAGAATAAAAAGATCAGTAAGGGATATAAAAGTATGGAATGAAAACATTAGTCTGTGTATTCATATGAATCAATGAAATCACACTTTACTCATAAAACATAATCACTTTATCATACCTCATGAAATCATAATATTTATGAATAACTCATAGAAATCATAAGACATAAAGGTAACTTGAGGCATTCAAAACATTCTTACGCTGGGAGTAACCCTCATTGTTACGTTTGGAATACCCATCACAGTATATTCCCTAAATCTCTTCAGAGAAACCTTAGAATTTATCTCCTTCACGCTACCCAATGCATTGGAGAGCTATCACGGGCTCACCCGCCCTTAGTTTATCACAGAACCACCCGTCTTCATAAACTATGCCCAAGAACCATAACATAATCGTATCACATAAAACATGCATAAAGGAAACATAACATTTACACATTTCAATCACAAGATATCCATACAACACATTGATATAATAAAAACATTATCAAAATCATTTTCAATACTAAAATAAAATAAAATTAAAACATGGTATTTATTTTTCATTTAAAAAAAAGTTATGGCTTGTAGAGGAAGCCGAAACTCAGATAATGATCACGACGGCGGGGAAGTCGTTGTCACCGCATACGTAAGACAAAAAACATTCCCTTTTGTCATTTAGTAAAATGATTCTTATAAAAATATTCCTTTTGAATAAAAGTAAAAGTTAAAGGTGTTTATACACCGTATAAAAGAAAGTTGTGTATAAAACAAAATATGCCTCAATGAAAGGAGATTGAGACAAAGTCCCATACCTCGTGTTTGACTTGACTCGATCGTTCTTTAATCTACTGAATAATAAACTAGAGTTAATTTCTACTTGATTTATAACCTTTTTCAAGTTCATTATTACTTTTATATCACTTATTACCATGTTATGAACATTATGTAAATATTTAAGTTAATAACAGTCGTTTTGTCGATCTTTGGTACTTGAGCCAAAAATAAACTTCTTATAATTAAAATTTGTTCCTGTGGTAAAATATCCATTATATCCAGAGTTATATTCATGATCTATATATCATACATATCATATATATCCAGTATATACATGAATTTATAATATTACATTACATTTAGAGGTAAGAAATGAAATGCACTGTTCATGGAGACGGTAAGCCGTACATACGCATGAACGCTTCTTTCATTTATATTTCATATTTAATGGAGTGAAATAATAATGATATAAAGGTATATTATAATTCTAGTATAATATAATATATAATATCATTAACTCCATCTTTTATACATCCCACATATGGCATTAACGAATCAAATCACTTTGAGGGGGCGGTAGTCCGCACTTCCTAAAATGAAGATATCGCGTTTACCCATAATGGAAACCATAAGGTATGCCATAAATGAAAAATATAGAATCATAAGGAAACCATAGACATAATATATATCATATATAAATATAGTGACATCTTAATGGCCACCATGAAAGGTGTTAAAATAAGATTGAACAATCATCGTTTCGTGAGGCAGAAACTCGCCAACCCCAGAAAGAGTATGTTCTTTAACCATTAGACGGAGGTGTGTGTAAGTTTAAATCAAATAATTCTCATAAAAGCATCATATTATATTTAAGATATTGGTTTTGTTACAAAATAAATTAATAAAAAGAGTTTAGAGGGTTGGAGAAGCAAAATAAAACAAAAGAACACAAGTGAAGACATTACCTTTAAATCAGGTAACTCCTCTTGGTTTGAACCAAAAAGGGTTTCTTGAAGTGATTTATACCTAAAGTAAGGCTTCTAGGATTAATATAGGGATGTGGAGAGATAAAATGAGCAGATTTTTTCCGAGACAATGGCTTGAGAGGTGTGGGTAAGGTGGTAGAGGTGGGGGCCTTTTATGAGAGGGAGGAGTGGCACTCTTGGAAAGTCATGAATTATTACTTTATTTTAAAATGATTTTCAAATTTTAAAGGTCCCAAAATGATATATTTCAAGTAAAGGTGATAAGGTTTCTAAATACACCCATACAATTTGTTTTTTACAAGTGTAAGTCTTATATTTTACATTATCTTTTCATTTTATTTAAATCATCCATTAATGAGGTAATCACTGCATCATCATGGTGTCATAAATAAATTAATTTATTTAATGTCTAAAAATTATAAAAAATAAAATGATGTAGAAAATTTTTTTAGATTTAAAATTAATATTTATAGTCTAAGATATCATTTACACAGACAAAACTAAATTTGTTTTACTTAGGTGTTAAATACTTTTGTGATATTCTCCTTTCTTCAAAAGTAAAAAGATAAAGTGTCCCTATCACCCAAAAGTGATTCCATGGGGTCCCTAAGTTGGAACAAGGAATCCCATGGTTATCCATTACACAACCAGTAGCATTAGGACACATTTTGGGGTCATTTTTTATTATTATGATATTATTTTATTACCCTTAACTACCCGATTACTAATTAATCACGATAATTAAAGATAATTACCGTCGTTACTATTCATAATGTCAAAAAAAAAAGAGTCTTAATTTCATAATTTGGACCTTATAATTCCAAATATGTAATCTATTTTACCAAATTACAAACACAAAAATTGTAGTAATTAATTTAAAAATAATTCTAGTTGTCAAAACAAATAACGAGTTTTTTAGAAACAATATCTATCAAAAGTTTGATGATTGTTTATGTCCAATTTTAAAGTGATATTAATTAAAATGACCACCATTGGATTAAATGGTAAAAATATATTCTATTTAAACTTTAAAACCAATTAAAAAGATAATCTATACATATAATTAAATTATATGAAAAAGCAGTTTTGAAGTAAAATGCAGTATTTTTCACTATTCATTAAAAAATGAACATTGTCAGAAAAATACCAAAAATTTATCCAAAGTAAATTTCAATGTCCAAATACTAAAGAATAAGTTTATTTTGAAAAATATATCTTATAAAATTGTCAAAAGATAGATTTAAAAATGGTTCTCCATTAAAAGTTGGTAAAATAATCTTTTAAAAATATTAGAGAATATTATGCTTAAGATTGAGTTTATTCTCATTTTAAGCCTCTAAAAGACAATATAATTCATAAATAGACATAGATATGAAAATAAATAATTCTTTACTTATTTGGGACGTTACATTATAAATTCCAAAATAAACTCAAAATCTTTATATGAGAACAAATTTAAAAATATACAATCTAATTAGAGGAGAATCATGATCAAATATTAATTGAGAGGACCTATTAAGATATGTTACACACTAAGAGGGTGGGGGTGTGAATTAGTGTTGGGGTCTTTAAACGTTTTTATCCTATTATTATTTTACCTTTTCACTCATTTAGTTAGAGGATATCTTATTCTCTATTATTATGTTCAATTTCTCATGTGACACATCTGATTTAATACACCCCAAATATGAACAAAAATATTAATAAGGTCCACCATGAAATTTTTGAAGACAAATCCTTAGTGTGAACTGAAACTTCAACTAGATCACATGACCCACATGTATCAAAATGTTAGTAAAATGAGTATGGTATATCCTTATACTCATGTTTCATTCCTCTCAATAGTGTATGGTACATATTATACTTTACATTATCCCACTGGTTCTTTATACAACGTCCTGATAGTTGTATAACAAGTGTAGGTAACAATAAGAAATTCTTCTACCAATGAAAACTATATATGTTGTTGATGTGATTCCTTTTTATCTTTCCCTTTCTCATACATTAAAATTAGTATGAAAGTAACACTTATTCACTAAAGAAAACATAAAATTTAATACTTATTTATCTTTCAAAAATACAAGAATACTCTTATTTGTATACAAATAGAAATATACAAACCCTATTCTTCTTTGTCTCTATTATTGTTCTTATAATTCAGTGTAATTTAAATACACTGAATATCTTCCATCCCTTTATATTTAATACATAGAAATTCTTCAAATAATTAGTAGTTTCAAATATTTTTTATTCTTCAATGCTAAAAGGTTTTTCAATTTAAAAAAGTATTAAATCTCAATTCTCGACAGAAGGTTTTTTATTTTTGATAATGAAAATACAAACTTCAAAATTCTTTGACCTATATTATATATATATATAATTGATAAATAATAATCAATGTCTGTTAGTTCATTATCCATTATACCTCATATGTATTTATAATACCATTTAAATATATTATTTTGAACCCCCACAATTATCAGTATTTAAAACCCCCTGAATATTTGTCATTTGATTATTTGAAATTCCTAAAGACTCAAATTTATATAAATATCCCAAAAAAATGATTCTTCTAAAAAATTTCTGAAAAATATATACAGACATGAAAAACTATCGGGAGTCTTCAACCTTTGAAACCTTCTCCTTCTTTTCATTAGATATGCTCCAACATATACATATTCATGGATCCATACATGTATAATAACAATTATGGATTTTTTATTCATGATATGAAACTCACGAATAATTCTTTCTCCTTCATAATATGATAGAATCATGATATTTCAAATCATGATACTTATGTCAATTTTGAGCAACCTATCTGGAATAAATAGATATTACTCTCCATTTCTTCAGAATATTCAAATTCTTTATTTCTAAAATTCATAATTAACCTTATGTTAATTATATAGTTAAATTAATTATAAAAAATTCATAGTGTTAAATGAATCTTATGAAAAAAATCCTTATTATCTTCATTGACTAAACCCTACGAAATCCTTATACTCTAAAATGATTTCTGATCTACCTTACAATAACCATTTCTTATACTCTATAATATCCCCATTACTTTTAAAACATATACACTATAAAGATAGATTTATGAACGTTATAAATATATTCACATATATTCTATAGATTCTAGGATCCTCATTCAGATTCTTCTATAATTTTGAGTTCATACATAAATTTATGATAATATTCTTCTTATATTATCTCCACTGACTTCATCTTCTGATGTAGTAATCTTAAAATATTTTAGTGATATTCTCATACTTTTATTTTTTCGTTTTTTCAATTCACTATGACAACTTCCTATAAAAATTTTCCCTATAAATTGATAAATATATTTTGGAATCACAAGGTCCTTCTTATGAACCTAGAACACATATAATGGTGATCCTCCAATAGTTTATGGAAAAAAATGAATTGTTGTAGTGCAAAATAATCATGAAATGAATATAATTGAAATGGTGTTGCATAAAAAATACAATAAAGTTTTTTAAATGATTAAAAATGACCAATTTTAATCTTTTCCCATATAGAATTTTCTATAGAGAGGCCACTAGTTTATTAACTGCAACACTCCATCAGTGGATCAGACAAATACCTTAGGGCCTAGAAACCTTATGGTTCTTCTATGTCCCCATACATGATAGATATGGTTATTAACATAGTGATAACCCTTAATTAGTGAGCTCTCTTTAAGACTGTCCAAACACACATTGTTCTATACACATTCTATCCTCATTGGACTCAGTTTATTCTCAATTGGTTGTCTTTAGTGGCCTATGTTATTGGTCAGTTGAATATTGAGGGATGTCTATATTTTTGGATTCAAATTCCTTAAAACAATCTCCACCAGCCACTTTATAAGAGTAAATTACTCTTATAAATTTCAAACCCCTTTTAAAAAAATTGAATACTTCTTTAACTTTCCCCTTCACCATCAACCTTCCTAATATCCATTTTAGTCTCCACAAATTCATCCAAAAAATTTCCATATATAAATTTATATTCTATATTCATGTAAACATATGAATGGAACTTTAAAAACACCTTTAAAAACCTTTTCCTTTAATATAAATAAATTTATAAAATGGTAAAGGAAATAACACCTAGAAGCTTTATTCACTCAATAAAAATAGATACGTTCTTTAAAATACTTATTTTTATAAATATTATCATATTCTTTCACTTATTTATATGAGATTATTTTTTAATAATTATTATTCTTACATATTGAAGTCAAACTTTATTGAAACTCTACATTTATTGGAAAAAATAAAACACACACAAAGTGGGTTCAACACTGGTACAAACCACTAGACACTTTAATTGGTATTAGAGCTAACTATGTATCCTATAATTTGTTTTTTATTCTTAGGTGTGTTTATTAGAAATATATAAAGTGTGTATTTGAATAATTTTTAGAGTCACCTCATATGGAAGATATAGTTCCCATCCTATTAAATGCTAGATATTTCTTCTCAGACCATGAAGAATAGATATAATTAAGAGGTTGAGTAACTAAATAATAAATCAACAAATAAAGAGGATACAACACTAATTTAAAGTAGTCAATGTGGAAATGCATATGTTATATCTATTGATTTCTATCCTCTTGAAGATTCTGGGACAATCTATAAATAGAATGAGTATATTTAATCACTCAATTTTTTTATTATGAAGTATAGGATTAAAATAAAAACTTTCCAATTAATGTTATGACATATATACTTACATATATAAAGGGAATATTGGATGTGTCTAGTGCTATAACCGATTGGTACTAAACCACTAGCCTTTACAACAAGGAGGTCCAGGGTTAAATCCATAATGTGTGCATGTACTATTTTAATAAATTGCAAATGGTGATGTAAGGGATGATATAGGAACGAATTGACACATAAATGATGCATGATTCATGCAGGAGATGCTGTAGGAATGATGCAAGCCTCGTGATACATGAAAGACGATGCATGAATTACACTACACCGGGAATTGAGGCTAGTATATGGCCCTTTTATCCTTTTAATGGTCTTCAAATCCATTAGGCCGTCGAGATAAAATAATAATGTAATAAAGTAGTTAGTTCAATGGGTTATCCCTGGGGGTGGGGGTTGTCCTATCCTTCCATCATGTGTGTGTTTATTCATTTCTTTGTATTGAACGCTAAAAAATCTACCTAGTATATCAAGGGGATATGGGATTAAAACTCATAGATTTATCTTGAATTTGATTTTATGTAAGAATCATTATATAAGAATTTCCAAAGATATAAAAATATCACACAACTTATTAAAGATAAAGAAGAATCACTATCTTTTTTTTAATTAGATATTTTTATTGATTGAATAAGAACTAAAAATGGATATTGTTAAAAATATTTTACATGATAAATTTCTTACATATATGATCTGTTCATGAAAAAAATAATGCAAAACCTATATGTGGGTCAAAGATACTTAACTTGAGATTAATTAATATAAAATAAAAGAGCTCAATAATTGTCTAAGAGTGGTGAAATAGATGCACGAGTATAAAATTAATAATATGAAAATTTATTGGAAACAAATATTGAAATTTGTTAGATATTATATGATTTCTATCAACCAAAAGTATTTTTAACTATATGTAAAATGAAAAAACTAAGAAGAGACATAAGCTAAGACGTCTCAAGATACTGAAAAAAGAAGAGAAAACGCCAAAGATTTTTTGAGAAGTGTATTACTTTTTAAAATAATAATCATTGTATAAATAATAGTTTGATATTGTCTAAAGATAAATATACTAAAATATATTGGACAAAAAAACTCAGGTTATAGAAAAATATATTTATACCAATGTTTTGTTGATAATTAGTGTAGGTTCCAAAAGAAGTTTTGGACAAACATGGATACAATTTTTTTTATAAATGAACCATATTATCAAAGGTGGATGTAAATAAATATAGGAATTTAAGATATCTAAGGAAATACCAGATGAATATATATTTTTTCCAAAAGTATCAAGGTGTGAAAGCTATACAAGATGGCTAAAAAAGGAATAAAATAAGATTTATTGGATACTATTTTTCCCATGGAATGTTTGGACACAATTTAATTGGATTTAGGAATAATTTTTCAATCATTGAGAGAAAAATAAGTTCTTTATCAAGGGGTAAATTATCAACAGTGATGATAAATCCTTATATACAAAATAAATTTTTATATAAGAAAGCAAATCTATCAAGAAATAATAGATTCGAATGTCTTGAAAAATTCTTTGAATACTACAATAAAAGTGGTAACAACTATAAAAATTAATGGTATGTACCTACCAAGAATAATTCAAATGATGATATGAAGATAAGAACATAAAAAATGTAGAAAAAATAAATAAATAGAGATTAGTCCTCCATGGGGAATAAGTAGAAGAAATTTTTTAACCAAGTCACACCCATGAAGAATTCCAAAGTAATTCCAACCCTAGGTATAGATAATTTTTTTGTGGGAGAAAAGTTCATACCATGAACAATTGAAAATAGAATTTAAAATTTTTTATTGGTGGAAGAAATATGATACAAAAAGAAAAATTAATCTAATAGATGAATAAAAGGATTGATTTTTTGAAAGATATCTAAGTTTAAGAACTAAAATTTAACAAGTGGTTGTTTGAAATAGATATCCAAAATGCTACTGAATAATTGTGTAGAAGGTAAAAAATGTTTGGGAATAAAGCTATCAAATGCATGAAATTGTTCCTGTATTGGAGGAATTATTGAAGAATAAAGGTAACATGCTAGTGACTTCTTGAGTTTAAAACGATGTATTAAAGGAGTTTACACACAAGAAGAAGGATGAGGTTATTCCACATGAATGCTTAATAACATATCCAACATATTTGGATTTAGAAAATAAGTTATAGAAAGTATAGAAAAATAAAAGTTCCTTACTATTAAATGTGAAGAACCATATTACATATATGAATAAAGATTAAAATAAGAAGACCATTTGACCCATGAATGATCAAAATAGGAAAATCAAGGGTGGAATCATGAAGAAAGATAAATATGTAAATAATGGAGATTTTGGGTTGAGAAAAGACTCTTAACCTTGTTTCTAAAACTAAGAATAAAAAAATAAAGTACCTTATTCCCATATATATATATATTTTGTTTTTTTTATATAGGGAATTCAATGAGAGACATATTAATTCCTAGAAACACTTTAATTTGTATAAAAAATAATGCATGAAGTTTTTTATAAAATAAAACCTACCATAATAAAGAATATGGAAGAATTTAATACATATAGGTTGAGTGAAGTTGAAAAACCACCCGATTTTTATATATTAATTAGAATCTCTAGAGTATCTAATGTTATAGTAAATTTTGTTTTGGTTATTCAAGATGTTGAAATTTTGGAATTTAAATTATAATTAAATATATGAATACAAAATATTAATTGAGAAAATATTTTGGACAATCCTAAAAATAAAATTTTGAGAATTGATATCACATGTTAAATAAATTAAGAACAACTATAATATTTAAGTTAATCTTTCTTATTTTTTATACAAATAATTTCTCACATATACTTATATCTCATTGATGCATGACTCATTTCCTTAATAAATTTAATGTCATACTTATCTCAAGAAAAATAATTTGTATTTCTCTAAAGTGGTATCTCTTTTAAAAGGGGGAGAATAATGAATGTGGAGAAAAAATGGGATAAGTTGAATGTTTTATTTGTGAAGGAAGGATATAATAATAAATTTATATACCTATATGTTTTTATATATGTTATCAATAATGGGGTGAAGAATAAAATTGTTATTTTTATTAAATTGGGTATTAAAAAACACAAAGGGGAAGATTGAAAAAACTAAATGGAATGTTGGATCTAAAGTTGTATTTTTCAATAATTTGTGTGAAGAAAATTAAATGTTAAATATGATGATTATTTATATGATATTAATGTGAAATAAACATACTAAATATTGTGAGAATAAATCTATCTAAAACTTAATAATTTTGAATTTAGGTAGCTAACTAAATAGGAAATTATAGAACTAATTATTAAAAGAGAATATAGTTAGTGAGTTCATTAAAGAATCAATATTAGTGTTAATTAAAATAAAACCTACTTAAATTAGTTTTTAGATACATGTGGATGAATATTTGGAGAATCTCAAATTGAAGAATTTAAGGTGGTATTATTGAGGTAGTGAGATACATTGAAATACTCAAACTTGAGTATCTAATATGTCGCATCACTTTTAGAATGTGTTAAAGTGGTTTGAGTAAGTTGGATAGTTTCTAAAAAGTATTTGAGTATGTTTAAATAATATTGATATGTATTTTAGTTTATTAGAGTAATCAGAAGATTTCTCATGCTTTGGAGTTGAATATTTGAGGAGCCTAAAAATTTAGTAAATCCCTTAAGTATATATCACTAAATAATCATATCATTGGAGGTGATGGTTTAGATTGATAATGGAACTGATGAGTGAAACCTTAGTGCAGGATGCATAGTGGAAGTGCAGATTCAATTCATGGTAGAAAGATTATGGGGTGGCATAAGGGAAGAGTGCCGCCGTGCAGGGAAGAACAATGGTATGTGACCATACTGTGGGGAGATTACATGGGGATTCAAATGTGCATCATGGATCATGTAGATTAATTAAGAAGTTTAAACCTATGTTATTTTACAATATAATATACAATAATATATAAAAAATTATCATACTTTAAAAAGTGTGTGAACATTGTATGAGAGAACACTTTTGATATCTTTTACATTCATTCTAGATTTATCAACCAAGGTTATCACACATCATCAATGAGTTCTACACTAAATATTCAAAGAGATATCACTTGTATAAATGAATATATGATGCATAGATCCTTATGAATGAATACATATAAATCACATTCTCAAGGTAAAACTCATGACACATTGAAATATGAGTGTGAGAGAATCTTTCACAACTAAGGATAATCTGGAAGATTAACTGGGCATTAACATTATGATGCTATAATGTACTTTAAAAGTAGAAAAATCATAGTATTTAAAACAATGATTTAACATGAGTAAAATATTGTGTGATTCTGAAGATGAGATATAACTTGTAGTAAATAATCTGACTATATCCATGTATACATACAGAGGCACATTCAGGTTTGAGTATAGTTTAAAGTCAGTGAAAGAATATTCATGTGTTGTGATATTTATAAAGACAAGTTAATGAATTTTGGATTTTATAAAACATATTTTTTAAATACATTTAAGTGAATGAATGTAATAAAAAAATAGATATACGTTTGTGAAATGTAAGCAACATGTTTTTTTGAAACACATAGAGAATAGATGGTTTACCGTGATTTTTGGAAGATCTAAGAGTGTGAAATATTCTGATTTACCTATAAATTTTAGTTCACTACATCATTTAAAATATATTAATACTAATAGGGACAAAAATATATAATATTTTGATGATTGGATTCTTTATTTTTACATAAGCCAATGCAAAGTTGTACTATGAATAGAGAGTAGAATGATTTGTATCAAGAATGTTACATGCTCGAGTAGTTGAATGATATAAGAGGATACCATAAACTATAAGTATTGTGAATTTCATAAAATGTGAAACTTATGAATGAGTGTTTTTAAAAATACTATGAATTACAAGAAGGTCATTCAAGGAAGTTTTATGAACTTAAAGTATCATGAAGAATCATGCAATGAACTTCATTTTCATGAGGAGAGTTTAGTGAATATGAAGCTATGTGAATAAAAAGATAAATAGTTCCACATAATCTTATTTTTATGATGAAAATTTTAGAATAAAATGAATACCTTATGTTTTAATGAATATACTATGTTCCATAAACTAGATTTTCCCAAAATCATTGTGAAGTAGAGTAGATATGTGTTTTTTGAAGCTGTAGTGTGGAGAAACATCATGATAATTATTTGAGATAATAATTTCATAAAATATTGGTAAATATAATATTTAAATTATTTTTCATGTGTGTTTAAATTATTTTATCCCTGAAAATTTATCAATTCAAGATGAATGGAATATTTTTTGGATTTTTAGTGAATTTTGTGCTAAAATGTGAAAATTTATTAATTTTGGAATTTTAACATTTTTTTATCACTTATATATTTCAAGCATAAATTTTAAAATATTGATCCAATTGGATTGTTTATTTTTTAGTATTTCTTTATTTATGGTATTCAACTTCTTTAACTAGAACCAGAGCTCATTAAAACTTCAACATGCCCAAAAAAATCAATCAAGTTGAAAATTATTTATAGCTGACACAATGAACCCAACATCATTAAATAAGGCATATTTATTCCAGAAGACCTCCATATGAGGTTCTTATAGATTTATTTGAAATATGACTCAAATAAAAATTCTCACATTAAATTTAATGAATAATTTCAATCATTAAGGAAACCGTTGAATGTGCTAATGTAGAGGAAGTTGAAGATCCTCCTTGACCATAAAATGTGTGATCGAGAAATTAGGTGTAATGACCCGCTTATCCTCATTGTCTTGAGAATAAAACAAGTAATTAATTGGCTTTAATTCACATCCCCAAGGCGCCAAAGGCTGGCAATAAATGCCGAAGGGTTTCAAAACAATTGGGGGATGATTTACCCTTTTTGAACATATCATAGAGCCAACAACCATAACCAAACTAATCAACTAAATGATGCATGATAAAAGCTAAGACAACTCAACTATTTATTTTATCGTAAACCAACCAAGAGTACCATAGTGGAAACCAACACTAAATCAGAGTAAACAGCGAAAAAAAACTAAAAGACTACAAGTTGACAACCCAACTCCATGCTCCACAAGCTCCAAGCTCCAACATCACGAACCAGCCCACGTATCACGAAGTAGTGCTATAAACCTAAGACAATTTACCTTTTCCAACATCCCGGTATATGACATCTGCAAAAGCACCAACATGCCAAAGCAGGGGGTGGGTAATGAAACTCGGTAGGTTTTCCCCAATGACTTCCCAACCAATGCCTCTAGGATAAAACATGTTAGCACATTTATATAAAACAATTTATATTAAACAATTATAAAAGGAGTTCAAAATATAATAAGTTCCATGTCAAAACCATTTTCCAACAAAAACCATCTTTCTCAAGAAAAGCAACCAAGCAATGTTTCCAATCAAATTCACATTTCCACTTTGGCATAACCATTTCATTTCAAAAATCCACCCAACCAACCATTTCACAACCCGTGAAATCAACCATGCATGCTTCATTATGACAGTTCCATACTCATGAGCGGTCTCTCGTTGATCTACCAAGTCGTCAAAAGTTAATTATTCCCCATGTGACATTACCCTTTTGTCACTGATCACAAGTTCATATTTCAGTCAAGCCTCATAAATGAAATATGAATACACACACCCAGTACGCCCAAAAACCATACCATTCCAACATGCCCAAAACCATTTCAATAAAACATCCCTTTATTGAAAACCTTTTTCCCGTAAAACATTTTTCAAATCCAGAAAATCCATATTTTAAAATCACCATTTTAAAATCAAGAAACCAAAACACTTTTCACAAACCATTCTTTTATTTTCCATGATTCCATCAAAAAACCCATAAATAATCACTAAAGAAGATTTTAACATGCTTTGCACCACAATTTCACAATTAAAACCAAGAAATTTAATCAATTTGAACTAATCCTTCAAGTTTTAAGAAAGAGTAATCGAGAGTGAAGCAACCTACCTCAACATATTAGGCAAAACAAACTAATGACCGAAGAACGCTCAAGAAACCCGGGTCGATTCACCAAGGATCCTCCTTAGATCTCTTCTCCTAACACAACCAAAACCAAAAATCACTATGTTTGGAATCCACACCCTCATATCTACCCATAACGGGTGTATATCTAAGAAATTTAGCAAAGAAGAGAAGTAGATCTAAGTAGATCTGAGAAAACGATCAAGAACGAAGGAGAATGATCACATACCTCAAGAATCTAGCTTCGATTCTCCAAGAGAAGCCTTCAGATCGCCTCCAGAACACTTAGGAGGAGTTTTCCAATCTTAAAGGAAGAGTAATCCCGAGTTATGTCTGATTAAGAGCTTTAATGAAGCAATTAGAGGCAAAAAAGAGTTAGATTCACAATTTAAGGATCTAATTTAAGTGGACGCATGGTTAGTCCACATGGTTTGAAAAACCGTGCACTTACCGTGCGTTAGCTACGGCCTCGGCCACCCTTCTTGCATGGTTTGGATGCAGGGTTAGACAAACTGTGCGCCACCCATTCGGAAGCTACTGCCTCCAATACCAACTCTTTATGGTTTGGCCGCACGGTTTAGACAAACCGTGCACCTCCCCCGCGACTTCCCTTTTTTCCCCAAAACTAATTCCAAGTTCTCCTGACTCTCCCATACGTCACCCTTAACTTTATAACCATTAAAAGAATCAAGAAAGGGTTACATACCAGAAACCGGGGGTACTACACTCTCCCCACCATTGGACTTTCCATCATCGGAAAGTGGAAAACCATTGCTTGTCTGAAAGAGTTCTGGCCACTGCTCTCTCATTTCTTTCTCGTGTTCCCAAGTCTCTTCCTGAATCTGACCATGTTTCCAAAAAACCTACACTAGACCGATGCTTTTTCCACGCAAGACTTTATCCTGCGTATCCACAATCTGCACTGGGATATGTACCAACGAAGCATCCGGCTCTAGGTCAACGTGATCCCATCTGATCACATGGTCAGGATCAGGATGATAATTTTTAAACTGAGATATATGGAACACATTATGCACCAAAATGAACCGTGGTGGAAATGAAAAATGATATGACACCTCTCTAACCCATTACAACATCTGAAAAGGGCCAATTTATCTAGGATATAACTTTCCCTGCTTCCCAAAATGATGATGACCAAGTCCTGGAGAGATCATTAAGAAGACATGATCACCCACAATGAACAACAATGGTCTTAGACGGTGATCTGCATAAGATTTCTGACAACTCTGAGCCATCTCCATCCTCTTCCTAATCAACTAGATCTTCTCTGTTGTCTCTTGGACAAGGATTAGCCTGACTAGTATAGTTTCACCCGTTTCCACCCAACAAAGTGGAGAACGACAAGGACGCCCATAAAATGCTTCAAATGGAGCCATGCGTATTGAGGCTTGATATCTGTTATTTTATGAGAACTCCACTAAGGGTAAATTCTCCTCCCATGATCCACCAAAATCCATTTCACAAGCCCACAACATGTCTTCCAATGTCTGTATCATCCTTTTAGATTGTCCACTCGTTTGAGGATGATACGCCGTACTCATATTCAACTGAGTTCCCAGGTATTTCTGTAAGGATCTCCAGAAATGAGATGTGAACCTCAGATCTCTATCTGACACGATTAAAACTGGTTTGCCATGTATCTTTACCACTTCTTGGATATAGATTTTTGAAAGATCTTCCAACATATGAGTTTCACGAATAGGGATAAAATGGGCCGAATTGGTTAGACGATCCACTATCACCCAAATGACATCGTGTTTCTGGACCGTTCTTGGAAGACCTGTAACAAAATACATTGCTATCTGATCCCATTTCCACACTGGGATAGGTAAAGACTATAACATTCCTGATGACCACTGATGTTCTTCTTTAAATTTTTGACAAGTTAAACACCTTGAAGAAAATTCATCTACCTTCCATTTCATGCTGCTGCACCAAAACTGTGCCTTCAATGTCTTATACATCTTTTGTATACCCAGATGTACAACCCATATCTAATGGTGGTAAGCATGAAGGAGTTTTTCCTGAGCAGTTAAAGGTACAACCATCTGATCTTAAAACCGTAAAAGTGAACTCCCATCTAGTTTCCATCCCTCAATGGTCTCCCCACCATTGAGTTTTGAACTCATTGCAATACAGTCTACATCAGATGCCTGTGCCTCCTTTACTATCTCCACTAAATTAGGAACAAGCACAATTGGAAAGAAAACCACATCATCACCTCAGTCTTCATATTCCACATGCATGCTGGCTAAGACCAACATCAACTACCATTCGTCTGAAGCTTCTTTAGCCAACTGAGCATATGACTTTCTACTTAATGCATTAGCCACCGAATTTCCCTTACCCAGTGTATACATCAAGTCAAATTTAAATATCTTGTGACACTCCATCCATCTCCTCTACCTCATATTCAAATATCATTGTGAGAAAATGTGTTTCAAGATTTTGTGATCCGTAGACACAGTAAATTTCTCACCAAATAGATAATGACGCCAAGTCTTCAAGGCATGGACAACTACAGCTAACTCCAAATCGTGTGTTGGGTAATTATTCTCATGAACCCTCAACTTCCTTTAACCATAAGCAACAATATGGTCTCCTTTCATGAGAACACATCCCAACCCTATTCCCGAAGCATCACAATACAACATATACCCTTGTCCTGATTCAGGAAAGATCAAGATGGGTGATGATGTAAGGCGAAGTTTCAACTCTTGAAAAGATCTCTAACATTCCTCAGTCCATTGAAATGCACTTTTCTTCTTTGTGAATGCCTTCATAGGAAAAAATAGTCGTGAGAAGTCACACAAAATGTGTCAGTAATAACCAGCTAGACCAAGAAAACTTTGTATTTCAAAGACATTCTTCAGTGGTTGCCAAGAAAGAACAGCTTCTATCTTTTCTGGATCCACTGAAACACCTTTTTCAGAAACAAAATGGCCCAAAAAGTGTACCTCTTGTATCCAAAAATCACCCTTTGATAATTTGGCATACAACTGATGGTATCTCAAGATTTCCAACACTATCTCCAAGTGTTTCTCATGCTAATACATTGTTCTTGAATACACCAATATGTCGTCCACAAACACCACAACAAAAGAATCCAGATATGGCTGAAATATACGATTCATCCAAGCCATAAAGACTTCTGATGCATTCGTGAGACCAAAAGGCATGACTACAAATTCGTAGTGGCCATATCTACTTCTGAAGGTTGTCTTCAGAATATCCTCCTTCTGAAATCGCAACTGGTGATATCATGACCGCAAGTCAATCTTAGAGAACCACTAAGATCCCCTCAATTTATCAAACAGATCATCAATGTGTGGAAGTGGATATATATTATTTATCGTAACTTGGTTATGTTTACGATAATCAACACATAGACTCAAAGTTCCATCTTATTTCTTTAAAAACAAAACTGGTGCTACCCAGGGAGACACGCTTGTCTGAATAAAACCTTTGTGTTCCAGTTCTTTCAACTGAACTTTTAATTCCTCTAACTCCGTTGGTTCCATCCTATAATATGGAAGTGAGATAGGACTAGTCCCCGGAAGGAGATCAATCGTAAACTCCACTTCTCTCACAGGTGGTAACCCTGAGAAGTTTTCAGAAAAAACATCAGAAAGTTGATCCACGACTATTGGAAAACTGTTATTCAGGATCTTGTCCATCGATTACAAGTTTAACACATCCAACTGGTAAGAGATCGTTGGCACTACTGGTGCCAACAAGCCCGTTGCACCTGCCTTCACCACTCATTCTGCTCTAAAAAGATGCTCGACGTTGTCCTCGGTCGCGAAACTGACTGTTCTATTATAACAGTCGATGTGAGCCCTGAACTCTGTCAACCAATCCATACCCAAGATTATATCATAGACATCCATCTTCAGCACAGAGAAATACCATTTCATCTCAACTCCATCAATAGTTATATAACATGATCTATATACGAAGGCTCTATATTTTCTTTCACCAAGACGAGTTTTAAGTTTTATTACAAAAGGAATTATTTCAAGTTTTATGTTCAGAAAATCAGATATATGAGAAGAAAGAAAAGAATGCGATGCACCAGTATCGAACAACACTTGCATGAGGGTAGAATTCAAAAGAATCGTACCTCTCACTGTAGATGGTCCAGACTAGTCATCCACAATCACCTATTCTTCCCCATACAATTGCTTTGTTGTTGCAATTTGATCCTTATTGCCTTGTTGATATTTCCCATCCTAAGGAGTCATGGTATTCCTGGAATCCCTATAGCTAGATCTGTTCTTCTGAAGAGGCTGATTTTGCTATCCTCACCCTGTCGAAGCATAAGATGCCTGCAACACCTGAGAAGTGTCACGAACACCCAACCGTGGAGCACTGCGACAATATCACTGAAGATGTACCATCTTGTTGCAATTGTGGCATGCTCTCGGTGGTGTTAGACATTCTCATTTCATGTGATCAATCGCGCCACATTGAAAAAACCTGGATTTTATCATGGGTCGTGGAGAAAGATTTTTCGATCCAGTCATCTGATTCTGATTCGCACTCCCACCTTGGAAGTAGGTGTCCCTCTTCCGCTTGTTCCCAGAATTAGAGTTCCCAACCGTTCCTATGGATATCATCATAATTCCTCCTCATACAACTCCTGATATGTCTCTTTCAACTACAGTTTCTCTGTTTACCATCTCCATATAATCTGTAATACAAAGCACAACTATCTTCGAGCGAATCTCCTGTCGCAACCCTGATTCAAAGATGCGTGCCTTCAACGACGCACTTATAGAAACTTTCAGTGCAAAGAGCACTAAATTAATGAATTTAGCCGCATACTCTGTGAAAGAGATATTATCCTGCTTCTGGATGAAAAAGTCCATTGTCCTCTGGATCTTGAATGTGTGAGGATAGAATTGTTTATTAAACAACTCCTCAAATTCCTCCCAGACCAGGCCTTGATCCACCTTAGCTTGTACCACTAGCTCCCACCACTGTTGTGCAAGATCCTCCAGCATATATGTCGCCAACTTTAATTTTAGTTCTGATGGTGTGCCGATGAAATCAAAGATACGATTCATCCTACACAGCCACACCTCTGCCCTTTTTGGTCCAGAATCACCCCGAAAGATGAGTGGATTCTGCTTTTGGAACTGGACGGAATGGTCTACATGACTTAACTCATCCCTCCAATTCCTCGTGTCCATAACCTGAAACTCTTGGACTATACTTTGGACTGGCTTCTGGTTCACCTGTGGCTCAGGTGTGACCATATTCTCCACAGCCGCTTCTGTTTGGTTTCTACGATGCCTAACAGGTGCCATTTTTTATTCAAACAACCCACGCCGTTAGTCTCACTTCCTAGCAACTGAAGGCTTATCATTTCAAATTCTATCACATCACTATCACAAAATTGATTTCCAACCATCAAGATTTTCCACATTTACTCATTTCTAAAAAAAATATTTTCTTTCTTTTGAAAATCAATTTATTTTAAAAATACATCAACCATTCTCTTTTTAAAATCTTTCATTTGAAAACAAGTTTAAAATTTTCAGAAATCACGTTTTTGCATCAACCCATAATCCATTTCTGAAAATGATATATGCACTCCTAGTGGGAATCCATTCCTCTACATTTCATGTCATTCTCATCTCATTAGGTAAACCCATGACAATAAGATTTCCAACATTCTAGAAGTGTATCCAAAACACTTATGTACCCAAAACCCTGGTAACTTGAAGTTCAGCATAAACAAGTTAGCTATATCTTTTTATGCTATACATTTCATGTTCCGACAATCCTACTCCTATCTAAGATGACCACCAAGGAATAGACAAGAAGTAATTTCAACTCCAAGACCAATAACATCGATGACTACTTTTTAGGAAAGGACCGAACAAGACGATACCATTTTTAATGACCCGCTTATCCTCATTGTCTTGAGAATACAACAAGTCATTACTTGGCCTTAAGAAACATCCCCAAGGAACCAAAGGCTAGCAATAAATGCCAAAAGGTTTCAAAACAATTGGGGGACGATTTACACTTTTTGAACATACCACAAAGCCAACAACCATAACCAAAATAATCAACTAAATGATGCATGATAAAAGCTAAGACAACTCAACCATTTATTTTATCATAAACCAACCAAGAGTACCACAGTGGAAACCAACACTAAATCAGAGTAAATAGCGGAAAGACAAAATAAAAGACTACAAGTTGACAACCCAACTCCATGCTCCACAAGCTCCAAGCTCCAACATCACGAACCTGCCCACGTTTCACGAATTAGTGCTATAAACATGCGACACTTTACCTTTTCAACATCCCGGTATATGACATCTGCAAAAGCATCAACGTGCCAAAGTAGGGGGTGAGTAATGAAACTTAGTAGGTTTTCCCTGATGACTTCCCAACCCATGCCTCTAGGATAAAACATATTAGCACATTTATATAAAACAATTTATATAAAACAATTTATATAAAACAATTTATATAAAACAATTTATATAAAACAATTCCAAAACAGTTCACAATATAACAGGTTCCA
Source organism: Viscum album (assembly GCA_963277665.1). Classification (NCBI taxonomy): domain Eukaryota; kingdom Viridiplantae; phylum Streptophyta; class Magnoliopsida; order Santalales; family Viscaceae; genus Viscum; species Viscum album. The sequence goes on from OY728130.1 coordinate 2,029,689,855, forward strand.
TGTCAAAACCATTTTCCAACAAAAACCATATTTCTCAAGAAAATCAACCAACCAAAGTTTCCAATCAAATTCACATTTCCACTTTGGCATAACCATTTCATTTCACAAATCCACACAACAAACCATTTCACAACTCGTGAAATCAACCATGCATGCTTCATTATGATAGTTCCATACTCATGAGGGTCTCTCATAGATCTACCAAGTCGTCACAAGGTAATTATTACCCATGTTCCATTACACTTTTGGCACCGAGCACAAGGTCATATTTCATCCAAGCCTCGTAAATGTAATATGAATGCACACACCCAGTACGCCCAAAAACCAAACCATTCCAACATTCCAAAAACCATTTCAATAAAACAACCCTTTATTGAAAACCTTTTTCCCGTAAACCTTTTCCAAATCCAGTAAATCCATATTTTAAAATCACCATTTTAAAATCAAGAAACCAAAACACTTTTCACAAACCGTTCTTTCATTTTCCATCATTCCATCAAAACCCATAAATCATCACTAAAGAAGATTTATAACATGCTTTTCACCACAATTTCACAATTAAAACCAAGAAATTTAATCAATTTGAACTAAGCCTTCAAGTTTTAAGGAAGCTGAATCGAGAGTGAAGCCACCAAACTCAACAAATTAGGCGAAACCAACCAACGACCGAAGAACGCTCAAGAAACCCAGGTCGATTCACCAAGTATCCTCCTTAAATCTCTTCTCTTAACACAACCGAAACCAAAACTCATTATGTTTGGCATCCACACACATAGATCTATCCATAACGGGCGTAGATCTAAGAAACTGAGTGAATATGAGAAGTAGATCTAAGTAGATCTAAGAAAATGATCAAGAATGAAGGAGAACGATCACATACCTCAAGAATCCAGCTTCGATTCGCCAAGAGAAGCCTTCGGATCGCCTCCGGAATGCGTGGGAGAAGTTTTCCAACCTTCAAGGGAGAGTAATCCCGAGTTATGACTGCTTAAGAGATTTAATGAAGCAATTAGAGGCCAAAACGAGTTAGATCCACAATTTAAGGATCTAATTCAAGTGGCCGCACGATTAGTCCACACGGTTTGAAAAACCGTGCGCTAACTGTGCGTTAGGTACTGCCTCGACCAACCTTCTTGCATGGTTTGGCCACATGGTTAGACAAACCATGCACCGCCCATGCAGAAGCTACTACCTCCAATACCAACTCTGCATGGTTTGGCCGCACAGTTTAGACAAACCGTACGCCTCCCGTACGACTTCCTTTTTTTCCCCAAAACTCATTATAAGTTCTCCCGACTCTGCCATTCGTCACCCTTAACTTTATAACCATTAAAATAATCAAGAAAGGGTTACATACTAGAAGCCAGGGGTACTACATTAGGGAATAATTTTTTATGAACGTGTCCAAATGCATTTAAATTTTGAAAGTCGATATAAAAACAAATACATAAAAACTTTTACGATGGTTTCTTGGAAATTTTTAGGTATTTATTGGGCATAATAGGAGAAAAAATCTTGAATATAGATTCTGGAAGAAAAATTTTAGGTTATTCCATTTCATTCTTTTTTTTTAGTTTTTTAATTACTTATTCTTCCTATTATTCTCAGTTACCCTCTACATGGAGGGGTAAATTTTTAAGTGATTAAGGATAAAGAAGTTTCTACTTTTTTAATTCTTGTGTTATTTTGATTTATTGAATAAAATTAATTTCTCTCTTATATAATGTTTATTTTAATTTGTAATAATAATTTTTATTATCAAGTACGATCGAATTTGGTTTTAGATTATATTTTTTATTTTTCTTTGTTCAATTTTCATTTTTTACCTCCTTTAGGTTATGGTTTATATACTATAGAATAGACCATGTCTTATTGGTGAAGTACTCATCTATCATCCGTATGTGTGGGGGGGGGGGGTAGTGGATATTCTTGATTGTTTAGGATAAACAAGACCCAATTGGGTACTTCCTAAGTTAGTTAAGTGTATTCACTACAAATTTAACACACATAGGAAGAGGATTAGATTGGGCTAAGATCTTGCCAAGGTTTACTCTCATAATCACCATTTGACCATGGGAGTCAGAGGAAGAGATCATGGAATCCCACTTTAATCATATTAATATAAGAGCATTCGATAAATTAGAACTAAGATACCATTTCAATTGGAGAACTGATCCCATCTTGATCACCCAATTAGTATAACTATTTCAATCACTTTATTTTTATATTTGTTTTAATTATTTTTATTAATTGATTTCTTTTATTTCAATGATTTAGTATGTTAACAAAATCAAATAATTTTAAAAATAGCCACTTTTTTCCTCTAATTAAATGTGATTTCTTAATTGTTGAATGGACCGCTCTGAAGACAACTTATGTTCACTACTATGCTACATTTTAGCTTAAGAAATAAAGTTTTTCCACACCCCTTGATAGGAACACTTAAAAACTTGGCATTGTTTCTTGGGTGGTAATGCCAAAAATTAAATTATCACATTTTTTAAATATTTTCTTTATTATCATTAAAAAAAACTAAAAAAAAATATTTTTTCATGATGTATTTCAATTAAAATTATTATGCATGGACTAGTAACTCACAAGAGTAAGGAGAAATGGTAAACAATGATGATATGGGACAATTAAAAAAGGTTGATGAACTCACTGTTTTGACTAAGAAAATGTTGCATGGCCATGTTACAGGTCTCTATTTTTAAGAACATTTGGACATGGAAAATTAAGTCAAAAATTATTATCAAAGACTGAAGGCTAAGTAAAAAGTTACATTTGATGAAGGACCTCAACCTAAAGTCTAAACTAATGTTAGAAGTAATTTTTCCACTCATATTTAAAATAGAGGAGCCTGAGTACCTACCTACATATAGTGAAATTGAACTTTAAGAGGCACTTTCAATTGTATAAGTAGTTGAAGTTGAACAAACTTAGGAATATGATATTTTCTTAAAGCCATTATGATCTATTTTTTTAAACTAAATTGAGAATTACCTATGATTTTTTTTTAAATTTTAATATTCATATAATACTTGTATTTACTTAGAGGATAAATAATAAGACAAAAAAGATGCATCTAAATAGGAACACATAGTGCTCCCCAAACATGTTTAATGCTTATTGGTGGGAGTGCAGGATGAGATCCACATGTATTTTTTTATGAAATAGAGAAAAAAGATGCTTACATTGAGGGGAATGAATTTGATATTAATTATTGAAATTTCAGTTTTTTTCAAATGTAATTACACTATTACTTTCCTATATATTAATACATTGATTCAACAAACCTAAAACAAGAATTTTATAATGAAGAAGAGGATGTGAAATTGACAACCAAAAAAGACAAGGTGTCATTATTTTTCTTACCACCACCATGAAAGTTTTATATCATTTCTACGAGGATGGATTTGTTATACTCTATCAATGGAATACTAAAAAAGGAAGAAGTGTATACTAGAAAGGATATGTTTTGGTGGTTCTTTTCAAAGAAAATATACCCACCATCAGATTGGGGATGACCAACTGAAATTGCCCATCTGGAGGCAGTCAAAACCCAAGGCCCACTTTGGGTGTTAAACCAAGATCCATCCTTCTATTATCATTATAAATATATTTTATTTTCTTTTTAAAAATTTATTATGTTTTATTTTATATTTTTTCTTATAGGTTTTTAGTATATAACCCTTAGGAAATTAACTCAATGTCGCACTAACAATAAATTTAGTTGTACCTACATTTAACACTTTATTGATGTGATTTAATTTCAAATATACTTCAATGTTAAATTATTTTTAATTAATTGAAGTATCTTTATCACTTAATAGTGGGGGATAAGGACTTTTATGTTTAGGATTTTCAAATTTCGTTTTTTAAAAAAAATTGCATGTTTTTCAAATTTTTATGTGTTTCTTTTTCAATTTTTGCATGTTTTTGAAACTTTTGAGCCCAAATGATTTTCATTTAAATTTTTGAAACCCATGTAAATGAGTGAACTGATTTAGACCACGGAATAGAGTTTAAATAAATTCGGAAAATGTATTTGTTCTAAGTTTTAATATTTGGGAATTTCATGAAAGGTTGTCTAATTTTTGGATCCCATTCTACATCTCACTGTATTTTTCTTTGAAATCAGTTTCCCATAAGGATTTTTAATCCATTTTTTCATATTCTTACACTGACCTAAATTATTGATATAACCAAACCATTATTTATTTAACCAAAATTTTATTTATTCCTTTCAAAACTTGAGTATTTGAGGTGATTATGTTTGAAACAATTTAGGAATTTATTTAGTTTGGAATCCCCAATTTTCAATATAATACTTTTTATTATAGACATCCTTTTACATTTAATCCTTATATCCCTTATAACCCATGAACTTATTATTATTTAATCCACATTAGAAGCTTATTTTCTCTATCTAAACTTCACTTGAATTGAAATTTCATGATCTAGTTGAACTTAAGTGTGGGGGGAAGCTGTACTGTGTTTTGTTACCTCATTTGGAGATATTTTGGGTGTAAAATAAAATGTTAAAAAGATTTTTTTATACAAATAAATTCATTATGTTTAAATATATTCTCTTCTGAAGATTTCATGATAAAAGAATTTGTGCCATTCTAGAGCTTCTGAAGGAGAAAGAAAGCTATTCCAATATGAAGCTTTCGAGAATAAAAGGAGAATAAAAATATATTTTTTGATGATAAAATTTTGATGGCTTGATATTTACATGAGAATTTTAAATGTTCTTGGATATAATTTTCTTCTTAGTTGAGTGAAGATGAAAACAAACTTGAGTGAAAATTAAAATCATAAAATTTTTATTCCAAAATATCTTAACTCTTCTTATTCAACCTCAAAATTTTGGACATGAAAACCCTAACAACCAAAATCCACTGAACAAACCTAAAAATTACTCATGATAAAAACATGTACTTGAATCACATCATGTGAAGATGTAGAAATTTATCAATACTATGGTGACTCTTTCATGGATTTGGATGATAAAATGGTTATTGAAATTTAACATTTGTGTGATTAGAGAAAATTCGTGTGAGGTAGTTTTCTTGTGTACATGGGGGGATAAATGAAGTTTAAATAGATTTAATGAGATTAATATATAACTTTAAATATTTTTTAGAAGGTATGATATATTTTGTTTCTTGGTGTTTAATTAGTGGATCTCTTGGTTATGTGTTTTGAATTTTATTTAATTTTATTTTTACACTTACTTTTCCAGAAGTCTAAGTACTAAGTGTGTGGGAATTTATAGAGTTAATATTTAAATTATTTTTCATGTGTGTTTTAATGACCGAATACCTTCCAATTTAACAATTTGAGCATATTTTCATCATTTTTGGTTTTTTAGGGAATTTTGGGTTAAAATGTGAAAGTTTCTTAATTTTGGAATTTTAATAGTTTCCTATCACTTACGTATTTCAAGCATTAATTTTAAAATATTGATCTAATTGGATGATTATTTTTTAGGATTCATTTTTTTGTGGGATTACACTTCTTTAACTCAAAAGAGATATAATTGGAAATTGAAAATGTCCAAAATATCAATAAATTTGAAAAATATTTATAGTCGATAGAGTGGATCCTACCACAGTAAATTAGGAAAATATGTGGATATAGATATACAAATGAGTTTATCCCAACTTTATTTTAATGTGGAATTTAAGTATCATTATCACTTTCAATTTCATGAATAATTTATCTCATTAAGGCTGCCGTTAAATGCATCAAAATGTCTGAAGTTGAATAGAATCGTCATCTAGAAACCCTATGCATGCTTATTTAGGGGATAATATTTTCTACCCATGTGAAAATGAATTGAAAATTTTAGGTACAATAGAAGAAAAAATTTAGAAAAAATTTTAATAAGGGATATTGGTAATTTTTAGGCATCTGTTGGGAAGCAAAGGACAAAATTATTAGAAAACAGATTTTAGAGTATAAATTTTAAGTTCTTCCTTTTAACTATTTTCTTCTTTTTAGTTTGTAATGAATTAATATACCCCTTATTCTAGATTACCATTAACATAATTTGGCACACTTCTAAGTGGCCAGAGAAGAGGAGGTTTTCCCTTTTATAATTCTTGGGTTCATGTGCTTTATTGAAATTAAAATTTTAATAGTTTTTTTATTATCAAGTAGGCTCGAAATTAGTTTTAGATTTTTCTATTGATTTTGATTTGGTAAATGATAATTTTCTCCCTATTATAGGTTCTGGTTTATATATGATTGAATAAATTAAGTCTTAGTGGTGAATTACTCGATGATTATTAGTATGTGTGGGAGAGGTGGTGAATATTATTGATTGTTTGTGATAAAAAAGACCCAATCAGGTATTTTCTATGTCATCTTATGGCATTAATTTCAAATATATTGCACATAGGAAGGGTAGTAGACTGATCTGATATCCTGGTAAGGTTCACTCTCACCATCACTATTCAACCAAGGGAGTGAGTGGAAGAAATTGTTGAATCTCACTTAAATCCTCTTAGTAGAAGAGTATTTGATAAATTGGAACTAAGATAATAGTGAATTTGGAAAACTAACCATTTCATGATCACCAAATTAATATAACTCTTTTAAATAACGTTATTTGTCAATTTTTTTCAATATTTTACTTAATTTCTTTCTTTTGTTTCATTTTTTTAGTTTGTTTTCAAAATAAAAAAATTTCAAAATAAATAATTTTTCCTATAATTAAAGGTAAAAAATTGATTTTTTGTGTTCCCCAATCTAGATACAATATAGGTGAACCAATAAACTACATTTTATATTTGGAAATAACTATTTTTAGAACACCACATGATAAGAACATGTCAATGATCAGACTCAGTTGTCCTGGAAGAGGCAATACAATTATGTGAATCCAATTGTACAATTTAGAATAATGAAGATAATGTTTTATTTTTTTGAAGGATACTATGTAAATAAATTACTATATTGGTTAAATGAAAATAGTTCTATATGAGTGAAATAATTTCAGGAATCATGGATAGGAAGATCATGTAGTAAACTGTGTCTGTAAAAAGTAAAAATGAGCAAGACCAACTATTATAATTCTGAAGATAACCTGGTTTTTTAGAATTAAAAATGAATATGGATAACATGAACACTAAAATAGAAGCTAATATAGGATAAATATATGTTTTTTTGTTTTTTGAAAGGACACTTTGAAAAACTAGTGGGAGCCAATAAAAAAATAAAAGCTTTTGAGATTTAGCTTTAAGTAAGTGGATGATAGTTGAATTTGGGAGGTGAATGATACCAAAAAACCATTGTGTTCCATTATAATTCACTAATAATAATTTTAAAATAATTGTGACAATATATTTATTGATAGTATTCGATCATAGAAAGGAGTATTTTTCCTAATTACAACTAAACCTTGTAAAAACTCCGTGTTCATTTGTTCCTATTTATTTACTCCATTACATGCTATAGTAAGGATTAAGTTCACAATAATAGATCTAGAACTCTTAAAAAAGACATAAGATCAAGTATTATTGGGTGATAAATAAAAGAGAAATGAAAACTTAGTAAAATATGGGAACACTGATTCACCCCCTCTAATTGTCTTGGCACGATCCACGAGGCACTTCATATATCACAACATGGGATATGGTGCAAAGTCTTTTATTTTCTTCTGATAATAACATATGACACATTCACATAAGAGAAAATAATTCAATTGTGTCAAGTTTCAAAATAGGGAATCACATAATAAATACAATAGGATGAATTTCACTAAAAGTGATACCGAGGCGGCCTGAGGGATTTCAGGGAGTTATTAGACTACTAATGGTAAAATGTAACTAATAATATATAGTTCTATTTCCATCTATTATAGCATATGATATTGATAAATCATAATATAGGACTAAAAAAGAAATTTTTTATTTTTATTTATATACAATTATAAATTGAATTGATAATTTATAAATTTTTTATAAAAATTAGAAAAGGGTATTTTTTGGGAATATTTATTAATTTATAAATGGATTATAAATTATTTAATTTTAAAGTGTTTATAATTAATTAATATTTTTTATAAACTAATTTTTAATAAATACTCCCTAATATTAAAAGTTAATATTTAAAATAACTTTTATAAAATATATGTAATTCCTTATAGATTATATATAATATATTTATTTAATAATCATATGGGATAATTTATATGAATTAAAAAATTAGGAAAAATATAATGTTTATATTTAAGGAAGTTATGAAATATACATAGTGATTAATTTCAAATATTTAGATGTTCAAATTAAAAAATTCTCATTTGGAAATTATTTAAACCACATCAAAATTGTTTTGATGATTGATTTAATCAAATATTTAAATAATGTTTAGTAAATGATATATATTATTTAAATAGTTTATATAATAAATGTTGGATTATAAATTTTTTAAAGTTTATTAAATATATCATATACTTAAAATAAAATTTCATATAATGAGTAATAAGAAATGTTCATTTTATTATATAAATATTAGCTGTTTTCAAGAATTATGGATGTATATATTATAAATAAAGATTAATTATTAAATATTTATATTTATATTTATTTTATGAATTATTTATAAATATATATATCACATGTTTAAATAAGTTAATTGTTTATTTTTTTAAAATTTATTCCTTACCTTATTCATAATTATAATTTTTTTTATTTTTGAATATGTGTATTCCATAGTTTGAACTATTTGAACAACTTCTTCTAAATTGTCTTGCCTTGCATTACATGATAAGAATGATCATATAAGAATTAGTTTTCATATATCTTGACCTTAGTTTGTAATTGAAGCTATAATAATGAATAAATTATATGAAAATGGTTAATGCATATTAGGTTTTAGAGTTATAAATAATTTAATTCTTTTTAAAGTAAATCCACTATAAAGAGTGGGACTTGGGGTCATAATACCCTTTTAGTCAGGAGGCTCATGAATTTTTCTAGAAAGGTGAGAGGTTGGATACCCGTCACTCTAGGATTAATAATACAAATATTGTTAATATTATGTAACTATAAACCTTTACATGAATAGTTCATGTACCTTATTCATGAGACGAATTTGAATATGTTTATATATTTTTGAATTCTATTTTTGGGTAAGAAACATGAATTTTGGGTGTTTTAAATGGTCATAAATAATTATGGTTTGAAAATATTGATTTTATAGGTGAAATACGATTACAAAACTATAACCATCATAAGTGTGCTTAAGTAAATAGAATAACATGAGAAAATATAGTGAGATTAAATCCCCTTAAAATACTAAGAGTTAGATTCCTTCTAAAGTGGCACTTGTAAAGACCTTGATCATACAACTGGGTAGTTTGAACCAAATCCAGGTCCCCCTAGATTATCTTGTGTAAGTAAAACAAGTAATTAGGTGACCCTAATGTCAAAGTTCCATTTTTATTGACATTTTTATGGTTTAAAATTTCAATTAAACTCAAATGGTTAGGATACTAGGGGAATAGAGTTGGGTTTATCCACATGGATTGGATAAGGATTTTCTTGATTGACTAACCAAGAGTCATATATGATACAATTGGAAAGTGTTGTATTACAAATATATTAATGGACTGTTTACATTGAAAAACTAGTGTATGTGATGATAAATATTGGGATAATAATATATATAATTATTTTAAAAGTTATCAACATTTTAACGGGAGAAAATTTAATATAAATCCTTATTAATGGTAATAAAACATGATAATAATATGAAAAAATAATCTATTATCGATAAAAACACCATCATTATCAAATATAAACTTTTAGATTAAACCTTAGGAAGGAGAAGCATAATGTAAAAAACTCTTTAAATCAGAAACTTAAGAAAAGTTATAAAGTATAAAAGAAAATTATATTTGTTAGATTAACACCCTATTGAGTAATCAAGTATTAAAGTATTTAAAAAGTGAATTTAAATTTTATATAAAGTTTATTATGATTCACCAGGGGTTTCAAAGTAATTATTTGTTAAGTAACCTAATGTATTTTATCCTCCACTCATAAAATCAACATGATTGAGTAAATAAATGACTTAGTGAGAATATATATATTCTTAAGTCCTTTTTATGGTTATAGAATTCATTCTATTTACATGAATGGAAATTTTAAATAAATATGAATGAATTCAAGTGATGTTTGAAAAATATTTTCAGGAGTTGAGAATTGATAAACTGGACATGTGATGTATATGTTCTAGTTCCACATAGACGTTATGGGGGGGGGGGTAAAGTTCAAAATAGAAGAAGGAATTTTTATTATGGATTATAAAAATGATTCTTCAAGTATCCATATGAGGACATTGAAATATGAACGTTATTTGGAAGGATGAGTGATGATTCTATAGGATGTAATTGTTCAGGATACCTGAATGAGTTTTTGAAACTTCATGGAATGTCTATGCCAGGTATAAATGTTATACCATTTGATTATTCAGTTTTGAAGAGTATGTGATACAAACTATATGTTTTACAAGTGTTCTAAATATACTTGAGTTCAAAACAAAGACAAAAATAGAAATATTTTACAGTTTGAATTCAATTGATGAAGGGAGAGTTTCTATATCAAAGATTTAAATGTAAAGGGTGTTCAAATGAATCTAAGTGATGGATTTATATCTTTATCTCATTTCTATTATGTGATAAGAGTATTTGTTCATTAACAATGAGTTTTTGTTCACAAAATGAGTTGATTAATAATATAAATTTTGTTTATTATTAATATGATTCTATAATATATTTTAAAAAAGAAGACAAGGATTAAAATGTTTTATTCAAGATAAAGTGTTTATCCAGATATTTTTTTTAAAACATGAGGGGAAATATCCTTTCCACCCATCAGTGCCATATTTTAATAAAGTAAAATTTTCATGGAAAAATTATCCAAAAACATATAATACCATATTTAATATGGAAATAATATATATTTTTTAATTATTCCTAATAAAAGGAAATAAGAGCTATTTACTAAAAAAATAAGTTCCTGTATCTCAGCAAGATATTCTAATTGGAATATATAGACTAAAAGGATAATGGGAGTATGTTTGAACTTAGAGAAGTAAAAAATTAATAAATAAAGATTATACCTATAGAAATTTAAATATATTTTCTGTTATATGCTAAATATTTTAGGATACCTAATGATAAAGGAAAATGTAATAGCTATATTTTTTTACTAATAATTGGTGAATATAATTTCATTTTTTGTACATGATTTTATTATAATTCTTAGGCAGATAATGGGATAAGGTTTTTAATTTTATTATACTATTAGAATTAGGGTTATTCTATCCTTAGTCACCCATCACTACGATGCTTATATTTTAGAATATATCTTTTTATGGGATTAGTTTGTTAAATGTAAATTCTTTTTTTCTTGATCACCACATAAGATATATGATTGATTAATTTTCTTTTATTTATTTTTATTGAACTAATTATAGTTTTAGTTTATTCTAAATTAGTTTGTTTTTGACATATACATCTGAATAACATGGTTAAATAAGGTAAATTAGGATTTAGATAATATATTTGGAGAACAAAATGTAACAACCCCTTAGTCAAATACCACTTATTGAAGTTCCGATGAACATCAATGATGGACCTCAGACATGTCTCCTTGTATTCAAAAGGCTTCCAACTAGTAGTGAAGTTCTATGGTTTTATCATTGAGATACTATTCCCTCATATTAGAGTAAACCCAATATAAATATCCAAAATTCGTCCACATCAATTATCAGAGTGAGAATAAGAAAAAATATAATTTATCTATAAAAAATGTCATATAAAAGCATACAGTCTTTCAGAAACATGATCATACTAGAATAAATCTTTTACCACCCTTTGGGTCAATTAGATATATAAAATAAATAAAATACAAGGAGATTCTTTTTCCATCCCTAAGCCTTATTTTATCATATTATCCAGTCTATTTGATCTATTCCACATGATCATACATCTCTAGGAATTTTCCCTTCCTAACCCTGTGATCACCAAAGCTTTTTTAGGTACCCATGTACTATGACTCATCAAGATGGATGTGAGTACAACTTAGAAGGGACTGAGAAATGGGTTCCAAAAAATAATGGGTAAAGTAGTGTATTCACACAAGATATTCTTATAATAAATAGATCTACCCCAAAGCATAATAAATAACCACTATCAATCCATGTTCTTAACATGATACTCAGGATCAATTATGTCTTCTTTAGCCAATACTGGATTTTCTCTAAGTATTAGTAACCACTAGGAGAAAATATACTCATCCCTAAAATATATGATGATAGTCAATGTAAATATACTGACCCCATATTACATTAGATTCCACCTAAGGGAAGAAAACCCATCCTCAGAACCATAATCTACCTAGGTTCATTGCTCACCTAAAACCATCATCCTACCCACGTGGAATCCCTCCTAGGAACATGAAAATATCTTCACAAGTAGACCTTGTTCTACCCTAAAAACATAAGAAATATCATAAACCCAAGTGTCCCATCACCTAACAAAAATCAATTATTAGGGATCTACTACTTGGGGATCATTTCCCTCCATATATTCTTGAAACCTTATTTTAAAATCACATATATATAAATAAAGAACATATACCCAAGGCCACAGCTCACACTGGAACCAAGTTCCACAGGAACCCGGTGTATCCCACCTGAGAGCCATAATTTCATTATATTTATACATATATAAACACACCAAGGCACAATATCTTCTTAGAAACTCTCATCACATACCACATGGGTTGGAATCCTTACACTACTAAAATTTGAACTTCTGAGGTTGGTGAAGTGGGAGACCACCTAAGGCGGTTGCTGCATCTGAAAGAAATTACCCCCCAATCCTCCCCTCACCGCGTCCACCCCCTACCTCACCCTCAACGCACCCGGTTCAGAGTCACCACCCCTACCCCTCCCAAAAAACACCCATTCCCCCTTCCCCATCATCTCCCACACCCTCTCAACCTCACCGTCACCGCACCCTCTTTACATCTGCCCCCTCAAGCACTCATTCTCCTTTCCTCGTCGCCCGTCACCCTCGCCACACTCGATGTCAGAGCCTCCCCCACCATATTTATCAATTGGATTCAGATTCTTATTAAGTACACCCTAATTTCAGCATCGTATCAGTATTAATTTTGTTTTCCATGATATCAGAACAACCTATTTGATACTCTATTTTAATTTTGTCTATAAGACCATGCCCTTTTCAATTTGCATGTATTATGGGATCTGCTCCTATAATTCATCTAAAATACCTAAGCATTTTTTCCTCATGAAGGAATACATCTTCATGACTGTCTTTATTGTCAACATAGATCTAATATTTCAGTCGTGGTACTTAATTTACACATGTTTTATAGTTATTTTAGCTTATGATGGGATCAAGGTAGACCATCAAGTGCTAATAAAAGGTATGGAACTGGTTAAAGTCACTTATGTTCTTTGAAGCATGGCCTTTGGTTTTACTACTAAAATTTGAATCGTGTTTTCTGTTCTATATATGTTGTCCTTTTTGGTTACATAATATTAATTGGTATATTTAGAGGAAACACTTGGACACAAACATAGTCATTTGGTTGTTTTCTCCAGTGGTTTTACTTTGGTTCCTTATAATTGGAGTGGTTGACTTATTAAAAAATTTAAAACATGGTTATAGTGTTTTGAAGGCATCCCAACCTATGTATATATACCAATATTTTAAGAGAGGTGAAAAACAAGGTTGCATGTCACTAGGCAGGATCATGCTGAGAATCATAGGTAAGTTGTTCGTTATGGTTAATGATATGAACTACATTCCCTTTCTGAATTTGGTCAAATTTTATATATCTTTTTTTTAGATCGTGATTACTAATAATGAGATGGTGAAATTTTGTTTTTTTGGGACCTTAACAAGTTATATAAACATTTACAAGAATAGAAGCACTATTTTCCGACCATGCTCATTCTCCAATCTCAGACATACAGATTTCATTCACCGTAATTGTGTTCCCTTTCCTACTTTAAGAATATTATGAACAAGATTCCTACCTTATGCAACACTAGGATTATGTGGTTTATGAATTGTATCATTCAATTCCAACTTTGTTTCAATACATACTTTCTATTATTCTCTTTATATTTGTGTATGGATCAAATACTCAAACTTTTTTATTGGGTGCAATTATGCATGGGTCTAATCACTATATCGCTCATTAAAAATTAAAAATTTTATATCAGATTATGTAAATGGAAAATATTTTTCAGAAAACTGAGAACACAGAGAGAGAACTCATAGATTTTTTTTTGAAAAATGAAGACGTAAATTGTTTTCATGAACCTAACATACCCTTAGATTTTATGTTCTTATCATTTGCAGATAACATACAATGGATTGTATGTATTGTTGATACCATGGAAACAATTTTTTAATGTAAGGCCACCATCTCTGCAACCTTCTCGATATATATTTCAAAAAATCCCACTCCATTCACTTCCATGAAAATCTTCTCTAATTTACATATAATTCAAACTCAATTTTATCTCTTATATTTTCATTATTTAATATTAATTCAATAATTTCATTATATTTATATATTTCATTTTCCCCTTATATTACTACAAGCAGTTCCTCTTTCATCCGTATATGTATTTTTCATTTCACTGGCATTGGCCTAACCTTCTATGAACCTTTAAGCCAAATTCTATATTTTTTCTAACATTTTTTTGCGAATCATTATCTTCTGAATATAGGTACATTGATTTTTATCCTTTCATGATATCAATCATGATTTTTCAACTTTTGAGATATTTTTTTTATTTATATTTTCAATTAATTATATTGCTTTCATTTTTATGATTACATTTTATGTTAAAGTTTTTGAATATCATGACTGCATATTTTTTTATTTATATTTTAAAATACTTATATTTATTTCATTTTCATGATTAAATTTTTTGTTAACAATTTTTAAGATCATGATTTTTTTATACACATTATTGTACTATAATTCAAAAGATGTCTTGCATGGATATCACCTACTGTCACAAGAACACCTGATACCAACGATACTTACTAGAGTAATTTATTTTTAACATGTAAATCATATTATTCATATTCTGTTAGATATATTACATGCATAGAGTTATTTATTTATTATAACCATTAATCATTATTGAACCATTATTAAAAAATAGAAACTTTTCAGCAGGTGATCTTCTTGATAAATTCAATTTTATTAATTCATCTTGTATACCTTTATTTCACATTTTCATTAGCATGTTTATATTTACTCATAATGAATGATAAAGTATATGATTAACATTCTAAATTTTATTCAACTCTTAATCATTATTAACCTTTTTTTACTTTAGTATTTACATGGGTTTGGTAAAACTTATGATTTATGTGTGTAGCTACACATGATTTCTTCAAAACAAGTATCAAATAAAAAATGGATCTAACTTTTTAAACCATGATTCAAGGGTTATTCTTCCTTTCAATATGTATTCCTAGATTTTCATGGGTTCTTGTTTCAAGTACCCACATTATAACATGTTTCAAAAACTTTGGTAAATATTCCACCATTCTATATAAATTTTGAATACAAAATTTATTAAATCTACATTCTTTTATCATTTTTGTAAGGATATAAATTTATTTATGAATTTTATTATGTATTTTTAAATTTTGAAACCTGTATTCTATAACTACAACATATCTGATTTATATTTATGATTTTTTTGTTGAATAAAACATATTTTATTATTTAGATGTCCATTTGGGTGGTCCTTTAATTCTAAAAGTTTTTTTTATTTGTGTAAAGATTATTTTCAAAAGGTTTCGACATCTTGCTGGTTATGAATCAAAAAATATGACATCTTATTATTGAATCTTCAAGGTGTTTGGTCCATCTAATTACACATAATAGATTTCAAGTTTATTTTTTTGAACCATTTTTGATTGGATTATTTAATTTTTCCATTTATGGTTTTATGTATATAGAATTCATTTTTTCATTAAAGTGAAAGTTCCATATTTTGTGTATGAAGCTTTAACCTTAAGGGTATTATATTTATGTGTTTGAATTTTACTTGTTGAGTGATGGCAGTGGTGTTTTTTATTCTGTTGATATAATGAATGGATAGACACTTTGTGGGTGTCCTACAGTCACTGCATTCCATGTCTATGACGATTTAATGTAGATTCAAGTATTAAATGATATTTAATTTCCATTACCTATAAAACTTCATTAGTATTGGAAATATATTCATATATTGATCAATTATTGGCCTCATTTTAGAATATAGGAAACATTATGCTCTCTGATTTTGATGAATGCAGGCCAGAGCATTCATTAAAATGTTAGTATAATGTGGATTTTTTTAAAAAAATTCATCAGTATAGGAGAGATTTTTTTGATAAATGTAGGCCAGAGTAGTCATTACTCTTTTATAGTTATATTATGTAATGGTAATATAATTTGATGGTTACATATTAGAATGTTGATAAATATTTTATGTTACATATTTAGGAGTTATATAAAAACTGATAATTATATATCTTTTCTAATTCGACCATATCCTTGGTTTAAAATGTCATGAAATTCACAAATTAGTGATTGGATAGATGACTAATTAAGAAAAAAAATGTAACAGATGTAGGTTTAAGAGGTATGACTTCCTTGATTCAGACACTTATATGTAATCCCAACAGAAATGGTCAGTTTAGTGCAAGTGATTACTACATGATGGAGTGTGATTTATGTAATATGCCACCACTATGGATAATGAAATTTAATGTACCATTCATAAAACCCTAAAGATTCCTTCTTTTTGAAATCTAGAAAAATTGGTTTCCTACCCATGACCAGATGAAGAAGGCTAGGCAGAAACTTATTTCAAAATTCCAGTTATGGTTGAGGGATGAAGAGAGCATTCAACATGTCACGACCCGTCCCTCAGGGCCCATGTTGTGGCTACCCCATGCCCGCCTTCCATAGGCTAGGGTATGGCGATAAGCACCGAAAGAAATATTCCCTAAAATGAGAAGGTTTTTCCTTTATAAAATGTAAACTCACACAAACCAATCACACAAACAGATACAAGCACAAAGTGAACTATATAGTAAACAGGGTGTGTATAGAAAGTAAAGGGGCCAAAATACAATCCAAACTGGAAAGTAAAAGAAAAACTGGAAAGTACAAGAAAAACTGAGTACAACTCCTGTGAACACCCTCCAAGGATCCTACTTGAATGGTAGGTATAGCTCTCAAATGATTGTCTTTGTGGGTCACCTCCTCAAAGTTCCACCTCTGAGCATTCTCCTGTCCAGGTACCATCATCCTTAGTCAGCGCTGTCCATCGTCTGCACCAGACACAACAAGGTGCGGGCGTAGCCCGTGCAGGGGTGAGTATAAAAATACTTAGTAAGGACCCCGAGACCCCCAAAGGTCTCTTAAATCCACAAAGGATAAACCAAAAAACATATAAACAACAATCAACCCTACTTAGGTATATGCCCGTACATACACCTAAGTTATCCAAATATACCCACCTCATATAGGAGGGAAGAATACCACACAGGTAATACCATGAAGATAAAGTACCACATAGGTACACCATAAAGTTATAAGACGTAGCTCAAACCAGATATACAATTCTGAGAAACAGGATTATGATGCTGACCCACACAAGATCGCTTTTAAAGCTGATAGCTAGCCATAGGATTCTCTAGAGATAATAACAAGTAACATCCCTTATCACAACATCGAAGACCTCAGCTGTTGGAGAACTCCTCATATATAGAGTACAGTGGGCCTGACGCGTCACATAGAGGCACTTACCATTAACTTTGGACTGCTAAGGTACTACTCATATCGAGCACAGTGGGTCCTCCAAGTCACACAAGGGCGCTCCCCACCGTGGGTCTGCCGTGTCACACAGAGGCGGTCCCCATTGTGGCCTGATGAGGTACTCCTCCTATCGAGTACCATGGGTCTAACATGTTAAACAGAAAATCTCCCCACAATGGGTCTTCCATGTCACATATAGGCTATCCCCATTGGTCCTGTTGAGTCACTTCGAGTCGAAACTGTCAGCAATCGTCAAGTCTCAGCCAGTCGTAAGGTTCCGTACGTAGCGTGCTTGGGAGAACCTCTCCCCAAGCCATCGGTAATACCTAAAACACCCCTAAGTCTCACGAGGAAGTATCCAAAATGTCCTTCACGTCATAAGGGACCCAACAAAACAGACAACGCGTCGACCAGACACCCGATCTGTAAGTTATTAGCTTTTCTGCTCCAAGCGCCCAGTTGGATTCGAGGTCCGATCCAACCCAGACATACTATAACCTTATCCAAAACTCAAGTGGAGTATACCAAAAGGACCGTATAGATCCAAGGATTCTAGTGCCATAGACGGTTCATCAAACGGAAGCTCAATTCTCAAGTTACGACAAAAAAGGAAAAACGGGGTCCAAATGGGCCAGAGTCTGGTCTGCCCCAGTCAGACAGACTCGGCCCAGTCCGACCCGACCCAGATCTAGCTAGGATGGCATGAGCCTTGGTAGGACCAGCCCACTAGTCTATGGTCAGGCCCGGTCCGGCCCACTATGGGCACGACCCACCGGCGTGGTCCTCTTGATTTGGCACCGATGGGGGAGTGTCCCCCTTCCGTTCAGAATGGCAACAGGAAGCACCTTTATTTGATCACTATCACCTTATTATTTAATTTTAGTTCTTTAATGCACACTTATCCATGAAAATGTGTTATATATCATTTAAATCAATGATGGTAACAAAATATCACTCAATTTTTATTTAATATCTTTGTATCTCTATATGGAAAAAATCAACATATGAATGAA
The DNA here is from genome assembly GCA_963277665.1 of Viscum album. Taxonomy (NCBI): domain Eukaryota; kingdom Viridiplantae; phylum Streptophyta; class Magnoliopsida; order Santalales; family Viscaceae; genus Viscum; species Viscum album. The sequence goes on from OY728130.1 coordinate 2,029,708,759, forward strand.
AAATAATATATATTTTTATCTTAACGAAATTTTGTTTATTATTTTAATTTATTTTTAATTTTTAAAAGTTTTATAATTTTCTTAAATGTTTGGGAAATAAGAATAAAATATTTATTTAATTAAAAGAAAAAAATAAATGATATGAAATTTTTTAATTTTGATTTAATTTGAATGAGTTAATGTTTGAACTGATTTTTTTATATCTATATAAGATACTATATTGGTGTGAACGAAATAGATTATAATTTCACCTTTTTATGAATGTATTTAAAGCTAAAGTAAATGAATAGGGTCAAAATTGACATTAATGATAATTTAACAAAATAATAAATTTTTTAATTAATTAAAATTCAAAAAAATGTTATATTTATCCATGATAATTTAATACAGTTAATGCATCATATATTTTCCCTTTATGAGTCATTTTTCAATTTATAGTAACATTATTTACCCTTTGAGATCAAAATAACGATTACTATGATTAAAGTAAAAAAGAACTAACTAAGGGGTTAATTAAAACTATAAGGTTTAAAATGACATAAAAACCTGTCAAAATTATATTTTTTTGATGATATTACAACCTTATAATATATCATATTTTAATACCTTTCCATTTTGAGGTTTTTTTATGATAAATTAATTTATTAAAATTTAATATTTTTTGAAATTCCAAAAGTATCCCTCACCTCAATTATAAAAGGGTACCTCCTCCATCACATATTTACACCACATTGAACCATACATATATAAAAAAACCTACATATTTCTCTTAGAAAAGATACTTATCTATGTTTTGGAAGTGATTTTATTTTCAAAATATGAACCCTAATATCCCTATGAAGAGATATAAAAGATGTTTGTTGAAGAAGATGCAACCATATTTTCTGAATCTAAGTTTATTTCTTATTATAATTCCATATAATTTGTTGCTTCCATCCCAAAAAATAACTAAAATATCATCTATACACTATTATGTTATTATTATTATGAAACAACCATAATATACATTTTATCCATCCTATTAAAATCAAAAGCACCACACTTACGTACATACGACATATCGTCTCCACACAATTGTATAATTGTGTTTTCATCACCACTTATCACGAATGGTAATAATGATGGAAATAATGGACATATATGATATTTATGAAAATATATTTATTCTTTAAAATTAAATTACCATTCATTTCCAAACCCTTTCAATAATTTAGAAATGATATCATCACACATGCGTACGTACGACTTAATGTCTCCATGAAACAATGTGATTCATTTCGTTTGTTAAAAATTTAGGAATATTTATAATAATATATTCAATGATTAAAGATAATATTTATAAAATTAATATCATTTTTTATATGAAGGATCTATATCCTATACAAAATAATCAGGACATTCAATACAAAACAAGCATGAGAAAACAAGGAAATTAACACCCAAAATATTAAAATGAATAAAATATTATTAATAAAATAGTGGTAAAATGTTATAAAGGTATCATATATGATATGATAAATATTAATATGATTATTTTATAAGTTAATAGTGTATTTAAAACCACTATATATGAGGTTTGGACACATACTGATGAAATCAAACCTAAGGCAAGGGTTTATTTCACAATATTATCATTATTTAGGATTTTTCCATTTAAGTCTCCATTAGTGAAAATTTATCTTCCATGTCTATGTTTTATAATTTTTTTAAAATGTTGTTAATTTTCTCATATTAATGTTTAATTCTTTTACCCATGTTTTACTATCTACAAAATGGTTTGGAAAGAATATTTTTATCATTCTCTAAACAAGGATCTTTGTGACTTTTCTAACAAAAATATATATAGGGAATGATTTTTTACTTATAAAACATGAGAGGATATATATTGAATGGTTTATGACCAGTTTAAATGGGTAATTAATATTTTTATACCATTCACCGTGTTACTCTGGATAGTTTATGATTATGTTTATTGGTAAGAGAAATTATAAAAATTTCATTTAATAGATTCCATAAAAATGTTTATGTTGTTTATTTTTAACCCTTTCTTATGAGGAATTAATTGGACTTATTAACTGATGGGTGGGGCCCACTATATCCCCTCAATGCATCAGTTGGTCTCATGAGACAAAGTATATTGGGTTTTGGATGAGGCCTTACCCATTTATATAGATTTCTTGGTCGAGGCCTTAATAGTATGTTTTAGATGTATGAAATTATAAACTCCATAATTATGAGATTATTTATTGATATTACATGTGATTATTATAATATTAGAATATCCCTTGTTAAAATTCATTCTCATGTGATTATTTACATGTAATTATTTGATCATATTCTATTCCTCCAATATTATTACCAATTTATTAATTAAAAAAAAATGTATTTTTAGTTATTTACCTTTCTATAACCTTATATGATTATTTATGATACAATCTGTTGCATGTATACCCTTATAAAGAATATAAGATCACCCAATTCATATGTAATATTTTTCCTCAGGATGCGAGGAATTTTATTATGAATGATATGTTAGGTTAAGCTAGGATAATAATAGTGTTCTAAAAGGATTCATTGTGTTTTATTGAATATTTTAAATTGAAATATAAGATTAATGTAAGTATCTAGTTTACCAAGAAAACTAAACTTTTTGGTCATTTGGGATATGATTCCTCATATCTTATGCAGATGTAATAAATTAACCACATACTCTGAGCTAATGGGGTTGGGGTCTTTAAACATGGTTTCTCATATGCTAGTGGGGGAGAACTTCTCACCCAACTCGTAATTCATCTATCCTAATGACCGTAGGTTATCTGAAAGTTTCATCATGGTCTACTTGGTCCAATCATCTTAATCTAATACTATTTTATTCAAGGAGGTTTCTAGGACTCCTTCACTAAATCCAAATATTTATATTCACTTCATTTGAATTATATTAACCAAGTTAACATCTATCTCATATAAAAATTTATAATCAAGGATGTGATCATTGGAAACTGAGGCACTTTTCCAATACGCAATTTCTATAGTGGTTCATGTAAATTATATTTATTAAAATTCATTAAATTTAATTTAATAATTTAATTAAACATAAGATATTGATCTCCCTTGATGGTAAGACCACATATCACATGCATAAAAATAAAATTCATTTTTAATAAGGATATATTAAAGGTACCACCAACCACATATAGAATTATCCCATTTAATTCATAGTAAAAAAACTCTCACATAATATTATCTAAAAAAATATAACATTTTAGGCACCCGATTCATGTAAAGTCATCCAAATTGATTACTTATAAAAATTTATAATTATTTAAATTAGTTTAAATATTAATAATTACTAAAACTCAACAAATGGAATTCACTCAATGAAAAATCATGAAACGAGGTGAAATTGACTCCCAATATGCGTTATAAATAATTACCCACGAAAATGTTAACACGCAAAATCAATTCAAAATAAAATTTTATATAATTTTGGAAAGCACCCAAGAAAAAATATCTAGGTGTAATAACTCAACCAAAATGGTGTGAAATAGTTTTAAATCATCATCATGAGTTTCCCTCTAACCATGATAAAACAAATTCCCAATATATCAGATGATTTCCAGCATGCTCTGGTAAAAATCATCACTAAATCCCTAACAACATATCATCAAAATAAAAAATGATCAAAGGAAAACCAAAATGGGATGAAATAGGGGAATAAAACAACTCAAATGACTGGAAAATCAACAAGAAAATAATCAAGATCAAAGGGAAAATGAGAGAGTGATAGAAGTGGGGAAGACTATTCTAAATATCCTCCCTCATAAGGCTATTTTAAAAAATGGAAGTTGGGGTTGAGAGGTATATTACCAGTATGACCCTTTAAAAAAATTCACTAAGGTATTGGTCAAGTTAAGAACATAGGATTCATGAAATGACCACCCCTTAGTAAGAGGAACATATAGACACCCTTTTACTCATAGAGATGCGATCTCCCATGAATCGTCTATCTCACCTCATGACCCCACTAAGAAGTGGGACTAGACCTTTTACAACCCTTGTGTTAGCATATAACTCCAATAATATAGAGATGAGACCTCACTATAGTCCATCATGATGTGACTAAGGGGTTGTGTCATGACAAGTAATAAAAGAAAATTTTCAGTTAGGTCCCTGAACTTGATCCATAGTTCACTTGGGCATCCATCACAACCCCTTATTCTTAATCCATATCAAAAAACATTTCCTTGAGCTATTCCAACACTCAAATTCTAAGGTGAATCCCAATTCTCAAAATATCCCCATTACTAGATTCAAAATTTAATCTTTCCATGAAATTCTGGTCCTAGAAAATATATGAGTATTTATAACCATCCCACCATAACACTTCTCATCCCAAAAAAGCATTAATTTTCCTTTTAAAATTAATATTGACCAACCATGGTCATAAATTCACACCCAATTCACCATGTTCTATCCAAAAATTCAAAATGTTCCTACACTTTGAAACACTAAGCATGATGTTCACTATTCATTAAAAAATAATCCACCACCCATCACAATCATCGAAACACTAACACAGTGATTAATGACACTTGTATAACCCAAGACATGATGGTGTCATCAATCAATTCATTTACTGGCTTATGAAATATCCTGAATTATTTCTAAGATTATATAGGTTGATTACACACCATGGTACTACCCACCATTATAATCACCTTATTAAAAAGCATGATAAACTATCCAATGATAAGGTCAATGTGGTTTCCAAATCATGACAACCCAATATCCTAAAAAAACATTGGTTAGACCTCCTATAGTATAAAATTTTAAAAAAATATCATCCTCAACCACATATGATCTATCTATTTACCCGATCATGATGACAATATCCTCAGAGGGATTAAGTGTTTTCCTAAACACACCAACTGTATCCAAACCCTTAATTTAGTGTAATTCCATAGTTGGATCCTTAACTGACCAAACTAGCCATTGTACTCAACCCATTACACTGAATCACCCATGAGTTGACAGATGCTTGGATCATATAAAAACCACACATATCTTGGTGATAATGTAGAAAAACTATTCAAAAATGCATGTGAATCCCAATTATAGTATTTACTAAGGAATCATATCATGGTAGATACATATTCTTGACAACATCCTAGTGAAATATAAGCCATCCAATGACAATCTATAACATACCCATGAACCTAAAAAAAAGAGGTTATTTCCTCTATAACCTATAATCCATCCATTAACATATATAATGAATGGACACGATCATCCTCTCATACCTAAGTACTGAACTGAAATGGAGAACAATATCTATTCACTAATAACTAGTAATTCCATCCTTAACATTCATCAAAATTCCATCCATAATGAGGGTTATAACCTATAACATCATATGGTGATCTATCAAACATATTATTTCCCTTATATCTCTCATAGAGTGCAACCTCAATAGGTTCCAGTAGCATACCTCCCTAACAATATTTGTCAATGAAAAACCTTGTGTTGACCATACCACGAAACCCCGATCCATTTTCAATGTCAACCCTAAACATAGGGGGAATTTCTCAATTTCTTTAAAACCAAGGGATACTAAGAACTCAAGAAGATCATAAAATCTATCTATCCACAATTATCACATGATCAGTCATTTTTCAAAGTTCCAATGGGTACCATAAATTTTAAGCGATTACAACCTTGATCTAATTTCCAATCAATAGGTGTTAGATCTCACATCACCCGATAACATGATCCAACTAATAATCACATGAGTTAAAAGTCATTAAACCAACATAAAACACTAATTCCATGAGATATTTCAAGTTACAATAACTTGTAAAACCCTTTATGGACCACATTCTATTGTATAAGAAATGTATTATAATGATGATCAATAATGACTATTATCAAAATAATCATACCAAAAAATGTGCACACCCCAGTTATACCCTATCGTATCATCTGAATCATACCATATCAAGTCATTCAATTGGATTTGGAGATCACTAACCTTAGTATCTCCTCCACAAAATCTAGGCATTTTACCCATACCAAGTTCTACTCGCTGACCCATGTTCCATATCTAGAATAAAAGAATAAATACACTATCAATTAATCTAAGATATAAAAATATAGTATTATGATATTTCAACTCATTAGGAACTATAAAATCAAGTAATACCATTGATCCTTCCCTCAAAACATAATGTTGATACCACGATCACTAGCACTCAAGGATCTTTAACCTCATTGAAACCCCAGGCATCTCACATGCCTATATAATATATGTGGTAACATAACTCATGAACTAATATCATAACCCAAAGCATATAACCTTGGTTCCATATCTTGGGGTATTCAAAAATCACATTTTGTCCCCTCTCTGAGGTTACCCTCTTTTAATACAACTAATCACAAACCAAATTCCCTAATCACCAATATGTTGAGCCATATATCAAGGCACTAGGCTCTCCCAACTTGCTTCTAAACCATATTTAACATATATAAAACTAATGGGGGAATCATCTATGCTCCCATACCCAAATAATAGAGTATCCCATATACTAAAATACCCACTATAGTGTACATATACCTTATATAAGGCATCACTTTCTCGAGCCAACCACACCACACAGGACCCCATCCTTATTTTGAATCTTCACTATAGGATACCACCCAGAGTATCATGTCACATCCATCATCCCATAGAGAAATCATCATATGATCCTACTTATTAAGAACTCCATATTCATAACTTTTTTTAAGTATGATGACATCAATAATCTATATGAGAAAAAACCATATAGGTTTCTTTTGACACTTTAAATAATGGAACCAAATTTTCTTGCCTAGATATAGTACCAAGGAAATATAATTCCTATAAAGACCCAATAAGTCTCATTATACATCCCTTAAAATAGTAATTGAATACTTATTAGGATTATATATGGGCCTGTTTATGTTGGGTCTGGGGGATTTTGGACCCAACCCAAAAAAATGTAGATGGGTTGGGTTACCTATTTCATGCCCAAAAACCCAACCTGACTGACCCATTAATAACCAGTTTATGTCAAGTCAGGTTGAATGAGTTTTGGGATCTATTAAATAGTTAATAATAAATTAATCATAATAAAAGGCATGGTTTTAGAAAAATAACACCATCACAAAATCCTAAAAAAATTATTCTAAGTAGTGGCATAAAATACCAAAAAATAATAATTGAACCTATGATAAAAAATTAAAAAAATTGTTACGAAGGAACACTCTCCCATCATAAAATCAACCAAGATGAGAATAAAACTACACTAGTGGGATACACCCCAAAATCACCTATAAACCGAAAACATATCAGGAAAATAATGGTAAATTAAAACAATTAAATATATAATTAAAAAAATACCAAACCTCAATGAAGCATAATCCTTGAAAATTTCAGCTGTAAATAGTATGTCAACATATATAGTAAATGATTCATTTACCATAAACCATAAAATAATTCATTTGTTTTTTACTCTTGAAACTATAAATATGCTACCAAAACAAATGAACATTTCATTGACCTATAGATCCAAAAACCATAAACCAACTTGGTATGTTAGAAATGTTAATGAAACTATAAATATATATCTATAATAGTAGGAGATATAATATAAAATACATATATTCATATTTGTATCATGAACATGGGATTATAATGTGAAAACATACTATAATCATCTCAATTGATCTATAATATTTTAAAAAGAATATAAACTCTATCCATATGAAACATACAATACTGTATTGAAATTCTATTTTTCTTTATAGTCCTAGAGTAAAACCAGCTCTCATTTTCCATCATCCTAGAGTTAAACATTGACTATTAATTCATTCATGCTCTGATCACTCAATAATAATAATGATGTATTATGTCCCTTATTTTTATCATCATTTTATAACCATGAATAGATTAACATTACCAAACTGAAATGATTCAAAAATATTTCATAATTTTTTCAGATTATTAACAAAATTATATTTCTATTCAAAGAATATAAAGTTATTCTATGAACTTTTAAAGGATTAATTTTCTTTAAGAGAAGGTAAAAGATGAAAATAATAATAAAATACCACAAAATTATAATCAAATGGTAAATTATCTAACATATAAATTTCATTAAATCTTTTAAGAAAAGTGTAAAAAGTTTCATTAACTATGACCGTACTGAGTGTTAATTCATAATTGTTATAAGTGGTACTTCTTTACACTACTTTTTGAATTATATAAAAAAATGAAATATATGTGTTGTGTCACAACACATAAATTTATTTGTATTATATTTATTAAAAAATTTTAAACATAATATAACAAATTTAAAATAATTAAACAATTACTTTGGTAAAGAAATTTTGGTAGAAACAATTTCATTATATTTAAACAAAAACAGGAATATGTTGGTTGAATTAACTCTATAAATTATAAAAAAGTATAGAAAGGTTTTATTTAAAGAATTTATTAAAAAATAAAATGTTTATACATTATTTTATACTTTCCCACTATCCTTGATTATATTTTATATAGATACACTTTTGTATTTAATAATGGATGCCATATACTAAAAAAAAAAATTGAAAAACAATTCACTATTTTTTACTTTACAAAAAGTGGTTTATAATTGAAAAATAATATAAAAATTATTAATATTTTTAGTGGTGTCTGATTCAATAAATTCACTTCTTCTAGTTTATTTTAAATTTAAATTGTATTATACTCTATAATCCAATTTTGGAAAAAAATTAATACCTCAATGATATTAGGATTCAAAAATCTATGAAATTGAATAAGGAATCATCCACCTATACTAAATTTTGACTCAAATGGTACTGTAGATAACGAAATAGCTAGAATATCTCTGAAAATGCAAGACAAAACTTGATACTTTCTTGTCTTTTCTTTCCATAATCTCAAAATATATAATCTAGAAAAACCATCCAAATAATAATAAAAATATAAATATCATTCTAATTCATTTATTTATTGTGTTAATTTTATTTTCCTTTTCTTTGACCTATACGAATATTTAAATTTCTTATCATCCTCACTTAAACTATTGCTATCATGAATATGTGAATCTTGATGAGAACTTGATTCATATTGATCAGAAGGTATATGAAATTTACATTGGTAAAACTCAGAGATTTTATTCATAATAACTATTAATTTACTAATCAATCTATTATTATATTAATTTTAAAAATTAATTTCCAAACTAGCCTAAACATAATCTAAATATTTCTAGGATCAAGAAAAAATATCATAATTAAGAGAAAATTAAAATTGGAATCAACACCCTAATACTTTTCCAACTTCACATCCATTTTTATATCCATTTTACTCACAATATTATCCTTACTTTTCATAAATTACCTTATTTTTATATATATGTCACAATGACTAGGAAATAAAGTGTTAATTGTCACATAGGAAAAACCAATTCAATTGTGACATTATAAAGGATTTTTAAAAACATAAAAAATACATGACTACGATCCCAATCATATGTTGTATGAGGAACATTTTCACTGACAAGATAACTCATTTAACTCTAATCCTCCTCAATGCGAATAAAAACTCTCTCGTACTTCATAAAAACTTCCAACATGAAGTAATAAGAATTCCACCTTGTAGGAACATCATGACTTATGCACTATTTACTAGGAAATTTTAAATCCTCATTATTATAGTTGAAACAAGCCAATCTTGATGGATAACTTCTCATAAGAATGAGGCAAACTCAGATTCTATAAATTAATGTTGATATTTCCTTTAACACATCACTAAAAATATAGTTTGAAATGTGTCAATAACATCGTGTATGCATATAATATCCTTTAAGAATAGACCCATAATAATCATTATCCCTTCCCACTAACTAAATGATGGCTTTGTTATTATAAAATTTACTAACCATTATAATAGTTTTAATCCTTTTAGTAACCCATTATTTTACTATTTATTCTAATACTCATTCAAATGTTTCACTTTTATGATATGAAACAAGACAAAACCTGATTATTTTTTTATTCAAGACCCAATCATCATTAATAAAATGTGTAGTCACACACATATAATTTAGATCCTTATTTAATGTCTATGTATCATTATTAAAAAATTATATATAAGGAATCTACAAAACATATAATTAAATTTCTATTTCTCAATCAAATTTAATTGAATTAAATATCTAGAATCAATTTTCCTAGATGGAACTTGAAATTTAAGTTGAAAGAAATTCAATAGATTATATAAATCCATGATTCACAATATTTTTGAAAGATAACTCAACAATGATTATAACTATAAAATAGATATTTTTTACTATTCTAGGTTAAAATTTACTATTGAAATTTTAACAATATCATCATCATAATCTTTCCACTTCTTTATAAATCCAAAAATGGTGTTACTTTTCTTATAATTTTTCTGGGTATTTTTATTTCACATTTTCAAATTAAAATTCAAATCACTTTTTTTAAGTTTTCTATATGTGGAAGAATAATCTTTACTATGTGAATTAAAAAAATTTCTTCCATATTTGTTCTTATGAAAATAATCTCAAGATAGAGAAACTTTATAAGTTTATTTGTGAATTTTTACCTTATGATGGGATGGATCACCTTTAGTTTGTTCAACTAGTTTTCCAAAATTGATACACCATCCTATTTCTTTAATTATATGAGAAGTTAGAGTAGACTCCATTTGACATCGAGTTCCCATGGAATTTTGAGTATATCCAGATGTACCAACTTTCATGAGAATTGTGAGGATCTAGATGTAGACTAATTCATAACACCCATAGAAGAATCATGTGGATTTTTAATTATTTATAGGGTTATTTGATTAGTGTTTTCATGATGCAGGAGAAAAAAATGGAGGGAGGAAGATGTGAATAAGAAAAAAGACAATATAAAATTTTATGGATAGTGATTTATAGTGATTGAAAGTGCATGAAACCACCAGGAGGGGGATGAGGGATGATTTTTGAAGTTCAATTTTGGATTGATGAACAGAAAGGGATGGAAGAGGAAGGGTATATGAACATAAGACTAACAAGGAGTATTGATAGGTATATGAGTCTGAATGAGAGAGTAAGTAAGGAAAAGATTTGGGGTTTTCTTTCAATATTGAATCAAAGGCACAAATAGAGTGGGACATGTGAGTAGAGAGTGAGTGATAGACGTTTAATACATTGGTTTTTTTATATTTTAATAATTATATAAATTTTTCAGCTTGATCGAGTATGGTTGGGTCATTAATTTTATAGACTTCTACCTGAAACAACATGTATATGGGTTAACCTACAAAAAGTCGACCGAACCCAACCCAAACCGATCAAGTTAGTTCAGGTTTAGACACAAATAATACTCATCATTAATGATCACCCATATTTATAATCCACATGACCTTCTATTAGAATAAATACAACATGGTTTAACTAAGTTGAATGAAACCAACAAGTTATATGGGAAAAACATTTAATTTTTTATTGATACTTTAAACAATCAAACCCTTATCATGAGTGATATCAATTACACAAAAAGTAGGAGTATTTCATGTGAGTCCTACGTGGAAAATATTATTTATATACGTAGGATTCTTTCCAATGGGATAAAATCCCAAAACCAAATAATTGTAATCCAAAAAATCAAGTGCGTCACTCTAGGTGAAACTATACAACTATAAAAGATGGGAATATGAAAAAAATATAATATCCCTATAAATATGGACGTTTTGTCAGTTTGTTTATAAAACACTAATATAATTTCTATCACATTATATGACACATTCCTATACCACATGTCCACTGTATGCTCAAATAATAAGAAAAAACAAAAAAGTATGATTGCAATTTATAATATCCTTCTAGCTAGAGGCTACTGATTGGTGAACTGATCAACATCATCCGGTGACCTCAGGTGTGCCTACTCATACACTAATAAATTATTAATAACAAATATGTTCTAAGGTTTTACCATAGGGAGACTACACACTCATATAAGAGTAAACATAGATCATCCAATTCAATAATCAGAGCACATAGATGAAAAAACACAATAGTTCTATAACATAGGATGTGCATAAGCATCTAGTCATACATACACATGGTCATATCATCTCCCAACATTGATAATCCACTGAACCAATTACTTATAAAAATAAAAAAATATAAGGATGATCTAATACTATTCGTATTCCTCATCTCATCCCAATCTCCAATCTATCTAACTTATCTCACTTGATCATGCAACTCTAGGCCTATTCCTTACCAAAACCTGTGATCATTGAAGGTCTTCTCAGGTAACCAAGAGCCATGACCACCTAATAAGGGTTTGATTATATCTCTATTAGAAACCCCCAACAAGATCCTAAATATAACCATTATAGGAGTGTATGAACATGTGATCTACTAGTAATAAATAAAACCTCATGAAAGCATAAATAAATTGACACAATTTATCCATTGGTTCTAAATTGACACATGATATAGATTATAATTTCTTCATCTAGTATTGATGTATATTTGAGAACAATTTACCACCTAGGGGAAATATACCCAACATTAAAATATAAGAAGGCATGCAGGGGAAATGTACCCACCCTCATAATATAATAATCCATATGAATGAAATATTCCCATCCCTAAAACCATCATCTACCCAGGGTCTTAGCACACACATAATCATCATCCTATCATATGGGCATCACACCCTAAAAAAAAATATACCCAAGGGGACTCATCATACCTCAAAACATTGAGAAATATTATACACCTAGTGGAGTCACATCCCCTTCCCAAAAGCATGTATCAAGCCTCCATTTCCTAATAGTCACATCCAACCTTTGACACATGAATTCTCATTCAAAAATAATATATTCTTCAATAAAAAAATATACTTGGGTTCAATAGCTCAGCCCAAAATAAGGATCCACATGCACCTAAGGAATCCTACCCCATAAACTCAATCATATCATATTTATAAATAAATAAACACACTTGGGTAGAAATCACATCCCATAAACTCTCATCATAGACCTCATAGGTTTTAATTATACCTAAAATCAGTACACATTCACTATACTAGCCTCTCAAGAGCCTAACCATCCCATCACTATAGCTATATAAAGATCACATTTTTGACTTTCAGTTTCTATAGTGAGACCTCATGTATAAAAATCATATTATTATAAATTAATTCTTTCTAGGGTTAAAATATCACTTGGGAACCCCCCAAAGACCCCTAAGTCACAATCTTTCCAGGATTCCCTACACGAGATCCTCATTCTCAATATCACCTTCTAGGACCAAGCCTAGAACTTGAAAGGTATATTGGCCCTGAATATTATTATGATCACGTCATGGATTTACATTCCTTATAGGATAATTTCCACTAGGAAAAAACCAAGGATATTACATAATTATAATCTCATGTTTTGATCCATCCAAGGTTGTTCCTCTCACCAAACCTATAATCAGTCCACCCAACCTCTACCCACTCAGGTTCTCACATTCTATAGGGTCCCTTTCTTTAATTGACTATCCAAATATCTATACGGTGTCTCAAAGTACTATCATGATATACTCGTCCTAATAATATTTTTCCGACACTCTCCTCTATAAGGAGGTTTTTATAACTCCTACACTTGATCCACTACATTATGTTCCTTTCATTTATATTATAACCCTCAAGTTTATATCTATTTCATATCCCATTTTTATAATCTAGGCCTCAACCATCAGTAATCAATACATTATCCCAACATGGAAAGTTCATAATAGGCCTTGGAACATACTTCCAAATAGAGGCATGTGTTTTAACTAAACAGTTTAATTAAACAAAATGAGTCAATTTCCATCAATGGCATGGCCAAATATTACCTACATAAAAATAAAATGCATTACTATAGGGGAATGTAAAAGCGACCACCTAACTCTTATAAAGTTATCTCCTTTAATTCATGGCCCAAAAACTCTCCACCACAATCATTTAAGCTTAAATCATATCCCATGTACCTAAATAAATCATATTCTTATAAATTAAATAATTATAAAAAATTATAATTAATTATTCATCTAAATTTAAGTAGGAATAATATCTAAAAATCATCGATCAACCTCCACTCAATGAAACCTCCTGAAACAAGGTGATGTCCACTCATAACATGCATTCAAACAAAATTTCCATTAAACCCCAACACAAAACATTGATTCAACAGTCAATTTTATAAAATTTAGATAAACCCTTATAAAAAATAACCAAGTAACATTCCTAAAAAATGATATGGAATATAATAATATCATCATCATAATATTCCCTATATCCATGAAAATAAAAATCCCTGTAATTTCATATGATTTCCACTATAAACTAGTAGAAATAATCACTAAATTAGAAACCATATAACAATAAAATCAAAGGTGATTTATGGGAAACCAAAACATATGGAATAAGGGAATTAACACAACCTAAATAACTAATTAAATCACCAAGAAAACACTCTGGATATATGTGAAAATAATAGTGTGAGAGAATGGGTGGGACTGGATAAAATTTATTTTACCACATAGTTGTTTAACAATAAGGGTGAGGTTCTTGACTGGTAAATTATCATTCTTAACCTCTTAAAAATGACGCACATGCCTTAGTTTTGGTGAAACCATCCCTTAAGGAGAGGCATGGACCAATTCCCTCCTATCCTTAAAAATGAGATCTCATGAACCCCACACCTCTTGGAACATGAGATCAGAAAGAAGAGGGTTCAAACCTCTATCAACACCAATCATAGTATGACCTTATAGGTTAAAAATACAATTCATCTACTACATTATATCATTATATGACCATGGATTCATGGAATGATTGGATACAAATTCATAATTTCATTAAGGCCTTAGTTCTTGCTTTTATTCTCACCCAAGAACTAATTAAGTCATTCATGACTCAAAATATATCCAAAACATCTTTTTGATATTTCCCAACAATCATAATTATGGTAAATTGTTTTTATCTAAAAAATAAACCCTCATTAGAATCGAAATCAAAACTTCCCCTAAAATTCATATCCTAGAAAAGGTATGGGTATTTAGACTAAACCTATGAGAGAGTAATGTTTATATGAGAGAGTTATTTAAATTATAAAATAGATATATACATATGTGATAAATAAAAAATATAAAATTGAAATAGAGTGAATTTAGTGTCAAAGAAGGTGAAGAAAAAGGGAAGAAGGAGAAATAAGGAAGAGCTTGTGCCAGTAATTATGGAATCTCATAAGGAGAAAAATGATCTTATTTCACTAATGAATTTTAAGTATTTATGTGATTTTTAATTTATGATTATAGGTTTATTAATTATGGAATTCCTATTTTATTCTAATTACTTTTGGCCATGGATCATATTATATTGGATCAGGTAGGAGTGTAACATCCCGAGTTTTGGAGTGGGTTGAAATTCATTGTGAATTTGAACTTTTTTTGGGTGGTAATGTCAAATATTAAATTTATATTCAAAACAAAAATCTTATAATTGGATAAATTGAAAGTTATTTTTTTGTATGGGGTTATTGTCTTGGGAGGTTTCTTGAGAGTTTGATTAATTTTCCGAGGTGTCGATCCTAGAAAGCTCAGATTTTTGGAGAGAAATCATGATGTGCATGGTTGATGCACAATTAGTTTAACCATGAAGGTTAACCATGAGGCACATTTACTTAAGGGGCATGTTTTTTTAAACCATGAAAACCCATTTAGGTGACTGTGAGGCCTAGTCTAGTAGAGTTGGAGGTGTCTCATAGTTTGGTTTAACTATGTGAGAGAAGGAACATGGTCGTGCAGGTGGTTTATAATTTATTATAGAGGTGTGACATAGGCTATTCATAGTTTTAAAAACCACAATCTTATCCCACACCCGTAATGTCACTTTAATAGTATCTATGAATGGTTTGAACATGGTTAGATTAAACTATGTGACCTAACCATGCAGGGTGTGGCCTTTAAGTAGAGGAGGCCGCATGGTTGGTGCATGGTTTTCCAAACTGTGCGGTCAAAGCATGATTTTCATTAATGGGCTGGAAAAGACTATTTTAACCTCCAGATTATTTATTTTCCTCTCCCTACTTTCTTACTAATTCTTGAATATATTTTTGAATTCCTGAGAGGTCCTCCTCCTCTCCTTCCCAGGATTTGAAGAATCTCCCTCATCCAGATTCCTATTTCTTCCTCATCGATCTTGTTGGACTCCTCTCATTAAAAGCTTCATTAGTTTAAATAATTTACTAATTTATAACACTATAAATTACACTATTATTAAGTGATATCCTTTTCCCTATTTTCCTATATTTTTTCTAATCTTATTATTTTTTCCATTTCAGCTAAAACTAAAGCTTGATAATGTACGAGTGGACCGTACTAAGCATGAGGTAGGTGGTCTAGCTATTTACCTAAAATTATAATCATATTTTATCATGTTTAATTTTTTCATGCACCGAAATTACCAGCATAACCTCAATATTATTTAATTGATTAAATTAATGGTTATTATTATGTGTAATAAGACCCTAACTACCTATGAATTAATGTCATGGAGCATCTAAACTGACATGAGACACCCTTATGGGTGTTCCCCTCTTTAAATGCATAAAAACATTTTGATTTGGTAAGTAGTAATTCATTATTATAATAGGGTATAAATTACCTTTAAATCAGAGAAATGTAATGATAATTTCATAAGATAAATTCTAGACCATAAGTTTAGGTCCCTATACTTTATGAAGTAGATTGAATTTCTTGAATTGAATTAGTTTTAGAGCTTGTTAACATTGTTTGGGGGGTATGGTATGAGTTAGTTTTGATCATAACCTTTCATACACTTTAATCCGTGGGTGATACATGGGTCCTTATATAAGGGTAACTAGGATGGGCATGTTGTTATTTATACTTAGAAAAGATAAATGATTGTAAATATTCCAAGAGTGATGATTTTATTATTTTTATAGATTTCCTTGGATGAGGTCAATAGGAAGGTCAATTAATTACCAATGAGAAATACTGGTTCCCTAGGGTAGATACCTTGGATGGACTCTGTGGGTGACATTGTTACACCACACATTAGTGATACTTGGTCCCCTATATTTTACACTTGGGACGAGCTGAGAGGGTCGTGTTTACACTGTGTTAAGAGTGACACTTGAGAATTCTATTATGGATTACCTTAGATGGAATGTTATGGTATAGGGTATTTTTATTGCTCATAGTGAAATATATGGAGTACTATATATGGTTTACCTTGGAAGGTCCCATGATTCCACTTATTAGAACTCTAAATATACCTGATATATATTTTCTAAGAATTCCATTTAATTAAATTAAAGGATGCATCTTCCAAGAGAAATAAATTTCTTGGGTTTGGTAAAAGATTGATACTTTCCTTATTATAGGATTAGTTAAATTAATTTAATGTATGATATATATCTCTTGTACACCCATATTATCTTTGTATAGGTTACCTTCCATTAAGAGATATCCGGCTTAGGCGAAAGTAGGTAGTATCGGTCAGGTGTCCTGAGAGGAACCCGATCTGATGTCATTTATTTTTCTTTTACTATCTTACACATATTATTATTGTAAAACTAAAAATTTTATATAAATAGGATGTATTTATGTAGAAACCATTAGTGTTGGACTATTGAGTATGTCTGAAACCATATTTGTGCCACCATTGCACTGGGGTACCCAAAATGATATCATGTTTTCAGGATCAGGTTTCTGGATTGTACATGCATACTGTTATACTTCTTAGATGGTATGAGGTATTGGATAAAATTATGAATAATGTGATCATGATTCTATTGGAGATAACTACTTTGTATTTTATTTATTTATTTCTTTTCTCAGTCTTGTTATGCACTGTCCATCCTTGCTAATATTTTGTTAAGAGAATGTTCTTGCATGATCATTATTCTTTCATTATTAATTAACATTTATTATTATCTTCCACTTTATTTAATTATTTATTCTTATTCTTTACCTGTATCTAATTTAGAGGGTATATTCTCCCTACTTTACCTCAATTTGACCATTGCGGCTAGTTGTCAGATTCTAGTGTATGGGGAGGAAAACTTAGTACCTAGTGTCCAACCAACTTATTGAACTGTTTAAGTGGATCTTGGGTTGGGATGAAACAAATGGAATTAGATATTTTCTTTTACTATTGGGTTTTATTATTTTGTAATGGTAGATAGGAGATTAAGAAAGTGTTATCACTTGGTAAATAACTTTTTTCTGGGTCTACTAAACCCATGCATGAGGGAAAGATCAAGTTTCCAGAGATGATATTATTTATTATGATGGTATTACAGTTTATTGTTATGTAACCTTGAGTGATTTTCATACTTTAAATTATTATTTATTTATAGATTATGATTTTAACTCTTGGCCTAGTATAGAAATGAAGAATTACTGCATGTATAATTCTAGACACTTTGAGATTAACACGCCTTGTATATGTCATTTCATATAGGTTGAATTATAATTTTCCCGATGCATGATGTTTTGTATTCCTTACTTAGTTATTAAAAATTAGTATTATTTAAATACCTTGTCATATACAATATTACTTTTTGTAAATGCCAGGTTTGAATGTTTCCTCCTTATGTAGGAACTTTCCATGTTTGTTTCCATTCCTACCTATACTTATTACTTGAGATGGCATGGCCATTATATTTATGATATGTGGTTGACTAAATAAAATTTATATATTAAACTATATTATTTTTCCCCCATAGCTTTATTGCGTAATTATATTTAATAAACCGACTATTTTATGTTTTATCCATGAACCATTGGTTTCATGGGCTAGAAAATTTATGGTTTTGATAAAATGGGTGCTCGATTTAAATTTATATAATTTATGGGCACTTTATAAATTGGGAAATGGTGACCCATATAATTGAACCATATTATATAGACTTATTGTAGGTTGAAATTAAAACATGATAATCTCATTGTAAATGAGTGGGAACCAATGGTTGAATTTATAATGTCCATGGACCATTATAAATTGGAAAATGGTAAGTGAAAATTAGGTTGCAATTACATGAATGCCAATTATAAATTATAAAGGCACATACCTCTATAATTTGGGAATGGGGATTCATCTAATTGGACAATTAGGTGAATTAAGTAATATTTAATCATGGACCATAATTAGGTGGTTAATGAGTTAAATTGGTTGAGACATTAAAATATAAAGCAGTTATATTTGGGAATGGAAACCCATATGACTGAATTTCCAAATGCACAACTGGACCCACACACATAATTTGGGGCTTGTTTCTTATAAGAAAAATATACTTGACTAAAGTATGTCAGTCTAGAGATGATATGATTATGTACTAAATTGATTGAGGATGTTTTGAAAATATATAATGAAATAGTTAGACACTTATAGGTGTTGATTCAATAAGGTTTTCCTTATGAATTTTCCATTCCTTCTTGTTTTTAAAATCACAAACACCTTATCTTAAGGAAAATTTCATTTTACCCCTATTTTACTTCCATAAGGAAAATTTACTTCCTAAAGAAAATTTACCCCTACCTTGTTTTCATTGTTCATATCAATATTTTTCTTAAGTATAAAAATCAGATTCATATCCAAAACCTCGAAATCATATAATACTTAGATATGAAGCATTATGTTTTAGGATTTTAATTCCTGTTAAGAACTTTTATGAAGTTTTACTCCAAATTCCCTGTTATGAACTTTTATGAAGTTCAACTCTAAATTCTGATTACGAACTTGTATAAAGTTATAAACTATGAATTCTAATGATGAATTCTGATTACGAATTCCCATTATGAATTCTGATGATGAATTATGATTACGAATTCTCATTACGAATTTTGATGATGAATTCTGATTACGAATTCTCATTATGAATTCTAATGACGAATTCTGATTACAAATTCTCATTATGAATTCTGATGAAGAATTATGATTATGAATTCTCATTATGAATTCCTTAGAAAAACAGAATCTGAATATCCTAGTACTATATACTTCAAATTCATTTTTACTTAGATTCCAAACTTTCATTTACCTTCATTCCGAATATTAGTTTTGGTTATGCTTACACTTGATCTATTACAAGATGATGTCGTACTTTCAGTTATTAACTAAACGTTGTTTGATTGAAACGTGTACAGGTCCCTCCAAAATTCAAGGAAGAATTCGACCATTGGAGGGGGGAGGTGACTGTTGTATCTGTGCCTATAAATAGGAGCTCATTTGAAAAGAAGACACAACTTTGACACAACTTTGACACAACTCTGACATCTGTGATTACATGCTGTTGAAGTGATTTCTAGAGAGAGAGAGAGGATCTTATCAACTCTCAAGATTCGTGGAGAATTTTTGAACAACTTTTTCAAAATTTCCCTTGTGCATATTTTCTTTGTGCGACTCTAATTGTTGTTGTGTACAATCGAGGGCTTCCAGGGATAGGAAGACAGAGGTTCTGACACCTTGAAGTTGAGGGATTCCTTGTTGAGGAAGACAGAGGTGCCGACTACCTAATTGTTGAGGGATTGTGGGGATAGCAAGACAGACTCCGATATTCATATCAGGGGCTTACCCTGGTGTGGGTAAGACAGACTTTCTTGATAGTATAAATGAAGGGACCTTTATCCAAGGTTGTTGGATACCCTTATCTTTGGGTTAAAAGACTTATTACTTGTTACTTGTTTAGTTACAAGTTTTTCCACTGCATTTGTATTGTTAAGGAAAGTATAACTATCTTGTACTTCCTTACTCTTGTACTCTGATATAGATAGATTCTATATGCTTTAAGGTAGAATCTTCAACTTTGTAAACTTTAGTTAAGTTTCATTTTTGGAATCAATTTTATGGAATTTAGCAAGTGGTTAGAACTTATATAGGTCTTGTGAATTATCTTGTTTAACATTGTTAATCATAACCATCTTTAAATGTTACAAAGTAATTTTTAAAAGGTTCTATTCATCCCCCTCTTGTATCTATCTGAGAATCTCATTCTTATTTTGGTCATACATTTGGTATTATAGAGTATGTCATACTCAGACATACCATCCTAACAATTGGTATTAGAGGCAGGTTTAATATGAATTAATCTAACGATTAGATTCATAAGATAATTCTCGGAATTGAATTTTTGGATTCACACTTCCAGTTTCATATTTCTTTTGGAATCTATTTTTTGGACTCATAGTTCAGATTCACTTTTTCGTAGAGATACCTTTACTCTATATTTTTTCTTGCTTAGAATATTTTCCTTGTTTATAAACTGTTTCTACTAATAGGTGTTTTTGGAAATAATTTTATTAAAAATGGTAGGAATCAATGTTGGTTCTATAGACAATATCAACCCAACCAAACCACCTATATTTGATGGTAATGATTACGAATATTGGAGAGATCGAATGCAGACTTTCATTATCAATATTGGGGTTGAAAATTTTGTTATGCTTACCAGTGGATCCAAAATTCCTGATAAAGTAGTAAGTGCCTTTAAAAATCAAGAAAAGTATGAATATAAACTTAATTATATGGTACGCGATAATTTACTTTTTTCAATGACTAGAAATATATATAGCCAAATTTCATCTTGTGAATCAGAAAATTCTATATGGAAGAAACTAGAAGTTACTCATGTTGGAACTTCCAAAGTAATTGAGACCAGAAGTGTCATGCTTAGAGCTGAATATCATGGTTATAGTTTTCCTTATGGTGAACCCATATGCAAGGTGCAATAGAGATTCATGACTACTGTGAATAGTTTACAATCAATGGGTGAAAAAAGATTGGATGATGAATCCCTTGTGGACATGATCATCGACATCATTCCAAATGAGTGGGAATCTAAAAGAACTTCAATTGATGAGAATAGAAAGGTCACTCAGATTACCCTTGATGATCTGTTTGGAACTCTTCTTCAGCATGAGACTAGGATGAAGAGAGATGCTGATATTGTAAAGAAGAAGAATGGAAATAACAGTGTATATTTTAATACTAATTCCAATCATATTAAATCCAAGACTCATGAATGAATTACTAGATCCATATGTAAGAAAGTTGTTTTTCATTACGAATCTAGTAGAATTTAATCCTCAGAAAATGAATTAGCAAATCTTGCTCAAAGGATGAACAAGATAGTTGGACAAAGGAACTTTCAATCCAAATACAAGAATAAGGAAAGGAAAGACAAGAAAGATTCTGAAGTTACATGCTATGAATGCAAGAGATCTAGACACATAAGACTGGACTAACCTATGCACAAAAGAAAAGAAATAAAGGAAAGGCATTCTAAGAAAAACAGAAAGAAGTATTATAAGTCCAAAGCTAAGAAAGTATTGAAAGCTAATGACACATGGAGTGACAGTGGTGGAGATTCTTCAGATGAATCTTCGGATTATGAATCTTCTAGATAGAAGAATCTTGGTCTTTTAGCCAGGTTACCTATTGATAATCATTGCTTGATGGCTGAGGTACACAATGCTGAATCAATGACCAATGTTTCTTTAAATTCTAATAACAGTAAATATTATAACTCTTCAGATGAAGAATCCTTTTCTAATGAAGATAATACTTTACCAACCTATGAAGAAGTTTCCAGGTTTTCCAAACTCCTTCAGAATGAGAATTCAAAACTCATAAAAAAAATTGATAAGGAAATTTTTTGGAATACTATTCTCACTAAGGAAATATCAGATCTTTCTAAAGATCTTAATAAGAAAAATCCCGATTTTGAATGTATTTCAAAAAATCTTGAGGAAGTAAGTTTTGAGAGGGACAAACTTTCTAAAGATCTAGAAAACGTAATTTCTAAGAAAAATGTTTTCGAGCCTAGCTCTAGTTCAAAATAAAATGTTTTTGAAGATAAGAACTTAGTTATAAAGCTCAAATCCGAAATATTCTCCTTGAGGAAGTGTTTTTAAAACTTTACCCTAGGTAAGGAAAATTTTGATAAAATGTATTCACAAATCCTACCTCAAAATAATACTTTTGGTTTTTGTTATACATGTTCAAAATTTTTTTTAGTAACAATTACTTTGTTCCTAAAAGTACCCCATTCTGTACTAAATGTCATTGTGGTGGTCATTGGGAAAATAATTGTTCTCTAAACAAAACCCAATCTTTAGGAGTTCATAATACTTATTTTTTTTAAGATGTGGGTTCCCAAAATTTTATATTATGAGATTTCCAGATCCAAGCAAGTTTGGATTCCGAAAACCAAACTTTTTCTTATTTTCAGGAAAATAGGGAAAGTACCAACAAAAATACATGGTAAATGGATAGTGGATGTTCCCGGCATATGACTGGTAACAAAAAATATTTTGAAAAGATCATCAAGACGAAAGGAGGAAAAGTAACATTCAGAGATAATTCTCAGGGAGAAATTATTGGTATAGGTAACATCATTCTTCTTGGAAAAACATTGATCTCAAATGTTTTATTTGTTAAGGGTCTTAAACAAAACCTCATCAGCATAAGTCAATTATGTGATGAAGGCTACCTTGTGAATTTTAGGAATGATAAGTGCTTAGTACACAATTCCAAGAAAGAATTTATTCTTTCTTCCCATAGGAAAGAGAATGTTTACACACTAAACATAGAAGATCTTATGAGCCAAGAATTACCTTGCCTTAGTGCAATGGAAGATCATTATTGGTTACGACATAGAAGGCTAGGACACTGTAACCATAGGAACTTATGCAAACTTTCTAAGAAGAGACTAGTTAAGGATCTACCAGATCATAGATTCAATTCTTCAAAAGTTTGTGACCCTTGTCAATATGGTAAGCAATATAAATAAGTTTAAAATTTGTTGGTGAAGTCTCAACTAATGATTCATTACAGCTAGTGCATATGGATCTTTTTGGTCCTACAAAAACTGGAAGCATTGGAGGCAAATATTATGTATTTGTCTTGGTTGATGATTACACTAGATTTATGTGGGTCTATTTTCTAGAAAAGAATTCTGAAGCTTTTTCCTATTTCTAAAGTTTTAGATCACAAGTTAAAAATGAGAAAAATATTCCATTGAAAACTATTCTTAGTGATCATGGATGAGAATTTCAAAATTCTGATTTTGAAACTTTTTTTAGTAGAAAAGGCATTACTCATAAATATTCAGCACCTAGAACACCTCAACAAAATGGTGTTGTTGAAAGAAGAAATATAATTCTTAATGAGATAACTAGAACCATGTTGAGTGAGTTTTATTTTGCCAAACATTTTTGGGCTGAAGATGTAAGTACTTCTTGTTATACTATAAATCGTGTTTTGATTAGACCTTTTCTTAATAAAACTCCTTATGAGTTATGGAATGGTAGAAAACCTAGACTTTTTTACTTTAAGGTTTTTGGTTGCAAGGTATTAATTATGAATACTAAAGATAACTTACACAAATTCACACCAAAATATGATGAAGGAATTTTCCTAGGTTACTCCACAACTTCTAAGGCCTATAGAGTTTTTAACAAAAACACATGTACTGTTGAAGAGACAGTACAAGTCAAATTTGATGAAACTGATCCTTTTGTTTTTAAACTACCTCAACCTACATCCTCAGATGTATTTTCAAAAACTGATTATCAACCTATTATAGAAGATCCTTCTGAGAAGGAAAATGTTCAAGAAGATACTCCTGAAACATTTACCCCAGAGGATTTCTTACCATATATTGATGAACAAGTTTTACAAAACCCAAGTCAGTCATTTCTAAAGAATCGTCCTGGTGATAGTATCATTGGTGATGTCAATCAACCCCTAAGGACTAGAAGTTCCTTAAGAAATGAAGTAGAGCATCTAGAATTCCTTTCCCAATTGGAACCAAAAAGTACTGATGAAGCTCTAGGTGATGATGATTGGATAAAATCCATGAAAGATGAACTAAATTAATTCTAAAGGAACAAAGTTTGGACCTTGGTTGAAAGACCTAAGGAAACTTCTGTAATTGGAGTAAAATGGGTCTTTAGAAATAAGTGTGATGAAAATGGAATCATAGTAAGAAATAAATCTAGATTAGTTAAGGCTATAATCAACAAGAAGGAATAGACTATGAATAAACCTATGCTCTAGTAGCTAAACTTGAATCTATTCGTATTTTACTTGCCTTTGCAAAATTCTTCAATTTCAAAATTTTTCAAATGGATGTGAAATGTGCTTTCCTTAATGGTTATGTTCAAGAGGAATTTTTTGTTGAACAACCTCATGGATTTGAAGATAAAAAACATCTTGATCCTATTTTTAGACTTACCAAAGCTTTGTATGGACCTAAACAAGCCCCTCGAGCATGGTATGATAGAATTACAGGATTTTTGCTTCAAAATAACTATGTTAAGGGAAATGAAAATCCAACCCTTTTTATAAAGAAAGATAAGAAAAATGTTTTGATTGATCAAATTTATATTGATGACATTATATTTAGTTTTACTCTGCAATCTTTAACTGATTCCTTTTTCGATCTAATGAAATCTGAGTTTGAAATGAGTATGATGGGTGAGTTAACATTTTTCCATGGTTTTCAAATTTCTCAAAAACCAGAAGGAATCTACATATCCCAACATAAGTATATTAAATATATTCTTAAAAATTATGGATATGACAACACTAAGAGTATAAGTACTCCCATTGGTACCTCAAATACACTTGATCTTGATGAAGCTGGGAAACCAGTAGATCAAAAAACTTTTAGAGGTATGATAGGAAGTCTACTTTACTTGACAGCTAGTCATCCAGAAATAATGTTTTTAGTATACTTATGTGCAAGATATTAAATTCAATCCTATGGAATCTCATTTAAAGGCAGTAAAAGGGAGTTTTTGCTACTTAAAGGGAACCATGGATTTAGGACTATTTTACACTTCTGGAAATGATTTTGTTTTAAAAAGTTTTTCGGATACTGACTTTGGTGGATGTAAAATGGATAGAAAAAGTACATTGGGAACTTGTCATTTCTTAGGAGATTCATTAGTTTATTGGTCCTGCAAGAAGCAACACTCATTAGCACTCTCCACTGCTGAAGCTAAATATGTAGCAGCTGGAAGTTTATGTGCTCAAGTGTTGTGGATGCAACACATACTCACAGACTATGTCTTGAGGTTTACTAAGACACAAATTTTGTGTGATAACACAAGTGCGATTTCCATCAGTAAAAACCCTTCACATCACTCTCATGTAAAGCACATAGACATTAGGCATCACTTTCTTAGGGATCACACATAGAAAGGAGATATCATTCTTCAATTAATCGGAATGGAAGATCAAATTTCTAATATTTTCAAAAAATCTTTACCTACCGATAGATTCGAATACATTAAACAGAAGTTAGTAATTATAACCACGAGGTAATCTTCCTTCATTAACTTTCTGTTGAACCAATCTCCTTACAGCAATAAAATCCTTTTCATAGGGGGAGTACATCTGTTGTTGAATTTTTTCAAAATTTTTGTAATAAAATTTTCATAGTTAGTTTTTCAAAATTTTAGTAATAAAATTTTCGTAGTTGGTTTTTGAAATTTTCGTCATGGAAAATTTTGTAATGAGAATTTTCCTAATAGAAATTTTCCTAATGAAAATTTTAGTACTGAAAATTTTAGTAATAAAATTTTCATAATGGAAATTTTAGTACTAAAAATTTTCATAATGGTAATTTTTGTAATGGAAATTTTCATAATAGAAATTTTCATAATGGAAATTTTCGTAATGGAAATTTTCATACTCATAATTTTTGTAATCGAGTTTTGGTACTCAAAATTTTTACAATAAAAAATTTTGACCTTAAGTTTTTCGTAGTAAGTTTTTCATAGTAAGTTTTTCATAGTAAGTTTTTCGTATTGAGTTTTTTGTAGTGAGTTTTTCGTAGTAAGTTTTTCTTAGTGAGTTTTTCGTAGTGAGTTTTTCGTAGAGAGTTTTTCGAAGAGAGTTTTTCATAGTCAAATTTTATTCAAGAAGAATATCACCTATTACGAATAAACTTCCTAGCCAATCCGAAAGGTATTATTTCCTTACTCAACTTTTTGTAATTTTTTTTACTTGCTGGTATTTTCTCTTTTATTTTAATTTTTCAGATCCGTTTTTCCTTAAATCTGAATGTTTTTCCTTAAAACCTCAAAATATCGGATTCAAGATTTCCTTGTGGGCATGTTTTCAACCGTCAGATCATATCAGAGAGTTTCACAACCATTAGATTGGGTTTGTAAGATGAAAGGTCACTTCCATTGACTATATAAAGGGGACCCCAATGGTGTCCCACATCGGTTTCCAAGATCTCAAATCTTGAAGCTCTACCTTAGTTCTTAATACCATTCTGAATCTCTCAGAGTTCCTCTAGTTTGAAAGTCTGTAGAATCTTCTTCTCAAGAAATGTATACCTCGAAGACAATCTCAAAATGGAAAGTATACAGGGAAAGGTTGGTGCATCTGAACTTTTTCAAGTACGATTCTATCATTTCTAATAATATCAAGTTAAATTGATGGGAAGATGTCTGTATATATAAGCTAGGTGATCAAGACTCGGTGTATCTAGATTTACTCATAGAGTTTTATGATTCAGTGTGCTTCTTTAGGGAAGGTGATATAAAAATATTTTCATTCAAGTCTTATAAAAAAACCTACAAACTTTATTATACCAAGGCATCCATCTTGGTGGGATTATCATATGAATTAGAGACAAAATTTTTCTACCACAAACTTCCGAATGTTCAAGGTAGTTTTTTTAAGGTGAAGGCCTTGCAATCTCTTGGACTTTCTGATGTCAAGAAAACAAATATTGCTCATCTATCTTCTAATAATTGGATCCTTCAAATTTGGGTACAAGGTTTTTTAGTACCGATAAAAGGTGACAAATACACCCTCAAGAAGAGTGACATATATTTCTTAGATTTATTGGTAAATCTAAGGAAAATCAGTTTGATAAGGAATGTTCTTGTTACAATTCAGAAGATCAAGAATGGAAATATAAGATCCCAAATTATCATGTATCCAGCCTTACATTCAAAGATGATAGTTCGGTGTATTGAATCATTCAAGATTGCATGAAAACCCATGCTTCGGAATTGAAAATTTATGCTTGTTAGTGATGACACTCTCAAAAGAATGAAAATGGGATATTATAAAGAGACAAGAGAGTTATATGATCTACCTGAGGATGAGGCAGAAGCAAATATGGAAAATGATGGAAAAGCTGGACCATCAAAGAAACAAAGAAAGAAAAGAAAGCTGAAGGAAGTGGAGGAAACATACAAAACCCCCATAGCTAAGGAAGTCCATTCCGCACCTCCTAATCCGAAGAAACATAAAGCATATACGGATAAAGTGTTTGAAAAATAGAGGGAAGACAAGGAAAAGAGGAAAGAAGGGAAACCACAGTTTAGCTTGGATCCTACTGAAGCTAAGTCTTTAAGGGAGAAGACTTCTAAATACCTTGAGAAGGAAGAAAAAGAGAAGAAGACGAAGAAGAAAATGTCTGATGCTGAAGTTGTACAATCTCTTTTGAAAGCCACAGAAGTAGCTTATGAGAATATACAAGTACCGAAAACTTTCCTAGTCGAGCCTCTACTTGAGACTCTGGGAAAGAATTTCTTCACTCTGGAAAAATCTAAAGTGAAAGAAGTTTTTGAAGAAGTGGAAGTAGAAGAAGAAGAAGAATTAGTAGTAGAAGAAGAAAGTGGTGATTTAGATGATCTGATTAAACAAGTTGAAGAATATCAAGATAAGGAAAATCCATCAGGAAAATTACCTCTCTGAACATCTGAGGCCAAGTCCTCAAAGCTTGTCACTCCTGGAAAGGAAGAAGAGAAAGATAGAAAGAAAGATGAAGACAAGTAAGAAGAAGAAGTAAATGAATTATCTGAGGAAGAAAGCTATAAAAATAACTTTATTGAGGAAGGAATAGAAAAAGATAAATTTGATGATGATAGAGTTGTTCAATTATCCGATAGCAATCATAAATCTCTTGATGATCAAGTCATACTGAAGATTGATAAGGGTAAACAAGTGGTTGGTGATTCTCAAAGAAAATCTACAGTGAAGAGGAAGAAAGTTGTAGGAACTTCAAAGAGGAAGATTGTTGATCTTGAAAAACCACTCTCACTAAGTAATGTCTCGGATTCGGAGTCATCCTCACTTGGTCATGTTTTTGTGGAGCAGTCTTTGAAGAAGCTAGTCGGTTCCAGTCTGACTTTTAGAAACATAGATTCTAGATGCCAGATGCTCTAACACACTTTTAATCAGAAGTCAGATTTGGTGTCCATGGTGATGGAAAAGTGTGTAAAGATATAATCATATTTCAAAAGATTTATTATATGATTCAAAGCTCAAAGGAATTCCTACAAGAAAATTACCACTTGGTCAATGAAGATCATCCATAATATGGCAGAGCTTGATGAATTTCAAGAGGAAGTAAAAAAGGATTTTGATACCGAAGATTCCAAGATCAAGGATCTTACAAACAATTTTCATGAAAAGCTGTCCCTAGAGCAAAATATTCAGAATAAATTGGTGAAGGATCTAAATGGAAAGCTTAACTCTGTTGCTCAAAGATAGAATGGGGAAAGATATCTCCGAATTGAGATCGAAGAGAAGCTTGTAAAGCAGGATGATGTTTTTAAGGCTCAGTATGAGGCTCTGAAGTCTCAAGATGACAGAATTAAAGCTTTAGAAAAGCAAGCTAAGGAGGACCACAAAGAGTTTAAAAATCTAAAAACCCTTTTAAAGAATATTATCCCCAAGAAAAAAGAAGAAAAATTGGCCTAATCTGATCTTTTTTTATAATGTATCTCCTTGTAAAAATCCGTTCATCTTAATGAAAACTCTAGTTTCTTGTCTTTTGTGTTATTTTGTACTAATATTTCGGGTACCATATTGTTTTCTATTCCCTCAAACTCTTTTTGAAAATCAAAAATGGGGAGAAGGAAAAAGAATTCTAAAGAAGAGAAGGAAAAATATTTATAAGTATAGAAGAAGTATCCCTAAGTAAGGGGGAGTTTATCTAGGGGGTGTTCTCATTATGATGAATTCTATATTCATAATGAAAATATCATTCCTACAATCTTTAAGATGATCCTTAGAGTTCCAAATCCTAATGGGGAGTTAGTCGTATTCACCATTGTCCATAAACAAAGGAAGATAAGCTTAAATTTCAAAGTCTAGAAATTTATTATAAGTTCCTACATTCTATTTCGTAAGGATGTTTGTACTTTCCAAAAAGGGGGAGATTTTTGAGTCAATAAGGTTTTCCTTATGACTTTTCTATCCCTTATTGTTTTGGAAATCACAAACACCTTATTTTAAGGCAAATTTCATTTTACCCCTGTTTTAATTCTAGAAGGAAAATTTCCTTCCCAAAGGAAATTTACCCCTACCTTGTTTTCGTTGTTCATATCAATATTTTTCTTAAGTATAAAAATTGGATTCATATCCAAAAAATCGGAATCATATAATACTTAGATATGAAGCATTCTGTTTTAGGATCCGAATTCCTGTTATAAACTTTTATGATGTTGTACTCCGAATTCCCTATTATGAACTTTTATAAAGTTCAACTCTGAATTCTGATTACGAACTTGTATAAAGTTCTAAACTGAAAATTCTGATGATGAATTCTGATTATGAATTCTCATTATGAATTTTGATGATGAATTAGTATTATGAATTTTGGTTATGAATTCTGATGATGAATTCTGATTAAAAATTCTCATTACGAATTATGATGATGAATTCTGATTACGAATTCTCATTATGAATTCTGATGAAGAATTCTGATTATGAATTCTCATTATGAATTCCTTAGAATTACAGAATCTGAATATCCTAGTACTACCGACTCCAAATTCATTTTTTTACTTAGATTCTGAACTTTCATTTACCTTCATTACGAATATCAGTTTTGGTTATGCTTATAGTTGATCTATTATAAAATGATGTCGTGCTTTCAGTTATTGACTAACCGTTGTTTGAGTGACACATCTACAGGTCCCTCCAAAATTCAATGAAGAATTTGACTGTTGGAGGAGGGAGCCGACTGTTGGATCTGTGCCTATAAATAGGAGCTTATTTGAAAAGAAGAAACAACTTTGACAAAACTTTGACACAACTCTGACATCTGTTCTTACATGCTGTTGAAGTGATTTCTAGAGTGAGAGAGGCTCTTATCAACTCTCATGCTTCATGCAGAAAGATTGAACAGCTTGTTCAAACTTTTCCTTGTGCATATTTGTTTTGTGCGACTCTGATTGTTGCTGTGTACAATCGAGGGCTTCCGGGGATAGGAAGACAAGGGTTCCAACACCTTGAAGTTGAGGGCTTCCTTGCTGAGGAAGACAGAGGTGCCGAATACCTAATAGTTGAGGCCTTGAGGGGATAACAAGACAAAATCCGATATTCGTATCGAGGGATTACCCTAGTGTGGGTAAGACAAACTTTCTTTAAAGTATAAATCAAGGGACCTTTATCCAAGGTTGTTGGATACCCTTCTCTTTGGGTTAAAAGACTTATTACTTGTTACTTTTTTTGTTACAGGTTTTTCCGCTGCATTTGTATTATTAAGAAAAGTATAACTATCTTGTACTTTCTTTCTCTTGTACTCTGATATAGTTATATTCTATACGCTTTAAGGTAGAATCTTCATCTTTGTAAACTTTAGTTAAGTTTCATTTTTGGTATCAATTTTCCGGAATTTAGAAAGTGATTAGAACTTATAGAGGTATTGTGAATTATCTTGTTTAACCTTATTAAACATAACCATCTTTAAAAGTTCCAAAGGAATTTTTAAAAGGTACAATTCACCCCCCTCTTGTATCTATATGAGAATCTCATTCTTATTTCTATCCTACGTTTGGTATTATAGAGTATATCATACTCAAACATACCATTTTAACAATAGGTTACCTTATCCCTTCTTATTTGTTGGTAAATGACCCCATGTAGGTGTTTACATACTAATGGGATGGTTATTTAATGTTTCTATATCCACTTATATATTTAAGTATAAATGTATGGTGGCATATTAATTTACTGATACAACTTAATTGATAAAATATTATTTTCTATTTTAGGCCTATTTGACATCTGTCATAGGTAAATTAAAATTCTAGTTACAACCTAATGGGTATTTTCCTCTATATTTTGGAAGATTAAGTTTTATTTATCCAAGTTTCATGTGATAAATTGTTGTTAAATTCTTTAATCATTAAAAATAACTATGATACAATTTTATAAATATTGCATGGAATCATCTAGGTAAGATGATAAGTACACATTCTTTAAAAATGATACATGTGATTATTTTATGTGAACTATTTAAAATGTCATAAAAAATGAGCATTGGATAAATTCCACAAGTTGAACCTTTGGATGTATCTTAATATTGAACCTCATGTAAGGGTTACCATTACTTTTTCCTTGTTATATTCTTGCGATGGGAATGTTAATATTTCCCATGAATCCCGATTGATTTTTCCTAGGTTTCATTAGTCATAGAGGTTAGACAGTAAGTCCCAGTGATCTTTTCAATATTGACCTTTTTTTAGGATCGATTCCTTATTTAGGTGGGGATATTGCCTGGTTATAGTAGCACCTTCCAATATTAAATCCTTAATGAGGACTCCTTTTAGTTTTCAAATGTGAGGTTCTGTATGGGTGTCATTTTTTCTGAGTAGGACTCCTAGTAATGATACAACTTCTGAAGTAAATGGGTGATTGATTTTAAGTTTATGCCTCATTAAAGGAATGATAATCTTGTAATTCTATATTTTAATATGATAATCATGCCACACACATGGTTGGATACCTCATATTCTAGGTGACTTTCGTCTTTGAATGGAATATCACATGCCTAGAATTCATAGTGCCTGATGTATTATTTTTCTGTCATAGTGGAATGCATTGTTATGCATGGTCAATTCAAGTTAAAATTGATACATTAAATCATATGCTGTTCGAGGAACGAGTTCTCATAAAACCTTAATCCTTATGGTCAACCGACTGTGTGGATGAAGGGTCTTGGATTCTCTAAAGCTATGTTTATGGGTAACCTACAAAGTCGAGTGACCTAATATTTATGAGATTATTATTATATTTGTACCTTTGAGATGAGAATAAGAAGTTGTGTAATCACAGTGTATCATTATGGTGTTATACTAAGGATGTTGTGCTGTGTCAGGGCCGATGAGGGTTAGTTTTGTCTTCTATGCCTGATACTTATGACACACATGGAATTGAATCAATTGGAGTATCACATGTACATCAAGAGGTGAATATAACCTAGTGCACTGATGAGTATATGGTTTTCCTATGTTTTTGTTTTAGGGTTACTAAAATAATTTTGGACACATCTAGGAACCAATTTAGTTGGTGATAAAACATGTATCATTGAATGTTTTTCAATTTTATTGATGCAATTACTAGGATACTCCTAAGGTGGGGAGTGTCATATTAGCCATGAATATTGTTCACTTCTAAGTATAAGGAACATGATCATAATTGACCATTTAGTAATTTTCAAAACAGATTTAAAAGCTGGTAATCTTGTTAAACATTCAAACGTTAAACAATTTCATGAGGTAGGAGGTTGGAAATGAGTTCCAAGGGAGCTCCTGCCTTAATGATACTGATGTGTCTAGTAGCATGGTCTTCTTAGAATTGATGTTGGAAGACCCACAAATGTGTGGGTAGGGTCTAGAAAAAGGAGATATGGGGGAGTACAGCTATTGCATAAGGAATGTTGGGTACCTTCTAGTTGCATGGGGCATCACTTGGATAACTAGTCATTAAGTGGATTAGTGTGAACCAAGGATTAGTGGTTTTAATTTTGCTACTTTTAGGAATGAGAAATCAGAGCTTGAATACATTAGTGTTAATTCCCATGATGAGGGACTTCCTGAAATAAAATGGGGCATCATGATATGGTTGACCCATGTTTGAAACTGGACACTCATGGTTGGGAGATGTGGTGTCAGGGTGTTGGATAGATGTTATAACTTATTTTTGATATAGGTGTGGTTATGAAGGAGAAAAATGAACCAAATAATAAAAATCTTGGTTTAATCCTCTTTTAATGGGATATCATTCACCCTATCTTGAATTCTTCCCAAGTATGCTAAGATAATGTTGACTATACACCATGATAAAAAAATCAACTAACTTTTGATTTAATGAATAGGCTCCTAGGATGTTTACCTAAGGAGTAGTTTAAGGGAATCCTTATGGTGTTAATATCACCATAGGTGTTTGTAAGATGAACCTATTGTGTAAAGGGTCATGGAAATGTGGGACCGATTGTGGGAAACATATTTTATCACTTGTATTCTATATTATAAAAATAATTATGAAAGGTTTAATTAAGGGACATCACTGGAAGTCATTTTATAGCTTCGGTGAACATGATTGATGTAATCTCAATATGTCTCTTCTTAAAGTATTTGGGATGTAACATTTGAAATGCACCAACTGCATAATTTTATTTTTTAGAATATTTGATCAGAAGTGGTTTGACCAGAGCTATCTCAAAAGAAGATATATGGATTTTGTGGAACCATTTCATGCACACTGTGAGTTTAGGTTTCTTACATGAAAAGGGTTATATGGGATTCAAAATGAAATACAAAGTGGCCAATTATGACCAGGGTCAGTCATAATTTATATTTGTGATTAGTGTGTGTTCTAGGAGTAGTTTCCTCACTATAATTAGGTGTATCATTTTTATAGATATTCCAGGATCATCATTATAATTCTACACAAGTGCTTCGGTATGAAATTCTAAAGGTTCAAGTGATTTGACTCACAATTGGATGTTCAAAGGTTAAGACCTAAGGTGGGGATTTCTTTATACTACTTGTTAAAATATATTATGAATTAATCATGTATCAGGTTATATGAGATCAAGTAATCCCTATCTCGATGTTTCATATCTATTCATGAGTGTTTGATCAAGTTTTGGTGGTTTAAGCATCATATGTTCAAAAATGGATTTGGAAAGCATTAATTGTTTTGGAATATAATGTAACAATTTCTTCAAAAATAATTAACCGAGGTAGGTTTGGTGATGTGTTCCTCTTTTTCTATAAGGTTTTTCAGGGTTGAGAAATTCTAAGGTGTGGAGATTGCAATGTCCCATGTTTTGGACTAGGTTGAAAATTCCCTATGAATATGAACTCTCCATTTAGTGGGAAAGTTAAATGTTAAATAGATATTTAGAATGTAACTATGTGCATCGGATATATTAAAAGTGATTTCATTGGGTGGGGTTAAAGTCTTGGGATTTTTCCTTGGAGTTTGGTTAAGTTTCAGATGTGTTGGGCCCTGAAATATCTGGTTTCTGGAGAGGCAGCATGAGGTGCATTGTTCTCGCATAGTTAGTTTACCCATGTGGGTGAACCACAAAACCCATTTCTATATGTTTTTTTAATTGTGAAACCTACTTGGAGTGAACATGTGGCTTGTTCCAATAGAGTAATAGGTTTTTCAATATTTGGTTTAACCATGTGGGAGGTGACACATATTTATTTAAATGGACAATAGTTTATTACAGTGGTGTTATATTGTCTGCACGTGGTTTTTTATACTATGTTCCTAGTACGAACTCTTAGTTACAACTAAATTGTAGCTACAAATTATTAGATAATGGTTATATTAAACCGTGTGACCTAACCATTTTGGGTGTAACTTCTAGGAAGAGGAGACTATAGGGTTAGTGCATGGTTTTCCAAATCACGCGGTCAAACCCTGTTGCTCATTAATGGGGAAGGGATAGGCTATTTCCCCTAAAATGTATTTATTTTCCTCTCCCTCATTTCTTCCTTATCTTTTCATAGAAGGGGGACTATGCGAGAGCTCCTACACCTCTCCTTTCTATTATTTGATGCCTCTTCCTCATCTAGACTTTGATTTATTCACCGTTAGTCTCGTTTGATTCCTCTTAGCAGGAGATTCAATCCTTTAGCTCCTTTCCCATTTTATCTTTCTATTGGTTATGTGATTATTTGATGAGATATTTCCCCCTATTTTCATGTCATTTTTTATAATATTCTTATTTCTTCCATTTCGGTTCGAACCAGTGATTGATAATGGTTGAGTGGACCATCCAAAGCCTGAGGTTGGCGGTATATATCTTTTCCCTCAATGTATAGTTGTATTTAATCATGTTTTGTTGTTTTTCTACCCAGAATTCCCGATATCACCTCTATATTGTTTAATTAATTAAATTAAAGGTTTTTCAAATGTGTAACAGGACCCTAGATACCCATAAATCAATGTTAACGGGACTTTTCCCCAACACGATACACCCCTATGGGTGTTCCCCTCTTTAAAGTATTAAGATCCTTATGCTTTGATAAGGAGTTATTTATTATTAAATTATGTGTATAAATTACCTTGAAATTAATGAAGTGGAATGATTTTTTATAAGAGAAATGATAAGACATACCTAATGGTTTATTTAATAGTTTGAATTACTTGAATTAAATTGTTTGCGTAATTTATATCAATTATTAGGGTTATGGTATGTGTTTGTGCTTTCAATAAACTTTCATACAATTTAATACAAAGTTTATATGAGGGACTTGAATTAAGGACACCTTGGATGGGATAATCATGATTTATAGTTATAATCAATAAATGATTGTTAATACGAGGAGAGATATACTTCTATCCTTTTTACAGATTTCCTAGGATGGTGTCACTGGGTAGTTCACTTACCTATGAGTGATGCCAATTCCCTAGTGGATATTCCTTAGATGGGATTAGTGGGTGATATATTTACACTATCCATGATCAGTATATGTTCCCCTATGTGGTACACCGAGGATGAGCTCATAGACCTATTATTACACCACGATGAGAGTGATATGTGAGATTCCTTTTTCCAATCTCTTTGGACAGACTCTTTCGGTATTGGGTATTTATAGTGCTCCTGGTTTGATACTTGGGTTCTACTATATGGTTCGACTTGAATGGTCCCAAAATTATTCTTATGAAAATTATAAATATTCCTTCTATATATTTTCCAAGAATTCTATTTTATTGAAATAATGGATGATTCCTCTAAGACAAATAACATGCTTGGGTTTGTTCCATTCCTGATACTTTCCTTGTTATAGGATCAGTTATCTTCATAAAATTTTTTAGAGGACTCTCATGCAACCATATTATATATTTACATGTTTCATTACATTGTAATATATCCACATTACACTAAAGTAAGTAGTGTAGGTTAGGTTTACCTAGAGGAATCCAATCCGATGTCATTTATTTATATATTTTTTTCTTAATATTATTATTATTGGAACACTACAAGCTTTATATTCACAGACTGTATTTTTCTAGATACCATTGGTAGTGGCCTAATTAGTATATATCACACCCAATTCAGAAATCCATTACACTAGGGAACCTGAATAGATCTCATGTTTGTGGGATTAGGTTCCTAGATTATACTTTCTTACTATATCCTTCTTGGCGGGTATGGAGTATAAAAGTAAAGGACCAGGCCAGTTCCTATGATGTAGTTAGAGATATATGTTATGTCTTTTACTTATTTATTTCCTTTTTCAGTCTATCTAGGCAGCATGTATCCCTACCTATATTATCTCAAAATAATGTTCATGTATGATTATTATTCATTCACTATTGATTTCCATTTATTCTTATACTGCATTTCCTTTACTTATTTATGCTTATACTATACTCGTTTTTGATTAATAGGGTATAGTATCCCCACTATACCTCCATTAGACCCTCTTTTCTAGTCGGTAGCCTTTGGAATATGGAGAGGCACACTTGAGGCCAAGTGGACTACTATCTCAGGGAACTGTTTTATGGCTCTTGTGTTGAGACACTACAAGGAGTAAGGATATATTTATTATCTTTAATATTTTCATATAATACCAAGAATAAATTAATAGATATTCATGATGTTAAAATCATAAAAATGTAGGCTCTACTAAGATATGAATGCCACAAAAAGTTATGTTTGAATATGTGTTTGATTCTATTTTGTTTTCTATCTTTATTAATTTGAATAAATTCAACAATATGATACAAATTCTTGGAATAAATTTCTACAACATTGAGTATAAAATTAAAAATTGTAATTTGAGATGATTTTTTTTTCATTTTTTTATTATCTCTCCAACATTTATAATTCGTATTAGAGCCATATTTATAAAATATGAAATCTATAATATTTAATATTGAAAAATTTCACTGAAATAATTAATTTAATATATAAAAATTTATAATGGGAGAACTTTTTATTTAAAATGGTTATGTATGTTTCCTATATAGAATTAAAAATAAATTGAAATTATTTTGGGGTGCACCTACCTTTATAGATATATCAATATAGGCATTAAATATGGTACACGATGAAATAATTATCTATTAATATGATAGATTCATTATAAATGATATTAATGCACCTAGATTTTTTTTGAAATTTTTATTAAAGTAAATTATTTATACATAATAAAATCCTTTCTTGGAACTCTATAAAAAAATAAATGTTTATTTAATTTTAAAAGGAATACTTAGAATACAATAAGTAATTGTTTAGATGAGTTCTATATATTTATTCTTATTCATAATAGAAATAAAAATGTAATATTAAAATATGTGTACTCAAAATTCATTTTAGACGCCATCAAACCAACACTTCTGGATTTTCTGTTAAATATAAATTATCGTTAAGAAACACAATAGTTACAACTAAATCCATTTTTAGAATATTTTGTGTCTTTGTGAACTAGTCACATAGAACATAATAATCTTATAATTATACCATATAATTTGATCAAATAATTTATTAAATAAAACTTATAAATCGACCACACTATCTTTATTTCTTATGATCATCTATAGAAATGGAAAACATAAAAAATGATTATTCTTAAATGATGAGTAAGGGGTAAAACATAATCAATGATGCAAATAAGAATACTCAATAGATTTTATATATGTTATATACATGATCATGTGATAAATGGATTGATTAATGAAATAATATTATAAAATAATAGTAATTTAAAATGAATCATTATATCATAACCATATATCATGGTATAAATTCTATAAAAATGATCTTTAGAGTATGTAATATACTTATCAGATCATTACATGGGTGGACAAACCTTTTGGGAAGGACTCTTATCACTATCCTTTGTGGAAGTCATTTCTCCATTACATGGGTATGTGGTATATATATAATCATAGAGAACTATAAATTATGTCAAGGCTACCTTCTAATAAAATTATAACACAGTTTATTAGGTTTACTCCCAAATATAGTAAACATAATGGATTGGGTTTACTCCTCAATCCCAAAAAACATAGTTATCACCTGAGATGTAAATCATTCCCCAATGAATTTAAGAGATATATAATTATAGTTACACACATAAAATAATGATATATTTGTACATTTTTGTGCCACATGAATATAAAAATAATCATAAATCCTCTAGTTTCAACACATTATTTTCCTTGGAAAATAAAATGGGAATTAAAAGATAAAAATTAGTTATATTAGAAAATTGACTTCTATTAAGATGACGAATATTAGGGTATTGAAACTATATTGAATAAATGTTATATGGTTAGGTAAATAATTTACCTAGTAGTTTAATGTATGGTTATCAAGGAGAACATCATTCAGAAGAAGAAGGAAGTATTGGGTATTCACAATGGAAAGGTATCAACATTATAGTTATTTTTTTATATAATTATTTATAATTCATGAAAAAGGAATTGATGGATCAATACACTAATAATTTTTTTTATTTCCAAAATACACTCGATATATAGGAATATGAAAAATGAAAGTTGTTAATTTACCAAATTAGAAGTTATTAAAATGTATAATGAGAGGGATAATGCAATAAGTAAATATAAAAGGGTTGAATGTAAAAGGGAAATCCTAGTGATGAAAATACATTATATGATCATTTTAAATTGAATAAGGTCTAATAGAAAAATTTACTAGTTTTTATGTCATAATGTTATAAACAAGAAAAATTTCATTTCAAAATGGAAAAAATAATATTGTTATAATTAAAACATTTTATGTCCAAAAATAAATAACTATTATAAAATATATTTTATTTAATAATTTTAGAAGATATTTTTGAAAATAATATAGGGTTAAATAGAAGGGAAATCTAGGAAATAATTTTCCTAACATTTTTTTGCTGTTTTCATGAAAATATTGAAATAATTAACTTTAAAAAATAATTTTCAAAATATAATAAAAATAATAATAAAACATTATTTTAAAAATAAAATATCCCCAAAATTGTGCTTGTAAATCAAGTATATTTAAATTAGAATAATTTTTTAGGAATATATATATATATATATATATATTTAAAACTATTCTCATATAAACTTCATAGGTTTTGACTTAAAGAAATAAAAGTAAGGGAGATATGAAGGCATGCATATCCCTAGAAAAAAATATCAAGGAGGAATAATAAAATTTATAACATAATAAAATTAAGAAATGGAAAATAGAAAGATATATACATATATATTGATAGGTAATGTTATAGAATATTTCCCCAAGAATGATAAAGATGGGGAAAGAACACTTAAGAAAAATGAATGTTATGAATATTGAATATATATAAGAGGAAAGAAGGAAAATAATAAATAAAAGGAAAATGAAAAAATTTTATTTATCCTTTAAATACATTTAATATAATACATATAATATAAGAAATTAAATTAAGGAATAATACAAGAAAATAATATAGATTTGGAAGGGAAATATAAGACACCTCTCTTCTATCATTATTTGGAAACCTCTATTGTTTTTAAAAATAGCCCTTAATTTTACCTTACTGGAATGTATAAGGGAGTAGGTGAGGTCTCATGATTGTCTAGGGGGTTTGAGGATTGGAGTTTTGGGTTTTGGGGAGGCAATGTAGGGTGAATAGTTTGGTTATGATTTGTGATAATCATGCACCCCAACCATGTGAGTTAGAAAAAAGGTGAGAACAGTTTGTTAAGTCGATGTGATGGGGGAAAAAATATCTTTTAAAGCCTATGTTTTATTTCATGTCGCTTTAATGTAGATTTTCCATTATTCTACACACCATGCGCTTAACCATTTGATGTGAGGTGTTTCTCAACATTGCGGTTTTCATGGTTGGTGTTTGGTTTGGCCAAAAGTGTGGCCAAAACTTGAACCCCAATAAAAAGTGGAAGATTTACAATTTTACTACTATGAAACCTAACGCTTTAAACATATATTTTGTACTCATTTTAGTATTTTTTTAATAATTTATAGATACACCTTCCCACTTTGAGTTCATGGGTGATTCTCATTCTTCTATCCTCTGTTTTTAATTCCGTTCTTCATCTTGGCTGTCTTTTGGTAAGTCTATCACTTCTTTAGATTCTAATATTTGTTTTTAATTTACATCAAAATATTTCATTCAAGGTTTAATTAAAATACCCTATTTTTAGTTTTTTTATGGTTTCTATATATCATCCATTAGATCTCAAATTAGAGGACAATATCCATTGAGTGGAAACCACCTAACTTAAGGTAGGTGGTCTTGTAATTTTCTCTTGTGGCATCTTTGTTTTATTACTTTATCAGCTTGTGGGGTCATGTTAAAAATTAAAATTCTTGAAATAAAATTAATCTAACATGTTCAAATATTTTATTTATGTTTTATAGGCACCTATGGATTTAGGATATTGGGATAGGTTGAGTTGATCATTGTTGAATTTTTTGAAGAGGTAGGTTATGCCTTGTTCCTTATTTCTAAGTGAATAAATAGGGTACTTTAGAGTTTTACTAGTTTTCTAATGATTTAATGTGAATATTTAAAATAAATTTTAGTTTGAAATTATATGGTGACCTTGTATTGAGTTATATAATTTCATAATGTAAAAATTGTGAAATAGTTACTTATTTTAATATCTTGGTTGTGGACATTAGTACAGAATGCCTTGGTGGGCCACCTTATATTATTTATGGTTAGTATTATTTTTAAATTCCATGTAATATACAAGGATCCCATTGGGTTGTTTAATTCCTTAATAAATCCTGTGGATACTAGACATATTCATCACTAAGGATGCCATGGGGTGGCTCACCATTGGATTTGGGTAATGTCTGTACTTGTTGAATATCGTGGATCAATGTGTTATATTATTGAGGGATATCATTGTTAATTTTTTTTTGTATGAACTCAATAAATTTGGATCTATTTATATTAGTATAGAATTACTTAGGTGTGGGACTTTTATTCCAATATAGATATGCCTATGAATGAGATATCCCTTAAATTCAGACATAACTATTGGATTTTCTAGGGGATTATTGGAATTAAATAAAAAGATAATCCATGTGGATTCCTATAGGGTATATGATCATTTTTACCTTACTGATACACCATAGAACTAGATGTTTCAATGGAAACTCCTCCATGTTCAAAGACTGATGTGGGATAAAGTAGGTTGTGTCATCTCAGGTTTTCCCCTTTAATCCCAAGGATTGGTTTGGTTCCTTTTATTTTCATAGTATATTATTTATACATGATTATTCACTTATATATTTTAAAACTTAAGGAATTAAATATTAGATTAGATTTTCATTATATATCATTGGTGGTGGCCTATTGAGTTAAAACACACCCTTTCTGAGACATAGTTTGGTACCCAAAAGGATTCAAGGGAGTAGTATGGGAAAAGGGAAAGTTCCATACTGTTAATGTAAATAGTTATTCCTAAGATTGTAATTTGGAACTGGGATCCAGTCTAAGACTCAAGGCTTTTGATTTTTTTATATTTTTGGGTTTTCCCCATTTTCACTTTAAATATTTTTGTACTTCACTTGGATTTTATATACGATTACATATAATGGATTTGGAATTTTTATGATATTTAATGGGTTATGATTTGGTTTTTTATCACCATATTATTTTACCTAAATGTGATTTTTATGATTTTTTCATTATTTATACTGAGGTTTGTACTATGATATGCAAGTATTGCCTCCCCACTGTACCATGTTAGACCCACATTTCTAGTAATATTCCTCTATTATAAATGGAGGGGTGCCTAAGGCCATGTGGTGAACTGAATTTGGGCACCATTTTAGTGGCTTTTAGGTCACTGCATTATTAAGAACCCATTACCATGAGTCTTATCTTAATTCAAATGTCTTCTAACCTCCTGAATTGTTAAATTAAATATGTTAATTGAATTTTATAGAATTTTAATAATATTTATTTCATCCTTTTAAAAAAAATTTATGACAAGTTATTCGTGTATTATTACACTTGTTATTTTCCTTTTAAATGATTTTATTAAGAACATATTATTTTCATGTTGTTTGTTTAAATTATTTCGACATGTTTTTTAATGGTTTATGAAATTGTGTTATTATATTGATAAAGGTACTCATTATTTATCAAATGAGTTTATAAAATCAAAAAGACTATTGATATGGAGTTTATAATGTTCTAAAAACAATTATTTTTAGAATAGATAGGTTCTAGGAATTATATTAATTATGGATTTATAACATGTAAATTTATGCAGTACAACTGACCATGAT
Organism: Viscum album; assembly: GCA_963277665.1. Classification (NCBI taxonomy): domain Eukaryota; kingdom Viridiplantae; phylum Streptophyta; class Magnoliopsida; order Santalales; family Viscaceae; genus Viscum; species Viscum album. The sequence continues at coordinate 2,029,752,410 of OY728130.1, forward strand.
AATTTATTTATAATTTTTTATACAATATTTATTTTATTAATAAAAAATCATAACTTGATTTATTTTTTGTCATTTTTTCCATAATTATTCATTATTAACATATTAATATTATCGACGAAGGAGGAAATGAAAAATGAAATATATTTTCCACAGTGGTGATGAACTAACCATAATATGGGTGATATTTTTACTTTAGAATAAATGATATATATCAGGATAATGGGTATTACATTAATATAATAACATTTATTTAAAACTATGATATTTATATCAATATATCATGATGTATAAGAGATTTTTGGAGGATGAACAATAATAATAAAACATAAAAGAGTGGGGTGGAGATAGTTTACCTCTTCCTTTGAAAGTCATGTTTTTAAAACGCTACTTAAGAAATAAGGAATGGTCATATGAGAAAAATAGAACACAAGAAACATGAATAGAGAGTTTGGGAAAGGCTTTTGGTTGGTATTTTTTAAATTAATAATTTATATCTGAGGAGAAATGGTGTGGTATTTATATGTATAGGAGATGGGTTTTTAGAATAAAATATTAAATAATTTATTAATTTATCTCAAGCCTATATATAGTATTTATTATTAGGACTGTGTATAATAATATATTTATGTGAGATAGATTTAATTCTTTATTAAATCATCTAGGTTATAATTTATCTTTTATTTTAATTATAATGTAAACTATTGTATTTCACTATTTAATTCTGTATTTTACAACTTATGAAAATTTCAAAAACATGACCTTTATTAAATTTTTACACGATGTATCCAAAAATATAGTCAATTTATCTAATATAAATTTATAAATTATTTAATTTTAATATTTAATTTTATCATAAAAAATATTCTTCTATTAAATTATGGGAAAATGTTTTACTAAAAAAGTGAACATATAATTTCATTTTATTCCTTTAGTTGAGTGATTATTTGATGTTATTTTGATAATTATTTTTACTAATTTAATTTATGGTAAACATTATTAATATGTTTAATTTATGGTAAAATTTATTTATATTTTATTCTAATGGCTTGGTTAGTATTATAACAGTTATATTTTTAAAGGACATTTAACATTTTCATATCCAACAATACATCTAATTTTCATCATTCTTCTTTAAATAAATCATATATCATGGTTTTCTATACATTATTAAGAAAATTATTATTATACTTTCAATTATTATTTTTTATTTTATACTATTATTCACTAGTGTGATAATTCTAGGAGACTACGACACACTAGAATTTAAAAATCCAATTTTTTGTAAGCTTTTTTTATACCATTTTAATTTTTTTTAATTTAATTGTTTATGTTTGTATTTATATATTAGGTTCTTAGGGGTATAATTACATCAAACACAAACACCTCACACATAGGTTAGAAAGGTAGACTATATCCCCCCCAATGGGATAGCCCACAAATTAAGCCTCATTAATTTATATGGGTATCCTAAAGTGCATGTAACGACCCAATGTTTTTCAATGGAAAATTCCCTTCTTATATTTATGTCATAAAAACACAAAATAATGAACTACTAAGTGATATGTGACCTTTAAACATAAGTTTTTCACTCTTATGTTTGGAATTTTGAGAATCCGACATACACGGTTGTGTTCAATATGATTTTTGGAGGCTAATAAAACAAAAATAATTTTTTGGTGAATAGTAACGTACCCTTAGGAATAGTAACATACCCTTATGAATATTTATATGACCCTTATGAATATTAAATCATCCAACATTAGAGTAACATTACCTATGAATAATAAAATAAAATTTTGACATCTTAAAAAGTGACAATTTTACCTTAGTAAACGTTTTGGTATTTTTTTAAGTCATAAATAAATAATTATAAATAATTAATTAATTTAAAATAATATTTATTTCCCTAAAATGTATTCATAAATTATTTAATCAATGTCTTATAGTTTTTAGATAATTTTATAAGACCCTACGTAATTTTTGAAAGCACTATAAAATCAGTTTTAATCTTAAAAACAGTTTTTAAGTAAATTATGATTTTAATTAAATATTAACTTAATAATATTTAGAAGATTATTTTTGAAAAATGGACTTCATTTTTGGATTCTACACATAGAAAAATGATTGGTGTAAATTTTTGGGATTTTTCTGAGATACTTGAATTTTTGATGAATAGTGAAATACCGTAATTTAGAAAATAAGCTAATTATAGGGTCATGTGTGATGTTCTGCTGATGTAAGCCCACTTGGTTCGGTATTAAATTATAAAATTACTGTTCATGGTTGTTCAAGACTCACTATTCCTTTTCTTGTGGGGAAATAATAAACTAATGAATTTTAAATTAAGGAAACCCCTCTCCCCTCCACTATAAAATCCACCCTTCACACCCTCATTACCTCACACCTCTCAAGCTCCAAGACTTCTCTGAACTCTACCCAAACACCTTCCATATCCCCTCACCCACCTCCAAGAGCTGGTGGTATCATTAAAAGACCAATATTAGGCCCTTAAGGAGGTTCTCAAGAGAAGGATTCAAGAGGTAATTTCCCTCCCTCTTCTCCTTTAATTTCCTTTCAAGTCCAAGTTGATTTCTTGATCTATCCCCACCTATCTTGATCCAAATTGTATTTTAACTCCAATATTATATTCATAATGTAATTTTATGATTATAATGTTATATTATATCATCCAACCCCTTTTCCCTCTTCCTTTTATTTTATTAAAGAGAACGTTGTTCGTGAGGTGTTAATTTTTCACCTTCAAGAACGACATGATTTCTTCTTCCATTTCTACCTTCATATATGGTCATGAAACCGTTTTTACGGTTGAACCAGAATATTTTATATTTATTATGTTATATTTAAAGTTATGTAAATAACCAATGTCCATATTACTATGTGATAAGTTAAAACAAGTTCGTTGTGATAAAAAACCGCCCAAATTGACCCAAATAACCATCATTTAATTCTTATCTAATGATTAATCCACATGGATATAATATAATTCATTATAAGACAATTAAAACTCCTTTAATATCATTAATTACATGTAATATCACTTCTGGATGTTTACTCATGTTCTACCCAAACTTCAATTTAAGAATACAAGTGAACCACCCAAGAAAAACCATAAAAACGAACATCCCCGAACAATGTTTTTAAACAATATAAGTCATCAAAAGGAACATAATATGACATAATGAAACCAGAATTAACACTATTAATGTACAAATGGTTCTTTATTTATAATTAATGAATATAATGTCATTATACAAGACATTAAAGAGAAGGAATCATTCGGGTACAAGGTAAGGGGAAATTCTCGAACCCAACTTTCATCCTTCGGGTTCTCCCTCTTTCACTCCATTATTTTTTATATGGTTACTACATAAATATCATTTTTTCATCATTGTATTTAATTTTATAGGATATACATGTTTTTCAATGGTTTTTATGTAAAAAAAAATGTTTTTCAAAAGAACTCTTCTTTTAAGAACACACCTTTTACTTCTCCCTCAAAGTGAATGGTTCTTGAAACATTTATGTTATTCCATCTTTATTTTGGGAACCCAAAGTTCATGAATGTGTTCTTATTAGTTGAAAACCATTCCTTTCCATGGGTTAGTTATGTTCATTTTTGATATGTGTTTTATGTGGAAAGTATGATAATGATAATGTTTTGATGTGGCGGGCGCGCCTGGAATTATATAGCACAATATGAATGTTTCAAAGTGACGGGTGCGCCCGGAATTATACAGTGCTCCAATGCATTGGGTAAAGTGATGAATCTCATGAGTACATGTGAAATTATGTGTGAACAATATTCAATCTTGGTTCACAAGTATGTGTGGTAGTTAACCACTAAGACATGATGTTTCATTTTTATGCATTGCCACATTTCAAGTTTTTTATTTATGCTCCTCTCATTTTCATGATCTTTTGCCTATGTTATGATTATGCTCACCCCATGATATATTGTTCTTATCTATCCTCTTACTGGGCTTCTAGATCACCTATTTTTATGTATATCATCAGGTGGATACATGTACTAAGGAGAGGACAAGTGCCAATAAGAAGCTAGAGAAGAAGAAATTAAATAAATATTTATGCTGGATGTTGTATTTGTTATGTGTGGTCCTATTTTGACCATGAAACTAAGCCTTTGGATCATATTTGTGTAAAAAAATTATGTTGTTTATCTTTGAAATTATGTAATAGTAAATTAAGAAAAGGCTCGGGTCGCTATAGTTGGTATCAGATGGAAGGTTTAGTTAATTTGGGAATTTGGATTAGTGACCCCTTGAGAAAACCCCTAGCATGAGACTAAGTACAAAAATGCACACAAGAATATTTACATAGGGATCCCATATGTTATGTTTTTGGTATAAATTTTTTAAATTAATATGTTATTCATGACTTGTTTACTTATGTTTTGTTCTAACCTTTTCTATTTTAGAAAATGGTGGGAACCGTGAGAAATCAGGCCAATAACTCATGCGAGGACCAATGCAACGATTGCCCGAACGACATCCCCAATGATTTGGGAGGTGGAGGTCAAAACTTTATGGTGATGCTTACCTAATTATCTTAGGTTATGAACAATAACCATACTAATGGGGAAACTACTCCTTCACCAAAGATGGAGCAACTGGATATCGAATGTTTTATGTGGCAACGACCACCGACGTTTTATGGATCTTCTGATCCACTAGTTGCGAAACAGTGGGTCAAATCCATGGAGAAAATATTTTCTGTTCTTCACTGTTCTGAGATAGAGAAGGTGACTCTAGCCGTCTATCACCTAGATGGAGAAGCTGATCAATGGTGGGAATTGATTAAGAACAACAAGCCAAGGGAGGAAATTGAAGAGATGTAATGGGAAGACTTTAAGATAATGTTTCTTAATAAGTATTTCCCACGAACTCTTCACATGAAGATGGAGAGAGAATTCATAGAGCTCCAGAAAAAAGAAGGAGAATCTGTCACAATCTATGAAGAAAATTTCACAAGGCTCGCTAGGTATACTTCAGGATTTTTTATCAACAATGATATAAAAATTGATAAATTCTTTAGTGGATTAAAACCACACCTTCGAAAGGATCTTTCAATTCAAGATTTTGGGAGTTATGAAGAAGTTATTCGGTGTGATATCAAAGTGGAGATATAGTTTGGAGAATGGTCTCTTGGATATGGGGATAAGAAACGAAAGATGGAGTTTCAAGCCGGTGGATCTATTGACAAAGGTGGGAAGAAAAATCAACAACCCGCATGCCAAAAATGTGGGAAGTTGCACAATGGGAACTGCCTCAAAGGGACATGGAAATGCTTCAAGTGTGGGAAAGAAGGACACCATGATCAAGAGTGTCGAAAAGACACAAAAAGGAAGGAGAATGTAGCCGATGAAAGGAGAGAACCACTCATGGTTCAATGCTACAACTATAACAAGCTAGGGCACTATGAAAACCAGTGCACTTAACCTCGAGTTCTCGAGGGAAATCAGTGTCACAAGCCACCAAATCCAAAGGAACAAGGGAAGGCTTATGCCATCACTACTGCAGAGGTGGAGAATGATAATGAAGTCGTAAAATGTATACTTACTATTCACTCAAGAATTGAAAAAGTGTTATTTGATTATTGTTCTAAGCATTCCTTTATGTCTTGAAAGTTTGCTAGAACTTTAGAATCGAATCCCTGAAACCTTAAAGTAGATATATCTGTAAAAAAACCAAGTGGTGCAATCATTGCAACCCAAGTGTTTAAATCTTATCCTGTTGGTGTATGTGGGAAGATTATTCCGTCAAATCTCGTAATACTTCCCTTGGTGGAATTAAACGCTATAATGGGAATGGACTATCTCTCGTTATATAGAGCACATATCAACTGTCGGGAAAAGGAAATATCTTTCATATTCTGAACCATCCCATGCTCCTCTACAAATGCAAGGAAGATCATGAATCTCCTTTGAAAAATCTTTCAAGGGTGTGGGTGTTGATTCCCTATGAAGAATAATACCTTTCCAAAATGGTTGAGTCGAAGGAAAGTTCCAACCTTGAGGAAATTCCCATCGTGAGGGAATACGACGATGTATTTCCCGAAGAGTTACCCGGAATTCCCCCGGATCGTGAGGTAGAGTTCTCAATTGAACTTAAACCCAGAGATACTCCTATCTCAATGTGCCCCTATAGGATGGCTCCTATCGAACTGGAGGAGTTAAAGAAGCAGCTGCAAGATCATCTAGACAAAGGGTTCACACGCCCTAGTGCATCACCTTGGGGTGCACCAGTGCTCTTTGTGAAGAAGAAGGATGGAACCATGCGGTTGTGTATCGATTATCGGTAACTCAACAAGATCACCATAAAGAACTAGTATCCTCTCACAAGGATTGATGACTTGTTCGACCAGTTAAGAGGAGCTCAATACTTCTCAAATTTGGATCTTCATTCTGGATATCATCAGGTAAAGGTGAAGAAGGAAGATATTCAGAAGACTGCCTTTCGTATAAGGAATGGGCACTATGAGTTTTTGGTGATGGCCTTTGGACTTACTAATTCCCCTAAAATCTTCATGGATTTGATGAATAGAGTCTTTAGATATTACCTTGAAAAATTTGTGGTAGTGTTTATCGATGGTGTTATCATACACTCCAAGAGAAAGGAGGAACATGAAGAACATCTAAGACTTGTGTTGGCGACATTGAGAAAGGAGAAGTTGTTTTCCAAGTTCAGGAAGTGTGACTTTTGGATGAATCAAGTCACATTCTTGGGACATGTGATCAAAAGTGAGGGAATTTATGTGAATCCTTCAAAGATAAAGGAGATTGAGGAATGGCCTAGGCCCTCTAGTGTCACAGAAATCCGTAGTTTTCTTGGATTAGCTAGGTACTACTGACGTTTTGTGAGAAACTTCTCACGATTCTCAAGCCCGCTAACTAAGTTAACAAGGAAAGGGGTAATGTATGTCTGGACGAAAGAATGTGAGGGAAGATTCAAGGAGCTAAAGAGAAGGCTGATCACTGCACCTGTACTCACACTACCAAAAAGTGGAGAAAGTTTTGTGATATACAGTGATACTTCAAAGAAAGGCTTGGGTTGTGTACTCATGAAAAATGATAATTTGATAGCCTTCACCTCACGATAGTTGAAGATCCATGAGCAAAACTACCCGACATATGATCTAGAGCTGGAAGCCGTGATTTTTGCCTTGAAAATCTGGAGGCACTACCTTTATAGTGAGAAGTGTGACATATACACTGACCACAAGAGACTAAACTATATATTTACACAAAAGGAGCTGAACATGCGTCAAAGGAGATGGTTAGAGCTAATCAAGGATTACAATTCCTCTATTCACTATCATCCTAGAAAGGCGAACAAGGTAGCTGATGGTATAATTAGAAAAGAACCTACTACTCTATCCATGTTACGGATTGATAAAGACCCTATCTTCTTGGATATGCAAAGAATGGATTTTGAAATCATAAGGGAAGGGGATACATCCTACCTTGCCCGAATGATTGCGCAACCATCCATCCAAGAGAAGATTAAGGAATAACAAAGGGATGATATGGAGATACAAAAGAGGGTGAATGATGTAAAGGAAGGGAAGATACAAGTGTTCCATATCGATGATGATGGTGTGATTTGGTTTGGAACGCGGCTTTGTGTTCCTTCATCACCCGGGATAAAGAAGGAGCTATTGGATAATGCACATAGCTCAACTTTCTCTATCCATCCTGGGAGTAACAAGATGTACTGTGATCTCTAAGAACACTTTTGGTGGGATAACATGAAGAAGGAGATTGCGGAATATATATCAAGGTGCTTGGTATGTCAGCAAGTTAAAGCTGAGAGAAAAAATTCCAAAGGTATGATGCAGCCATTGACTATACCCATGTGGAAATGGGAAAATGTTACTATGGACTTTGTCACTGGTCTCCCGAAGATGTCAAAGGGAAATAATGAGATATGGGTTGTGGTTGACTGACTCACCAAGACTGCCCATTTTATCACTATTTGGGAAGACCTCTCGCTTGAACAACTTGCAAAGATATATGTTAAGGAAGTGGTGAGACTGCATGGTGTTCCACTCTAAATTTTCTCTGACAGTGATCAAAGGCTCACATCTAAATTCTGGAGGAGCCTTCAACATGCTTTGATTACTGAATTAAATTTCAGCACGACCTATCACCCCCAAAACTGATGGCCAATCTGAAAGGGCTATTCAGACACTTGAAGATATGGTAAGAGCGTTCTCTCTTGAATTCAAATGTGGTTGGGATCAGCATCTCCCATTGATTTAGTTCTCATACAACAATATCTTCCACTCAAGTATTCAGATGGCTCCATATGAAGCTCTGTATGGAAAGCGATGTAGAACTCCAACCTATTGGGATGAAGTTGGAGAAAGAAAGATACTTGGGCCCGATCTTCTTCAAGAGATGACAGAGAAGGTTTGAGTCATCCAGAAACACATCAAAGCTTCTCAATGTCGGCAAAAGAGATATGTTGAAAACCGTCTAAGGGACTTGGAGTTCGACATTGGAGATAAAGTCTTCCTTCAAATATCTCCATGGAAGAGGGTCATGCGATTCGGGAAGAAAGGGAAGCTAAGCCCAAGGTATATTGGCCCCTTCGAGATCCTTGATCGCATAGGATCCGTGGCCTATCATCTTGCACTTCCACAGAATATGTCTCAAGTTCATGATGTGTTTCATGTATCACTACTGAGGAAGTACATACCAAACCCCTGACATGTACTAAACTCAGAGGTGGTGCAGCTAGAAGATGATCTCTCCTATGAGGAGCGTCCAGTAAAGATTCTGGATTGGAGAGATAAGGTTATACGCAACAAGACAAACCATCTTGTCAAAGTGTTGTGGAGGAAAAATAAGTTTGAGGAAGCAACTTAGGAACCAGAAGAGGCAATGAAGGAGAAATACCCTCACCTGTTTGTGTAATGTGAAATTTTGGGGGCGAAATTTTTTAAGGGGGGAAGAATGTAACGACCCAATGTTTTTCAATGGAAATTTACCTTCTTATATTTATGTCATAAAAACACAAAATAATGAACTACTAAGTGATAAGTGATTTTTAAACATAAGTTTGTCACTTCTATGTTTGGAATTTTGAAAATCCAACATACACGGTTGTGTTCAAGATGTTTTTTAGAGGCTAATGAAACAAAAATAATTTTTTGGTGAATAGTAATGTACCCTTAGGAATAGTAACATACCCTTATGAATATTAATATAAACCTTTTTAATTTTAAATCATCCAATATAAGAGTAACACTACCTATGAATAATAAAATAAAATTTAGAAATCTTAGAAAGTGACAATTTGACCATAGTAAACGTTTTGGTATTTTTAAGTCATAAATAATTAATTATAATTAATTAATTAATTTAAAAGAATATTTATTTCCCTAAAATGTATTCATAAATTATTGAATCAATTTCTTATAGTTTTTAGATAATTTTATTAGACCCTACATAATTTTTGAAAGCACTATAAAATGAGTTTTAATCTTAAAAACTGTTTTTTAAGTAAATTATGATTTTAATTAAATATTAAATTAGTAATATTTAGAAAATTATTTTTGAAAAATGGACTTCATGTTTGTATTATACACGTCGAAAAATGGTTGGGGTAAATTTTTGGGATTTTTCTGTGATACTTGATTTTTTGATGAATAGTGAAATACCGTAATTTACAAAATAAGCAAAATAAGCTAATTATAGGGTCATGTGTGATGTTCTGATGATGTAAGCCCACTTGGTTCGGGATTAAATTATAAAATTAATATTATTGTTCATTCAAGACTGACTATTCCTTGTCTTGTGGGGAAATAATAAACTAATGAATTTTATATTATGGAAACCCCTCTCCCCTCCACTATAAAAGCCACCCTTCACACCCTCATTTGCTCACACCTCTCAAGCTCCAATACTTCTCTAAAATCTGCCAAAACACCTTCCCTATCCCCTCCCCCACGTCCAAGAGCTTCTGGTCTCATAAAAAGACCAAGCTTAGGACCTTAAGGAGGTTCTCAAGAGAAGGATTCAAGAGGTGATTTCCATCCCTCTTCTCCTTTAATTTCCTTTCAAGTTCCAGTTCATTTCTTGATCTCTACCCACCTATCTTCATCAAAATTATATTTTAACTCTAATATTATACATATAATGTAATTTTATGATTCTAATGGGATATTATATCATCCATCCCCCTTTACCTCTTCCTTTTATTTTATTAAAGAGAACGTTGTTCGCGAGGTTTTAATTTTTCACCTTCAAGAACGACATGCTTTCTTATTCCATTTATACCTTCAGATATGGCCATGAAACCATTTTTATGGTTGAAAAGGAATATTTTATATGTATTATGTTATATTTAAAGTTCTGGAAATAACAAATGTCCATACTACTAAGTGATAAGTTTAAACAAGTTCGCTGCGATCCAAAAACCGCCCAAATTGACCCAAATAACCATCATTTAATTCTTATCTAATGATTCATCCACATGGATCTAATATAATTAATTATAAGATAATTAAAAATCCTTTAATATCATTAATGACATGTAATATGACTTCTGTATGTTTACTCATGTTCTACCCAAACTTTAATTTAAGAATACAAGTGAACCACCCAAGAAAAACCATAAAAACGAACATCCCCGAACAATGTTTTTAAACTCTATAAGTCATCCAAAGGAACATAATATGACATAATGAAACCATAATGAACCCTATTAATGTTAAAATTGTTCTGGATTTCTAATTATTGAATATAATGTCATTATACAAGACATTAAAGAGAAGGAAGCATTCAGGTACAAGGTAAGGGGAAATTCTCAAACCCAACTTTCATTCTTCAGGTTCTCCCTCTTTCACTACATTATTTTTTATATGGATACTCCATAAAGTTCATTTGTTCATAATTTCCTTCTCTTTTATAGGATATACATGTTTTTCACTGGTTTTTATGTCAAAAAAAATGTTTTTTAAAAGAACTCTTCTTTTAAGAACACACCTTTTACTTCTCCCTCAAAGTGAACGGTTCTTGAAACATGTATGTTATTCCCTCTTTATTTTGGGAACACAAAGTTCATGAATGTGTTATTATGAGATTAAATCTATTCCTTTCAATGGGTTAGTTATGTTCATTTTTGATATGTTTTTTATGTGGAAAGCATGATAATGATAATGTTATGAGGTGACGGGTGCGGCTGAAATTATATAGATCAATATGAATGTTTCAAAGTGATGGGTGCGCCTAGAATTATACAACACTCCAATGAATTAGGTAAAGTGATTAATCTCATGAGTACATGTGAAATTATGTGTGAACAAGATTCAAGCTTGGTTCACAAGTATTTGTGGTAGTTAACCACTAAGACATGATGTTTCATTTTTATGCATTGCCACATTTCAAATATTTTATTTATGCTCCTCTCATGTTCATGATGTTTTGCCTATGTTATGATTATGCTCACCCCATGATATATTGTTCTTATCTATCCTCCTACTAGGATTTTATCTCACCCCTTTTGATGTATATCCTCAGGTGGCTACATGTACTAAGGAGAGGATAAGTTCCAATAAGAAGCTAGAGAAGTAGAAATTAAATAAATGTTTATGCTAGATGTTGTATTTGTTTTGTGTGGTCCTAGTTTTCCCAAGAAACTAAGCCTTTGGATCCTCTTTGTGTAATACTATTATGTTGTTTATCTTTGAAATGATTTAATAGTAATGTAAGAAAAGGCTCGGGTCGCTATAGCGTAGTTGACATGAATCCCATTACATGGTCTAAAGGCCTATTTTCCTAGCCTAAAGGCCTAATGAAATTTCATACCTGTATTATCCCGCATCCATCACCAGGAATATATCATTCCTCTGTCAATTTATTAATTGTATTATTTTTATTTACATGTATTAATATTTGTGGGATAAATAAGTATTTAATAATATCATGCTAAATAATTAATTACTACATATTATACATTTATAACATTTAAGAGATATTAAATAAAATAATTTAACATATATATGTATAATTAAAGGTTGAAACATTATAAAAATATTCCTTAAAAATCCCATATGTTACATTCCAACTCTTACAGAAATTATTTCCTCATAAATTTTACCCATTTATAAACAGTTATTTATGATCATGACTATTCTCATGAACCATATTATGAATCCAAAATGTTAACATAATATTTATCTATAGAAATAAAATAAAATAAATACATGGGAATGTTTAATCCTATATGGTCATACTAGTTATACATAACATATTACTCCAAATAAAATGGTAATCTATCTAACTATCTATCACAAAATTTCAATAATCTCTATAAAAAAAAAATAACCTTACTCCTATTTTATAAAAAATGAGACCTACCAGACCTGTACTAAAATTTTTTGGGTTAAATATATACAATTTACATATAACACAAAAGTTACATCCAACTCCCAAGATAAAATCTTTCATTTATTTGGGAAATAGTAATAAAATGCGTCATCATATTAAACTTATACTATGTAATTTAATCAAATACTTTAAGAAAAATGAAATATAAATCAATCATAGTCTATTTACCACCAATGATCACTCAGAAAAATGGGGATTTATAAGAAAAAAGTGATCTCAAATTATAAGGGGTAAAAATTAATTAATGCATTATAAGAGAGTTATTACTAAATAATAAACAAATGAGGGAAAGGATCATGATATAAAATAAAATTTTTAATGGAATTATATCATGAAATCACAAGAAATTAAAATAAATAATTATTTTATAATCACATATCATGATATTAATTTATAAAAGAATGATCATGAAAGAATGAACTATACCTATTTGTAAATTCCATGGGAGGATACACCTCATGGGAGGAACTCTTATGAATATCCCTAGTGGTATCCCATTCCTTATAACATTGGAATAAGGTGCATACATAAGAATATAAAATCATAACATTTATCATGGATATCTTCCAAGATAATCATAACATAGTGGATTGTGTTTCCTCACTAGTCCCATAAATAAAGTGGATTGTGTTTAATACCTAGTCCCATAAACTTTTTTATCTCATAATATGTGATTCTTTAGCTAATAGACTGGATATATATATAATTAATCTCTTAAACATCAAATAATGATATATCTGTGACACCAATAGTTTCAATGTTGCATTAATTAATAATTTAAATAAATTAATTTTTGTATATTTAATTTTTTTGAATCCTTTGATTGGGATTTTAATTTTTTTTGAAAGTATTTATATAGCACATGAGTTGTACATAGTTTGAAGTAACCATGTAAAAATTGTGAGGGGATTTTGGTGAGTCTAAGGCAAAGCACATAGTTTTTTCACAGTTTGGTAAACCATACGGGAAGCATGTAGATCAAATATATACCTTGGTAGTGATCATTTGGATAGTTGGAAAATGGTTTATCCAATCACGCAGTGTTAATGAAAAACCATAAGAGGTGGGTTTTGGATAGGTAGTGCCTCACACAAAGACGGTTCATAGTTATGAAAATAGTGTGGCCTAACCATGAAGTTTTCCTTGATTTTAAAAATCAATTTTTGTTTTTTATTTTCTATTATTTTATTTAAAAAATCATTAAAACCCTCATCCCATCACCCCTCTCCCTATCACAAAACACCCCACCCAATCGAGATGATCCACCTTCACGTGATTCCACCTACCCCTTCTCAATGACCTCATTTCTCCTTATATTCCATGTGAATTTCTCTTACTATATTCAATGGTAAGCCTCTCCATAAAACCTATCCCTTATTCCATGATTTTATCTCACTCAATGTTATTTCTACCATGAGCCCGAATCACTTATAGGTTCTATACTAGGGTTATATATGGTTCTAAAATTCTAGTTTTGGTAATTTAGAGTTTGGAGGGTTATGTTCCTACATATGAGATCCTTATCATTTGATTGATGAATGATTTTTCCTGTTGTGTTGTGATTCAGGATCAATTGAATTTGTTCTGAGGGAGGTGTTTCATTTTCAACACTTTATGTTACATGCCTTTAAATTCTTGTTGTTTTGTAATTATTTTTATTTTCAATTATGCTAATATTTATAGCCCATGAGTGGAAAATTTATTATGAATGTGATTTTAAACCTCTATATGGGATTTGAATCCAATGAAAGTGGTTGTTAAAATGTTTGGTTGGATTTTGAAGTATGATTTTTTTAAGTGGTGTAAAGAACCATATATAAGTTTTAGAAAGTGTTATTGATTTAAATTGGGTATCAAACTTTTTGGTTTGGGTTTTTTATTTTCAAATGGATGTGATAACATTTTATTAGAGGTGCTTATAGATCTTGAGATTTATAAATGAGTTTGTTTATTTCAAAAGGATGACTCATCCAATATGGATTATAATTCGAAACTCGTTGTGGTTTTTAATTTTTGGAAATGTGTTTTTAAAATGGGAATAAAGAGTTCCCATTTGAGTTTTAAAAGTGATTTGGGTAAATATCTTGTAATTACATGAATTATTTATTTTAAAGAGTTTTCCCATTTTTCATTTTATGAAAATTTTCTTTTCTAAATGATGTTATAACCTCTTGAGATCCTTTATGACTCTTATAGATCATGATGGAATGTGATCCAATGTTGGGATGTTTACTATGATGCATTGTAAATGATGTTTATGATTTTTGTGTATGGTAATTCTCTTGTTAGGGTATGAGGTGATATGTGTGTTGTTTTATATTATTTAACCTTAAGTAAAGGACTGAATAATTGGGCTGACCTCGATTTTTATAGGCCTCAGGACCTTGGGTATCTAAGTGAGATTAAATCCATATATCAGACTAGGAAGTGTCACACTTCAAGTGTTTCCTTTAATTATAGATCAAGTTAGATGGGGTGTTATATTCTAATGTGGTTGGGCACAAACTAATTGGGTTGTAGTATTAAGACACTATGTACTCTAGCAAGTTAGTATATTGAGTAAAGTATCGGAAGGTCTCATTTTAGGACCTATATTAGTTCCCACAACACTTGGATACTTCTAAAGATTATTTAGAGGATTTAACTTTATTTATTGATTGCATTCCATGTTTTTCTTTTATTTCATGACACATAAGTACTTTTCATTTGTTTTTTCTTATTACATGACTTGACATAGTGGAATCTGGTTGTGTTATTTTTTTTAGGGGTTCACTTTTTAAATTCATTGAAAAGGTTTTTTAAATATTTTTCAAAAAGGAAGTTGAAATCTATATTTTAAAGTGTTTTAAAATTATTTTAAAAATTGAGTTTGAAAGGTGGTATCTTACGAGAAAAGTGTAAAATGGTTTTTTAATCCATGTGTGTGTGAGTATTGAAATGGGTTTTCATGATTTTTCATAGGTTTATAAATGTTTTATTTTAATATATGTTTTGGAAAATTGTTATTTTAGCCTAGTAGTTTAGGTAGAGAGAAGGTGATTTCCAAGAAACTGTTTCATAAAAGAAAAATCATGGAAAATAATTATTATCACTCTTGTGATTTATTATTATTATTTGTAAAACTATATATATATTTTTTTCTTATTATTTTATTATAAACATTAATTATTTGGATTTATTAAGAATGTGAATATTTATTTTTAGGGGATTTTAGTGGCCTAATTCGAGTTATTATATGATCACACCTATTTTAATATCTCAATTTTAGGTTCTTGGTTCTTCTTAGAAATTACCATTGTGCATTTCTTTATTGAGCATAGTATTTATTTTATCACATTAATCATGTGGTTTATTGTGAATTTATTTTACTTTTGAAGTAATATCTGGTGATTGTCCTTTTATATGATTTAATTTTGAAAATTAGTCTTTTATTTATTTATTTAGATGAAGGGTATAAATATTTACTAATGGGTGAATTAAAACTACTTGAAGGTTTCCTTTTCCTTCTTAGAGAGGTAGATCACAGGGTGAGGTAGATTTTTGGTTCTCACCACTATTTAGTACTTTACTAGTTTTTTTATCAGGTTCTATTTTGTTTATTTTTCTCTAGAATGGATATTCAATGTAGGGATGAGCATGATAGATTTTTATTAAATTACCTCTATCCCTTTTTATCTGATTATTTGAAAAAACCATGTTATTATGATTCCTAGGAACTAGTTTCCATCCCATGAGGATCCTAAACTCCCTTTGGGATAGTGGAGTATGGGTTCAGGCATCCCTTGGTGGGATAAGCCATAATGGTTCATTAAAAATTATCTAAGAGCATTGGGTTTTTATTTTCTATATGAACCTAATACATTGGGATACACTCTTATTATTTGAGGTGTATTATAAAGATCAAGTTATAATTTTTCAATTGAACTTTGGAGGTTGGTGCAGGGAGAGTCTTCCAGGCTCTTACCTTCCTAAAGCCTTGATTTACCATGGTTAGTGGGATTTAAATCTTGAGTTTGAGATTTTATTATAATTTACATTGAGTATGTGTTGATCCTCATTTGTAATAGTTTATTTTATTTTTCAATCATATATGATGTTTTACGTTGGTTATTAAGAAGGAAGTCAATCTGTGTTGTTGGTTTATAGGTCCTGATAAAACAAGAGACAACTAAACACATGATTAGGGGAAAGCTATATGAACTAATACACTATTGGAATATGGTTCCACATCCCAGTTATTTTCATATTTATACTTCTTGACTCTTGGATAACCTAGAGTGCATTGGAGAAATAAGATATGGGTCATTATTTGTCTTGTTATATGTTTACACCTTTGGTTAAGACTTTTGTTATGCCTTTTTTTGTCCTATTTTTCATCTAGTGTGAATTTTTTTTATTTAGAGGAGAAAATTAATTTCATAAGGAAAAACATTTTTTATTTTAAATTAGGCCTTCTTTCTAGTTTTTGAAATGATCTTGGTTTTAGAAAATATTTTGAATTAGTTGATTTTATTTGAATGGAAAATGTTTTATGTGTGAACTATTTTTCAAATCAAGATCACATACTATTTTAAAGGGTGTTTTTTCTATTTTAAAGTAAACCAGTGATTTCAAAATTTTCCTCTTATCCATAGTGGGTGTATTTCAAAAGGGTAATTGTTTTGAAAACTATTTGAAAATGGAAAGTGTTTGATTTTTTTGAAACATGGAGTGGTGTTTTTTAAATAGTTTTGGATACATTTTAAAATTAACTAAGTAATATAAGGGTTTGGAATTTTATTTTTTTAATGGTTTCCATTTGGTTTTAAATGAATGAAATATACATTTTAATGGCTCATTGGTTTTTAAAAAAAGTATTTTGGGATATATTGAATTGTTTTAGTAATTTAAGATTTATTTTGTACCACTTTTGTTTTGGGTTAGGTTTATGTGATTTTAGGGACATTACTATGTAGTGTTTCTTGCCTCGTGTTGTTTGATGTGAGAATCTACCACCATAAAAGAAAACTATAAAATTTTAGTATCAATTTTATGGGTCTTCCCCCTATTATTTAGAACTAAATATGATTTGAATTCAATGGAATGTGTTTTTTATATTTCTGAGATTTGTTTTCTATGTTTATCTATTATGGTGTTTCCCTTTTTGTGATTTGGATATTATTGGGTCCTCTAGTTTAGATCCATGATATTTGGTTTAATGGTTAAAATGGTGAGGTTATTTTTTAGAGAATCTGATATGATCTATTATCTGAGATGTTTCTTTGGTTATTCTTTGGGATGTTTGAGGTTTTGTCGATGAATTACCATCATCTACTATGACCTTCAGGTGTTTGGTTGTGACCCTTTTTAGGTGAAGAGTTTTTTTTGGGATTTATGTTCATGGTGTTTAAAGCTGTTTTGGCTTGAGGAGGTCTTGGCTTGTGTTTTTTGGGTTCTTCTTTGATTACCTATGGGCGCTATTTCCTATTTGGAATAATTTTTCTTCTTTTCTTTATTATGTTTATTATTTCCCTTATGCAGTGTAAAATGATTGAAATCTTTGATTTTTTGATTGGAAATTGTAAGGATCTTGGGAGAATAATTGGACACTTGGGGTATATTTTTTATTTTGGATGGGCAATCTCTACCACCAAGATTTGTTTTCTATTAGAATTAATATAGGGGGTATTATGAGGATTTGGATCAAAACACCCTTGTATTCCAATTTTAACTCTTTAGAATAAGGCCCCATCATTTCCTAAAAAGGAACGTCTCTTGTTGGAAGTGCTTCTTGATTTTTCGACACCGTCAGTTTCAGTAATCCAACATAATTTCCATGTGGTCCTATGGGATGTTTGAGTTTCATGTCTTCTTTATTGGTTTTGGAACTTGTTCCTTGTAGAGTTTTGTGATTCCCTTTGGAGATTTTGGGTTTGTGGTTGCTCGGTGAAATTATATTGTATTGAGGAAACATTTTTTTGGCTATTACACTATTTTAGTTCATTTTTAAATGGTGAGGAGAAATATGTTTGGACTCTATTTATTTAGAGTTACTCCTTGAATTTTGTGTAGAATTTATTGTTTGGGGTTGTTTGAGGAAGATATTCTTACTGAGGATTATTCTTTTTCTTATTATTTTCCTTAGGAATTATTCTCTTTTTTCATCTACTTGGACCTAAGAATTTCTGGGGAAATAAAATGGTATTATGGGGAGTTTTTAATACCCACTATGTTAGTGTGGTATTAATTAATTAATTAATTTTGATCTATTGAAATTTTCATAAGATTTAGACTAGGATTTTAATTTTTTGGTACATTTTTATTATTCACACGTGTTTCCCATGGTTAAGAGTAACTTTGTGGAAATCATGTTGGGATTATGGAGAGTTGGCAGTGATTCATATGACTTGTGTATAGTTAGTTAAGCTATGTGAAAAGTGAGAAGATATCCTATGTTCTTTAACAGTACCAATTGGTATAATTGGATCATGGATTATCCAACTGTACAATGATTAAGAGAAAGCTTGTAGGGCATGGTTTGGCTAGGTTGTTTCTCCTACATGGTTAGTGCATGGTGATGAAAAATGTATGCCTGAATATGCACTTTTTCTAGTTCTTTTAATAAATACATTTTTCCTTAATTTATTTTGAAAAACATAAAAAATAAAACACCCTAAATCTATCACCCCTCTAACTATTGTACAACCCCAAGATACTCCCCATTTGAACGATATGAGATACCCCTCCTCTGGTTATCATCCATTCTCTACTAGTTTTTTGTGAATTTATCTTTTGATATTAAACAACAAGCTTGTTATTCCCTCCTCTCCCTTATTCCTTAATTTTCTCTCACCCAGTTTTCTTTCTCCCATGATCCCTAATCGAGGATAAGTTTAAGAATATAGTTAGGGATGGTTCTAAAATTTTAGTTTTGTATATTAATGGTATGGGTGGGTATTTTCTTTCATATAAGATACTTCACCTTTCTAGGAGACATGATTGGAATTTCCACGATGTTCTTTCAACTCAATTTTATTTGGAAAATACAGATGATTCTTTTTCCATCTATTTTTATTACATTCCTTAAATTTAATAATGTTTGGAAATTATTTTTTATTTAAATTAATCATATATGCATGGCCCATGAGTGGGAAATTTATTATGTAAGTGATTTTAAACATCGGAATGGGAAGTGAATCCATGCCAAGTGGTTTTGAAAATGATAAAATGGATTTTAAAAAATTTATTTGTTTTTTAAGATGGTAGAAAACACTATATTTATGCTTTAGAAAGTTTTTTTTTGAATTATAGTGTGTTTAAAACTTATTATTTTGGGTTGTTTGTTTCCAAATAGATGTGAAAACGTTATTTTTTGAGTTGTGTAATGATTTTTATATTTCACAATGAGTTGGTTATTTTCAAAAGTGTGATTTTTCCCATGAGGATATTATTTTAAAACTAGTTGTGGCTTTGAAGTTTTTTAAAGGTGTTTTTAAAAAGGTAATATTAAGTTCCCATTTGAGTTTCAAAAGTGATTTGGTGAAATGTCTAGGCATTCCAAGTGTGTTTTTATTTAACAAGATGGCCTTATTGGCATTTTATGAAAATGTTCTTTCACAAATGATGTGATTTCCTCTTGATTCCATTTTTCATTCTTATAGCCCATGGTGGAATGTGATACAATGTGGCAATGTTTACTATGATGTATTGTAAATTTTTTATTCATGTTGTCCATGGGGTTGCATTTGTGATTGTAAGAGGTGGTGCATGTGTTGTTTTGAAAGTTTTATCCTTAAGTGAATGAATCCTTGATTGTTCTCAACTCCAATTTTATTTTTCATGGGAACCCAGGTAGTTAATTAAGAATCAAGACTTAAATGAACTTGGTAGTTACATAGATAGAGGTTTCCCTCTAGTTATTGATTGGGCTAGATGGGGTGTCCTATTTTGAAGAGGATGAGTTTAGGCTAGTTGAGTGTTGGAATTCTGACACAACATATGCTGATAGGTTGGTAAATTGAGTGAAATCTAGTATGATCTCATTTTAGGTTCTATGGTATATCCCATGACACTAGGAGCCTTTTTAGGATCAATTAGGGGATTTAACTTTTGGTATTGAATCCATCCCTTGTTTTTTTATTTCATGGAACTTATGTACTTGTCATTTGATTCTTCTTATTTTATGACTTGACATAGTGGTTCCATATTGCATGATTTATTCCTACTTTATGTGATTTTATTTTCAAATACTTTGAAAATGGATTTTAAAATATGTATAAATAACGAATATTAAATCTTGAATTTATATTATTTTAAATTTTTTTCTTATAAATGAGTTTGAAAGTAATTCTCTTGTGATAAAAGTGAAGAATGTTTTTTTTGAAACTCCATGTGTGTGTGATTTTTAAACTCATTTTTTAGGTTGTTGTGACTAGTTCTATAAATGGGGTTTAAAACTTTTTTTTCTCGAAAAACTAGTATTTTTACCAAGTGTTTTAATCCATAAAAATATGTTTTCCAAGAGGCTATTTTCATTTAAGAAAAATATTGTAATATAATTTTTAGCACAATTGTGATATATTGTTACTTAATTGTAAAAATATTTATAAAATATTTATTTTTTATTTTTTATTTCAAACTATAATGATAGGGTGGTAATATGAAAGAAACTCCTTAGATTCGATGGGTAGTGGTGTCCTATTGAGTGATTAAGTGCTTAAGACTATATTATATTCTTAGTTTAATGTTGGATATTATTTTAAACAATAATTGAGGGATGATTTATGGGTTTTATTTTTTATTTAATTGTTTTTAGCATGTGGTGCCTATTTTATGATTTTTAGGACCTTATTTTACTTTCGATAGAATTTCTGGTTAGTGTCTTTTTATATGATTTATTTTTCCCACATTGGATTTTATTTATTTAAATGGATGGTGGGTAGAAATTTATAATGGTGGGAAAAGAAAATCTATTGGAGGGTCATATTTTCATTATAGGAGTTGGAGATCGGAGTGTGCTCGAAGTTTTTGGTGCTCTCTGCTATTTTCTGCATTCCTATTTTTTATATTAGGTTGCTATTTTTTTAATTTTCTTTGGAATAGAAATTTAATGTATGGATGGGTCATGACATATTTTTATTATATCCATGCAACCACTTTTAGTCTTATTATTGTGAAAAACCATTCCCAAGTGTGTTCTTGTGATACCCAGGCACTAATTTCTAGCCTGTGGGGATTGAGAATTCCCTTTTTTCTAGTTGTTGACTAATTCTAGCATCCATCAAAGGTATTAACTGGAATGGTTTTTTATAATATCTATACATATGTGTGCCACATGAATGATAAAACAATCATAAATCCTTCAAAATTATAGCTTGACTAACTAATTGAAATAAAATAGAATCCAAATGAATAATAAATATAACTAAGTAAATAATATTCAATTAAAATAATAAATATTATGGTATTCACACCATATGATATGGATGGTTTTCATTTAAGTTAATAATTTCCCCATTCAATCAAATGTTTTACTACTTAGGTGAACACCTTTCTATCATAAGAAGTAAGTATATGGTATTCACAATGGAAAAGAATTAAAATTAAGGCTATCTTTATAATTTTTATGATATGTAAAGAAAAAGGTTATGATGGATCAACCCAATCCTAAATATTTAATTCCCACAATACTATAGATAATTATGAATTTGGATAATGAATAAAGGGGTTATTTTACCTTAGTAAATGTTGCAAAAATTTATAATGGGAAAGAATAAAAACATAAGTAAATTAAAAATGGATGGATATAAAAGGGTATTTAGATATTGAAAATATTATTCATATGATGATAAGAAACTATATGAGTTTTAAGATAATAATTTCTTTGTTTTTATGTATTATTGTAATAAATTAGTAAAATGTAGTTTTTAAGGAATGAAAAAATATGGGATTATTTAAATTATAAATAATTTTCTAAAAATATACAATGACAAGAACATATAATATATGTAAATACTTCAAAATATAATTTCTATTGAAATAATGAAAATAAAAGAGAATCCTTGAAAATATCTTTCATAACATTTGGTGATGTTTACTTGAAAATAAAAAAATTATATCAAATTAATGAATAATTTTTAAAAGGAGTTAAAAAGGATTTTGAAACAAATTTCAATAATATATTTTCCTAATAATGGAACTTGGAAGTAAAATAAAGTTAAATCGAAATAAACTGATAGAATATCCAAAATATTGAAACATATCCCCTTATAAACTTTTTATGTTGTTGACATATTGAAAAAAAGGAAGGGATGTATTAAGGCATAAATATGACCATAAAAAATTGGATTGAAGCATACTGATCATAATGTAACAATATCAGAAAAATGGAAATAGGAAGGGATATATATAGAAGATGATAAAGAACATAACTACAATAATGAGAAACAATTGGAATGAAACTTTATGAATAATGAATGTTATGAACTTTGAAAACATATGAGAGGAAAAGGGACAAGTAATACCTAAAAACAAAGGGAAATCAGAAAACTATTATTTAAATTGTTTAGATATAAGATATAGAAGACAAGATAAGTGATAGTGGAAAAATACATAAAAATGATAGATGCAGCTGTGGGGGGTATTGAGTGATAAACTTGATAATCCTACATGCTAAAGGCCCAAGTTCAAAACTAGGAAGGGGAAATTTTCCGAGTTACTATAGTAGCACTATAGCAAGGAACTATGGAAGTATTATAGCAGCGACAAGTCTATATCATAAATTGCACTATAATAGGAGAGGGAATTGAAACATATACTATAGAAGTGGTGGTACTATATCAGGTTCTATAGTATCCTAGGAACTATAGAAATACTATTCATTGAACGGGATTTCAGGCAAAAAATGGGATTTCCAGCCTAGAATTAGGGATTTTAAGCTCAAGATTCTTTGATCAAAGTTCGTGGGACACTTTTCCTTGGTCCTATGGGATATTTAATTGGTCTCTATCTAACCAAACAAAAATATAACTATGATTTCATAATAAAAATATTATTAAACCCCATATTCTAAAAGGGATTTAAAAATAATGGAGATTTAGAAGAAAAGACACTTACGTCAACTCACTTTTCAATTTATATGTCTAATAACCTTCTAAATGTTTAAATTAAACATGTTAATTTAATATAATAAATCCTCAATAAATTTCATTTAATATTTTATAGTCTGTTTATTAAAATATTTTATTCATTTGTTAGTTTATTGTTGTCTATGGTGTGAGTGGTGTCTTTAAGAAAGTTAGAAACCAAATAGTAAATAAAAAGGTTCTGATAAATTCCTTAGTTAATGGTTTCATAACTGTATTCGTGATTATTACACTTTTTACTATCCTTTTACATCAATTTGTTAGTAACTTATTATTTTCATGTTTTTTGAATTAATTATTTCAACATGTTTGTTTAATGGTTTGTGTTATTGTGTTATCATAGTGATAAAGGCCCTGTTTACTTATCACATGAGTTTATTAGCTATGTCATATTTATTATATAAAGTTATTAATCTTAAAAATAATAAAGTTTTTTAGCATTGGTATGTTTTATCTATTATATTAAACATGGTTTTGTAAGTTGTCTGTTTATGTAGTACAATCGAACAAGATACTTTATTTTTAATTTTTTTTAATATCATATTTTGGCTATTAAAATGTAATAAAAATTATTTAATTTAGTTATTTATAATATAATTATACATGAATATCTTATTAAAACCATACATGGAGGTAGTGGTGAAAATAATTTTTTCATGGAGTCGGTGAACCAACTATACCATGGGTGATGGTTTTGTTTTATAATCAATAAGAGGGAGTAGGATAATAAAAATATTACATTAATATAATGAAATATTAGTAGATATGATATTTATGTCCTTATATTAAGTTGGATAGGATATATCTAGTCAAATAAGAAAACATAAAAAGAGTTGGTTTGAGATAATTCACATCTTCTTTTGGAATTCATCCTTTGATATGCTACTTGGGCTTAAAGAATAGTTATTTTTGAGTAATAGTTTCTTAAAAACATTGATAGAGAAATTTTGAAGGATTTTTTCTAGGTTTTGATAAATAATAAAGTTATAAGTGGGGAGAAATTATGTGGGGTCTATAAGCAGGGGGAGAGGTATTTTTGATTTAAATATTGATTAATTTGTTATTTTTGACGGAAACTATAAGTAGTAATAATTCTTGTGACTAAGTATTTTAATTTATTTATATGATTTTGAGATAATTTTTTTACATCATCAAGGATGTAATTAATCATATATTTAACTTATTCTATAAAATATCATATTTTACCATATTTTACTATTAACATTTATATTTTATTATTTATAAAAATTAAAAAACATCACCTTCAAAATATTTATATAGATCTAAACTAATTTGGAACCTACATCAAAATATAAAGATAAGAAAAAATATTGGCATGAGTATTAAAACTCAATAGACATACTCGAACAAATCTACTCCCAATTAACTTCCTTTTATACACAAGATACATCAGTTACAAGTTTGAAATAGAATATATATAAAACTAGTTTTTCAGACATTTTTCCTTAAAAAAACATAGTCTATTTTCCTTTTTTACATTCAAATCCATATTCCTTTCCATTAACATTTTTGAGATGAAAGAAGACGATTTCATTAAAAAGTGGAGAAGGTGAGTGTAAACAATTTCAATTTTTTTTATAAACCATTAAAAACCAACTCATTAGTTTTCAAAAGAATTAAACCACATAAGGGAGTAGCAAAAATAATCACATTATAAGGGAAATGGAACATAACCATGAAATATTAACCAACCAAAAATGCATCTCAAACTTCCACCACAGATAACTAATTTACAAAAGAACATGGGAAAAACTAGGTGATCAGTGGAATAATCTAGAACATACTATACATATTGACTCATCCTGAAGGCATTCCACACCTAATGACATCAATTATCACCCCCACACTTGATCACACCCTACCTAGTCTCACTGAGGGAAACTATCCCATAAAAAAAATAGAAAAAATCCCCAATAATGTGTCACTAGACAGAGCGTAATCCTAATATAGTGCAACAACCATTCACCAAAAATCCTCTAGCTATGCCAGGTTCCAATGTAATGACTAAATTAGGGGTGTCCCAACAATTCCAAACATGCATCCAATAACATGTACATATATCATACATAAGAAAATAACCCAAAAATTCACCCCTAATCCACCCTAAGAAATAACCTTTTCCATTCAATAATTCAAACAAAAGGGATTCTCAAAGCGTGGACCTACCACAATATTCAAAATGACCAAAGAAATACAATTATCCATGAATGGTTTCGAAGATAACCAACTTCACAAAAGTTCTAAAAAATCCTCAAGAACCCTTTGAGAAATCTCTTATTTCCAAATAACCAAATCCACCATTCCCAAAAAGTTGAAAACACACCATTTTTTATTTCACAATAATTTATAAAGTTCATTTTAATCATTCACACCACATTTTCAAACAAATTCCAATTTAATAAAAATTCCAAATGGACCCCACACTGTTATCACATGCCAAACTGTTATCAAAGAACCAAATAGACACTACTTTCAATTCTAAACCATTTAAAAATCTATTTTATAAATAAAAAAAACAATTTTATATACCCCAAATACATTTTTAATGCAAAACCAAGCTCTGAAAACCACACATCGCTTAAAAATCCAACTGGTCATTTTATCAAACACTTGCTGTACATATCTTAATGAGACAATGACATATACTTCAGAAAAATCAATAAAAACACATCATTTACCATCAAAAAATAATTCTTAAAATTGTACATCACAAATTAACGTACAAGGAAGGTGAGAAAATCAATAAACAATGAATCTTAAATTTGAAGAGAAAGTGCAAAGGAAAATCTACTTCAAACTCATGACACTTCAACAATTCCCACACGAAACATCCTTGCAAAGGTCTAAAGAAGAAAAAACAACTAGAAGGAACCTTAAACACACAAAACCCCAAAATTAAACACAAAAAAACAAAAAATCTAGATTCCCATGACCAAGGGATAATTGAAAATCAAGAGAAAATGGAAGGAGATGAAAGAGTAAGAGGATATGAGAATATTACCTTGAGAAATCACCCATAAAACTTAAAGAAAATCCTAGATACTGACCCTGGAATAAGAGAAGAATCTTGGAGAAGGAGGGAGGAGATCTCTTAGGGAAAAAAGAAATAGGAGGAGGAGAAATTGGGTGTTTTGGGGTTAATAATATAATATGGTGGAAAGGTAAAATCAAACTTTTTAATGAGATAGAAAGGTCTCACGGTTAGCCTGCATAGTTTTCCAAATGATGAAGGAATCATGAATCCCTCACTATCCAAGAGGAATAAGTTAAACAACTTGATTGTGTGGTTTCTCAAACCATGGGGAATCCATGAAATTCACCTCTATCCAAAAATGAAATTGTCTTCACAGTTTCCTAGACAAGGGCTCAGAATTTCCCGAAATGTACACCAAACATGCATGGTCTACTGTTATGCCCAAAATGAGTATTTTTACTAAAAAAATATAGGAAAACTAAATAATAAATTTGATTCACAATAAAATAAAATAATAACTAAAACATAAAATCAAAAACACCCAGAAGTCGAGAAGAAAACCAAGATCTAAAAGATGAACTAGAATGATGGTTGAAAATAAAAATCTTAGTGCAATAATTCTCCTCACCATTATGATTTCTGCCCCTAGAAATCCACAATATCTCCATTTTATCAATGAAAAAGAAAGGATTACCATAATTTTATGATATAACCTCTAAAACCAAGAACACATAAACCACCATCAAAAGAAACTCATACTTCTTACCTGAAATGAACCAATGATCCTAGACCACTTCTTAAAAAATAATATAAAACTCAAAATATAAACCACACAACCTATCCATAGGTAAAACCATTGCGTGGACTCCAAAATCCCAATATTCACTAAAATGGAGAGGAACTAAAAATTAGATAACTTCAAACAAAACCACCCATTTCCTAGCCAACACCACAACTAAGTCGAATTATGAATATAGAGGCCCAAATAGACTCCCCATCATTAGAAACCAACCAGCATTGACCAAATTTATAAGATAAGATTATCAAACCCATGTTTGGTCTCCCCACCATTAATATTTGACCATTTTAAACCTACCAACACCAACCAAAATGGAAAAAACAATGCAGAATAAACCAAAAATCCCTATGTCAACAAAAAATTCCCCCGCAAGGGGCCCTGATGAGAGATGACCCAAACCAAATGATAAGCTGAAACCAAAACTGTCATACAAAGGATAACCAAACAAGGACAACCAATTAGATATTCACATCAAAAAAGGAATAACTACTGGAATTTAGAGAAAATCATACCACCATGCCCTCTTATAAGAAAATACGAACTTTAAAACCACAGGGAAATAAATAAGTAAATGAGGTCTCTCTGAAATTTTCAATAATATATAACCTTCCAAGATGAAGAATATAAAATAGAGAAGCTTAAACTATTCCCATTATAGAATAGAAGAAAAAATATGTACCAACTTCCTCCATACCTCTAAGATTCCCGAATATGAGAAATCTTCATTCTAAGGTCTCTTGATTATCCCATGATGTCTTGAACTATCCATTTCCTCACATCTAAGAGCAGGTAATCCCAAACTTAACTCCTTGTTTGGATGCACGAGGATTCACAAAACACCCCAGATAGAACCAAAATAAAAAGACACACCAAGAGAGTCACTTTTTTCCAATAAGGAACTTTTACTAAGATAGAGATTTAGAATTTTCACACACATCATCCTATTTCTCTCCAAATGAGAGGTAGGAAAAACTAAACACACAACAGAACACACCTCCACTTATGGTGGAAAAATTTCAAATTTTTTAAAAGATACACATTCATTGAAACAAAATTTATCCGAAGATCCAATGATGGAGTTGGTGTGCTAGTACCAACTTTTTGTACATTGATTACATGAATATTTAATGTTTTTTAAATATTAAAAATATTATTACATATTTTTCAATTTTATGCGTGACTATAATGTAATAATGTCCTAGAGTATTTATCTCATTAATAAGGTCATAACAGTTCCCCTCTATGATGAGATCCTCGAAGTGCTATGAAAATATTTATAAACATATTTATATGGTTTGATGACATACTATGATGGGACAAAAAGTATATAGACCGTCAGGTACGAGTACTCGTAATAAGATGAGTCTTCTTCTCATGAATTTTTCACTTGGTAATCTCTAAGATGGGAGATTATAAGAACAGACCCACCAATAAAAATTCTACATGTTTTGGTGTCATCATATATTCCTATCTATGAGCATGTGTAATGATCCTTAGACTTTAATATTACCATTAATGTCTATCATGACTCACACACTTTGATTTACTAATTAAAACTGCCATGACATATGTTGGTGGGAAGTAGGGTACATTGGGTGTGTCAAAAATGACATGTTATTAATGGATAAGTCGAGGAAGGATTTTCACTTCCATTTAGGGAAGTTGATATCACGTCTATCTAATTGAAATAGAACTGTCACCCTAAATTCCATGGACATGGTGTATCGACAAGTTTATGTTTGGTAGTCAAATAAAGACATATTAAACAAATAGGTGGATGACACTATCATAAAACCTATTTGATGAGATATTGATACAAAGGGATTATATTACAAAGTGAGCATTTGTATGTGGATGTCATCATCGAGACTTTAAGTTCTTTCTCTTGGGTTCCGTGACCAATTTATAGATAGTACACTTTGAATTTAGGCAAGCCCACTGAATGACAATTAGAAATAATCCTATATGTTCACAAACTAAGTGTTTCTTGTGGCCTCGATTAAATTATATTTAGATTTAATTAATTAATTAAATATTCTTCTCAAGACCATGAAATAATTTTATTCAATTTAAAATGATCTCCTAAATTAAATTAAATATATTTATTTTATTTAACATTTAATAAATATTTACTTAATAGTTTGTAAATATAATATTTATTTAAGAAAATAAATTATTTATTTAAATGCGTGTTCAATAAATGGAAGTGGAGTTAGAGAAGATCGAGGCTGGTCTGGTAGTAAAATAATTATTTGCAAGATGGTAAATATATATTTAACCAGTTGGAACAAGAAACAACAATAATAACATTATAATCATTATGTTGCCTAAGATTTCATCTTTGATTCTGTTTTGCACAGGTTGGTGCACCACAGATAATGATGCTGTTATTTTTATTATGTAGCATGAGTTTGTCTAAGGTTATGAATGTATTTAATTAATGTTACACAATTAAATATTATAACCAAAACCCCATGTCATTAAATATATAGGTAGATCTATTTTTCTATAATGCATGGTGAACAAAATTGCAGGTGGTGAGAGAATTGCTGAGCCAAAAATAATTTCTCTCTTGAATCCTCTCCTGTCCCCTCTCAATAACAAGAGACATTCTTCAATACTGAATAAGAGGAGATCAATAATGACTGATGAAAGACCATACACCAACCATTCACCATTCACTGCCTCAAGGGAACCTCATACAATTATGGAACATAATTAAGAAAACTGTGCACTGACTATACATTGAGCCTCTATCAATGGTTTGAAACAACTCGCATCAGTGTATGCCTTTGGTTGCATGGTTTCCTCATACCATGCAACCACCTTCTCCCTTATATCCATCCCCACATGATTATTCCTAACCATATATCTTGGGTTTTACTGTTTCTCCTAACCATGAAGCCGAGCTTTTTTCTCTCTAAAAGTTGTGATCTGGTTTTTGAACAATCACCAAGCACTCTCAAAACTCCCATGATCTCGAAATTCACTCACATTAGGTCAAAAAAGGAGTTAAACTGAAATTAAAAAGATATGTACCTCATAGAAAACCATAATATCTTATAGATATATTCACTTTATCCTCTAAGGGAATGGATCTCAGGATTCCATTTTGGTAGTCATCAATGGATTATGATATACTATAGAAAAACGAATAATTTATTTCCTTTTAAGGGTATCCACCACTTCCACTATGTGGCTAAAAACCTGTAAGAAATTTTGAAAAATCAGAATATATTTCAAACCCATGGCCTCCACATCACTTAATATAGAACCATCCCCCATATATAGATTCAAGATTCGAAAAAACCCACATTTCATGACACTTGTAAGAAAATAAGAAGTGTTTATATCTTTCAATATTAACCAAATGGCTCTAGATTCTTCCCTATCCTTGATTTCACCATCTTCTAGTGTTTCAAATAGTTTATTTTTATTACTATAAAGATACTTATAAGTTTCATTATCCCAATTATTATATAGTACATACACCAATAGGTTGATCTCTTTATACAAGTTATCCAGGATTTTAATATTATTTAGTCTATTACCCAAATGGTTTAATATGACTCCGTTTTTATTTTGATTTTATTTTGGAGAGCCATCCAAGATTGGCCTTGCACATGCCTTAACCAAGAGGTTTGGATGATCCAAGTTTAATCACTATCTTTCCTCCACTGTTTAGAAAAGTTTAAGCATAAAGGGGACCCCATTTAACTATTTAGATTTAGTAGTGCGGGAGAAAATTTAGATATAAATAAATTAAAGCGAGAAAATAATATTGAGTTTGATTAAAAAATCCATTATAAGTTTGTTGGGAACCTATCCAATAGAAACCATTTCCTTAACCTTCCATTATTGTTGTTACACTAGGTAAAAGGATCTATAAAATAACCTAGGTCATGAATGTTGTTGTCCAATATAAAACATTTGAAATAATTCATTGACTTCCCAGATAAGGATTTTCCCTTACTTCTCGAATAGATTAGATATAGTGTTAAAGTCACCTATGATGAACCTGATTTGAGACATTGGGTCAAATTTTGATATATTTTCTTAAATGATATCTCTTTTGTGGATATCACATTAGAAATAAATAATGAAAATATAAATAAAATAGGATGAAGAGATGACCTCAACTATAAATTATTAGGAATAAGTGTTGATAGAAGACACTTATAACTAGTTATTATAGAAGTTCCACATGTTATTATTAATTAGGTATCCATGTATGTAGTTATCCATATGAATTTTCATATTAAATTGATGAAATGATTCTATGTTTTTTTTGTATTAAGAATATAAATTATAGAGACATGGTTTATTATGATATCATTGATTAGGATTTAATTCTTTATTGAGTAACCTATTCCTATGGTATTTTATATTGTGAAGGAATACATTGAGAGGAATATGTGTAGGATTTCAAGACAGCGAGGGGAAGGTATTTTAGGGAATGTAGGTGTGTATGCTCTTGAGCTCCAGTATATGATATGGTGATACTTCATTTCAGATCTCGAGAAAGATGAATAACTAGACTTTTGAGATCTCAGGTGGGTGGGGGGAATTATTTATAGCAATTCAAGGATATAAAAGGAACAATGTAAATTTAAATAAATTGATTAAAAACTTATGAGGGTGGTTGAGGAGGAGATTTCAATAAAGAAACTAGAGTATGGTTTATCTTACCCTTAATGACATCAACATACCAAAACCCACCGTTGAGATGGAACTTAGGTGGGGGGGGGTATGGATCATATCTAAGATAACTTGACTACCTTTATAGTTAGGGCCACTAGCCGAAGGTAAAACCTAATCTTATATATAATCCACACCACTAAAAGGAACAATCACATAATATATACCAACCTTTTCTTCCAAAAACCCATATAGGTTCTAAAAAACACCCTATAGAAGAGAGAAAATGCATTGAATAGGCCTCAGATGAGGATACATAGAAGATACATATTCTAAAGAGGTATGTTGAGAATACGTTTGAACTAAAAACTCATGAGAGACAGGAAATGATACCCTTTGGAGCTTTAACTAACCTATTTAGATTCAACTGGGATATGACTTGAATCTTCATCTAACCGTTCGTGTCAATATATGGATTCCGCATGACATTGTATTTGGAAATTCAAGCAAAAACCAATTATGGATTCTCATAAGATAAATTTACAGTGAAAAATATTGGATCCATAAATATGAAGAAAAGGGAAAGGGATATAAAAATACTATGAAATCTACTTGGAGTGCTTTAGAAGATAGCTCTAGTGGATTTGACACTTCTGATATGGAAAAGAACAAACACACAAACCAGCGTTTCATGATAGAAAAGTATGAGGTAACACCCAATTCTCCTTTACATAATGCTTATTATTCTAGGAATGAATGTGAATCAAATAATGATGTAAATATGACTAAGAATTAACCATTTGAATATTTTTTAATGCTCTAGGATTGCTATAATGAACTCACAGATAAATATAAATTATTAAAATGACAACATGATTTAAATGATAATTATATGTCAAATATGGATATTGAGAAAAGAAAATGTGCTCAGCTATTAATTAAAAAAATAAACCTAAATTATTAAATGAGCATTTAAAAAGGGATCTTGATAAGTTTTTTGTGGGTAGAGATACCATGAATCAGTTTCCAGGGAAACAAATTTCTTCAAAATATACAATTGTTTTAAAATATCAACTAGGATATAGAAGGATTATTATATATAAATTGTTTCCAAAATCTTGACAGTTCATTGCTAGTTCAAGTACTGGACCATTTTTTGAAAAACAATTTTCTAAAGGACCTAAAAAGTGTTCATGTTTGAATACATATCTTTTGATTATAGGAAACATGTGAGACAAGTATTGGTTCGCAAATTATTACTTTCTAACCTCTTTGGACCCAAAAAATTCTAGGTATCAAAGTTACCCTACACATAATCTATTTTTTAGGAAAATTGCCTAAAGAGATCCTATAATACTCTATGGTACTTGGACAGTGGATGTTCAAGACATATAATAAGAGACTATTCATGCTTAAAGAGCCTAATTAATGATGATGGTGGCCATGTCACATTCTGTGATAATTTTAAAGGGATGATCATCCTCTTAGGCCATATTGGTAACCCTAATGCTATATTTATTTCAAAAGTACTTTTTATTGATGGGTTAAAATAAAATATACTTAGTGTATCTCAATTTTGTGAGAATGGATTCAATTTTATGTTTTAAAATGATGCATTCAATGTTTTTAATTCAAAAAATGATTTAATATCCACTTATCTCAGAAATTAAAATGTATATGATGTTTATTTAAATTATTTAGCTGTGAAAAATGATTCTTGTTTAAATGCTTTTCATATGGAATCATGGTTTTTGAATAGTTGATCAGGACAACATAATGTGCCCTCACTTAGGAAACTAACTAGGAAAGGTTTTTTTAGAGACTTACCTAAATTATAATTCCCACATAACAATGTTTGTAACCCTTGTAAAAAAACAACACAAAGATTCTTTCAATCCAAAGAAATAAATTTCTACTTCACAACCACTTGAGTTATTTCACATGGATTTGTTTGGACCATCTAAAGATTGATGTTTAAATGGGAAGCACTATGTTTTTTCTCTTATAGATTATTTTTCTAGATATAATTGGGCATAATTTCTTGCTAACAAAAGTGAAGCATGTTCTTACTTCATTAAATACTCCATGTCTGTAGAAAATCTTAGTGGACCTAGAATTAAGACCATGAGAAGTGATCATGGCCGTGAGTTTGAAAATCTTGAATTTGACTCTTTTTTCTCACAAAATAGATATAATCACTATTTATATACTCCTAGAACACCTCATAAAAATGGAGTTGTAGAAATAATAAATATGAGACAACAAAATATTTCCTAGACCATGCTAAATGAGTATAATCTAACTATCTATTTTTGGGCTAATGCTGTTAATACAGTATATTACATTATCAATAGAGTTTTAATTAGACATGTTTTTATGAAAACCCCTCATGAGCTCTGGACTAATTGGATGCCTAAGGTTAACTTCTTTATAGTTTTTGGTTATAATGTGTTTATCCTTAACTCTAAGGATAATCTTTACAAGTTTGTTTCTATGTGTGATGAATGAATTTTCTTATGTTACTCAATCTCTAGTAAATATTATAGAGTATTCTATAAGAAAACCAAATGTGTGGGAGAATAAGTTCATGAGAAATATGATGATACTGATCCACATCAACCCAAAACCTCCATTGGACATCTTCAAGAAGATATGTCAACTATGGACCTTAATGATAATGATAGTGAACCCTTAGTAACGATAAACAATTCTAGAAATTTTCCTGAATCTGAGCTTGGTGAATCTGAACATATAGACAACCATGAGTAGTCTAGTTCAACTCTTATTAGTGGTTTTAGAACTCTCAAGAATCAACATTTAGATTCTGTTGTAGGTGATCTAAATAGAGGAAAACAAACTAAAGATTCTCTAAGAAACTAGGTTGAACATAAAGCCTTTCTTTCACAGCTTGAACAAAAAAATATCAATGATAAAATTTTTGTCATATCTATGCAAGAAGAATTAAATCAATTTGATTGAAACAATGTTTGGGAATTAATAGAATGACGTAATGACACATTGACCATAGACACTAATTGGTTGTTTAGAAATAATGTTGATGAATATAAAATTATAGTTACAAACAAGGCTAGACTAGTTTCATAAGGATATAGTCATGAAGAAGGAATAGAATATGAGGAAACCTTCACACCTGTAGCTAGAATAGAATCCATTATGATACTTATTTCTTATGAAGCTCATCTGAATTTAAAACTTTATCAAATGTATGACAAAAGTGCAATTCTAAATGGGTACATAGTTGAGGATGTATTTTTTGAAAAACCCTATGGGTTTACAAATCCCCATTTTTTCAAATCATTTATTTAATCTTTCTAAAGCCCAATATTTTCTAAAACAATCTCCAAGATCTTCGTATGATAGGCATTGTTTTTTCTTATTTCCAAAGTTTTCATTAAAGGAATAGCAGATCCTACTCATTTTTTAAAATGAATTCTAAAGATATTTTAATAGTACAGATTTATGTAGATGACAATATTTTTAGATCC
Source organism: Viscum album (assembly GCA_963277665.1). Taxonomy (NCBI): domain Eukaryota; kingdom Viridiplantae; phylum Streptophyta; class Magnoliopsida; order Santalales; family Viscaceae; genus Viscum; species Viscum album. The sequence goes on from OY728130.1 coordinate 2,029,787,904, forward strand.
CCTAAAAATTCATTATGTTCTGATTTTTCATGAATGATGAGAGATGAATTTTAAATGAGTTTAATGGGGGAACCAAATCTTTTTCCTGAACATCAAATTTTTAAAAATAAAAATGTTATTATTTTAAACCAGAGAAAAAATACTAAGGATCTTTTGAAATGTTTTGGCTTGAATGGAAACAAAGGTAGTGATACACCTATGAGTACAACCTATAAATTTGATGTTGATAAAACTAGAAAATCGGTAGATCAAAATAATTATAGAGTTGTGACTGGGATTCTACACCATCTTACAACTAGAAGACCTAATATTATGTTCACTATATGAATGTGTGTTCACTTTCAATCCAATCCCAAAGTGTCTCATTTAATTGATGTTAAATTGATTTTTAAATATCTCATATATACTACAAACTTAGGATTGTTTTATCCAAAAGGACAATCATTTGATTTAACAAGTTATTCAGATGCTGACTTTACTGATTTTATGTTATATAGAAAAAGATCATCTGGAATATGTCTTATTCTAGGAAATTAACTAGTATCATGGTGTTGTAAGAAACCAAATTATGTTGCATTATCTACTGCAAAAGCATAATATATAGCTGCTGGTAGTTGTTGTGCTCAAATTTTGTGGATGAAACACACTTTACTAGACTATGGAAATCAATTCAAAAATGTCTCTACAAACCGTGATAATAAAAGTGTTATTAATATATATAAAAATACAGTATCTCATGCTAGGACAAAACACATTTATGTGAGACATCACATATAGAGAGACCATTATCAAGGATGGGATATAACTCTTGAATTAATTGGCACTGAACATCAATTGGATGATATATTCACAAAGCCTTTGAATTCTGAGAGGTTAAATTACATCAAACTTGTGTAAGGTATGATAAACAGTTAAGTTAGGAACCTCACCAGTAGGAACCTCACTATTAGGAACCTCACCGTTGGACCTCACTATTAATAACCTCACTGTTGGACGTCATCGTTAGGAACATCACCTTTGGACCTCACCGTTAGAAACCTCACTATTAGAACTCACTGTAAGGAACCTCACTGTTGGACCTCTACATTAAAAACCTCACTATTGGACCTCATAGTTAGGAAAATCACCGTTGGACCTCACCGTAAAGAACCTCATGGTTGTACCTCACAGTTAGGAACCTCACCGTTGGATCTCACATTTTGGAACCTCACCATTGGACCTCACCCTTAAGAACCTCACTGTTGGACCTCACCATTAGGAACATCACCATTGTCACCTATCTGATAGTCTATGATTATCCCCTTAAAGAGAATAATATCCATTGTTTATAATATAATATTCATGTGCTTTATTAATCATATACACCATTATTAGTGCATTTTACACTTTGAACATTATTTCACATTATGATTGTAATTCCTTCTTAAAATGAACCATTACATGGTACCTTCTTGAACATATCATAAAACACATAATCGTCTTGATTTTATGTTTATATTTTATTTTCAGGTCTCCCATGATATAAGGAACAATTCATTCTTTTGGAGCACTTGGAGATTCAATTTGGAAGACCACCAAAGTGGGCTTTGAACCAACCACATTCTGAGCGAAGTGATTTGGACAACAGCCCTATAAATGTACTGTAGAGGATAGAATTGAAGCCCAATTATTCTGATGATTTATATGAAGATATATTATATTATTGGGAACATTTAATTTAACAGGGTCCCAAGCTAATTTGGAGTTTTTAATTGTGTTCCAAGCGGCCCAAGTTGATGATGAAGTTCTGGGCCAGATTCTGAGCCCTAGAAAAACAACCTACCATTTATATCATATCTCATGAACTGAAAATTATTTTGGGCTGAAATTTTACATGCCCGTATAAGACTTCAGGAGGAAAATTTTATCCTTAAATGTCCCACTATAATTAGTTCATCTAAAAGGTACTTTCGATGCATCTTCCCAGTGGATGCAAGCTTGATTCCATTTCGGGGGAAGAGTGCAAAAGTCACATCTCCATTAATTGTCCACCCACCTTTCCCCAAACAAATTAATTAAAGGCACAAGGGATGATGGGGGATCGGCCAAGGACTTCCCAAAATGACTATTTGAGGTAGTATTGGTGTAGGATTTGAGAAATTTTGGAGCTTTGTTTTCATAGTAATGTTATTATGCCAATTGGTCTTTGTAATGTTCTTTATTCTCATGTATGTTGTTCGAATCACCTTAGTTTTCAATAAAAGTTATTCTTATTCTCTTATTATTTCTTACTAATATCACCTTGATACTGTTTCCTCAAGGTATGAACTTGTTCACACCAAACCTTGTGATTTTTTTCACACAACGGTGGAGTGTTAGTTATTTTGTTGTTTTTACTTCTTCAATTCTACCCTCGTAAGTCTATTTCCAACTTCTGTTGAAAAACTTTAATCAATGTAGAGATAAATATTTAATGGGTGGATCCAAGAGAGTATCAAGGGGATGGATTGGATGTTATTTATCACTCTCTAAAGGTTATTAATTTATTTTATTTTAGTTTCTTTCATTCAATGATTTTCTCTCTTCCTCTTCCTTATTAAATTTATTCACCACACTTTTAGGTGCTAAGTATATCCTTTACCTTGGAGTGCTCAGGAAAATGATCCTACAAGTGTATATATTATTAGTATGTGTTTGTGAAGGTGCCTAATCAGTATGTGGTGAGGTTATTTTGAATTCCTTGTATGAATCCTTCTCAAGATAATGAAATTGAAATTGTAAAAGAAAAAAAATAATTCAACCAATCCACCCTGAGCAATAACCTTTGATCAACTCATTTTCTCATAATTTGAATTCACATTGATCTTTTAGTGATCTTTTAAACCCATATAAAATCAACCAAAGTTGGCCACTTCATAAAAAAACCCCATCTATTTTTATTGTGTGTCTAAGGATCTTCTTAGGTCTCTGAGGATTCGACAACCCAAGCTACACTACAAGCGACCGCTTAAACCTTAGAACATAGGTAAATTTGGGCGAAACCAAATTTTGGAACCTTTTATAGGGACAAAGTAAGTTCCATAGACCAAAAACCTTCTTTTCTTACCCCCATTCTTCTATTCTCACCCAAATTCTCTTATCTTTTCCCTTTCTCTCTTTTTTTCATTTGGCGTATATCCGCCTACACCCACGATAACTAAAAAAGATTAGTTAGGGTGTAAACTCCTAGGATAGGGGAGTCAATTTCATCTTTGGGATTGTTTTCATTTGATCAAAATATTCTTGAAACTCCAAATTCACTAATTAAAACAAGTCCAATGGAGGGTCTTTAAAGAAATCAAATGGTAAACCCTGTGGGTGATCAAATGGGAAACCAAAACCAAGAAGCTCCAAACATAGGGAATGTGGTCGATCAACCCATGAATGAATACCTCAATCTAGTGTGGACCAATTCCCCACTCATGCATTAGACACAATTCCCTAAAATATTCCAGCTACATCTTTAAATCCCATTTCATAAACCACCTTCCAAAATTCCATGGAATAGAGTCTGAGATTCCCTACCTTCACATTAAGGAGTTCAATGACATTGTAGAAACCATGTATCCCCCACATCAACTTGAATCAGCTAAAATGAGGCTATTTCCTTTTTCATTTAAGGGTAGAGCTAAAAATTGGCTAAACAATTTGAGACCATCATCCATAAACTCTTGGGACCAATTACAAAGGTAATTCTACAAAAAATACTTTCCCCACCACAAAACAATATCACTTAAAAAGAGCATCCAAAATTTTTTCAAAAATGAGGGAGAGTCATTCTATGAAACATGGGAGAGATTCAAAGGCACCCTAAACATGGTTCCACAAAATGGTTTTCCTATTACTAAAAAAGTGAGAATTTTCTATGAGGGGTTGGGCTTGGTGAACAAACAATTCATTGACATGATGTGTAACAAGACCTTTAAAAAAATCCCCAAATGATGCTTATGAGTATCTAGAAATCCTTGCTGAACAAAACCAAACATATGGAACATCACCTTATTATGAGAATCCAAAAATAACTACTGGAATGCATACTCTTAGAGAAGAGGAAAGACTCATGGCTAAAATCTCAGCACCCACTAGGAAGGTTGAAGAGATAGACCTCAGAAAAATCCATGAAATCTAAACTGTAGACCCTATTTGGACAATTTGTGACAAACATGGCCACAAAACAAACAACTTCCCAACCATTCCATCCATCAAGGATGTTCTTCTAGGAGGACCACCTGATGAAGTCAATGCCCTAAAATTTCAAAAGCCCCAATACTAAAAAACATTCAACCCATGGTATAATGACCACCCAGGTTTCCACTGGAGAGATAACCAATAACCTAGGCAACCACATGGATAAAATCCGTACCCCCATTAGAAATACCAAACCCATAACTAGTTACAAACCTGACCAATCCAATACCAACAACCACTGGTCTATCTTTAACAAACCATCCCACCTCAAAAATATCCCCCTGGGATAAACTAATATTCTCAAGAACCAACCCAAACTTTTCCACAAAGCTACTAGAACAACTCTGCAAACAAATGGAGAGGATAAACTCGAAAGCCTCTTCCCTTAAACAAGAACTTTAAACCATCAAAACTATAAAGGCACCCATTCTTACTCAGGCAGTAGCATCCTCAAATTCAAGGGGAAACTCAAGCTATACTCAAACTACCCATGAACAAATAAAGGTTGTGAATGTTTTAAGAAGTGACAAATGAATTGAAAAACCTAAACAAATAAGTCAGAAACCATGTGAAACTTCAAACTCTAAAGAAAATTCAAATGAACCACAAGATCAAAGTTATGAGACTGATAAAAATGTGTATGAAATAACTCTTTAACAAACAACCCCACAACATGCACCATTTCCTTAACACATGAGGGGGAAAACCAAGCCTGAATTGAGTGAAACATTGAGGGAAATATTCTCACAAGTCAAGTTGAACATTCCCCTTCTCGATGCCATCCAAACCATACCTGCCTACTCAAAGTACCTTAAGGACTTGTGCACTTTTAAAATAAAATTTTCACATAAAAACCAAGTCCTTTTGGCTGCTAATGTGAGTACAACCATTCAAGGGACCATTCTGCCTAAGTTGAAAGACCCGATTTTCCCTTACATCAATGTTGAACTAGGAGAGAGCAAAGTTGTCAAGGCCTTGTATGACCTAGGTGCTAGTGTCAATCTCATCCCATATTCTGTGTACCTCTAGTTAGGCCAAGATGAGCTCCAACCCACATCTGTCACACTTTAACTTGCTGATCGTAGCATTAGGGTTCCAAAAGGGGATTTTAAAGGATGTTCTAGTAAAGGTTGAAAATTTCATCTACCCTGCTGACTTCATTGTCCTTGAAAACCATCCAAACTTACGAAATAAGGAACAAACCCCAATCATACTTGGTCATATTTTCCTTGAAACAATCAACTCTATTATCTGAGTACAAAATGGGATCATGACCATCAACTTTGAAAACATGAGTCTAGAATTGAACATCTAAAATGAAAGCTCACAAATAGAGGATTATAAGTACATTCATGAAGTAAACATGATAGGAAGAAATGATAATGATTCCATAGAACATCAAGGAATATTTGATGGGTGTTCAAGTCAGGATGAGATTGATTTCTTTTGTTCAAATTAAGGAAGCTTGTCTCCTTGGATTGAATCATTTTCAAATTACTCTTATGATGAAGTCTTAGGTCCAACAATCAGCGAAACATTTCATGAAACCACATTCATTCAGACCAATCAAACTTCCTTCCCTAAATCTGATCAAACCAATCTTGTACCTGAAACTTCTATATGTGGGGAATCAATCCTATATGAAACTCTAAAAAATGAATTTATATTGATCTAATGTCCTAATATCCTACTGAAATTCGAAACCAACCTGATATTGAATTTAAGGAACTTCTCGCTCACTCAAATATGCCTTCCTAGGGGATAATAAAACACATCCTATTGTCATTTCTTCTTCTCTTGAATCCAATCATGATAGGATGCTTCTAGATGTCCTTAGGAAATAGAAGAAAGCCATTAGTTGGACCATGTCTGATATTCCTAGGATTATCCCACTTATTGGGACTCATAGGATTGTTTTGGAATATGATTCAAAGCTATGTCGTCAACCTCAATGGTGACTCAAAACTAATATCATGGAGGTAGTAAGGAAGGAACTTCTGAAATTTTTAAAAGCATGTATCATATATCCCATAGCTGAGAGTGAGTGGGTCAGCCCAATTAAAGTGGTTACAAAGAAGGAAGGAATCACAGTGATAACCAATAAGGATGGAGAGATTCATCCAACTAGGGTGAGTTGTGGATGGAGGGTCTACATTGACTATAGGAAGCTAAACTCATTCACCAAGAATGACCATTTCCCCTTACCATTCATTGACCAAGTCCTTGAGAGAGTGGAATGTCTTGCCTTCTTATGTTTCTTAGATGGGTACTCAGGGTATAGTTAAATTGAGTTCTCCCTAGAGGATCAAGGGAAAACTACATTCACATGTCCATTCAGAACCTTTTCTTTCAAAATCATGCCCTTCGGGTTATGCAATTCCCCTGGAACCTTCCTGTGGTGCATGATGGGAAATTCTCAGACATGGTAGGGTAATTTCTTGAGGTCTTCATGGATGACTTCTTTGTGTTTGGGGATACAGTTGAGGGATGTATGAGGAATGTGGAGAGAGTATTTTCAAGATGTAAATAAAAGAATATGGTCCTAAACTGGGAAAAATTATATTTCATGGTTAAAGAGGGACTAGTTCTAGGCCATCTGGTCTCAAGTAGGGGGATTGATGTTGATAAAGACAAGGTTGACATCATTCATTACCTTCCATCACCCAAAACTATCAAGGAAGTGAGGTCTTTGTTAGGACATGCTGTTTTCTATAGAAGATTAATCAAGTACTTTAGTTCAATCTCCTTTCCCCTTTGTACTCTCTTAATAAAGGATGTAGCATTTGTTCGGACAGAAAGCTATGATTGTTCATTCTCAATCCTCAAATTCTCTCTCACCTCTCCTCCCATTATGAAATCTCCAAATTGGAACCTTCCTTTCAAACTTATGTGTGATGCCAATGACTTTGCTGTAGGAGGTGTTTTAGGACAACATTGTGATAATACTCCTTATGTCATTGCTTATGCAAGAAAATCCTTAAATGATGCCCAAATCAAATACACCACCACTGAAAAGGAGTTACTTGATATTGTGTTTTACTTAGAGAAGTTTAGGTCCTACCTCTTAGGATCCCCCATCACTGTGTTCACTGACCATTATGCACTAAAATACCTCTTCCAAAAACAATATGCTAAGGCTAGAATGATTAGGTGGGTCCTTCTCTTACAAGAATTTGACCTCAAAATCAAGGATAAAAAGGGAGTTGAAAATTATGTAGCTGATCACCTCTTTAGGATGGAAGTCAAAGACAATTAAAATCAACTTTCTGTGTCTGATTCATTTCCTTATGAACACCTATACTATGTGAGTGACTGCCCTTGGTCTGCCGAAATAGACAATTTCTCAGTTACAGGAGTCATTCCAAAATTCTTAGGGACTCAAGCTTGAAGGAAATTCCTTTCTGATGTTAGACACTATGTGTTTGATGATCCATACCTCTATAAGTTCTGCCCTGACCAAGTCATAAGGAGGTGTGTCCCAGAATCTGAACAAGATTGTATCCTTAAATTATTTTATAGTGAGGCATGTGGAGGTCACTTTTCCTCTAAGAAAACTTCTGCTAAGGTTGTACAGAGTGGTCTCTTATGGACCACCCTCTTAAGGGACTCTACACATTTTGTCAAAGTTATCCTAGGTGTCAACTTGTAGGGTACATAACAAAAAGAAATCAATTGCCACTCACTCCCATCTTAGTGATTGAAATATTTGACAGCTGGGGAATCGATTTCATGGGTCACTTCCCAAACTCTAGGGGATATTTTTTACATTCTTTTAACTGTCGACTATGTTTCAAAATGGGTTGAGGATATTCCTACAAAATCTAATGATCATAAAACTGTGATAATATTTCTCAAGGAAAACATCCTCTCTAGATTTGGAATTACTATGGCTATCACTAGTGATCATGGAACTCATTTTTTCAATCGTCCATTGTCAGCACTCATGGACATGTACGAAATTTCTCACAAAGTGTCAACTACTTACCACCCATGAACCAATGGTATAATAGAGTTATCCAATCAATAAATTAAACAAATTATTGAGAAAATAGTTAACCCATATAGGAAAACTAGTTAAACAAACTGTTAGATGCTCTTTGGGCCTATCGAACTGCATTTACAACCATTTTAGGAATGCCCCCATATAGGTTGGTTTATGGTAAAGCATTCCATTTTCTAGATGATATTTAACACAATGCCTTTTTGGAAATAAAAAAAATGAATTATGACCTCTCATTGAAAAAAAGGAAATTAGATCTCATTGAACTTGATGAACTTAGGATGGAGGCTTACAAGAATTCAAGGATCAATAAAGCTAAGGTAGAATCCTTCCAATCTCTAAATCTTAAACAAAACAAATTGTACTGGGTAAAACAGTTCTTTTGTATAGTTCTAAACTTTATCTACACCCCGTAAAGTTAAGGTCCAGATGGTCAGGCCTATACATAGTACATAAGGTGTACCCCCATGGGGCTATAGAAATTCAAGATCCTACCAATGGTAAAACCTTTAAAGTTAATGGCCATTGAGTCAAATCATTCATTGAACCATTTAAAAAAGAGGAAGTTATTGAATACTTCTGTGAAACAACCTTAGATGAAGAAACTACTTAAACAATTAGGGGTTTAAGTCGAGCTAGTGATATTAAACAAAAGTGCTGCATGAGAGGCAACCTGTGGTTTTCATGTTTTATTTTATTTTATTAGAACTTCATACTGTTGAACTGTTATTCTTTAATGAGTAAGGATGGGTATGAAAGGAGAGCACCATATTCTCCCGTGTCACGTGGTGTGATCTTTGAGTAATACGTTACCCAGAAATTTAAGAGAATACAATGTATCATTAGTTTGTTTAATATATATGTGTATATATGTTAAAGAGAAAAAAATATTCTTAGACTATTGACATGTTCTTCTTTTATGAGTATGGATGGGTATGAAAGGTGAGCTCCATATTCACCTGTGTCACGAGGTGTGATCCCTAAGTAATACCTTACTTAGAAATATAAGAGAAGACAATATATCATCAGTTTATTTTTTTTATGTTTTTGTAGTTTAAAAGAAAAAAAAATAATTTAGATTGTTTACCAGTTCTTCTTTTATGAGTATGGATGGGTAAGAAAGCGGAGCACCATATTCATCCGTGTCATGCGGTGTGATCCCTGAGTAATACCTTACCCAGGAATTTAAAATAAGACAATGTATCATCAGTTTATTTTATTTTATTTTTATGTTTTTTTAGGTAAAAAAAACATACAAAAAATATATATTAATTTTTTTAAGGCATGTCTTAAGTCATTGGGAAAATATGGTCACAACCGTCCAAAACATTGGGACTCGAACCAGTATTGAAGGGAGACTGGGGAATTCATTTTAAACATCAACCATTAGGTGACTTCATTCAAGGATTTTAATTTCCAATGTCTTCTTTGAACTTCTACCCTACCCACTTATAATTTTTCATTTCCTTAAACACTGGGGACAGTGTTATTCTGTGTTGGGGGGGTGATAAAATAAAATCATTGATTTTGTTTTCATCATAAAATTTGTGGAAGGAAATTTTTCATAAACCTTGAACATGATAACACACATTTCAAACTCTGAATTGGATATCAAATAATTTTAAATTCCTTGATTCTAATTTTAATGCAAGTTTAAGTTCATGTTCATAGATTTTGGAAAGTGCGGTTGTCTGATGTGATTTTTCACCGTTTATATTTTCATCCATTTATTTTAAAAAACAAAATGCACGTCCTTTAGATTGTGGGGTATTAGTTTGAATTCTTGGGGTCCATAATAAATGGCATAAGTTTGGTGATCATTTTAATTTTAACATGAGTATTAAAAAAAATCAATTGTGCATAGAGAAATGAATTGACCTAATGTGTGGCTTTCGACACTTGGGGATCATGACTCCATAGTAGTCTGGCCCAAAGTTGGGAATTTTTTCTCTATTTATGGAAATTAGAATTTGTTTTTGATTGGGTTAACTCGAGATGATGCCCGAGTATGTGAGCTTAACTTGGTGCCCTATGGTCTTTAAGCCTGGGAGTCATCGACAATGTCTTGCTACATGGGTTGACTCGATTGAGTTCAATTTCAATTACCATGGAAAAATTGAAAAAAAGAGTACTCATATTAATATAAAAATTATATTTCTCCTAGCGGTTCTATCTTTTCTCCCTTGAATGAAAATGAACCCCCTTGTCTATTGTGATACACAACACTTCATCATGATTAATTGAATTTGGATGAAATATGGCGACGAATTTGAACAAAGGAATGATCTTGGGCTTGGGATATGCCTATGAACCTAGCTTGTTTTAAATTATTTTTATGGGTTTCATTTTTTCGGTATATGGTCTTTGGATGAGCAATGTGTATTACAATGTTTTTGAAAAAGGGAATTCAAAGTTTATATTTTTGAGAAATATTTTGCTCGAGACTAGGAATATTCAAGTTTGGGGTGTGATTAGCTCCTAAAAAAGGCTAATATTCATTGTTTATAATATAATATTCATGTTCTTTTTTAATCATATACACCATTATTATTGCATTTTACACTTTGAACAATATTTCACATTATGATTATAATTCCTTCTTAAAATGCACTATTACATGGTACCTTCTTGGACATCTCCTAAATCACATAATGGTCTTTATTTTATGTTTATATTTTATTTTCAGTTCTCCCATGAGATAAAGAATAATTCATTATTTTGGAGCACTTGGAGATTCCATTTGGAAAACCACCAAAGTGAGATTCGAACCAACCACATTCTGGGCGAAGTGATTTGGACAACAACCCAATAATAGTACTGTAGAGGACATACTTGAATCTCAATGATTCTGAAAATTTATATGAAGATAGGGGATATTATTGGGAACATTTTATTTATCAGTGTACCAAGATAATTCGGAGTTTTGAATGGTGTTCCAGGCGGCCCAATTTGATGATGAAACTCTGGGTCATATTCTGAGGCCCAAAAAATGCATCCCGTCATTTATATCATATCTCGCAAATCGAATATTATTTTGGGCTGAAATTTTATAGGACTTTATAGGAAATTAGGGTATACCTTTTATTATAATATGTCCTACTATAATTCATTCATATAGAAGGTCCTTTAGGCACATCTTTCTGGTGGATGCAAGCTGGATTCCATTTTGGTGGAAGAGTGGAAAAGTCACATCTCCATTAATTTTCCACCCTCCTTTACCCAACATAATTAATTAAAGGAAAATGGGATGATGGGGGATCAGAAAAATCCTTCAAAAATTCCTATTTAAGGCAGTAGTGGTGGAGGATTTGAGGAATCTTGGAGCTTTTTTTTTTCATTGTAATGTTATTATGCCAATTTGTCTTTGTAATGATCTTTATTATCATGTAAGTTGTTCGAATCACCTTAGTTTTCAATAAAAGTTATTATTATTCTCTTATTCTATTCTTATTAATATCACCCTGATACCATTGCCTCATGGTGTGAACTTTTTCACACCAAACCTTGTTATTTTGTTCACACAATGGTGGAGTGTTCATTATTTTGTTGTTTTTACTTCTTCAATTCCACACTCGTAAGTCTATTTCCCAATTCCGTTGACAAAATGTCATCAATGTAGGGCTAAATATTTTATGGGTTGATCCATAGGAGTAGAAAGGGGCTAGATTGGATGTTATTTATCACTCTATAAAGGTTATTAATTTCATTTATTTGAGTTTATTTCATTCAATAATTTTCTCTCTTCCTATTATTTATTGAATTTATTCACCCCACTTTTATGTGATAAGTAGATCCTTTACCTTGGAGTGCTCATGAAAATGATCCTACAAGTGTATATATTATTAGAATGTGTTTTTGAATGAGCTTATTCAATAAGTGATGAGGTTAGTTTGAATTCATTTTATGAATCCTTCTCTATATAATGAAATTGAAATTGTAAAAGAAAAAATAAATAAATCATCCAATCCACCCCAAGAAATAACCTTGGATCAACTAATTTTCTCATAATTTGAATTCACATAGATCTTTTAGTGCTATTTTAAAAGCATCTAAAATCAACCAAAGTTGGCAACTTCATAGCCAAAAACCCATCTCATTTTATTGTGTGTCCAAGGATCTTCTTAGGTATCTGAGGATTTGACAACCCAAGCTACACTGTAAGCGACCGCTTAACCCTTAGAACTTGGGTATATTTGGGCAAAACCATTCTACATTTCCATGACTTTTGTTTTTCTTCCAGAATCTAAAATGTTTTTAATATTAATTATTTATTTTAATTGAATTATTTTTTGATCCCAAAATTATAAAATTAAAGTAAAAACACCATTTCTATCCACTTCTACTCTCTGCCAAAATTCTTACTCTCTAATATTAGAACCTCACCTTTGGATAAAATCATTGAAATGCTCCCGATTGAAATGGAATGTCTGAAAATATCATTGGACAGTGATGAGGGAGATGCGCTAAATCCAAAGAGACCTCGAGCTGGGTTGAGTAGTGGAATCCAGGTAATGGAAAAGATAATTAACCCACATTTTTCAAAGAGGGAAATCATGGTTGAGATGTAATTAAGATCTGAAAGGCTAATGTCGAGTAGGTATCTAGTGAAAAAGGCACTTATTGCACAGGACAGGGTCCAATGCTTTGCTAATAACAATGGACCCTATTAACTGAATATAGTGAAAATGTTCTATGATTCTCTAATGTTTGAGTAGTATCAGGATGAGAATAAAATTTCTTTATAGGTAAATAGGTTAAGTGTGATCTTTTCATCTATTTAATGGGATGACTATTTAATAGTGCCATATGATGGGATTTTTTATTACAACTCAGGAGTGGAGCCTACCACTAGTGAGTTCATCTGTTATGAAGAAGATTTGGATGAACTAATAGGGAATGAGATCCCTAAGAAAGTTATTTATGCTGATATGGAAGGAGAAAACAGGTTGTTGTTAATGTTTGTCCAGCAATTTTTGAGCCCTAGGATTGGGGACATTGCTACCAAGAAATATCAAGATGAATTTATTTTTTATCTGTTGAATCATGGACAAAAGATAAATTTGTGAAGATTGTGGATGAGTCAATTAGAGGATATGAAAATTCCCAGTTCCAAGTCCAATGCATTGTTTTATGTTAGATTGATAAACATAATGTTGAAAGGGAATGGAGTTTCTTAAAATAAGGTGGAAACAATTGTTGTAAGGGGAACTTTTGGAATAACCAAGATAATTTCCATGTTTATGAAGATCAATTTTAACCCTTGGAAAAGAACATGGGTAAATGTTGAGGATAATATATATGAGGAATTCAACCCAATTACTCATCTTACTAGGCCTAAGAATAAGATAGAACCTTGTCTGAAGCCTAATAAAGTGGATAATGCTTACTCAGACGAATAAGAAGAGTATGATGTAATGCAAGTCAGAGATGATTCTCTTATAGATGATAATAGTGATCCTGACCTTCCTCATGCAAATATTGTTTCTTTGAGTGAGCCTAGCCTACCAAAAAGACTGCTTAGAAGAGATATTGTCCTAAGGGACAATTATGTTGAGGAGAAAACTGAGCAAGAAGTAGATCAAAATGTCTTAAGATACATTAGAGAGACCTCAGAGGAGGAAGATGAAACTGAATATATTCATGATATCTTTGAGACAGCTGTTGGTGAATGTGAAGAAGAATGTACATGTATCAGTCCTCATATAGGACATAAAAAAATGGTATAAAGTGTAGATAAAGATGTTATAGATTCAGTTGAAGCTGTAATTTCATTGGCAGTAGTTGAAGATTCTGTTGAGGAAGTGGAAGTTGACCCTCTCATTGATACAGTTGATCATGGAGGTATAAACGCGATGAATGTTGTTGATTAGTAGAATGATTCAAGTTAGGTGAAAGAACCTGTTGCTACAGGTTCAGTTGTTGTTGTTTATGGTAAATAACATTGCTCAGAAGACCCTTGATTGGTGGTCTTGGGCTTAGATTACGGATACTCTGATGATGACCAGCCTATCAGAAGTCCTCTAATTCCTTCTGTTATAGAGACTATTATTATAAATCTAGTAGTGCTTTTTTATCGAGACTATGTAAAAAATTATGACTTATAATCTTTGTAGTTAGACATGAAGAGTCTTTTTGATGAGAAATATACTAAGATAGAGATAACAATGACCCTAAATCAAGAAGTTGTAGCATCTGCTGTAGAGAGAGTTTTTTCCACCTCTCACTCAAATCTGCTACATGAAGTGAAGGATTTTCAGAATCATATCAGATCCTTATTAGAATCTATTGAATATATAAAGTAGTTAATTTCTATATTAGACTCACATATGGATTCAAGGGTGCATGTGGATGGATATCCTAGATATGTTAAATGTGTGGTTCAACAGATGGTCACTGTGTATGAAGACATTATGAAGTTTATGGAGACACATGTGAGTTGATAGGATGATGATGTGAAGAGGCTAATTAGTGGGTTTACCAAATATTTTATGGAGACAATGACTTTTACTATGGAACCTCTATGTGCATCTTCTTTCACTTTAGCTGCTCCTCCTATTGATCTAGAAGCTTTCAGATCAGTTGTTAGAGAAGAAGTGGAGAAATTATCTTTTTCTAGTACCTAAGACCCTCAGTCTATGACTCAGGTCATTTACACTACCAGGGAAATCCATAAACTTGTGTAAGATTATCTATGGAAATATTATAAAGATTAGGCATCCCTAAAAAAGAAAGGTGATTTCTACTAATAAAGGGTGTACACTAAGCATTGGATGGATGGTCACTTTAAGCTGTTGTTGGAGAACATGAGGATCCCACCTATCACTCGGGCATTTAAGGATCACGTTAGTGGACTCAGAGAGTGGAATATTACCTTAGAGAAATTTATAGAGAATAATGATGATTTTATATCAGCTATAGAAAGAGGAGGAAGCATTATTATGGATTTCCAAAATCATCTTTTACCCTTCCTCCATGTAGACTGCACTCCCATCATTGTTCCTCCAGCCTTATCTTCTTCCTCAGATGCTTCAGGATCTACCAATACTACACCAATGATGACTCTTTCCTAGGCTATTAGAATCTTGACCCCTATGATTCCTCAGATATCTACTCACTATAGGACTACTGATGCCTCTGTAGTAGCTCCTTCTACACTATTCACTGCCATCCCTAGGCCTCTTCCTCCATCTTCTACACCTGACTCCTCAGCTTCCAAAGACAAATCTCCCTTGGACATATCTGATGTATACAGAATGTGTAATGACTTGATTGATGGGGATCATTGTACAACTTTTTAATATTTTATTATTTATTTGTTAATTATAAAATATTCTTTTGTCACTTTTTTTCTTCCTATGTTTTTTTTAATCACAAAGGGGGAGATGTTTTAAGTTTTAATTTTAATTTTTCGAAAGGGGGGAGAAGTTTTTAAGTTATCGGTAATCTTAATATATATATATATACTATCCACAACAAACAATGTTCAATTATACTTATACACACCTATGATGATATTATCAAATGTTCTTAACCCTGATTAAAAGAAAATAATGACATAATTTGTGATTATCAAAAATGGGGAGATTATTGGAATAACCATATTAAAAAATCACAAATATTGTTTATTTCATGTGATAATAATGATTCTTCTATTGAATAATCATGTTTCATTAATATTTATAGTCACTGATACTTATGTATCTTTAATATCACTGTTCTATTGTTTAAACTTACAATGAAAAATTTATCTAAGTAAAGTCCACTGATAGAAAGGTCATCGATTGAAAGGTCACCAATAGAAAGGTTACCGATAAAAAGGTCCCTGATAGAATGGTCACTGATGAAATTTAACCTATATAAATGTAACACCCCATGATTTTATATTATGTTATCTCTTCAATGTATTTTAATAAATTGTGTTATCGGCCACACTGAGTTCAAGCGCACCAGGACTTACAAAACTAGCCATTCAAAAATAGCCGTTATGAATAGTATTAACCAAAATTTTAATGTTATATATTATATATAATTTTAACATTAATATATTTTGTTCTGTATACATAATATTAGAAAAATTCAATATTTAAGATAAAAGAGGCATTTTTCAAAAAAATGCAGTTTTTCCACCTTTTAATTACGAACCCATTTTAAATAAAATATTTGACACTTTTATATATTAAATTTAGTGAAATTAAATTGTTTTTTATAAGAAGGACATAAAAATTTAGTTTGGATAAATTTTTGTTACTTTTCTGATAACTTTCATATTTTGATGAATAGTGAAAAATACAAAATTTTAATTAAAAACAACTTTTTTAATCGAAATAATTTATAGTGTTAAATTATAAATTTGACTAGTTTTAAAGTATTACTATACTATATTTTTATTATTTAATTTAATTTTGGTAACTGTATGTAATTTCAAATTTAAAATCGACATAAATAAGTTTCAATCTTTTGATAGTTATTATTTCTTAAAAACCACTTTCTATTATAACAATGAGAATTAATTTTTAATTAATTTATGAAACTTCTATGTTTCGAATTTTGAAAAATGGATTCCATATTTGGAATCTTGATTTCCAAATTTTTTATATAGTTATATTTTTTTAGACATTTTTTATATTTACTTCAGTAAATATATTATTTACCATAGTTAAATGGTAAATCCAGTAAATTAGGGTAAAAAAATTAATATATTAATAATAAATTACCCTAACATGTGTCCTTTTCATATTTTTTGAAACATGTCATACCATTGACATCATATGGTCTAGTTTGGGACCCCATGGATCCACTTGAGAGTGATAATGACACTTTATATTAATTAATTTAAAGTAAAGATGAAAATGGCATAAACATATATCTTTTAGAAAAACAATTTTTACATGGGGTATATAAGTTATCATTTATACTATAAATACTATTTAAAAAGATAAAAAATATTCTAAATAATTATGTTTTATTTATAATTTTTAGACATTATAAAATAAAATTTCTTTATGAAACAATGGTGATGTAGTACTTACCTTATTAATCAAAGAATCAAATAAAAGGTATTGTAAATATTAAAATAAATATAATTTCAATGTTTTGATTCCTTCCAAAAATTTTATATTTTAATATTACACGTTACGATTGATTTAATGTATATTTTTTCTATGTAATAAAGTTTTTTTACATTCACAAATAAACCAGATACCAAATTGTGTCAAAATTGCTATAAATTAGTTTTTTAAGCAAATACTATATTTTTGGTTTTTATAATATTTCTAAAAATCTATGGTTCACAAAAATTACTTAAATAATGTTATATTTGTCATTAATGAACCACTATAGGTTCTCATGGATGTTTAGACTATGTTTATTAACCATAAAGTTTATGAATACAAGAATATACAGTAAACGTTA
Source organism: Viscum album (assembly GCA_963277665.1). Lineage (NCBI taxonomy): Eukaryota > Viridiplantae > Streptophyta > Magnoliopsida > Santalales > Viscaceae > Viscum > Viscum album. The sequence continues at coordinate 2,029,805,521 of OY728130.1, forward strand.
AACTATTTAACAGAGTTAAATGTAAAAGATAAGGTTAAAATGCTACCCTAAACTAGTCTAAAAACTATTGGTTGAGAGGATTTATACCCCTAACCACATAAGACTCGAAAAAAATTCATATGGAACAATTATAAACTGAAAACGATTTTATAATAAATTAATAGTTTAATCTTTTCTTAAGTCACCCACACCCCTCTTCTAAAAAGGGAACTTCCCCTTCTCTGAAAATCACATCTCCAAAGTCATTTTTCTTGTCCAAAACCAGCCCAAATATACTCCCAACTTCCCTCACATAAACCTAGAATCCTTACTTTGATCAGAAATGTATATTAAGGAATCCTTTGGAATAACTCAAAAGGAAACACCGAAAGAATAGGTAATAATTTCACCACCTTCTTTCAAGTTCTTTTCTTCTTCCAGTTCCTCATTCTTTGTTATTTAAATACAAAAATAATAAATCCAGTACCTCTTACATACTTTTATGTTACTAAAAATAGGTTTTTTATCCATACTATAAAGGACAATGTCACCATACGTGCGTACGTACGGCTTACCGTCTCCATGTCGTGGTGTAGCTTGTTATTCAAAGACCTCATGATTTGGATGGATATAATAATGAGTATAAATGATGTAAATAATAAATATAAAATGGTAATGATTCTTTATATATGATATACCATCCAATTACAAACTATTTCACCATCAATATTATTATATTTTCACTCGTGCGTGCATATGGATTATCATCTCCATGATGCGATGAGATTCATTCCCACATTCACCATTCAATAATGATTATAAAAATATGTATTATTAATAAGTATTTAACATATGACATAATAATTATATTAGAGATATATATGTATATATTTATGTACTTACATATATCTTATTCACTTTCTTCCATTCAATATGATATGAAAATGGAAACAATGTTTATGTGTATATACGGCCTACCTTCTCTATAAACGGTGCCTTCAATTTCATATATATATCAATTAAAAATATTTCTATACTAAATATATATGATATATAAATCATGGTTTATATTATAGAAGTATTTAAATTGTTATATAAATGATATGATCTATAATAACAAGGTAAAACATGTACAATAAAGAAAGCGATTATTAAAAAATATATATATTTAACATGGAAATCATTATTATATAGGCAGTATAAAGTTATAAATGAATCATGTATGATATAAAAAATATTAATAAGGTTTTTTGATAATTTAATAACATACTATGGTCATGATAGAGGTGGTTAATCATACCCCCGACCAAAGGAACGTTCCAGGTAAGGGTTAATTCCCCAATCTCATTATTATTCGAGATTGTTTATGGGTATGTTTTTACATAGACATATTTATTATCCATGTCCATGTTTTATAAAAGATTATTCAATGGGATTATTTTTAAGGGACTCTTTTATTAAAATGTAATTATAAATGTTTTAAATATTTATTCTTCTAAATCATTCTCATTAATTTCCATGTTTTCAAAATGGTGTTTTAAGGATTTATTTATATGAATGTGAATATTTTTAAAATGTTAATTCCAATCAAAAGATTCAATATGGTATGGGAAATTTGATTAAAAAATGTCTTAAAATGTCTTAATTTCTAAATTTTTTGACTTTTAAATGTTTTTATGAAAGAGGGATATTTCTATCAAAGAGTTTTAAAAATAATTTTCATCTATGTAAACATCCTTTAATAAATTTTAAACTTGTTTGGAGTTGATTTATTATGATATAAATATTTCATATTTTATTGAAGGTTTTGTGATATGTTTGACTATGGATGTGTTATTTTTATACCATTCTTGGTATATGGATAAAGTATTGACATTTTGTATGATAGTTTTAATATGAATGTTTATGTTATGTTTCAACCTTAATCATTTTTAGACGTCTTGGTCATGGCCTTAACAAAATGTTTTAGAAAGTCTAGCATTATAAACTCCTTCATTATGAAAATAATATTGATGGTTCATGTGGTTATTCTACTAGTAGAATAAACAAGACTATGTTTTATTATGGCATTATTTACTCAGCATATATTTCTAATATAATGTGTTCATGTTTATTATTTGTGAAGGCACGTGTTTTTAATTATTCACTATGCCTATTGTTTATGTTATCTTCTACTTAATTGTTAACCCTTACTGAGCATCTGAGCACACCCTTTTCTTATGTTTTATTTTCCTAGGATTTCCAAGAACTGTATTATGATTGATATGTATGATTAAGAAAAAAGGGAATAATGGCGTTCTCAAAGAACTATCTATGCTGTATTTTATGTTTCAAATTGTAATGTGATGTTGATGTATATAATCTATTTCGAAGATTGCTAAACTGATTGGTATTTTGGTATATGTTTTCCTTGTATCAGCATAATGAATTAAAATAATGCACTGACTCTAGGTAACTGGTGTCGAGGCATTACAGTTGATATCAGAGTAAGTTTAGTACAAACCTTGGAAACCATATTTAGATAAACTCTGATTAGATAACATTACCCTATGATGGAATTTTAGGATTAATATAGAAGAACATCATAAAATTTTGGTAATGTAGATATCTTGTTTATTTTTCAAGAAATACATACCTTCATGGATTTGAGCAGGTGGAGATGGATTTGGAATAGATGTACCTAGGAGTAAAAAATATGGCATGGAGTTTTGGCCTTGACATGAGGTATCTTGGAACACAATAATGGGCCTTGATGTACTATTGGTTACGACACTTCTGGGAGAGTGATTAAAATATTTCATATTTTTATTACAGGCCATTATGAAGGATTTATGAGTAAATACTACCGCAAGTAAAACATTTTATGATTATAGATTGTATGCATAATCTTTTCAACTTATGTTAGGTGTTTTATAAGTTTGGAGTTTTTCATTGCGATTCATAAACTAACATAGTGTATGCCATTATTTAAAAATGGTGACTAGTAGAAGGAATGAGAACTCTAGCAATACACATGATCCAATGATTAAGAAGGATCATATCTATCATGGTATTATGTCAACATTTAGAAGAGAAATAATCTCCCATGTATTTTCATGATATGAAGAAATTGTATCATGTGTTAATAAGATCAGTAAATAATTCATTGAGTCCTATAGAATTTAAGGGAAGTAAGTGAAGAAAACGATGGAAGAGAGAAATATGGATAAAGGGAAGAAGGGAAAGAATGATTTTACCATATGTGATAATTGTCTAAAGAATAACCTTGTTAAATGCTTGAAGAGTATGAGAGTTTATTCCATGTGTTGAGAAAAAGGACACTGAGTACGTAATTGAAAGGGTAAGAATTTTTTTTCAAATTAACAATGTTTAATCTTCATGGAGTTGGGACACTACGTGAATAAGTGTCGAAATCATCAGAGTATACCACAAATGATGTTGTTGGATAATAATCATGTTATGATATTACCACAGATGAAGAGTAATGACCTGTGTTCTTGTGTTGATATTAAATAATTTTGTAGTTTGATTATTGTATCAACGATGTATTGGTTATAATAATTATGGAGTATATAAGGATTTTACTACAGTACTATATTATTAAGGACTTGAGATTTTGTGGAAGAAAAAAAAGTTACTCAATATCAGGTTAAAGTTTTTTGAAAATATATGGTTGAAATAAAGATAAACCTTAATATGGTTCTGATACTGAATTAGTGAATTTGAAATTATATATGATTGATTTAGATAAAATATATTTGATATTCTTGACAATATCAAATCTGATTAATGATTTGAATATTCCATCATTGTTGGAGTTTACAACATTTTTGGATATAAGAAGTATTTACAGTATTCTATAATGAATAAGGGACCTTGAATGTAATAAATAAAGTTTTATGGTAATTCAGGGTATTACCGTGTTTTAAAAGAATACATGATGAAGGTATTCACATGTTATTACGTTAGAAAAAGGATCTTCATTGTGTTTACCTTCCTTATAAATTTGGAACTGTGTGTTTGGACAGAGATATTTTGGATATGTCTAAAGGCTGTAATCTATTAAGTTTGACATTGGATAATATAGTTAAATTTAAATGATTTATTGAGATTATTTTTGGATTATCATAAAAAGGACATCTTGGAGGTTGGGTGACAACCCATCGTGTCTGGCAAGGCCACGAGACATGAACCTGCAACTGAAGGGCAACGAGGGTGGATCACCTACCAATGGAATACGTGATGTCCTGGTTTGTATAGTGTAGTTTTTTTAAATTTTCTAACAAATGAATTATTAATTCATTATTTTTTGAACCCTATACGATTAAAATAAATTGAATATTTTGGAATTCTATTATCTTTTGGAGAGAATGATGATTTTGTTTCCAGAATTAGGTGAAGGATGAAACTCTACTTGTAAACTATATTTTTTCCCTCTTATTATATGAAAAAATTAATTCTTAATCTTTATAGAATGGATCTTAAAACCCAAAATGTGTTATCCTAATACCTTATGTTCTGTTGAACTAACGATATTTTAAATCATCATAGATTTATTGCTTTGAGGACCTCAATTTCACAATTGTTTGTGATTTATGACCTCAATCACACCCTATAAATATTAACATTTTTCTTACAATTATGTGTCTCTAATTTCCAACAATGTTCTCTTAATTGAGATCATAATTTAGTGGTATTGTTTTGATTTTCATTTCCCTCTTATAAATACTAAATTTTATTAACCCAATTTCCAAAGAGGTTTTTCCACAAAGGTATTTTTCTATTTTATCCTTCTATTTTCCGAATAAATTACAAATATCGAGGTTGAAATTTATTATAGGATGAGAGAGCATAACACCCCATGATTTCATCATATGTTATCTCTTCAAAGTATTTCAATAACTTGCACTACACACAACACCGAGTTTGAGCACACCACGACATACCAAACTAGCCGTTCAAAAAAAGAGGTTATGAATAGCATTAACCAAATTTTAAATTTTATATATCTTATATAATTTTAACATTCTTTTTTTGTGTTTCATAGTCTTAATATAAGAAAAATTCAAATTTTAAGTTAAAAGATATATTTTTCAAAAAAATACAGTTTTTCCTCCTTTTAATGGAGAAGCCTTTTTAAATACAATATTTTACACCTATATATATATATATATTAAATTTAGTGAAATTAATTTTTTTTTAGAATAGTGACATAATTTTTTTTGATAAATTTTTGGTACTTGTTTGATAACTTTCATATTTTGATGAACAGTGAAAAATACTAATTTTTAATTAAAAACAAATTTTTTAATTGAAATACTTTATCAGGATAAATTATAAATTTGAGTGGTTTTAATGTATCATTATACTATATTTTTTTCATTTAATATTATTTAGGTCATTGGATGTAATTTCATATTTAAACTGGACACAAACATGCGTAAATCTTTTGATAGTTATTATTTTTTTAAAACATACTTTCTGTTTTAACAATGAGAATTAATTTTAAATTAATTTATGCCACTTCTGTGTTATGAATTTGAAAAAATGGTTTCCATATTTGGAATCATAAGGTCCAAAATGTGTAAATAGGTAACTTTTATTTTTAGAATATATGAATATTTACTTAAGTAAATAATTTATTTACCATGGTTAAAGGGTAAATCCGGTAAATTAGGGTCCAAAAATAATATTGTAATAATATTAAATTACCCTAACATGTGTCCTATTACTATTGGTTGATACATGTCAGAACATGGTCATTATTGGGTCTGTTTTGGGAACCCATGAAGGCACTTGAGAGAGATTAGAACTCTTTATATTAATTAATTTAATGTGAAGGAAAAAATAACATAAAAATATATATTTTAGTAAAAAAAATTTTACATGGGGTTATAAAAGTTATTATTTCAACTATAATTTCTCATTAGAAATATTAAACTATTTCATACATAATGATATTTTATTTATAATTTTTAGACATTAAATAATTTAATTTATTTATGACACAATGATGATGCAATAATTACCTTATCAATGAAAGAATCAAATAAATGGTATTGCAAATATTAAAATAAATATAATTTTAAGGTTTTGATTCCATAAACGAATTTTATAGTTTCATAATACATGTTAAGACTTTATTTAATGTATTTGTTTAGATATAATAATGTTTTTTTTACTTTCACAAAAATCTAAATCCCAAATAGTGTCAAAATTTACATAAATTATTTATTAAACAAATACTATATTATTGGTTGATATAATATTCCAAAAAATCTAAGGTTCAGAAAATGGGATTAAATAATAATATATATGTCATTAATTAACCACTTTATGTTCTCTTTAATGTTTAGAGTATGGTTATTAACCATATAGTGTAACAATACAAGAAGGCATGGTAAAAGGTCAACTATTTAACTAAGAGTTAAATCTAAAAGATAAGGTTGAAATGGTAACCTAACCTTGTCTAAAACCTGTTGGTTGAGATTATTTAAACCCATAACCACCTAAGGCTCGAAATAAATTCATTTATAGCCTTTATAAATAGAAAATTATTGTATAATAAATTAATATTTTAATCTTTTCCTATAGTGACCCTCACCCCTCTTATAAAAGGAAACTTCCCCTTATCTCAAAATCACACCTCAAAAACCATTTTTCTAATCCAAAAAATACCCAAATATCCTCCCAAACTTCCTAAAATCAACCTAAAGTCCCTAATTTGATCTTAAATGCAACCTAATGACCCATTTTGATCAAACTAAAAAGAAACACCCGAAGAAGAGGTAATAATTTTACCACCCTATTTAAAGTTCTTTTCTTCTTCCAATTCCTATTTCTTTATTTTATCTATAACAAAATAATTACTCCAGTACCTCTCATATAATATGATGTTACTATAAATATGTTATAACCATATTCTTTATTCTATCCATCCTATAAATGACCAAGTCGCCATATGTGCATACGAAAGACTTACCATCTCCACGTCGTGGTGTAGTTTGTTATTCAAACATATCATTATTTACATGGGTATTAATGAGTATAAATGATGTAAATAATAAATATAACATGTTAATTATTTCTTATATATGATATACCATCCAATTACTTAATATTTCACCATCCATATAATGATATTATCGCCCGTGCGTACGTATAGATTATCGTCTCCACGACGCGATGAGATTCATTTCCACGTTCACCATTCAATGATGATTATAAAAATATATATTATTAATATGTATGTAATATATGAAATAATAATTATACTGGAAATATATATATAAATTTATGTACTTACATTTATCTTATTCACTTTCTTCCATTTAATACAATATGAAAACAGAAATAGCGTTTATACCTACGTGCAGCCTACCATCTCCGTAAACAGTGCCTTCCATTTCATATATCTATCTATTATAAAGATTTATATTCTAAATATATATGATATATGAATCAATTTTTATATTCTGGATGTATTTAAATCATGATCTAAATTATAAAATCAAGAATATCATGTTAAAACATGTACCATAAAGAAAGTGATTATTACCCAAAATGTTAATTTAATATGGAAATCCTTATTAAATGGGCAGTATAAAGTTATAAATGAATCATGTATGATATAATAAAATTTAATATGGTTCTGGTATAATTTAGTAACATAATATGGTCATTATACAGGTGGTTAAACGTATCCTAGACCAAAGGAAGGTGCAAGGTAAGGGTTAATTCCTCAATGTCATTATTATTCGAGATTGTTTATGGGTATGTTTTTACTAGGACGTATTTATTATACCTGTCCATGTTTCATAAATTTTTTTTCAATTTGATTATTTTTAAGGGAATTTATTATTAAAACATCATTTTAAATTTTTTAAATATTTATTCATCTAAATAATTCTCATTAATATCCATGTTTTCAAAATGGTTTTTTAGGAATTTATTTATATATGATTGAATGTTTTCAAAATGTTAATTCCATTAAAAAGTTTTAAAGTGGTATGGGATACATTTATTCAATAATTTCTTTAAATGTATTCCTTTCTAAATTTTTTTACTTTAAAATGTTTTCATCAAAAAGGATATTTTTCTCAAAGAGTTTTACAAATCATTTTCATCTATGTAAAAATCCTTTGATAGATTTTAAACATGTTTGAAGTTGATTTATTTTGATACAAATATTTTATATTTTATTGAAGGTTTTGTAATATGTTTGACTATGCATGTGTTATTTTTATACCATTCATGGTTTATGGATAATCTATTGACATTTATTTTCTAGTTTTTATATGATTATTTATGTTATGTTTCAACCTTTTCATATAATGAATGTATTGGACATAGTAAGTGAAGGGTGGAGCCCGCTATAGCTCCTCGATGCGTCAGTTGGTATCATGATAAAATTAAACATGGAATTGACCGAGTACTTTCCTAATTTGATATATAGTTCTGGCTGAGGTCTTAATGATTTTAAACGTCTTGGTTGAGGCCTTGAAAAAATGTTTCAGAATGTCTGGCATTATACATTCTCTCATTATAAAACTAATATTGATGGTTCATGGGGTTATTCGACTAGTATAATACCCATGACTGTTTTTTATTATGCCATTACATACTCTTCTCATATTTCTTCCATAAAGTGTTCATGTGTATTATTTGTAAAGCCATGTGTTTTAAATTACTCACCATGCCTATTCTTTATGTTATCTTCCAATAAATTTTTTACCCTTACTGAGCATCTGAGCTCACCCCTTTCTTATGTTTTGTTATCCTAGGATTTCCATGAAGTGTATTTTGATTGATATGTAGGGTGAAGATAAAAGGGAATAATGGAGTTATCAAAGAACTATCTATGCAGTATATTATGTTTGAAATTGTAATGTGAAGTTGATGTATATAATCTATTTCCAAGACTGCTAAACTGATCGGTCATTCAGGACATTATTTCCATGTATCATGACAATGTATTAATGTAATTCACCGAATCTAGGTAATTGGGGTTGAGGCGTTACAAGAATGGTAATCTATTGAAAGGCCATCGATAGAAAGGTCACGAATAGAAAGGTCACTAATATAAAGGACACTGATGAAAGGTCACCAATGAAGGTCACTGATGAAGGTCACAAATGAAGGTTACTACTAAGGATACCATTAAGAAGGTTACCATTGGGAATGCTACTAATGAAGGCTACCATTTCTCAACTACTATTGAATTCTATCGTTATGAAGGCTACTGTTACCAATCTATCGAAGCTTACCGTTCCATACACTATCAAATTCTTAAGATTATTCTAACAGTCATATTTCATATTTTTAATGCTTCTGACATTAATTAATGTTGAATGTAGACATATCCAGAGATAGTATTTGGATACAGTAAAAGGTACGAGGAGGACCACACATGGTTTACTTATTCCTATTGTCAAATCTCAAATTTAAAAGTGAATACCAAGGAAGAAACCTTACACAAATAGAGAATCATAAAAATTAATGGGAAATAACATACTCGCTAGTTCCAAGTAAACAAGGAAGAATAATTAGTGCAATTACACTGTGAACCCAAGAGTCTCAAGAATATCATTTCGGGAGAATAAATTCAAGGTTTCCTTTTGTGCTTCATCAACTCTCGATCAACACAAGAAGCAGAACTCTCAATTCTTGAAAGCTAGAAACTGGAGTTGTGACACAATATTTTGAGGAAAACATATAGAGAAAGACTCTAACCACAAATTCCTCACACCAAGGAGTCAAGTGTTGAACTGAAAACACGTAGAGCTTTTTAAACTTAATATTATAATCTTAGCTCTACAATGTTTTTTATTTTACATTTTTGAGATGTGTGTGGGTCTGTCTAGTAGAGACATATTCTTCTGTGCTTGAACTGAAGGATATTGAAAATATTCACATCAAACATCTCCTACACTTTGTTTCCCATATAAAACTATGGAAGTGACCATGTAGGGTATTTATGGTTTGTTTTTTCTATAAAGAACTGTGGTAGAGAGTGTGAACCGTAGACAATTTGGGAAGACTATTGTAAATCCAAATATAGGTTGATTACTATGTTTAAGATTTATATAAACTACTTGGTGGTATGTGATCACCAAGTGTATAGGATTAAGTCTCGTCTTGGGACTGAAACTACTTTCTAACTCCTCTGGGTACTATATTTTTTAATACTTTATTTTATCTATTTTCCACTTCTAATAATTTCAAATACAAAAAACTGTTTAGCATTGCATTTGATAGTTAGTTTTGGTTAGTGTGGGTATATTTTTAAATCAGTAAACATGTTTCAAATGTTGATGAAGTGTTTTAAACTGATTCGACTGAGGTATAATCCCCCTTTGAGAATCATGTTGACCAACTAAACATTTATATCTCTACAACCTTAATTAACAAGGCCATTTCAATATTGAGGGTTCTCAGGTATAATGTTTATAATAGAAATTTTAATTAGGAACTCAATTCACCCCCACTTATGTTTCCACTCCGACCAATAGATAGAATGGGGTTTCGACAACAAGTTTAGAATTTACTCTGCCCACTTGGAGAAGAAATCCTTGGTGGTCAGAATGGACCAACATTGGTGAGGTATTACTGGTAGATATAGTCCCACAAAATTGATTCCCCAGGTCGTAAAGGTCTATGTATACATGGTAATATGAAGGGGATATGATATCTAATGCACACAATTATCATAGATAAGAAATTCATGTAACCTCGTTTTAAACACGATATAGTTATTAACTATTATGGGCCAGGGGTATCCCAACGATCAGATCTGGTGTGAGAGTATCGAACCATCCTGATATGCTCCACATGAACCATCATTGAATTCTAAAATATCATATGGAATCTCATATCGTAGAATACAAAAAAGGATAACTCCATAAAACCCATGTTTTTAGAGGATATACTCATGATTGGTACCACTATGGATGGTGATGTGAACTTCAGACCAATGGATTCTCAAGATTTTGGATTTGTCTATTGGGAAATTTTCATTTTTGAGGTACTAGAAAAAATGATTTATCCAACCAGGGGTATATTCTATTGTGGAAGGTGGATCTAGGTGTCTAGGTGTTGAAGTATCAGTAGTATGATGGTTTAAATGTAGGATATCATCATTGTCCAGAGTGGCAGGAGCGATGACAATTCGATGTGAAACATGGATAATAAAACCATCAAATTCTGGACATGTGAGAGATGTGAAAAGGCTATACATGTAATAATATTGACCATTATGTGATCAAGGAACATTATTAACTTCTTTCCATGAAGTGAACTAGGAAATCAGCTGGAGAGTGCTCTCTAAAAAGAGAACAAGTTCCAGTTTTTGACATCATAGTCACCATCGATCTGCTAGATGGATATCTCTGAGTCCCACTTCACATGTAGTGGGGAACATCAATCTCAATGGACATCTCAAGATAAATGATCTGAGCATGATACTCCTCCTTTTTGTTGTTGAAACTATCTGATCATAAGAACAAATATAAAAAATAGCCATTGAAGGCATGATGAAGATTATTCGCATGCTAACTCTTTCATGCCTGGGATCATTCACTCTTCTTCTAGTGGGACTCCATTAGTAACCATAAAACTGCATATTCTAGTATGTCATGACCTGAACCACTGAGTGGATGGACTTATCTAGAATATAAATATGTAGATAATTCTCTACAGGGGAAGGATGGGTGGCCAGAAAATATTCCAGTTCCCTACTGTTGACAAGTTTTTGTAGGATGAACCTGATGTCGAACTACTGAAGGATGACTATCGAATTATATTGAAGGACTATCAATATATGGTGGTTCATAATGTAAATTAGATAATACCCATGAGACAACAATTTTATCTTGTGCTGTTGTAGATAATTCCATAACTTCTACACTATGAAGACATGCATGAGGTTGTTATTCTCGATAGAGGAATATCTTTTCTCTATGACAATGAGCATGAAACTGAGATAGTAAGATCATTTATTTGTTCATTCATTGTTCCTATGAGTAATAAGAGAGATGAGGGATAATTCTATATATGTTTTATAGAGGACCAAAAACCTACCAGAGATAGGTTACATTAGATCCAAAGCCTGTAGTATATACAACTTTACATCCTCAAATGTGGTCTCACACTCTACATCCCATTAATAGATGACACATTTATTCTTGAGTCTATAATAGTCCTACAATTTATGTCCATATTGTCAATGAATCAGAATATATTGGCTAATTTTCCTTGAATGATTCAAAGATCCCAAGGGATTCTCATAGGAGGAATTTGACTGATGTACTTGATCTTCTCCGGATCAATCTTGATGAATCTGTATCAAATGAAAATTCCTAGGAATATTCTAGAGGCAAAATTGAAGAAAAAAATCATGGGCTTCTTATTCAGATGGATGGAGGAGAGGAAGCTGAAAAATTTCTCAACATACCTACGATAGTATTGATTTTGGTGGGATTTAACCACCAAATTGTCCACATTTCATACCACTAATTTATAGAGGATCAATTTGATTATGTGGTGCATACCATGCTGATTAGAGGATCCCGTATTCTATAACCCAAATGGTATTAACTGATTGTAGAATGTATCTTGAGGAACCCTATAGATGGTAGTTTCTATTTCCTATGGGACTATCTAGATTTGGTTATGCCTATAATATCCATCCAGGAAAGAGAGGGCTTGGAACCCAACTCTGGCAATGATCAAAAGCTCTGTCATGTGAAGGTGAAAATCAACCTTCAAATAATAACTGTTGAGATCTCGGTATATAATGGAGACTCTGATCTATCCATTCTTCTTTTTGATGGTGATGATATTGGACAATCATATCAGGTACTATAATTCCTTGAAGTAATTGGCTATGATGAGATTATCAACATTGACCTCAACCGTGGGACAATGAGAGGGTTTCAACTTTCAAGGATGTTTCTTGAACCTGTGATGGATTACTGGGAGAACAAGGCTATGAATGTTGATATGAGGATCTATCCCTATAATATAATCATTTCTAGAAACAAATATAACAATATAATGATTTTAAAAAATACACATATTGTTGTAGTTGATCAGAAGACATAGTTTCACATATCAGTGTCGGTCTTAGGTCTACCTTGGTACCAGTGATCACCTATACCTACACACTGATGGTGGTGGGTATTCCTTCTTCAAATGTGGGCAAAGTATATTCCAAATCCCTATCATAATCCAATGTTAGAGGATCCTCAAATGAAAAATAATCATTTGTATTAGCTGACCTTGGAGGAATGCTAGTACTAGCCTAAGGGGTGGTGAAATCTTTGTCGAGAGAATCATGAAATTATGATACCATGGTGATGAATGTTTTTAAGCTAATACCATCAGGCCTTCAACAAAAGGTTACATGACTAATAATATCAAGGATATAGTGGTGATTCAGCCTGAGTTGGTACATCCCAGCCGGATAGAAAAAGAATGTATGACATATTTCTATTTACATGGGGTGAACCTCCTAATAACATAAATGGGTAAGGGGATATAATATCACTCGATTTTGATTTATGTATGAGTATGATGTGATATTACAGTGCTCCTTGGACCATGTATAACACTCCCCCTTCTCTCAAAAACAAAAATAGAGTCCAAATTCTAGGGTTGTGGCTTCTAACAGATGAATTGGAATTTTGAAGGCATCACCCAAATATGTCCACGGGTCATTTTAAGGAGTATTGTGCTCAATATCATTGTTTTGAACCTTCTTGTCATTTCTATTGTTATAGATGTCGCCTAAAAACTAGTAATCAAAAGGGGAAAGGAAAGATGAATCACCCCTGAGTACTACCACTCATCGGTTAAGGGATAACATAAGGAGTTTCTAATTTGAGGTTGAAACTATTACATGAAGATCGAGCCAATACCTACCCATTTGTGAATTTTATGTTGTGTCACATAAGAGAACCATGAACATAGTACTGGAAATTAGGCCTTCAAATTGGGGAATCAAAAGGATTTTGAAACATAGCTGTTTCCCTATCCTTTAATCACTGTGAATTATCATTATATAAGGAATCAGATCTACTTGAGACAATCCCAGCTTGTTAAACATCTTGGTTAGGGGAAGATTTATCATAGAACTTGTGTTGACCAGACAGTGGTAGAAATACACACCATTGAACTAATCAGTGATGTACATAAGAATAATGTAGCCATTTACGAGAGACCCTTTATATTTACCTGAGAATGAGATGATGTATTTACATTATTCTAACTCAACTTCCTCAAAATTCAAGGAATCCATTATGTCCACCTCAGTTTTGAACTAGAGAGGGATTTTCAAAGCCTCCGTGAGTGGTTCAAGAATATACTCGTATTGGGGGGGGGGAGATCTTGTAGGATTTATAAATTTTCAAGAATAGTGGAATGGTTCTTAAGCACACCATACTTTTGTTCTAGGTGCACATTTCTACTAGCATGGAGTTGACCTGCATAAGATTGTATAACATGGATTTCTGGTCGAACTAGAAGATTCTAGCTAGTGCATGGTATATCCCACATCTCTCAATCTAAACAATGAAAAATTTAAAATGGATGACTATCAAATGATTGATGTCTGGCCAATACTAAGAGCGGTTGGGTATAGTGTGGTGAAGGTGGTTCTTCCAGATCTAATAATATGAATAGTGGTTGTTGTAAACATGATGAGAAGATATGAGAGGACTACACATATTGAGAATTGTGATGAGCCTAATATCTAGTCTTAGTATCTTGTAAAATGTTGTGGGATGCACTAGCATGATCATTCTAATGTGTTACATAGCCACAACTATGTTGATGATGATCTCGAGTGGGAAAATTATGTGGACCATTCTAGCATTCCTCATCATCAGGACAATGTAAAGGTCCACCAATTCAATGGTATTCACTAAGGCATAATCATTCTCATCACTTGAGGAAACCTCCATCACTTGGAAGATTTTGGGGGTGACTCCCATATCTGGAGGCATAAAGTCATTGAGGGGGTGAGGAGAGTTTAATACAGCCTTGTGGATTTTCATTCCCTCGGAAGGAAGGTTCCAGACCATCGGAGAAGAATAAGGATGAAATTTAGATGTAGAAGTGATTGTATTATAAAACACTATGACTTTAGAAGGCTTAAGCTGATACAAATGGGCATGGATGATTTCATTATTGTGAGCGACTGCCTTGTGGTCTAACCTATTATCATACATATCAGACTCATGACTGTAGACATTTTTCCATTCACCCTTTTTCACATTTTACCTATTTACATAGATACATGACCCATATTCAAAGGTAGGAACCAACATAATACCTTATTTTAGACCTAATCCTAGAGCCATTAATTTATCACCTAATACCTCTTGAGAGTATTCTCAAGGAATCAGAGATAGGGAAAGTAGATGGGGAAATTAGGGAGATCAACCAACTGGTGTGTTCTGTATTCAATAAATCACAAAATCCACTAATCTAGTGCACTTCTCCAATAACAGAGGACATAATTTTTTTCAAATGAGTAGGATAGGTTTATCCTATCTCATATAGGGACCCTGGTATCCTAGCCCAAATGGGGGATAGATATTTGAGAGGATGTGGAATCATATTATCTCTCTTGGGAAGTGTTGCTTCTTTACACAGTGGTGGATATGAATTCTATGGTGGGAAATACTATTTCTAAGGCCGAGCATAAGTTTGTGACCCTTGGAGAGGCTATGGACATGACTATATTGGTAAAAATTCTAGCATCCTAGGGGCCTTTACCTATGCTCCGATTGCAGTCTCAGCCATAAAATATATTCATGATGGAGTTGTGGGAGGAAACATACATTCCTATTTGAACTTTTACTAGACATTCTTGATGCACTTGGACTATATAAGAAAATCCCAAAATACACCTGGAAAATTACGGGTGAAGAGGGTTGGGAAAAATTTTGTATTCACATTCCACATTCAAATCATCAGTAGATGTTCATGGGTCAACGAAATATTGAGAGACTACATGAGGCTCTTCCATATGGTGAAAATTTATTACACATGATCATTTGGACATCGTCTAAACATTAAGAGGTTAGTAATTATAGTCTTAATAGTAGTGTTGTAAAACTGACAAATAAATTTCATGCGAAGTTCCTCTCAAATAGATATATATCCTTGGGGTAACTGGTTGTAGAAGACTAAGACAAGACCATCCAGTATCTGTATGAAACTTAAGATATTGGATCATTCCTACTGCATTAGAGTTCCTAACATGGGTCAAAGTCATGCGATGAATTGGAAAAAATGCTGCACTACGTATCCCATCCCGTTGAAGGTGGAGATAGTGGGGTTCTCAAAATCCTAGTGTTTTGGAATATCATCCTCCATTTATAGATATGAATTTCCATCTTTTTCAGATCACCACATTCTTTGTTTAGAGGGCCTTGAGGTAGGCGATTAGATCATCCATCAGATCCACCTAGTAGGGATCCTATCTCAGTTAGGATCCCTAACCAACAATGTGTTTCTAGATTCTTTAACATGATAAGCCAGCTCAATGAATTTTTGATTGGATGAAGGAACAACCCATGCAAGTAAAAGTGGAATGGGGTGTGGAGTTTCTAGGGAAATGGCATGTGGTGAAAATAGTGGAGATGATGGAGGATTGAATTTTGGAGATGGGTCACATAGAATATTGTCACACAACTTAGGAAGATGTGTTAATGAATACAATGACCATTTCCCACACACTCTCTATCATGATGGACCGGGTTTTCAGGATAAAAAAGAGCCCAATCATTGAGAAGAACATGTGGTTTCCCCTGATTCCTCAATGGAGGGTTTTTGGGATAATTCCATGATTACTATAATCTAGGAATCATTTTAAAAGTTGATGAGTGCGGAGTTCATCAATGATCATCTTCTGTTTCATGAGATGTTGAAGTAAAATTTCCATATCGATATCGTCTTCATTCTTCTACATCGAGCCAAGTGGATTAGAGTGATTAACATTCCATGTATTTCCTTTTTCCCTTTATGGGGTCTAGACCGAGATGCAATGACATGGTAGGTTACAAAAGTCCATGATTGTATAATTGTTGTAAGGTGAAAATACTAGGGTGATCCAGTTGATGTATCAATATTCCCAATGGAAGATTCTATTCAATGAGACAAATCTCAGTGTCCTTATATTTAGGAAGATTGAGGCCATCTATGTCTCTATGACCACACTTGGCAGCATATTCTCAATATAATTTGATAATTTGGGTTAGCGTATGAACAGACTAAAGTGGAGATCTACATAATTTCCACAACCACAAATATGGGCATGTGAGGATTCCATGACGATAATTTTTTAGAGCAGAATACTGCTCTGAACACATCTTTGTTTGAGGGTTCAATGATAACTGAGTGATTCATGGTGTTGAGAAATGAGAACCATGGCTAGGTCAACCATCCAACACTACTGGATAATATTTTTTTTAATACTCATGGTTCTTTAGATAAACTAGAAAATGATTTCAGATAGTGTGATGTGTTTGACAATGATTCTTGAGTAATCACATGAACTCATCCATGGAGAGGGACTCTTGGAATTTGATGTCTGGAGTCATGATCGAATAGAACATCTTATGGATGTGGTTCACTATGAGAATGTACAAAAAAAATATTCATTCAAAAGCTGGATATGATTTCTAGATTCCGTATAAATTGATTATGGAAGATTGATGGACCAACAATGAAACTAATGTAGGACATTCTGGACTTGGATTGGTAAGTGGATCAAATGTTGCACGAGATTATATGCCACTTCTCACATTGTTTTTTCATGGAGATGGTATAGACTACATCTTCATTTCCTTATAATATAGAGTGTGAAACACCTATTAATGCACAAAAGTAGTTATAGATGGTGGAGGATTGGGATCATGTTCATCATCTATTGGTCCCAAGATAAAATCTTCATGATGTGTGGTTGTGGGGGGGGGGGGGGAATAATCCTGGTGGAGATTAATAAGACTGCATGGAAAGACCCATGAATAGAGCAAAATCTTTCTCATATTGTATGTATCAATTGATGCATTTGGAGATATAGTGAATTTATCTTTCCATATGGATTAACCTCACACATCGTATTCCTACCCCAAACCCTGATGTAGAATATTGGGGTGAAAGATCAATAATTTAATCACACTCTTCTTATGTATATGAAAAGTTTACTTGAATGTCAATGAACATTCATTTCCCAGACTTCTTTCCTTAATGGTGACTTTTCACCATCCTACCCTAGGATGGTTCCTCAGGGAAAGGATGACCTTTGTCATGGTTCGAACATTTTTAAGGGTTGGGACTAGGGTGGGGAGGACCTTCACATAAGCTGTAAGGGATTCAGGGAGGACCCCAATACCTATTTCCATTAGAGTGGGGAGGAATTTTGTTGGGAATATAGTGAGATTGGGGAGGACCTGCAATATTGGTGATGATGAGAACACGGAGAGGAACTCAATATTGAGTTTCAAATATGGTATTACCTAAACTCAAGTGAGCAGTGGTGTGACGATCACCTAGTAAGATGTGGAATGAGACATGTGGAGGACCTTAAGGTCTAGAAACATGGGTATGGGGAGGACCTCTATACAGGTTGCTGGGAATGTGTAGAGGACCTCCACTAAAGCTTTTGAGAACATGGGAAGTATTATTTTCCTAATATTAATAAGATGTGGTGGTCTTCTACATGGATTAATGATTTTATAGGGATAACCTCCATACCTGGTCTTGACATAATGGGTTGGCACATGACGACTGCTGAATGTGCCAAAAACCGAAAGAGTTAACCCAACCTTCTCATGGAGAAGATAGGGTCTCCCAAAAAAGCAGGTGATTTTGATTCCAAAATATATATCCAGATGGACCAAAATGAATTCGCTGGGGTGGCATGATCCACTGAATCCTTAGAAGATGACACCCCCCTAACAAGCGTCCTCCGGTTTTTTCACATCACGTTAGTGTCGGGTTAGCTGAACTAGTTTTGGTGGTGTAGTATAGCGGACCACCTATTCATTAGAATGATTGACTGAGAGGAATAATTGACGTGGCTTAATGGTATCCATCCATTATGGATCTAGGGAAATACTATTATCTAGGATGACTCATAAGTCCCTCACCTCATTTGTGAAAAGGTTATGAATCATAGGACGGTGTTGGAGAGAGGCTACCAAAATGGTTGAATTTGAGAGTGGGGATCAATGGATCCTTGCCTGGCCCTTGGGGTAAGCGGTCATAGCAAGGAATATAAGCTTCTATGTCCTTGAGGGACGTACCCTTATCCAGATGAACCCCACATATTTTTAATATCTTATAAGGTTGTTGATCAACTTATTCTGACTGAATTATGATGGTGAGATAGGGCATGAATGCCCAATAGTTGTGGTTGTACATGAAATAGACGCTTCAAATAGATGAATATAATGAAAAAATATATTTTAATGTATATAATGCTCCTTATCCCCATGGTTTTAGGAGAAAATATTCAAGACAAGTTCACCACTTTCATTTTTTGATGCCTTCATCCATAGCATGGCTGCCTGAGGCATGTCATGTTGACATTTGATGGAAGACTCTATTATTCCCCACATTCAACTGTTATGAAGGTGGTATCATTAATAAATTCTTAATTGATCTTTTTCCCTTGTTCTAAAGGGGATTATGTTATGTCGGTTCCACATTCTGTGGATTCCTCTTTAGAATTTGTCTCCTAGACCAAGTCACCCATAGAGATGAATAAATTGTCCATGAAACCCTCCCCAGTGTCATATAATTATGGATGGAAGTTAATTATACGACTTCTATTTGGACATCCCAAAGGGACATGTAAGGGAACCAACCTATGGTCAAGAGAGTAGCCACGATGGGAATCACAGGCTTGTTTGGATGTTGTAATATTGGTACACCCAAATTATCCATTATTAGATTTATTCTCGAGGGAGTGGAGGTATGAGGCATCCCACATCGATTGGGGAGTACATATACCTAAATCATGACACATGGGATTTAATCAGAATCCAATTATTGATAGGGGTATTTTGTGACTTTAACATTTATAGTAGACAGATCATACTAGTCAGAACACATTCAAAAGTAGACCAAATAGGTATGTCTAAATGAGAGTGAACCTAGGTGTTAACTCTTTGGATGGATCATAATGACCAATAACAAAGGACCTATCATGGAATATCCCCAAAAGGGATGGATTCACACTGTGAATTCAAATATGTACATCACAAAGGACATATTAGGGAAGAACACCTCAACAAGGGGAAATCCAAGGATTTCCATTCGCTAGGATTCAACCTCATAGAGGCTTCCTTTTTCCTTTTTTAAAGGATAGGTATCAAAACCGATGTAGTTTGAAGGGGTGATTTGTGACTTACACATGGTACGTTTCCTATAACAATAGGGATACTCATGGATGGATGGTCATGTTATGTAGGGATTATGGATGGTTAGCTGCCTGATTGCTACTATAAATAGTGGGGAAGTGGGTGGCAGGATCTCACTAGGATGTGGTTGCCCATGTAAGAATCAAGATGAATGATGGAGGATTTGAATGAATTGAATGTGATGAATAGGATGGAACCAATGAAAAAATTTTTGTGTTAGGATTAAACCTCAGGGTGGCTTCCTACATATCCCAGTGGTTGCAAATAAAACTCCACTTAGTTCAATGTGGTGATGAGACACCTAGGGAGGAATCTCATGAGAAATAGAGATCATGGATAAGGGTACAAAGGAATTAGAACCTCTAGGGTGGTGCATGATTTTCTCAAAACACAAAGGCTTTAGGGAGAGACCAGGATGTTAAATAAGTGATGGGATACAATATTATGGTGGATTCCAATGCACCCTCTATGAATGGAAGAGATCCAATACTTCGTAGTACAATATGGTAAATGATAATCAATGTGTACACAAAGGACATGAACCCATAGATGTATCAGGGGGTTATGTGTGGTTATCAGCCCTTCCTTAGAGGGCACTTTTGGTTAGAGGATAATGGTGAAGTGAATTTATTATCTATCATTAGTAGACCATGTCAATCGGAAAACCTTAGATATGATGATCCGAGAGAAGCATCCCAAAATAGGGAAAATGTCACATCTAGGGGATACATCCCATGTGGTGATCACCTGAGTGTACCATTGGTTTGGGTGGAACCTTGTAGAGGCTTCCTACATATCCGAAAGGTATCAAAAACCCACTTAGTTTAGATCTTGTAGTCTAATGTCGTATAGGATGAGTGGACTGACATTAAATAGATGGAACAAGTCAGTTGTTGAGAGTGAGGGGCTTGATACACAGAGATGATACGAATGTATCCTTTCTAGAATACATGGATCAAATTCCATATTATTAAAATATTATGTACATGGGGCTATCACGTGGTAGCATCCCATAATATTGACGAGAACTACGCGTGGTTAGCAGCCCATGAATGGATTTAATTTTCACTATCACTATAATCCCACATGATTCATGATTGGTGTGAGAGAAAATAGGTAATATTCGATCTAACGATCATTTCATTAAAGATGTGACCATGAGGGATGGTGTGGGCCTTATGCATGGCTAGTAGCCTAGAGATCTGGATATTGGGTTTTACTAAGGACAGGAGGCCTGAAGACATGGTTCAGGTAATACATGGAGACTACCTAAGGTCTACATGAAGAAAAATCCACAATGAAGTGGGAATGTTGATGGAGGAAACATGAATCTATAGGTTACCAGTCTCATCCCCTATCTGGTCCTCTCAGACATGTCACACATGTATCAACTTATAGTCTAACGTCATGTTTTGAGGATGTGAGTGCTTGTAAGTTTAACATCTTGAATCATAGATGATGAGGAGTAACTCATAATCTCATGTACTTATATAAATTGTTCCAAGATAAAATTTGGGAAGGGATGTCATATGAAATTATATACAAGAGCATGGTTGCAGAGTGGTCTATCGAGGGTTCCACATCAGTTTATCTATGAAAATATGAAAAATATTTTAGCATACATATTATCTAAAGAATAAGGTAGGGAAATGAAACATGATACACCACATGAAGAAAAATAAAATCACTATGTATGAGATTGGACAGTTACATAGGTGGGGAATTCATGGATCAGTAGGTCACCCTAAATGGGGTTTCATGACGCTATGGTACTTCGCAAAGAAGAGGAGCTTCATGAAGGAAGTTGCTTCATAATTTAGAGGAATAAATCTCAAAAAATAAGGTGTTTCATAAAAAATTGTCACACATACAAGGTGTGCATTCTACATGTGTTGAGAGGGTGATTCGTGAAGGCTGAATGCTTAATAAAGACCTGAGTACCCAAAAGGGATTCATACCTTCATGAAGGTCATGGGGCCTCATAAATGGAATCACCAATTTATGTAGAGCCAAATAAGTGCCAGGGGAAATATGGTTCATGATGAAAAAACAAATTGGGTGATTTATTTTCTCACTTGTTCACAGATCAAAGCTAGATTCACCAAAAAAAGATCTTGGAATATGAATGGTCTGTGTAGTTATGCATTGGGTGGTGGTGAGCTACATATTTGTAGTCAATAGAAATCATGATTGTCATAAGCCGTCTACAAAGGGAATGATATATTATGAATAGAGGTAGATCTATTAGTCTTGTGTAGCATTCCTTCACTATTTCAAGGTGTTCGTGGAGATCTTCACATTCATGGATGTATATGTCACCACTTTGTGGCATTCACAGAGCTCTTCAGACCCACAACATTATCGGTGACTACATCAATATATTCACAAAGCTCGTTAGGCTTGTAGAGGCATCTAACAATAATTTATAGTGTTCATAGTTTTCATTGGACTCACATATGAATTTTTATCTACTTTTCATCATTCATGGTGGTGAAGGGCTTGGAAATGGAGCTATGCGAAGAAATTACCAATTTAGTGTTTTTTTGGATCTAAGGATGTCATGTTTTCCCAATGGTTTTGGACATCCTTGGTATATCTTTTTCATAGATTTTGATGCCAAAACCTCCCCATGACCATCAAACTGTAGCTATGATTCACTCTCTTATGTGTTTGTGGAATTACCATTTTGGGTAATGGTTTACAATATTTTCTAACCACCAGATGTTAAGTTATATATTCTCTCAGAAAGATATAAATTTCTTCTAAAGGAGTTGGGGTTAATACATGTATTCTTAGGATTTGGACATTGATTATCTCAAAGGGAAGTTGAATATCAATGCTAATTCATTTAGTAAGAATCATCTAACCCATATAGTTAAGGAACCTTCAAAATAGTAGATTTTAATTGGTCTCTTTACTTAGTTGAATATAAGAGTCTAGGAATCTGGAGTTGAGGTTTCTTTACCCAACATTCAGTTATTATCCACTCTTCAAGATCAAGAATAGGATGATGAAATCTATAGAATTTGATATGCTCATTTTATTGGGGTGACAATTTACTAATGTTTATTATCTAAAAGGTGGTTCTATGTTATCAGAATTTCTCTGTTGTTCCGTTTGTGGCGTGAAGGCTGTGATGGGAAATTTTCATAATTCATAGTGTGTTATACACCTGGGAACACCAATGATGTTTGATGAAATGTGTATTCAATTTTGGTGGTTAGGTATGAGATGGAGTATTGCTGAAATTTTCTCTCATTACTATGTGTGCCTATTGGTTATGTATGACCACTGGAAACATCCATGTTTTCTAGAGCCACTTCTAGTCCCTATTTGGATGTGGGTTGAGATCACTATTGAATTTTTTTTAGGTTGCATCATACCCAGACAATGATGAATGAGATATTGGTTGTGATTGATTAGATTCCCGTGTTGGTTATGTTTATACCCATTCATGATATAATCCTTGTTTAGGAGTTTTTCAATCTCTAGGTGAATCAGATTTTTCATTTTCATGGACCTCCAACTTCTATAGTCTCTGATAGGTGTCCTCATTTCACTAATCTCTTTTAGAGAGGCCTTCAAGAGGATATGAGATCTCATGTCTATTTGATCGTGGACTAAATTCTGTTTTCTGAGGGCCTAACAGAGATAGGTATTCATATTCTTGAGGATATTCTCTGTTCTTGGGTTGTTAATATTGTCGAGGCTTGGGATGATCAATTGGTGATGGTTATGTTTACTTATTAAAATACTTACGTTTCAGTAGTAAGAATGGACCCTTTTGTGTCCTATAATGGGATTATTATTAAATTTCCATTATTCTTGTATGATATTGGTTAAAATTACTTGGTTGGATTATGTTTGGTGTAAGAGAACACAAAAAACAATCAGTTAATTCATCAGATAATTTTGACAGATTAGAGATGATATAAATATTATGATGATCATCACTGTATACTATTTGAGATATCAATTGGTGATAAAGTGTTTTTGAAGAATTCACCTTTGTTGGGTCATAGATGACTTGGGAGGTGTGGGATTAATTCACCATGATTCGTGGTCCCTTTTGAGGTTGTTGAGAAGGTGAAGAATGTTGAACACAATTAATCACTTCCACCATGATTGAAATTGATAAATTATTTATTTCATGTATCATAGCTTATAATATATCTCTCTTATCTATATCACATTTTTATCTTTAGTGATCCCGATATTGAACCAGATTTAACTATTTCAAATAAGTGAGTCAGGATAGTTGATTTTGAGACCATGGTGCTTTATCGAAGGAATGTACATTTGGTTCATGTGCTATGGATGCATGGTTCTCATAGTCACAATAGATAGTAAAATGAGGTAATAATGTGTGAGCAGAGGTCTCATCTTTTTGGATTGGATGATTCTTCAAAGAATTTTTAGGGATAGAAAATTTTTATAGTGAGGATGTTGTAGCATCTCGTTACTGATATGACAAGTACATATTAAAACATGCATGGTTTTTAAATTTTTTTGACTGGGAATGGAAAATTTATAATGGGGTGTATACCCATAAAGGTAATGTCAGATATTATTTAGAATCTTCAATTTTACTGGACCTTTTTACAAACTGGTGGAGGGTTTCATGCCATGAAACTAGATTACACGACGTGTAATTGTTATACGTACATACCATGAAGGGTTCATACGGTGAATGGTACACAACATGATGATTATTTACACATCATGAGTGAATTAAATATCCATTTTTTGTTCTATATATTGATCATTAATTGAGGATGACACATTTTTCTTCACTTACTGAGAATAACTCTTTCACTATGTGTAATGCGGTAACACATAGTGTAATAACTCGACTGCAGTATTTAAACATGAATCAAAACTGATCTATCTATTTAGTATCCTCTTAAAATTAATATCCTTAAACCTGAATACCATCCTAGGAGAACTTTGTGCTATCTAACCCTTATGGATCCTTTCATACATCGTTAGATCGTCTCGGTGTGGGAAATGTGATTCTCAGGTCTGCATTCTCCCTCATTCTTCATCTTTCAACTCCTTTGGTATTTCAGTATATAATACCTAAATTTATGGTTCAATGATGTCTGATTTTGAATCTCATTTATTGGTTGTGTTTTGAGGTCTTTTACACCTTTGTTATCATTGACGGGTGCTATTATGACTGTTGAGTTTCAGGAAATGTGTAGGTGATTCCATCCTATTTATCCAAATTAAATAACCTTCAATTCCAAAATTTATATTGACTGTTGATTTAAATTAAATTGACCAAACAAAATTAATTGATTTATTAAAACCCAAATATAGTGAATTTTGATATTTTAAATGGTTTTGACATGAAAATATGGAAAACCACCAATTCCATTGAATATGAATTTTTTATGTACATTGTTTTATTTAGATTTCTTTACATAAATTGTGGATTTTATTTAAAAAATTTAATTTAAAATATTGAATTAAATTAGGGAAATTAATTGTGATATTTATGGACTTAGTTTTGAATTGATTTCATACTTGTGAAAATGGATTAATTTTTTGTAAAACCTAGTGGTTTTATCTAGTTAAAAGGAACGGTTTTTATTAAAATATAATTTGGTTTTGAATAGAAAATTGGATTTTTAAATGGGGGAATGTAATTTAATTGTACTTTAACTATTATTAAAATAAATTTCCCATAATTGATTATGTAAGATCACATTCATGACATTAGTAGTTTGTGATATATTTGGACAAATTGTGCTATCAAAACATTGTAAGATATAATTACAGACAGTCACATCACTGATGGATGGTGATTATTCACCTCTAGCTAGTGTTATAGGGATGTAGGTATACACATTTTTACATGATCATATAGAAAGTGAAGAGTCCTAAAACTTGGAAAATTCTTACCTATATGGATGAATACCATGTTTCTCACTTATATTATATTTGAGATATAAATATATTCCAATTTTGTTTGAACTATATTCCATGCCTTTTGCCTGAATATCCCGAAGGCCTTCTTTTTTTTTGATTTTTTATATCCCCTCATTCATGGGATGAGGGGAAACCCTTAAAAGGCCTATAGGATTAGATATTACTTTTATCATAGTCATGGATACATTACAGGACATGTAGGTCTTAAAGAAACCATACAGACTATGACTAATTGAATCAGCACCTCCCAAGCATTAACATCGTGATCATCTATCCACCTTGGCATGGATTTTTGGCTAGCAGTTTTTTGTAGAGATGCACAGGTCCGGTACTGATGGAAATTCCATATCATCTCATTCTCCCAAATATATGGTCCCTATACTGGTGAATGTTCCCTAATCTTGAATACCTATCTGGCACTAGTTCCTTATGGAATCTTTCTGTGCGTCTACATATTAGGTGGCCCTAAAGGCCTTGAGGTGGCCTGAAATCCATATAGACCCAAAGGCCTAGGTGTCCTGAAGGCATTAAAGAATCCAAACAGAAACCAGTGGCCCAAGGTGAATAGTACTATCTGCTAGAGTAACCCATAATTATTCCTCCTCCTAGTTTCGAACATGGGTCTTATGGATGCACTTAGAGAGACCTCACCAACTGGGCTGAGGCTCATGTGCTCCATGCCTTCTGAATTTATATTAACTATTTTAAATAAACTATTTTTTATATAAACCTTATAATCCTTTTATTAATGTATTTTAAATTATTTGAAATATATAGTATGATTTTTTTAAATATGATTCAAAATTAAAAACCTTTTTATTTTTAAAATTCAAAGAATTAAATTGGTTAGTATATTAATGTATTCAGATATGGAATTCATGGTGTGATTGTAATTGGATTTTTAGATCACACCCTACTTATGCCTTCTGGTGTCTGTCTATTATCTCTTTCTAGGTATTGAGAAAGGGGAAAGTATCTCTTAGTGGTGGATCAAGATGTTTAACCTTGGGATTGGTGAGATATGCCAACAGGGACTTGGGATGATTCCCATGTTTCAATACATGGGTTGTAGTACATTGGGATTGTTTATGACTTCTCGACATCTCGTACATTACTCCCAGTGTATTTTCTTCAGTTATGAAAACATTATTGTTTTTTTACCTTCTCATTATGAGTGGAAATATTGTTTACACATTTAGTTTTGGTGATCCATGGTGATTACCACTGATCCATGGGGATTGTGAAAACCTCTTGGGCTATGCCATGGCTAGATGAGTTATCAGTTTTCTAGGGTAACTATGTTGGTTCATGACATTGATGACCTATCCTTTACCTACCATACACATAATTAGTACATACTCACCTTTATCTTCATATTCATAGAGAGAATTCAAAATACCCCAAAGTGCATGAGTTCCCCATAATCATATGTATTTTAAAATATATGGGTTTTTTCTAAAATTATGAATTGAGAAAGAATCCTCTACTATGTGGTATCTTTCTAGATACTGACATTTGGAGAATTAATGCAGTGGATGTGTTTATTAGTTATATTATTTTTTCAACACATAAATCATATTCCAACTAACATTAAGTAATCAAATTTCATGTTTTGGGGGATATATCAATGTTTATTAGTGTTTTTCAAGTATTTTGGAAAAGTATATAATTATTTTTTTTATTTTGAGTTGAGGAAAAATTGATCTCTAATTTTGTTAACTACCAGCATGTGTAATATTTACAGCTAGTATTTGTGTGAAACTCTGATAAAAAACTATAAAATTAGTAATATCCTCATAGACACCATTTATTTCTAATTTTCATTTTTATCAACAAATATTGTTCATCTCGAGTAGAAATAAAAAATATTGTATAATCCATGTTTCATAAAATTCAATATGACCAATATGAAAAAGTAACTCTGAAAGAACTCAATAAAATATTAAAAGTATTAAAAATATAAATTTAGTTTTCTTATTGATAATATATAGATTATGAATACAGAAAGGTTGATATATAGTTATAAAAATGTATAGGTGTAATATAAAAATACATATATGTATATCAATGGATAAGGAAATATATAAGGGATAATTTAGGGATATGTAATGGTTATCTACAGTTTTAATTATAACAAAAATGGAAATTCCAAAACATGTAATTGGAACCCAAATAACAATTTAACGGTTTTGGGCACATATAATTCTTTATTTTTTCAAAGAAAACGTGAGAAAATTAAGGTGTTTAATGGAAGTCAATAGATAATGTTTTGAAATTAAAAGGGATTATTTTCAAATTAATTATTTATGGAAATTATGGATAATTAAGAAGAATATACATTGAAAATGAATATCTTTTTATTTTATAGAATAAGTATCATCATTTTAATTCATGATTCCAATAGTGTGGAATATGTTGTACACCATAAAGATGTTAGATACACAGTGATAAAACATATAGTTCTATGATATAAATTAATTCAAGAAAAATAATGATGTATTGAGAATTTATATATGAGCTACTTTGAGTTTTATTAATTATTTTCCAATGGTATGTAGTTATACTATATGAAATTTAAGCCTATATTTAATGTAATAATATATTCTTCCATGAATAAGGATTGTATTGCCTTTAAATTAATATTATGAACTTAATCTATTTTGTTATTTCTCAATACATGTTGTCACACTTGATGAAATGGTCCGATTGGATATAATTAATAAGAAGAAGCTGGAGAAATTAATAGGATCTTAATAGGAATTCAAAAAAATTGGTAGATTTAGATTAAATTTCAAAATACAATTTCATTGTGAAAATCATTTTTTATACTATAATAGAATAAATTTTCTACTAATAAAAAATTTTAAATGTTTTTGTTGAAAAATAAAGTTATAATAGAAATTGAGTAAATATAAAAGACAAATAGTGTATGTCATATTTTACATTTAATAGAAGAAGGTAAATAAAAATAAAATATACGATAAGAATACGATCATAAAAACAAATTGATGTATGTTTTATATAGTATGATACTTTATATTAATTTGAGAAATTATTCTATATCATTCATTTTTAATGAGAGAAAAAAACAAAAATTGGGATACATTTTTTTATCATGAGTATATAGATATTAACTTCCGTTTTGAATTTAGATACTGATACTAATAGAATGAATTTTTATTAGAGATATTAAATCATTATAAGTATTATATAATCATATGTAGTATTGATCCATTTGAAATTTTTAGTTCATTCATTAATTATCATGATTGTTTGTAATAGTGAAAAAGTAATTAACTTCAATTTGTGATAAATGTTTTTTTAAATGAGACATAAAAATTAATTCAATTCAATTACTCAATCATACCATAGATTAGGTAATTTATTTTACCTATGAAAATGACCTCCTATTTTGATTTTAATGAGAAAGAGTTCCATTTTCGTTGAATATCTGGGTACTAAATTTCGTGTATAATTATGTAAAACTTTAATTATCTAAATAACATATGGGATCACACGTTTCTTGGTAAAAATAATTATATATGGAAATGTTTGGATTATTTTATACTTTCTTCCAATAATTCTACATTTTTGTAGTCTTTAACTTATGGTTTTATTCCCTGTTTAGATGGTTATTCAATGATAGTGGTATATTTAATAAATGTAGAGAAATATGGATGCACTCCAAATTTTATTTTATTCAACACCTTTAAAATAATCATATAATTAATGTGATGTTTATATAATGTATCATTTTTTAATTCTAAACAAATTTTTAGGAAGGAAATGTGAAAGTGAAGAATGTTAAACTATATGTTTCTAGGTTTAATTATAAAGACAAGAAGATGAAAGATGATGAAAAATTAAATGGATATTTGACTCATTTAAATCAAAGTGTGATATCCCTCAGAAGTTTTGAACGAAATTTAGAGTATAATATTGTAAAGAACCTATTTTTTCATGTAATACATTATAATATTTTAAAAAAATTTTGAACCTTGATGTTGAGTCAATTCGTAATTGTAGGACCAGAAGTTCCATGGTGTGTCGAGGATTAAAAAATAGAAAATATTTTATTCTTTAAAAATAAATTCTTAAAACAAAACATAATGTATTGTGAATGAGTTTTCATATTGTAGATTTTATTCCACCATTAAATTTTAAATGTGGGTTTTACAATAGTTATGAAATAACCTTTTCCAGCGTTGAGTGATCTGTTAAAAATTACTCAATTTTGGATTATTAAATTTATTAAATACTTAAAAAATTAATTTTACAACATCTCGATCCCCCAAGATAATGATTTTTATGGTAAAATCCTAGGGATAGTCACATAACCCAATTGATTTAATGAGGATACATGGTGAATATAATTTTAGTTTTGATGGATCTTGGTCTAACATATGTGTACCACTAGGAATATCTATGCTATTAGATATCATGAATATCATAATCAATAGTAACTGAAAATCATTTTTCATCAGTGAACAATCAATAATATAGATCTAGAAGTAGTTTTTATGTATTATATATTTTTTATTTATCCTGTGATAAACATGAGTCAATCCCGCTAATAATATTTATTCATGGAACAATGATCGATTTCTGGGTTTTATTATATCTTCCTTCAACTAGAAATTTAATATATGTGACTATTTCTGATTATTAATCCTTATACCAATAATGTTTCATGTATAATATGATAAATTGTCGAGAATCTTTCCCCTTGTTCACTTTATTATATTTACCCCTTTCTGCTTCACATGTTCATCGTCAAAAATTCCTTTTGTCGATAATTTGGCGTTTTCCTAATAAAAAATCATTATTAATACTAAAAAAGAAATTTTTTCTCATTTATATGGGTCAAGATATTATATTTAGAGAAATATTAAAGTCTTATATTGTGAGAATGTAATTTTGAGTGATAGGTTATAGAGTTTTTTGTGGGTTCCAATATTCAGTGGTTTAGCACAATGGAGGATACCCATAGGCATATGAGGTGGAAATAATCCATAGATCAATAATAGATATGGAATATAGGCCCTATATCTTCAAAACTTGTGTTTTATTGGTGAATGATCTATTAGAGATGGTAGAAAAAGATAATGATGTATGATGAAATAGGGATTCTATAAAATTACAACTATACAGTGAGTATTCATTAACAAAAATATCATGTAATTTACTTTGGGTTGAAGATAGGGTTTAAATGGGAAGAAAAGTATGAAAAACCATGTGTTGTGTCCCCATGACATATACCACATTATCTATATATCTATATATGTATACTGAGTACATGGACCATGATTCATGTAGTTTTATACATAATGTGTTATAATTTATAAGCCTCATAACTACTGACAGATGGATCAATGTGTATGTGGATTACACACCATAGAGAACTTGTTATCCCAAATGATATGTATGGAGGGGAACATTCCATGTATTTCATTAGGTATACTAGCATGGGCAGGAAGAACATGCATAAGGCTAGCCCAGTACAAACACAAGGTGTGATGTGTAGAACATGTCATGTAATTCAGAAGTTACTTAGGTATGACATAAGTATATGAGCACAAGCCATTGTACATAGAATAAAATTTACCAAACAATGAGTTATAGACTATCCGAAAATCAAAATGTATCAATAGTGGACATAAATTTTACATAGAGGAGGATATTCCATGTGAGGCTGTGAGATATATGATGTTCTGATTTTAGATATACAGTTTGTGTACCTTATGAAACATGAAAAATATATAAGGACCCAACCTTAAACATAACATATTATAGTGTTTTTGAAATTGAATTCACATTCGAGGATATTTTTAGTTTAGTGTTTTAGATAAATAAACAAAGTCTGACTAATAAGATCTATACATTAAATGTGGACTGTAATAGTCAGTATCCACTTTCCAAAAAATGGAATAAAATTAAAAATAAGACTTATATTCAATGAAGATCCTTAATTAATCCAAAATTACATATTCTATTCACTATCAAATCATAATACCTATGAAAAACATATTAAATCATGGGATGGAAACAAAAATATATGTAAGGTACATGATGAAATTAAATTGTTACTCCACAGAGAACATGAAAACCCATGATAACCCATTTCCATAAAAATTCATTATCAATAATAGAAAAATCATGTAGGTGCATTGGGACATCATTAACAAATCACTATTACAATCACCTATACAAATGGAATAACTATACTATAATCTACAATATCTTGAGTACCCAATGAATTGGATAGCTATAATGGAGGTCACCATTGGTACAATATATATCATGATCATTTTTTTCCATTAGCTATAATGGGGCTCAACACTTCAGGTAAGCGACACTAGGCACACCTGTAAAATGTCTAATTACATTAATAAAATCATAGCATGTAAAATAATGAAATTATAAAAAAGTACCTATGAAAAATTTATTCTCACATATAAGTATACATATACGTCTATTGAATAAATGATCCAATTTCAAAACCCATTTGATACATTTAATAATATATTTTTGAATCAATGTGTCCAAAAACACATTAAAACATTTGAATGAAATTAAAAAAATTACATTTTAAAACATTAATTTCCATATAAATCAATCAATACAACCATTTTATAAAATTTTAAATGAATGGGAAATAGTTAGATGAATAAATTGTTATGAAATTTAAAATGACGTTTTAGTTAAAGTGTACCATACCATGGGTGAGAATCAACACATAAAATCTCTATCGTACAAAATAAAAAACGTAGTTTATTTATTTATATACTTGAGATCCTTTTAATGTTTATTATTCCTTTTATATTACTTATTATCACGTTATAATAGTTAATTAATTATTTTAGTTCACATCAGACATTTTGAGGATATTCGATACTTAAATACAAAATGAATTTTGTATGTTGTCAATATTAAAAGTGGTGATAATTTAATCATATATGGAATAATGTTTGTAATTTCCTATAATTTCCATGTAAATATTTTTAAAATTATATTGGATTATTTCAAGACCATGCACAGGGAGGGAACATGATTTCGAAGCCTGAGGTGACTGGAATAAATGGTTGACTTTTTTTATTAAAAATTACACACATTTAAGGTTTTAGTAACATCTAAATTGTTGCCCCGATCAAATATATGAGAGCATCATTGTTTCTAGAATATAGAGTTTACCTTAGGTGCGGTCTAAC
This sequence comes from Viscum album, assembly GCA_963277665.1. NCBI lineage: Eukaryota > Viridiplantae > Streptophyta > Magnoliopsida > Santalales > Viscaceae > Viscum > Viscum album. Next base: position 2,029,839,074 of record OY728130.1, read on the forward strand.
ATCAACCATATTGGATCAACAGTGGAAAATACTTTTTGACATTTTTAAAGAATAATTTGAAAAACATAAAATGTTTTTTAAAACTTTCATAGTGAAGAGGCATAATATTTTGTTTCCCAAAGGAACAGTGTGGCGACACTGCTATATAGAGATGGGATGATGTGCTTTCTATTCTCCTAAATTTAACATGAATTTGGGGTTGGTAAATAACCCTATAATTCACTATAACCTCAAGAGAAAAGACATTAGCGGAACCCACCCATTGGAGGAAGAAGAATGAGGGTGAACGTTGGATCTCCAAAGACAAAAATTCCACCTATTTGAAGGATCATGGAATCAATGATGATACAATAATTGATCTTCTTTAGAGGGTGATCCGAACCCAGGTAAGTGTTGACTTTTTAATTCAGTCTCCATTATTGTATTTATCAGCAAACGTGGACCATATATGACTAGGTTGATCCACTGTTCGATTATTCTTAAAGAACAGTAAGACAATGGGATTTTATGGTATTAAAACCTTGTGATTATCCTTATTGTTTCATATCTACATTATAATAGGACTAATGAAGGAACAAATGAACAAAGTTACATTCATTCTTTTAATTATCGTAGTCTTTTATCCTAACCAGTTCTTGAATTCATCACCGATGAATCAACATGGTCACATCAGGGTTTTCGGTGATATTCTGAATGTGGTTAGACCCCTATAGATATTACTAGATTATTCATAGACTGCATCTAGGAATATGGTGACCTGAGTATTGAAAGGGTGTCCTTGCTTTTAAAAACAGGGAATGAGAGGATATGATTTGGTCCGCGCACAAAGATCGATGGTGGCCAGCCCTAGAAGAGCAAACCATCATGACTCTCTTGAAAGGTGATGATGATGGGTGTGGTCCAGTGGGACCATGCTGGCAGAAGGGGCTTGCAGTGCATGACCATGTTGTGTGACCATAGATGCTAGTAGGGATGTCTGTGGTAGCCGCAGACTATATGTGGCTGTAGGACACATCACGCGGCTAATAGCCAAGGTCTAGTGGGAACAAACATGGACCCCACGACAACCACCATGGGGAGTGTCACGCGGTGGATGGCCACGTTGACCAAGTATGGATAGGAGATTGGCCAAATCATGGTGGAATGAACCAGCCCCCACGAGTAGGCCTAGACAATTCAAGGTTGGCTGGGCCAAGTGACTCAGGTTGGACTAGACCCAGACACAACCAGCCCATTTTCACTAAAAGGCATGTTACATTAAAGCCATATGTTTGTTTGACATTCCATTTCTTGCATTGGGACCCTTATGATGTGGAATTCAATTTGACTTACTCAATGAGAGATTTCTTGGAGGTTGGGGTGTGTATTTTTTGGCTTGAGGACTAGGTTCTCCTGGAAAGAGTGCGCGAAATGTGAAATCCAATGGCTGGCTGATACCAACAGAGAGTGTGTCTCAAACATAGTGTATCATCTGTACCTACACGGAGTGTGTATCCTATATCGTGTGTATCCTACGCCTACATGAGTATGTATAATTTACCTACATGGATTTTTTTTCATCTATGGAGTGTGTCTCCAATGGAGTGTGTTTCCTAGGCCTACACAATGTGTGTCTCCTATGGAGTATCTCTACCTTGGAGTGGGTCTCCAGTGCCTATGCGGAGTGTGTCCCCTATGAAGACCCAAAGTGTGCCTCCTTGTATTTGAATAATCCTATAATTTATTCATATATGTATGAAATATACATATACTAGTGTGATATACTGTACTTCATAGAGGCTATACTTCTTGTAGCTCTATGGTAGTCTGCTTTGTGTATTACTTTGTGGTATACCTTTGTGGTCTGGTGTCCCTAATAAAAGTTGTTTTACTCACTCATACACGGGCTTATCTCGCACATGTAATGTGCTATCTCGACTAAAGACAGCCTCTATGGGAGCCTTGGTCAGATGGACACATGTGGTACTTAGAGAGTGGCCCAAAAAATGAGGTTCATTTCAGCGACTTCTGATAGCTTCTGTATACACCCTTTAGGTAGGGTTTTGGGAAGACGGATTCCATGAGGTTGAACATTTGTTTTGTTGGGATTCTATATTTTCATCCATTAATTTTATCTTCTAATACATACTTTGTGTGGGTTTTTATATTAGTATAAAAGCATGTCGGCTTAGTGTTTTTAATTGTATCAGTTTTTTTGTATAGCCGAGATTGGGTGTACATGTACTTGGGATAATGCCTCCAATATGTGGGACATGCCTACTCGGCACTAGTCACCATCTCTAGGCCTATTGGAGGTGGTCATGGGGTAGTCACAACATGAGATCTGGTGGGACGGGTCATGATAGAGTTGTATTAGAGCCTAGGTTAGTTATATCTTAAGGACTAAGAGTTTGTGAATTAGTTTTGGAGAAACAATGTTATGTGTTTTGAGTTCAGCATTCGAGGCAGTGAGTCTTGAGTTGGTTTGGAATCCGATCTATCTATAAAATTGGACCATGAATTATTATTTTTGACTCAATACATGAAAAATGTGTTTACATGCGTCATATAAGAATGGAGTGTTTTATCATGTCCTATATGAGTCCGAGTTAGCTCACTCGATATACTCTATTGAATACTGTACATCTTGTTATATTTCAATATGATTCCTAATAGGATTCTTGAGGGAATTCTGGGGCGAGATGATGAGATTGTTCTACTGGTCGATATGGAATTAGTACATGGACTATTTCAAAAGATACCACCTCCTAGTGGTGTACTATTGATACAACCCCCTAGAGATCAGTATTTCTTACCAGTGATACCAATGGATGATGAAATATTTCTCAGTTTGTAGCTTGATATTCAGAGATAGTGACCTCTTAGGCTTTGATATGAGATCTATTATCAAGTATATGAGTAATGGTTGGAGTTATTTATGTGAGTTTTTCTCCTAGTGGGGACACCTATCGACCATATTGTTTTCCTAGAACCAAGCCTTTTTCAGAGCTTGGTTGGGTGATATTGGATCTTTATAATCTAGATGAATGAGTAGGAAACCCTCTCCTAGATAAACATTGAATGCCTCATCAGGAAATATTTCTTTATGGAAACATTATTATCTGTGTGTATAGAAGAGCTACCACACCGACAAGAGGGTAGTTAGAAAGTAGTAGAGTACTCAACAAGATTCATAGATCATTCCTACTACTCCAAAAACATGGTGCAATACCCATTATTTAGGAACCAGAACATCAAGTAGGGGCTACCCTAGGAGATATAACCTTCTATGATATCACTTAAAATTCTGATACATGCTGGTGTTCTGGATCGAGCTTTTCTAGTAGAGAGATTTTAGGAGGAGCATGCACCAGTGATGGGAGCTACCATCAGGTGTCAGGTAGCTGAGACATTGGAAATAGGTAGTTGACAGCTGACACAGGGGTCCACGAGGGCTAGCCAAACCAGGAAATGATCCCATGATTCATAATGAGTTGTGTGGATTTTATAGGGTAAAAAATGTTTGTCAAAGGAGAGGTTATTCTACGCATGCAGTGGTAAAGGACATATAGCTAGATATTGTCTGACCTACTATATGAACGATAAGAAAATGGTCGAGGGAATGATGAGGTAGAGGCAGAGTAATGAAAAAGGTCATTTCACCAGATATCAAATGTGGTAGAGGAGGAGGAAAGACAGTAAGAGGTGTGTGGGGGATCGAGGTACTAACACCACCACCCTCAAGTGGTTCAGCATGGCCTAATGAAGCTGGTGGATATGGGAAATCCTAGCTCCATATGATAGATAATTATGACCCTGGTGATCCATAGATTATTATATGTATGATCTATGTTTTCACCACCAAATTTATAGTTATAATAGACATAAGTTCCAATATCTTCACCAATGTCATAGAAATTTTTCGGAACATATAGATTCTTGTGGATACATTGGATGAATTCATAAATTTAATGACTCATACGGGAGGGGATTTGACAACCACACAATGGTGTCACCACTGTGTTCATACGCTTGGGGGAGAGAGAATCAGTTGAGATCTCATAGTAGTGGTGTCAAGGCTTTATGATGTCATTTTGGGTTTGGACAGGTTATCCATAGTCTATGACCATATTTAATGCTTTTTTTCATATAGTGCATTCTGTCCATGGTGATGGGACCTATTTATTATTTTTTGGAAAAATAGAATCACATACAGTAAATGATGGAATTTCTCAGAGGAGGGTGAATCCAATTACTCACTAGTTGGATAGCCTCACCCTCGACATAATAAATTATGAGAGTCATCAGATTCCTACAGTGGTGGAAGAGTATATGGATTCATTTCTTGATAATTTTCTCAGATTACCACCCAATAGAGATGTAGACATCTACATTTATATAAACCTCAAAATGGAAATTATACCTACACCTGCATATTGAATGTATCCCAAAGAGCATAGTGAGTTGAGGGTGTAGTTTGAACGATTTATAAAGGATGGGACTTGTGAGGCCCAGTGTTTCACCCTAGGCAGCCCCAGTTTTGTTTTCCAGAAAGGAAGATGTAAAAATGAGGCTATATGTGGAATTATGGAACCTGAACTAGTTGACCGTGCTGAAAAAATAACCACTTCCAAGAATTGATGAACTCTTTGATCAACGGGATGGATCGAGGTGGTTCTCAAAGATGGACCTCAAGTCTATCTATAATCAAAATCATGTATGGGATGATGATGTATTGAAGACAACCTTCATAGGCTGGTATTTCTACAATGACTACATGGTAATTTAGTTTATCAAGAACAATGCCCCATCAGTGTTCATGGAAATCATGAACATGATCATCCATCCTTATCTAGACTAGGTTTTTGTGGTCTTAATTGATAACATATTTGTATACTCAACCTCTATGGAGGAGTTAGTGACACTTGAGGATGGTTCTGAACTTGTTCTGGGAATATCATATTTTCAAAAATCTCTTTAAGTGTCAGTTCTAGATATGAGCTATCCACATTCTTGGAAACATCATTTTATGGGATGGAGTTGCAGTGGATCCAGAAAATATAGAGGTGGTAATTTATTGGGAGCCACCCAAGAGTGATATACATGAAAGATGTTTCCTTGGGTTGGTTGGGTATTATTTGAGGTTCATAATGGACATTTTTAGTGTAGTAGCACCAACAACAGCTTTAAAATGAATGGGAAAACCATTTGTGTGGATGGAGAATTTCCTAGAATGTTTTCTATAGCTGATGCCGATTATTTTGAGTATTCCTATCATGATATTTCTAGAGGAGGTTATTGGGTATTTTTTTTACTTCGATGCATAAAAAAGAGATACATGTCATGTCCTGATTCAGAGGTAGGCGATGATGGAAGATTTTTCATTGAAGTTGAGACCATATGAGAATAACTACACAGCCCATGATCTGGAGTTGGTAGTTGTAGTCTTCGTGTTGAATATGTGGTGAGAGTACATTATAGATGATATTTTTGTCATCTTCTCAGACCAAATGAGTTTCATATATATCATCTCCCATAAATATTATAACTTTAGATAGAGGCATTGTCTGGAGTTTCTCTATAAATATGACTTCAAAGTTGTGTATACACCTAAGATGAGGATAATGGTAGACGATTCCCTTATCCTGAGATCGATATTGAAACAACTAAATGAGGCCTTAGAGTAGTTGTCCTTGTTGAAGATATACTTCAGGGATAAGGATGGAGTATCAAATATTCATTAGATGGTAGTTACCCCACAAATATTATAGCGAGTCAATCTGGTAATGTTCATAGATATCTACTATGAGGTTTCACATGATCAAATGTACTTCGGGCATGCCCCTAATTGGTTTTCTAATGGTGGGGAGCATGGAATACTTTTTATAGGATGCACCAATGTACCAATGGTGCGCTGGAAAGAGGTATTATGGGAGTTCCATACATACCCATTGGAAATACATCCATATGTGGCGAAGATGTCCTATGACTTCTAATGTTAGTTCTGGCGGCTTGGGATGAAGAAGGTAGTGGGAGAGTTTGTTACCAGATTCTTTACTTATCAGCAAGTGTCTTTAGAGAACTAGGTTCCATTAGGATTGTACTTTCCACTTGAGGTGTTGTAATGGATGTGGGATGTGATGTCAATGGACTTTGTGATAGGTTTACCTAACAGGTCCAGGGTACAAGATACCATCTTAGTGATCTTTGACCGACTCACTAAGTTGAACCAATTACTACCTATCTGAGAGCTATGTTTCGTTGAGAGATTTGGATTCCTCTACATGCAAGAGGTACATTGACTCCACAATGTATTGTCGATAATAATTTCAGACCATGCTGATTGCTTCATATCCAGATTATGGAAGATATTATTGGTGGCATTTGGGAGTTAGTTGCATTTGAGCACAGTGTTTCATCCCTAGACAGATGGCCAATGACAGAGGACCATACATGTGTTAGAGGAACTTCAACATGATTTTACCATAGAATTTTTCCATAGTTGATAGGATAAACTACCCCTAATGTATTTTTGAACAAAACATTAGTTACCACTCCGCCATTAGTATGGTAACATTCTAGGCCATGTTTGGGTGACAATGTAGGTCACCGCTTTGCTAGATGGACCCAAGATAGTCAAAAAACAAGTGTCCAGAGTTAGTACATGATACCACTGAGATGGTGCAGATCATCTAGGAGTGGATGAGGAATTAACAGATCCATAATAAGTTCTATGATGATAGGGTACATCTAACCTTGAAGTTCTAGGAGAGATACCATGTGTTCCATTGAGTATCTCCTCGACTAGGGAGATTGATATTTGTTCAACGTAGCATGTTTTCTCCGAGGTTCATTGAACTACTTCAGAAAATTTATAGAGTCAGCAAGGTGGAATAATTCTTGTTTGTACTTCTGTTGTTAGAGATGGTGCATGATTTCTTCCACGTATCACATTAGAGGAGTTTTGTGAATAACCCAAAACACATAATTGACTAGGTTGAGTTGGAGATTGATGATGGGGAGACATTCACTGAGTTTCTAGTAGAGGATGAGGATCAACATGAGAGGATTCATTTTGGACAGTCTATTACTCTGGTGCACATTTTATAGAAGCACAGAAACCACTTGGAGAGAATATGGTAGTGGGAGGACAAATGTGTGCTCAATATCCCCATTTATTTTTTAGCTCTTATTTTCTAAGTCAGGGATGTAATGTCCTGTTTTGAGAAAATTGTAATGTCCTGGGAATTAAAAGTAGTTTTTTATTATTATATGTGATTATATTGGGTCTTAGAGCTATGATGGAAGATGATTCCAAGGCCAAGGGTGCCTGGAATAAATTATTGAACTTTTTTAATGATTGTTAAAAATTCCCCACATACATGTTTCTGGTAAATTCTAAACGAGTGCCCAGATAAAAAATATGAGATAAATGATGAGTTTAGAACAAAAATTTTTCCTTAGGAATGTATTATCATTGACCTTTTTAGGTCAACTGTGGAAAATTCTGTTGGAAATCTTTATAGAAGAATAAAAAAACAAACATAAAAACTATATTTTTATTTATTTTTACACTTCGGTGCTATAAAGAATCTTATTTGATTAATTAATGGAACAACATGGAGACAGTGAAATGTAGAGATGTGGAACCATGTTTTGAATTCTCATAAATTAAATTGGAATTTATGGTTAACAATTTGCCTATGAATTCCCTTTATCCTCTGGAGAAATGATGTTCATGGAACCCTCCCATTAGCGAATGACAAATGACGATGAACGACGAATCACCAATGAAATCAAGCCCTCCTCTTTGATGGATCACATCAATAACAATGACACAATGATAGATAATCATCATTGAGTGATCTACACCTTGTAGGTGATGTATCTAGAATTAAATTCTCAATATTCTTTTCAATGGTGAACACAAACCAACCATTGAATAGGTTGATCCGTAGTTTGATCGTTCTTCTAAGATGGTTAGACTGCATTATTTAATGGGATTAAACAATAGTTCTCATCATTATTGTTTTAAATACCTTTTCTAGTGGGATGAATAATCACCAAAATAAATAAGGATGACATTAATTCTTTGGGAGTTCTTGGAGCTTTTTCCTTCGTCGTTCTTGCATTCTTTGCTGACAATCCTAGATCATCACGTTGGGCTTTTACTAGAGGTTCCAAACTTGGACAGACCCCCAGAGCAATGAAATAATGTTTTGGAGCCCTCCATAGTGATGAAAATTACCTGAGGATCACCCGGGAATATTTTTTTTGAAAAAACGGTGCACTAGGGGACATGAGGGGGTCCACAGAGCATAGCCCACCCATGACGACACACAACAGGGTTGCTCATTGGAAGTGTGGAATAAATGGGAATGGTCCAGTGGGACTGTGCCATAGGAAGGGGCCCAATATACACAGCCACGAGAAATGACTAGGGCCACTTTCTGGGAAGATATGACCGAGACACGGTGGAAGGATACAGTCCATTATGACCATTTCTTGGCCCTACGACAACCTCCATGGGGGAGGTCATGCGATGATGACCTCATTAAACATGGCGGCGAGCCACGTTAACCTGGCGGGGTTGCGGAAACTGCCATATCTAGATGCAATCAACCAAATGTGAAGCTAGGAAAGGCGGGTCAGTCCTAGTCAGCTGTATAACAGGTCGAGCCCTAGGTCGGATCAGTGCGGTTCGAATAGGATGGACTAAACCCATACTGAACCAACCCCATTTCATTGAAAAGACTATACCTTTTAAACCATATGTCTATTTGATGATATGTTTTTCATATTTGGGAAAATTTTATTGAGGAGGTAATATTGATATACTCTAAGTGATTTTTTTGGAGGGTGAAGTACATCATTATTGGCTTGATGTGTAGGTGATCTCGGAATGAGCGCACTAAGAGTGGAATCTAGTGGCTGGTTGTGGCCAACATGTAGTGTTCCTCTTACGCCTGAACAAGGTATGTCTCTTACAAAGTGTGTATCCTATGGAGTGTGTCTTTGGAATCTATATGGAGGGTGTCTCTTGAGCCTATGTGGAGTGATTCTCCTACGAATATCCGAATTGTGTCTACATGGATTTGAATATGCATGGAATTTCATCATATATGCATGAAATATGCATATACTAGTGTGAGATAACACTAATGAATCACTTGAATATAATTCGTAGGGGCTAGACATCATGTCCCTCATTGGTAGCCTTCTTTTTGCATTACTTTGTGGTATGCATTTGTGGTTTGGGGTCCCTACTGTGTATTTTTTACTCTTCCATGCACGGGCTTCACCCACACATGTCATGTCTTGTGCAGATGATAGGATGCTTCGACGGGAGCCCTGTTTCACTAGGAAAATGTGGTACTTAGAGGGAGGTCTGAAAGGCAAGGTTCACTTTAGTTAATTTCAATAGATTATGTACCTAACCTTCTGGTAGTGGTTTTAGTATAAGGATTCTATTAGCTTGTACTTTTCATTTCTTGTATTTTATACTGACTTTGTTACTTTTAGTTTGTACTAATTGCTTAGTTTTAGTTTTGTTAGTAGTACACCAGCATGTTTGATCAGTTTTTTTAGTTCATTGATTTTGTTGGAGGCATGATCATGTGTACATGTACTAGGGAAAATTCCTCCCTTTTGTGGGACACGCCTACTCGGTGCTTCTCGCCAGCCCCTGGCCTATGGGTGGCAGGCTTAGGGTAGTTATGGTACATGCCCTAGTGGGATGGGTAGTGACATTATTAATAACATAATAATATTTTTTATTCATAAATTATTCTTTTAAATCAAACAATTTAGGTATGGTTATAAAAAATGAAAAGGGTCATAGTCATGGAGATGGTAGGATGTATGTACTCTTGAGAAACATTTCCATTTTTCATTGATCATTATGTTAAACAAGAAATTATAAATATATTATTCTAGAATAATAATAATTTCATTAATATTAAATAATTTATTTAAATATACTGATATAAATCATACATGTTATGTGGTGAATAAAAACGAATAACATCACTTAGTGGAGATGATAGTTCACATGTACACATGAATGATATTGTCGTTTTTTGTGGATCGAAATGTTAGAAAATAAATGAAATATAATTATTTCATAATGATATATATAGGTAATCAATATCTTATATAAACCTCAAATCCATCATTATAACCAGTATTGAGAGATTGTAATGGAAAATGAATTATATAGTTTTGTTAATGTGATAGTTCACATATACACAAAAATGATTACTTATTTTACAATTTGATAGAAGTGGATAGTAATTTATGTGATTATATTAACATAATAAACTCTTAGTATAAAATGGATAATATATCTATTATATCATCATGGTTGAAAAATATTTTAAGGAAGTTGATGAAGAAATAAAAATAAATAGTTGTGTAAAAATGATAACTTTCATTCGAAAGATCTCATTTGATTAACACATTAACACCTCTATATTTTGTTTCAAGAATAATATTAGAGATATTGAATATAGGGATGGATTATAGGGAGGTTTTAGTTAGATATAGATGGATTTAATTATTAATTGTTAAGAATATAGAAGATTCGGTTCCCTTTTATATGAGATGGGAGGGAAATTTAGTAATTATTTAGTATATTAAATTTATAGAACTTAATTTTCTAATGAAAATGTTACAAAACTCTTTTATTTAAAATTTTGAATTATTATTCATCAAAATATATTCATCCAATTAAATTTAGACCAGGGTTTCTATTTTATAATTCTTATTATTTTTTAACCCTAATTTTACCCTTTTAATTCTATGTGTGATATCCGGTAATTTAAATATTGACAGTTAATATAATTAAAAAAAATTACAAAAGTCCACTAAATGAGTCATTGAGATAATTTTATGAATTATACCAATTATTGGACTCAAATTCAGAAATTTATTATTAATATATCATTTAATAAAATATGTTATATTTTAAAATAAGAATAGTAGAAATTTTGACACTATTCTTTTTAGGTTTTTTTCAAATTGTCATAAAAACAATATATAATATAAAAAACTAATTTAAATCATACATATAAGTTCAATTTAATCTAAAATTATTTTTAATGTAAACTATTATGTCAGATAATAAATTTTTTAAATCTTTATTACATCATTTATTTCATTCTTTTGATTAATAATTCAATTTCTTCATATTCATATTGTCACCATTATATTTAATTGTATATTTCCTAAAAATTATAAATAAATTTCTATTATTTAGTTAATAAAATTATCTATCTAAATATTATTTATAGTCAAATAGAACCTATTCATACACCTATATTAAAATTAATATACTTGTTAAAAACAAGGGAGTGACATGATTTTTCTTCTCTCTGAAAATAATATTGTAATTTCAGTAAGGTAATACAAGTGGTTCCATGTGGTTATAAAATTGACCCAATTATTATATAAATTTCAAATCAATTATAAAAATAAATTAGGATAACTATTATATTAATTTTATAATATATATAACATAAGTTTTACCTTTATTTACCTGATTTACCCTTAACTATGGTAATAAAAATTATTAATAGAGTTTCAATTAATAATGTCCAAAAATAAAATATAAATATTTATAATATATGAAACTTATAAATAATGATATGGAATCTGTTTTTTTTTGAAATTCACAACACATAATCTGTGGACACAATTTTGAAATTAATCTCGTTGACGAAATGAGAAAATTGTTTTTTAATGTGAAAATATTCAAAATTTCATAAAATTGTTATATCCAATTTCAATTAGAGTTTGAGTAAAATTAAATTAATTGTATTAAATGATTAAAAATTATATAATTATAGTTTAATTCAATTATTTAATTTCATTTGACACTAAAAAAAGATTTTATGAATAATTAGTAGTAAATTAAAATGCATTACTTTTTTCTCTAATCATTTGAAACGATTTTTATCAGAAATGTACCAAAAATAAATCCAATGTAAATTTTGATACTCCAATTATAAATATAGAGTTTATTTATTCTGAGTAGAATTTACAAAATTAAAAAAAATATATTTAGTATTGGTTCTCCCACAGAAGGTGAAAATAATTATTTTTAAATATAATTCATCTTTTATCCGTAAAACCGAATTTGGTCTCATGTCATTCATATAAAACATATAATATAAATTTTAAAAGTTATATTGAATTTATATTTCCTTAATATAATCCAAAAATAGTGATTTAATTATTTCAAAAAAATAATTATTCTCATTTATGTAGTTTTCATAAAAAACATCTTAATATTCTATTAGTTTTTATTTTATTTTGTAAATAATTTGGTATCCACTATATAAATATGTAAACATGTGTAAATAAAATTTTAATCATATAGTTAACATTTCTCGAGACCTCTGTTCTAATATCTAGGTTAAAATAGTAAAATTTAATGAATAATATTTAGTTGTTCGCTTAAGCTCGATGTGGCGTATCGTATTCTCTACAGTGAATCCTTTTTGAAAAATTGGGTGTTATTTCTCCCCCCATTAATAAATTATATCTTCTCAATTTGAAGCCATGATTGAAAACTTGGGGATTAAATTTTTAAAATTTATTTATTGAAATCCAACATATGAACAAGGCTAAATAAATCATCCACTTCAAAAGAAATAAATGATTGTTTGATGGTCACATAATATAAAAACTTACAAGGGTTACATGGAAAAAAGTATGTATATGGAAGAAAAAATAACATTCAACTTTTGACAGATATTGATAGAAAACACGGTGAGGAGATAGTTAACAATAAAAAATATGTAAATCTGTGAGGTGTTCAAATATAATTGATGTCTTATTAATAAAATTGAATGAATAATGTTTTTGTATTAGTATAAATTTCATACAGTTGAAGAATTATTTTACTACATTGACTATGAACATAAGTATGTCTAAATACTTCTAAAGTAGTGTTTCATCTTTTTTTAAATAATGAGTATTCAATATGATTTTCCATTCTTTAAGAACTAAAATTTACTTCTAGAGAGTCACATAATACACAATAAATTAACTATATATTTATCTAATATTTAGACATAAACAAAACCAAAATGGTTAGTATGAGTTTATATTATTTACCAAAAGGAATAAACCTTATATGATGAATAAACATATCAATCTCAAAAAGATAACAGTAGTAGACATTGTTCTATGTTAACAATTATAATTATTAACATCCTTTAAATTCCTAAAATATAATCCAATCTAACCTTGAAACCCAAAATTTAGAAGGATTTAATCACATTGTCTTCCAAGATAAATTTTTACACTTATCACCAAATGACATCAACAACTATTAATGTCTCATACTAAAGAGTAACTTCCCTAGAGATATTCATGATATGCTATCCTTTTCCATAAATAAAAAAAATGATACATTATTTCAAATTATAATTCATCTTTTAATCCTCAATTAAAATACCATATAGTTCTATTTAACATAACTTTATAGAATTCTCAAAATAGTGAAAAACTTCTTATATAACATTAATAACATAATTGTCCCGACCCGTCCTTGGGGCCCGTGCCGTGACTACCCCAAGCCCGCCTTCCATAGGCCAGGGGCAGGCGACTAGCACCAAGGCGTAAATCCTGGTAAAAATGGAAGGCATTGCCTTTGTAAAGTAAACATGCACCATAGAGTAAGCAAGCGGAAAAGTAAACACTATGTAAGAACAGAGTACAACTGAAAGTGCGGAAAAGTAAATGGGCCAGTATACAAACCCAAACTGAAGGTAAAGTACAACTCGAAAGGGAAAACATCAACTGTAAAGTAAAAGCCGCCACACCGAGCTGTACACTGGAAATCCCACCTGAAGGGTGGGTACAGATAACTCCACTGCTCCTCGGGTCCCGCCATCCGCTCTGGGCACGTCCCGCCTAGTGGTCCACCTCCAGGTACCGTTCTGCTCTGCAATCCTCAGCCACGATCAACGCTGTCCGTCGTCTGAAACCAACACAACGTAGTGCGGGCATAGCCCGTGCAGGGGTGAGTATAAGCTACTCAGTAGGGACCCAGAGACCCCTGAAGGTCTCCCAAAATCCACAAAGGATAAACCACAAAGGAAGATACAATCACAAAGTAACATCTGACACTGCTTAGGTATATTCCCATACATATACCTAATTCATCAATTCCAATACGCTCCAACCTCCGAGCCCAAGTACAACTGAGTCCACACAGGAAAGTATAGGTATTCCACACAGGAAAGCAAAACCAAATCCACACAGGATAGCACAACACAATCCACACAGGAAAGCAACAAGATTCACCTCACACAGGTATACTTCTTCGAAAGACGATAAAGATGATCTCTGATCCATCTAAGTCGTCGGACCCACGAAGGATCGATAGGTAACTAACCCCCGCAATAACCCACACAGGATCGGGCCCACACAGGACCTGTAGGCACTGGTTCACACAGGACCGCTGAGCGCAGACCCACACAGGATCAGACCCACACAGGATCAGGCCCACACAGGACCTGTAGCACTGATCCACATAGGATCGCTGAGTGCTGAAGTCGTCGTCGAATCCACAAAGGATCTCTGTACTGTCGTCGTCGCAGTCACAGTAGCAGTTGCAGTAGCAGTAGCAGTCACAGTCGCAGCCAGCTCTAGGGTTCCCGCACACAGCAAGATCGTTCCGGAGGGTCCGCTCCACGAGCCGAGAGGCTGATACATCAACTGTCACATAGCCCAGAGTTGATGTATCCAAAAGTTCCGTATCGTCAACAGGAACTCAATGCAACAGACGACGCGTCGATCGGACTCCCGGTCTGAGAGTTATTGGCCTTTTCGTCCCAGGGGCCCGGTTGGTTTTTAAGGAAAAACCAACCCGAACGTACTCCACCTGCATCCAAACCTCAGGCAGAGTATTCCAAAATATCCCTCTCACTAAGAGGAACTCAAAAAAGCTGACGGCACGTCAATCGGACGTCCGTAGCTCAAGATATAAGCGTTTCCGCTCCGAGGGCCCGGTTGGTTTCGTGTACGAACCAACCCGGCTGAACTCAAAGTATTTTTAAACCTTGAGTGCGATACAATGAAACGACCGTCTTGATCCAAGGATCGCACTGCTACTGACGGTTCATCAATCGGAGGTCCGTAGCTCAAGTTATGGGTAAAAGACTGAAGTTGATTCGAAAATGGGGGGTCCGGGTCCGGGCCGACCCGGCCCGACCCCCCTGGGTCGGCCGGAATTGGGTCGACCCGACCCGGGTCCGACCCGGCCCGGCCGTCGGTGCGGTCCGGTACGGCGGCGCGGCCCGGCGCAGCGGCGCGGTCCAACGCGGCAGCGTGGCCCGACGCGGCGGCGCGGCCGGGGCGCCGCCCGGGTGTCACGTGCGGGGGGCAAGGCCCCCGCCATTCCTTAGCTGGCGGCGCGACTAGATGCCGCGCCTTGGAAAAAAACGCCCCCCCCCCTTCACATGGGGGGCCTGCCTTCGAGAAAACGGGGGGGGGGGGTGCGCTGCCCCCCCTTTGTAACCGTGGCCCCCCTCCCTTCATGGGGGGCCAAAGAAGCAGCCCAGGGGAATTTAATTCCCCCGGTTTTCACCATTTCGGCCGGCCCGACTTGGACGGCCGGTTTCTTCTCAATAGGACCGGCAAGGGCCGGTCCTCTTCCGTCTTCCGACACCGGTGGCCCGGCTGGCCGCCGGTCATCACGTCCCGCCGCGGCCCGGATCCGGCCACGACCTTCGTCGTCCGGCACGGTGCGACGGCACCGTGCCCCTCCTCCGCGGACCCGCTCCGGCCGCGGCGCCTTCGGTTTTCTTCGACGCGGCGCGACGGCATCGCGTTCATGATAATCTTTCCATGGCGCAGCATGACGGCGCCGCGCAATAATTGTCGAATGATTCCCGCGTGGTGCGACGGCACCACGCCATCTCATTTCATCCGCAAGAAAAATAATATTCAAGAACAAAGGAGGGGGGTTTCGGCCGTGTTTGTGAGGTCCGGCCCCCTTCTCGTTAGATGATAACACAAAATCATTTATCCTAAAGATTTTCATGCTAGAACCAAGAACGAGAATAAATAAATTAAACAACAACAAACCCCTACCTCGGTTTCAAGAACGATGATCTTCAACGACCCGCGGAAGACGAGCGTCGCGGTGGTCGGCGTCGCGGAAAAAGGACGTCGATGTCGTGAAGCCAGGATTCGAAGCTATTTGATGGCGATTTCGTCGCGGGAAACCATCACGGAAGAGATGACGCGGAAGAAGTATGTCGCGTCGTGGATACGTCGTCGCGGAAGGACCGATTTCTTCGACAGAGAGGTTCTTCGTTGAAGAACGGCGTTCTTCGCGTTCTTCGTTGAGTTTGAAGAAGAAGAAGAGAGCTCCAAATTCTCTCAAGGTGGCTAGAGAAATATAACCCAAATAAAATAAGCGAAAGTCTTATTTTATTTACACAACCAAACCATTTTGAAATTTGAAGGTTTGAAATTAAACAACTCAACTCATTTAATAACCCAAGTTGTCAAGTTAATTAAAGAGGAGTTATAGGGAGTTTAAAAAAAATAAGGTGAAGAGTTATGCTTTGTGTGGGCCCCACCACACTTAATCCTCCCAAGAGAGGTTAAGTGGATGTGGGTCCCACCTCTAACTCCCTTTGGGAGAAAATCACCAACAAGTTAGAATAAAATTTTTATTCCACAATTTTATTTAACTTATTCTAAATTTCCAAAAACTAACTCTCAACCTGCAATAAACGCAACCTCCGAAAAGGTCTCCTTAAGCAAATATCGGCGCTGCGAGTTCATCAGTGCCCTCAAATTTCAATTCCGAGCACCGGATCAAAAGTTAAAAATTCCCGCTCGTTCGTTCCCTGAACGTACCTGAGCCAAAATTTAGAAATTTATTCCGGGCACACCGGGCCTCGGAATCAGGTGTCATCAGAAACCGCGTTCTTGTAAAATTCCAAAGAAAATTGAGAAAAAAATTCCCTTGAATTTTACGGGTCTTTACATTACTCCCACCTCAGGGCTTTACGTCCCCGTAAAGATACATAAAAAACTAGGGAAACAAATGAGGGTATTGAGCTCGCATCTGAGCCTCCCGCTCCCAAGTGCTCTCCTGGAGATTCCCGTGCTGCTATCTGATGCGCACTAGAGGAATCGACCGTCCACATAGGACCCGCTCCTGTCGATCCTCTATCTCCACCGGAACCTTCGTAAAAGTCGCCCCATCATCAACGTCAAGCACCCCATGGTCAATGATGTGCGTCGGGTCGTGCACGTATCTCCTCAGCTGAGACACGTGGAAGACGTCATGCACCCGGTGCAACTGAGGTGGTAGAGCCAAGCGATAAGCCACCTCGCCAATCCTGCTGAGGACCTGGAAGGGTCCGATGAAGCGCGAAGATAACTTGCCGCCTCGGCCAAATCTCCGTATACCACGTCGAGGTGAGACCCGCAAGAAGACGTGGTCGCCATCCTCGAACTCTAGTGGCCTCCACCTCCTGTGAGCGTATGACTTCTACCGGCTCTGAGCTGTCCTCATCCTCTCCTGGATGACCTGGACCTTCTCTGTCGTGGTCTAGACCATCTCCGGTCCCACAAGTGCTGACTCCCCAGGGTCTGTCCAGCACAATGGAGATCTAAAAGGTCGGCCGTACAACCCCTCGTACGGTGCCATCCCGATGGTGGAGTGGTAGCTGTTGTTGTAAAAAAACTCCACCAAGGGTAGGTGGTCCTCCCAGTTACGACCAACGCCGAGGACACATGCGTGGAGCATGTCCTCGTGAGTTTGAATGGTCCTCTCCGTCTGACCATCCGTCTGAGGGTGAAAGGCTGTGCTCAGACGTAGCTGCGTCCCGAACGCCTCCTGTAACCCCTTCCAAAGTCGGGAAGTAAAGCGAGCATCTCTATCGGAGACGATAGATGATGGCACACCGTGGAGCCACAAAATCTCCTGAATGTAGATAAGTCCCAAGCTCTCCACTGAGCCCTGCTCTCTGATGGGTAAGAAGTGTGCCGACTTGGTGAGTCGGCCGACAATCACCCAGATGGAGTCGTGACCTCTGGAAGTGCGTGGAGGTCCAGTCACGAAGTCCATAGATATCCCGTCCCAGTTCCACTCCGGGACCTCCAAGGGCTGTACCAAGCCTGCTAGTACCTGGTGTTCAGCCTTCACCTCCTGACAGGTGAGGCATCGAGAAACGAACTCTGCTACAACCTTCTTCATGCCCGGCCACCAGTGCTGTCGTCTGAGATCCTGGTACATCTTCGCCACTCCAGAATGTACCGCCAAAAGAGAAGTGTGAAACTCTCTCAGAACCTCCTCCAAAAAAGCGACTGGTACCATGGTACGTCCTCTGAAAAGGATGGTGTGCTCTTCTCCAAGGGAGAAACCATCAGGTGCCTGTCCCGAGGATATATGTGCACGCCGTGTCTCACAATCAGCGTCCTCACGCTGTGCCTCTCTGACCCACTGCAGTAGTATAGGGGTGACTGTGAGAGACTGAAGGAAGGCTGCTCCATCTTTATCCATGAAGGATATATGCAAAGAGGATAGCTGCTCCGTCGCCTCCTCAAGTAGCTGAATGCCCGTCCTCCTGCTGAGGGCATCAGCTACTATGTTCCCCTTCCCAGGAGTATAGACTATCTCAAAGTCATAGTCCGGGAGGAACTCGAGCCATCGCTGCTATCTCAGGTTCAGGTCCTTCTGTGAGAAGATATACCTGAGACTCTGGTGGACATAAAAGACTGTAAAGCGCTTTCCCATCAGGTAGTGTCGCCATGTCTTCAGAGCGAAGACCACTGCTGCTAACTCCAGGTCATGGGTAGCATAGTTCTGCTCATGCGGCCTCAACTGTTGTGATCCATAGGTGATCACTGCCCGCTCCTGCATCAGAACACATTCGAGTCTGATCCCTGATACATCGCAGTAGACTACGTACCCTACTCCCTCCTCAGGAAACCTCAAGATATGTGCGCTGGTCAATCTCTGTCTTAGCTCCTGGAAGCTCTGCTGACATCTGTCTGACCACACGAAGGGTTTACCCTTCTTCGTCAAAGCTGTGAGTGGTGCCGCAACTCCAGAGAAGTCTGGAACAAATCTCTGATAGTATCCAGCTAGTCCCAAGAAACTCCGAACCTCAGTCACGCTCCTGGGTGACTCCCATGGTAACACAGCCTCGATCATCGCAGGATCCACTGCAACTCCCGCTTTAGAGATGACGTGTCCCAAGAAATGGACCTCACGTATCAAGAACTGGCACTTCGAGAGCTTACCATAAAGCTGGTGCTCTCAGAGTGTGTCTAGTACAACCCGTAAGTGATAGGCGTGCTCCTCCTCGGTCGTCGAATAAATCAAAATGTCGTCGATGAAGACCATGACAAATCGATCGAGGTATGGCTGAAAGATCCTGTTCATGAGGGCCATGAACACTGCTGGAGCATTGGTTACGCCGAATGGCATAACCAAGAACTCATAGTGGCCATACCGACATCTGAAGGCCATCTTCGCACGTCCTCGTCTCTAACTCTGAGCTGATGATAGCCTGACCCGAGGTCTATCTTCGAGAACCACCGTGCTCCCTTGAGCTGATCAAAGAGGTCATTAATCCTCTGTAGCGGATACTTGTTCCTCACTGTCACCTGGTTCAGGCGACGATTGTCGACACACAGTCGCAAGCTCCTGTCTGCCTTCTTGGCGAACAAAATCGGGGAAGCCCAGGGTGAAACACTGGGTCGGATGAACCCCTTTCCCTGCAAGTCCTCCAACTGTACCCGTAGCTCTTGAAGATCATCAGGGGCCATCCGATATGCTGGAGTCGATATCGGGGTTGTCCCGGGGTACAAGTCAATATATAAGTCTACCTCTCTGCGAGGAGGTAGCCCTGGAACGTCGTCGGGGAAAACGTCCACAAACTGATCCACCACTGCAGGAAAACCAGGACTCCGCACATCAACTGCTCCAAGGATGAGGCTAGCCAACTGATTTGTGATGGGCTGTCCTCTCCTCCGCGGAAGTCCATCCTGTGCTGCTAAGGCTCCCTTCTCACCGGTGAAGGTGAACCTGCTCCCGTCGGTGCGTATACATCGCACCTTGCGCCTAAAACAGTCAATCTGTACATGGACCATAGATAACCAATCCATGCCCAAGATGACGTCGTAAGGCCTCGATGCTGCTACAAGAAGATCCCAGCTGAAGCTCTCGCCTCCTAGAGTAAGCTCACACTGCCGGCACCAGTGCGTAATCGTCGAGTCTACTCCCGTAGGAGTCTCTAGCCGTAAGGATCTAGCCAATGGCTCTGTCAGAATCTCCGAGCTCCGAACAAGGGCAGCGGCTATGAAAGAGTGACTCGCTCCTGTGTCTATAAGTAATGCAGCAAGGGTGGAATAGACACAGATAGTACCTCGAATCATATCAGGCGCGCCGTGGTCGTAGGCCTCTGCTGCCTGGAGCTGTGCCTGTCTCTGCCCGCCAGCTCCCTATGGTCAGGGTGGACCTCCTGGTGGTGGTGGTAGTAGAGACTCAAAGCGTCGCCCACCACCTGCTGCTCGGCCAACTCCTCCGCCTCATCCGCCTCCTCCCTGTGGACCACCACGGTCGACCCTCTGCCTCTGCCTCGGTGGTCCCTCAACCGTCTGCTGCTCCTCGGCACGGCGGGTCGGGCAGTCACGAGCCATGTGGCCCTGCCCGCCGCATGAGTAGCACTGTCTGCCTCTCGAAAGACTGGCTCCGCGCTGTGTGCTCCACACTGCTGAGCCAGTGTCCTGAGGTCGTCTGCCTGAAGGTCTGGTCTGCCTGAACCCCTGAGTCATCCGTCGACTGCCTGCTGCAGATGAATCTGCCACGTACCGCCCTGCGGTGGGTCTCAGCGCTGGTGTAGACTCAGCAAGGAAGCTCTCGATCAAAAGGGCCCGCTCCAGTACTCCTGTCTAAGTCGGTATGCTGAGGGAGATCAGCGATGCCCTGATCTCGTGTCTCAAACCCTGCTCGAAGGTCCGGGCCCGGAAGAATGGGTCCCATACCATGTCGGTCGAGTAGCGTGAGAGATCAGTAAATCTCGCCGAGTACTGAGCGACCGTCAGGCTGCCCTGCCACAGCTGAAGAAGCTCTTGTATACGCACCGCACAGAGGGTGGCTGGGACGAACTCTGAGCGGAAGAGGCTCTCAAAGTCCGTCCATAGTAGATATGCCTCATCGTGCACCTGGAGCATCAAGCTCCACCATCTTCCTACTGCTGCGTGCAGTAGGCTCACTGTAAGGATCACCATGAGGTCTGCTGGTGTCCTCACTAGTCGAAAAACTCGTACGACTGCCTCTAGCCAGTCCTCGGCTACCTGGGGGTCCGTCTCCCCACAAAACCTGGGTGGTCGCTGGCGCTGAAACTCATGCAGTGCGCTGAGGCAACGTGCATCGTCAGCGGCGGGTGCTGGAAGTATCGGGGGCTCGGCGGGTAGTGCTACCGCCGGTGCCACAGTTGACAAAGGGCCCTGCACCGAGGCCTCGTCGCTCGGTGGGCTGTCATCACGCTCGACTCTCGGAACCCTAGCTGTAACGCCCCGACCCCAGCTACCCAGAGCCAGTGCATTACTTCGTAACATTGGCATGATTAAAAAAGATCAAGTCTCGAAAGACCGATTAGTTTAGTAGCCTTGAAAACACTATATACATTCATAAGTCTTACATTACATCATAAAGAAAAAAGCTAATAACAAAGTCTTCAAAGTCCACAGTAATATTCTCTTCTGACTATCCCTGCAGGTCATTCCTAAAATACTTCTTCACATCCTGGAAAATATTAAAACATTGAAAGGGGTGAGCTCAAATGCTCAGTAAGGATAACAATATTGCGGAAGCTTTCATAAATAAACATAAAAATTTAAGGCAATGTATAACTAAAACAAAAACCTTTTAAACTTGAACATCAACATAATATAGAAAAAGTAAAATGAGATAATTCCATTCACTTCTTCACATGGATATTCTACTGGACGAATAATCAAATGCAATATCAATAACCACTTTCATAATGAGGGAATGTATAATGCCAGACATTCTGAAACATTTTTTCAAGGCCTCGGCCAAGACGTATAAAATGATTAAGGCCTCGGCCAAAACCATAAATCAAATTGGGAAAAGGCCTCGTCCAATTCCACGTCTAGTTGTCTCATGAGACCTACCGATGCATCGAGGAGCTATAGCGGGCTCCACCTGTCACTTATTAAGTCCAATACATTCCTCATATGAATAGGTTTAAACATATCATAAACCATAACATAATCGTATCACATAAAACATGCATAAAGGAAACATAAAATTTCCACATTTCAATCACAAGATAT
Source organism: Viscum album (assembly GCA_963277665.1). Taxonomy (NCBI): domain Eukaryota; kingdom Viridiplantae; phylum Streptophyta; class Magnoliopsida; order Santalales; family Viscaceae; genus Viscum; species Viscum album. The sequence continues at coordinate 2,029,861,394 of OY728130.1, forward strand.
CAATACAACACATTGATATAATAAAAATGCTTCAAAACCATTTTCAATACCAAAATAAAAGAAAGTTAAAACCTTGTATTTATTTTTCATCAAAAAAAATAATTGCTTGTAGAGGAATCCGAAACTCAAATAATGGTCACGGCGGCAGAGAAGTCATTGTCGCCGCATATGTACGGAAATAAAAACATTCCACTTTTGTCGTTTAGTAAAACGCTTCATATAAAAAGATTCATTTTGAATAAACGTAAAAGTCAAAGGGGTTTATACACTGTACAAAAGAAATTTGCGTATAAAACAAAATATGCCTCAATGAATGGAGATTGAGACGAAGTCCCTTAAAAAGATCATTTTTAAATAAAATATATCTATTATGTGTATTCACTATATGTACACATAAAGAAAGTATAAATACAATATACGACATAATAATATCATGACATAATTTGATAGTAGGAGATTAACCCAAAGAATGGAAGTTGGGTTATGAAATTCCCTTACCTCATGTATGACTTGACTCAACCGTTCTTTAACCTCTTGAATAATAAACTAGAGTTAATATATAACTTATTAAGAACCATTTTTAATTTCATTATCCTTTTTATATCACTTATTACAATGATATGAACATTATGTAATTATTTATGTTAATAACGGTCGTTTTGTCGATCTTTGGTACTTGAGTCAACAATAAACTTCTTATAATTACAAGTTGTTTATGTGGTAGAATATCCATTATCTCCAGAATTATATTAATGATTTAGATTTCATATATATCATATATATCCAGTATATACATTCATTTATAATATTACATAACATTTAGAGGTAAGAAATGAAATGCACTGTTCATGGAGACGGTAAGCCGTACGTACCCATGAACGCTACTTTCATTTATATTTCATATTTAATGGAATGAAATCATAATGATATAAATGTATAATATAATTCCAGTATAATATAGTGTATAATACCATTTACTCCATCCTTTATACATCCCACATTTGGCATTAACGATTCAAATCACTTTGAGGGGGCGGTAGTCCGCACTTCCTAAAATGAAATTATCGCGTTTACCCATAATAGAAATCATAAAGTATGACATAAATGAGAAATACAGAAGCATATGTAAAACATAAACATATTATATATCATATATAAATATAGTGACATCTTAATGGCCACCTTTGAAGGTGTTATATGAGTGTTGAACAATCATTGTTTCGTGAGGCAGAAATTCGCCATCCACAGAAACCGTATGTTCTTTAACCATTAGATGTAGGTGTGTGTAAGTGTAGCTCGAATACATCTTATAACAAAATCCTAGTATATTTAGGATAATTTTTTTGTTACAAAAGAAATGAATAAAAAACGTTTAGGGGGTTGGAGAAGAAAAATAAAACAAAACAACATTAGAGAAGACATTACCTCAAAATCGGGTAACTCTTTTTGATTTGAGCCAAAGGCTTCCTTGGGAAGAGTTCTGCCCAAAGTGAGGCTTCTATGAGTAATAGGGGGAAGTTGGGAGAGTATTTGGGCAGAGTTTGGCCGAACCAAATGGCTTGAACGTGTGAATGAGGTGGTAGAGGTGGGGGCCTTTTATAAGAGGAGAGGAGGGGCACTTTTGGAAAGTAATAAAATGTTACTTTATTAAACAATGATTTTCGGATTCTAAAGGTCCCACACTTATATAATTCGAGGCTAAGGTAATAATTGTTCTAAATCAACTCATCCAATAGTATTTGGACAAGTTTAAGCCTTGTATTTTACATTATCTTCTCATTTTATTTAAATCGTTAAATAATGAGGTCATCGCTGCATCATCATGATGTCATAAATAATTTAATTTATTTAATGTATAAAAATTATAAAAAAAATACTATGATGTAGGAAATCTTTTTAGATTTTCAATTAATATTTATAGTCAAAAATATGACTTGTATAACCCCATATAAAAATTGTTTTAGTAAAACATTTTATGTTTGTGTCATTTTTTACTTTAACATTAAATAAAAGTTATTTATGCCATTTTCCAACTAAAGTGGCTCCATGGGGTCCCCAAGTTGTCCCATGGATTGTCTTGGTCGGCCATGGAACATCCAATGAGTATAGGACATGTGTCAAGCTCATCTCATATTATTAAAACATTATTTTTACCTTAAACTACACTAATTACCTCTAATCGCGATTAAGAACTTAAAAGTTACTATTCACCAAAAAATTATTTTAATCTCATTGAACCACATTTTACTTCTTAATGAAAACCATGTATGTTGGATTTTTGAAAATCAAATCACAGAAGTGGTAATATTTCATTTAAACGAAAAATCAGTTATTTAACTTCCACTTAGTGGTTTCACTATTCATCAAAAATTGAAGTTTTTCAGAACAATGCCAAAATTTCACCCTAAGCTATAATTGATATTCCGAATTCAAAAATGATGTCTATTTTACAAAATTCCAAACATATAAGTTGCATTAATTAATTTTATAATCAATTCCCGCTGTCACAACAAATAACGTGTTTTTAAGAAACAATTTATATCAAAAGATTGACAATTGTTTATGTCCAATTTCAATGTTAAATTAATTCTAATGACCACCATTGGATAAAATGGTAAAAATATATTCTAATTATACTTTAAAACCACTAAATAGTATAATTTATCACAATAAATTATTTTGATTAAAAAAGTTGTTTTAAGTATTTATCACTATTCATAAAAAATTGGAAGTTCTCAAAAAGTTACAAAAAATTAAACTTAGGATAATTTTGATATTACGAATAAAAAAATGAAGTCCATTTTGAAATATAAAATTTCTATAATTTTAAAAAGTGGTTATTACTATTCATAACGGCTACTTTGATTAGTCGTGGTGTGTTAGAACTCGAACTTGCGTACCATGCAAGCTATTGCATTATTAAATGAGAAGCGTATCATGGAAGCTCGGGGTGTTACATTCTCCCCTACTTCAATAAATTGCATCCTCGCAATTTGAAATTTTTCTTTGAAAATAAAAGGTTGAAAATAGAAAATACCTTTGTGAAAACCCACATCGGAAATAAGGTTAATAAAATTTAGCCTTAATAAGAGGGAAATGGAAATAAGAAAGTCACCACCAAATTATGATCTTGATAAGGAGAACATTGGTGGAAATTATAGACATATAATTGGAGGGAAAACGTAAATATTTGTAGGGAGTGATTGAGGTCATCAATCATAATCAACTGTCAAATTGAGGGCCTCAAAGCCTTCAATCTATGTTGATTTAAAATATCATCAGTTCAACAAGACATAAGGTATTAGGGTAACACATTTTTTTGTTTTAATATCCCTTTACTAAAGTTTAAGAATTAATTTATACATTAAATAACAGATAGGTATATATATATTTATGCTTGACAATTAGAGTTTCAACCTTCAACTCACCTTTCACTCAAAAAGATAATAGAACCCAAAAATATTATACTTATCCTAATTGTATAAGGTTCCAAATGTTAACACATACCATTTAGATTAGTAAAATTATTTTGTAATAACCAGGGACTTCTTGTAGGCTAGTGGTAGGAAATAAAGTCCTGTCGCACTATGGTTGTGGGTTCGATTCCTGCAGCTTTGTCCGACGCGTCAGGTTATGCCCCACCCTGCAGGTTGTCCTTTTCCAAAAACTATAGTATTATAATATTCCAAAAATAATCTTCAGAAATGTTTTAACCTTAAACAATACTATCCAAAGATCAACTTAATCCACTCCAACCTTTATAGTTATCCAAAATACTTCTGTCCAGACTTTCTCTAAAAGGCCTCTTAATTCCAAAATCAATTTATCAGATTCCCCAACGATGGGCCCGTAAGGGGCACTCCGCGCTCGGGAGCTCCCCTCGGCGCCGCCTCCTTCCTCTAGGGTTTTCGCGGCGGCTCTTCCGTTTTCTTCAAGGGTTTCATCGCGGTGCGGATGTTCGACGTTCGATGTTCCAGATCCAAACGCGTTTGGTCTCCGCCTTACTTCGGGTGGGTTCGGTTGGTGGCTTGCTGTGGTTCTCGAGCTCGTGAAGGACGGCGGCGACGAGATCTGCGTCGATGGTTTGCTCTTTGCGGTTTCCTCTTCATGATGGCGCGCTGTGGATTTTCTCTCGCCTTTTTCCTGTGGTGGAACCTCTTCGGATACCTCGGGTATTCTCCATGGCGTTCTTGGGACACTTCTCTTGCTGTGGCGGAGCGTGGTGGGCTTATTCGACGATGCTGTTCTGATCCACGGGTGTAAGACCGGTTTGTTCAACGACATACTCTATGGAGCATTCAGGTTTGGTTCTGGTTTTGAGTTGTTTTCCTACTTTGGTCCTCCTGCAAGCAGATTCTTCCCCTGTTTCATGGCGGCGGAGTACCCTGAGAGTCTGCGAGAGACTTTCTTCGGCGGTTGAGGCGACGACAGTGGGGTTTCTTTGATTATTTTCTTTTTTCTGTTTATGTCTTGTTGTGTAATGGTGTGGCCATCCAGTTTCTGGGCTGGTGGTTGAGGAATGCGGTCTTGTTGATGATGGAGGAGGGGATGATGGTGTTTTTCGGCGACGACAGGTTCCGGGATGGGCTCGCCGGCGTTCTGAACTGGATCTGGGACGACGAAAGCTGTGCGAGGTTGATTGGCTCGGCAGTGTGTTGTGGCAGGCCCGAAGTCTCACCGACGGTGGTTTTCGCGGTGAGGGTGGCGCGTGGCGCGTGGCGATGTCTCGGTTCGAGGCGTGGACTGTTGGTGATCCGCGGTCAGTTGAGCGGACAGGTGAGTGGTACGATTGATGGGGTCGTTCGAGGCATGCTTTTCCTTTTTGTTTTTTGAATTTTGAATGTGGATGACTTTGTGGCGCTTTGGATGCGGTTGTATCGGGTACCAGAAACCCCCCAAACCGGCTTTTAAAAAAACCAAAAAAAAAGATTTGCAATTTATCATATTCCCCAAACAAAGTAAAGTTTCTCTTATTGTCACATACTAAAAATATAACTACCTTCATCATATTAAAACCTTACTGAAACAACAAGTACTGCAGTACAATCCTTATATATATATCACATTATTCTAATAACCAGAATATAATCCATGAGTCCAAAAGCACCAATACATTAATTATTCCGCTTCAACTGTAGTCACAGCATAATATTGGCCTTGATCCCTTGGCATTTTTTAGGTAAGTTTCCCTGATGCTTAGGACATTAATTTGCATAATGACCCATTTCCCTACAATTATAGCATTCAACATTGATAGCCTCTTTCTTTCCCTTACAATCACGAGCCTGGTGACCTTTTTCTCCACATTTGTAACAAACTCCCATTCCTTTTAGGCAAGTACCAGGGTGATTCTTCCCACAATTATCACATAATGGAAAATCCTTCTTTCCATTTTTCCCTTTATCTGTCTCTTGTTCCACCGTTCTCTTCTTCTCTTGCTTTACTTTGTTGTCATAAGACTTAGAGAATTCCTTTTCTGTCTTGATAGAACACGAGACAATATCTTCATACGACAAGATGGTTTGTGAGACTAATGCTCGACGGAGAAATGGTTTTAACCCATCAAAGAAACGATCAATCTTACTTCTTGGGTTACGTATATAATCTGCAGCATGTCTCGCTAACCTTGTAAAGTTGGCCTCATACTTTGCGACATTCTCATCCTCCTTCTGCCTCAGACTCAGAAATTGCCTTTCCATATCCGCTCGATGGTCTCGAGGAAAGTATTTTTCTAAGAACAACTCTTTGAACTCCTGCCATTCCATGTTTGTTAATTCATCATCTTCCTTTGTGTTTTGAATTAGTGACCACCATTGATCGGCTTCTCCAGTGAGGCGGTAAACTGCCATGACAACTTTCTCCCTTTCACTACTCCCCAAGGCATGGAATATTTTCTCTAAGGAATTTATCCATTGCTCAGCTACTATAGGATTTGTACTCCCATTGAAGGTTGGTGGTTGTTGCCTCATGAAACGGTCTAGCATTGATCCTCCACGTTGCAGATCAGGGTGCTCCATACGAGTAAGGTTATTATTCATAACCTGTGTGAGTTGTCCCAGTACGGTGAGAAGCTGATCAGCACCAGTTGTATCACTAGCTCCACCATAATTATCTTGAGCAGGAGGGAAATCCCTATACGGAGTGCGTGCATTGATACGGTTTCCATTCCTTCCACTAGGCGCCATTTCTAAATAATGGCATAAACTGAATTAGTTTATGAATCAAAATACATAATTCCATACTTGTAAAACACTTATCATAAATTGAACGAATTATGGATATAATCCATAATTATAAAAAAAGTTTTCTTTGAGGAAGTATATACTCATAACCCTTCATAGTGGTTTGTAATGAAAATGAGAATTATCCTAAGCATATCCCCCGGGAGTGTCGTAACCAAGAGTGCGGCAAGGCCCGTTGTCGTGCACCAGTTCCCGTTCGAGTCTAGCTCAAAGCGGTGTTTTCGGGTTTTACCCCTAGGTACATCTGTGCCAGAGCTGCCTCTACCTGCTCGTATCCAGACATGGATGTATTGCTCGGAAAACTCACAAAATCTCTATAATACCAAAATTCTAGGATGTTCTTCTATACTAATCCTCAAAGTCTATCTTTGGGCTATGTGCTCTAATCAGAATTTATCTAAATATAGCTTCCAAGGTTAGTACTAAACTGCCTCTGATACCAACTGTAATGCCCCGACCCCAGCTACCCAGAGCCGGTGCATTACTTCGTAACATTGGCATGATCACAAAAGATCAAGTCTCGAAAGACCGATTAATTTAGTAGCTTTGGAAACACTAGATACATTCATAAGTCTTACATTACATCATAAATAAAAAAACTAATAACAAAGTCTTCATTGTCCACACTCATATCCTCTTCTGACTATCCCTGCAGTTCATTCCTAAAATACTTCTTCACATCCTGGAAAATATTAAAACATTGAAAGGGGTGAGATCAAATGCTCAGTAAGGATAACAATATTGCGGAAGCTTTCATAAATAAACATAAAAATTTAAGGCAATGTATAACTAAAACAAAAGCCTTTTAAACTTGAACATCAACATAATATGGAAAAAGTAAAATGAGATAATGCCATTCACTTCTTCACATGGATATTCTACTGGACGAATAATCACATGCAATATTAATAACCACTTTCATAATGAGGGAATGTATAATGCCAGACATTCTGAAACATTTTGTCAAGGCCTCAGCCAAGACGTATAAAATGATTAAGGCCTCGGCCAAAACCATAAATCAAATTGGGAAAAAGCGTTGGCCAATTCCACGTCTAGTTGTCTCATGAGACCTACCGATGCATCGAGGAGCTATAGCGGGCTCCACCCGTCACTTATTAAGTCCAATACATTCCTCATATGAATAGGTTTAAACATATCATAAACCATAACATAATCGTATTACATAAAACATGCATAAAGGAAACATAACATTTCCACATTTCAATCACAAGATATCAATACAACACATTGATATAATAAAAACGCTTTCAAAACCATTTTCAATACCAAAATAAAAGAAAGTTAAAACTTTGTATTTATTTTTCATCAAAAAAAAATGATGGCTTGTAGAGGAATCCGAAACTCAAATAATGGTCACGGCGGCGGAGAAGTCGTTGTCGCCGCATATGTACGGAAATAAAAACATTCCCCTTTTGTCATTTAGTAAAACGCCTCGTATAAAAAGATTCATTTTGAATAAACGTAAAAGTCAAAGGGGTTTATACACTGTACAAAAGAAATTTGTGTATAAAACAAAATATGCCTCAATGAATGGAGATTGAGACGAAGTCCCTTAAAAAGATCATTTTTAAATAAAATATATCTATTATGTGTATTCACTATATGTACACATAAATAAAGTATGAATAAAATATACGACATAATAATATCATGACATAATTTGAAAGTAGGAGATTAACCCAAAGAATGGAAGTTGGGTTATGAAATTCCCTTACCTCGTGTCTGACTTGACTCAACCGTTATTTAACCTCCTGAATAATAAACTAGAGTTAATATATACCTTATTAAGAACCATTTTTAATTTCATTATCCTTTTTATATCACTTATTACAATGATATGAACATTCTGTAATTATTTAAGTTAATAACGGTCGTTTTGTCGATCTTAGGTACTTGAGTCAAAAATAAAATTCTTATAATTACAAGTTGTTCATGTGGTGAAATATCCATTATATCCAGAATTATATTCATGATTTAGATTTCATATATATCATATATATACAGTATATACATTCATTTATAATATTACGTAACATTTAGAGGTAAGAAATGAAATGCACCGTTCATGGAGACGGTAAGCCGTACGTACGCATGAACGCTACTTTCATTTATATTTCGTATTTAATGGAATGAAATCATAATGATATAAATGTATAATATAATTCCAGTATAATATAGTGCATAATACCATTTACTCCATCCTTTATACATCCCACATATGGCATTAACGATTCAAATCACTTTGAGGGGGCGGTAGTCCGCACTTCCTAAAATGAAATTATCGCGTTTACCCATAATGGAAATCATAAAGTATGCCATAAATGAGAAATACAGAAGCATAATTAAAACATAAACATATTATATATCATATATAAATATAGTGACATCTTAATGTCCACCTTTGAAGGTGTTATATGAGTGTTGAACAATCATCGTTTCGTGAGGCAGAAATTCGCCATCCACAGAAACCGTATGTTCTTTAACCATTAGATGTAGGTGTGTGTAAGTGTAGCTAGAATACTTCTTATAAAAACATCCTAGTATATTGTGGATACTGGTTTTGTTACAAAAGAAATGAATAAAAAGAGTTTAGGGGGTTGGAGAAGAAAAATAAAACAAAACAACATTAGAGAAGACATTACCTCAAAATTGGGTAACTCTTTTTTGATTTGAGCCAAAGGCTTCCTTGGGAAGAGTTCTTCCCAAAACGAGGCTTCTAGGAGTAAGAGGGAGAAGTTGGGAGAGTATTTGGGCAGAGTTTGGCCGAACCAAATGGATTGAAAGTGTGAATGAGGTGGTAGAGTTGGGGGCCTTTTATAAGAGGAGAGGAGGGGCACTTTTGGAAAGTAATAAAATGTTACTTTATTAAACAATGCTTTTCGGATTCTAAAGGTCCCACACTTATATAATTCGAGGATAAGGTGATAAGGGTTCTAAATCAACTCATCCAATAGGATTTGGACAAGTTTATGCCTTGTATTTTACATTATCTTCTCATTTTATTTAAATCGTTAAATAATGAGGTCATCGCTGCATCATCATGATGTCATAAATAATTTAATTTATTTAATGTCTAAAAATTATAAAAAAAACTATGATGTAGGAAATAGTTTTAGCTTTCCAATGAATATTTATAGTCAAAAATATGACTTTTATAACCCCATATAAAAATTGTTTTAGTAAAACATTTTATGTTTGTGTCATTTTTTACTTTAACATTAAATAAAAGGTATTTATGTCATTTTCCAACTAAAGTGGCTCCATGGGGTCCCCAAGTTGTCCCATGGATTGTCTTGGTCGGACATGGAACATCCAATGAGGATAGGACATGTGTTAAGCTCATCTCATATTATTAAAACATTATTTTTACCTTAAACTACACTAATTACCTCTAATCGCGATTAAGAACTTAAAAGTTACTATTCACCAAAAAATTATTTTAATCTCATTGAACCACATTTTACTTCTTAATGAAAACCATGTATGTTGGATTTTTGAAAATCAAATCACAGAAGTGGTAATATTTCATTTAAACGAAAAATCAGTTATTTAACTTCCACTTAGTGGTTTCACTATTCATCAAAAATTGAAGTTTTTCAGAACAATGCCAAAATTTCACCCTAAGCTATAATTGATATTCCGGATTCAAAAATGATGTCTATTTTACAAAATTCCAAACATATAAGTTGCATTAATTAATTTTATAATCAATTCCCGCTGTCACAACAAATAGCGTGTTTTTAAGAAACAATTTATATCAAAAGATTGGCAATTGTTTATGTCCAATTTCAATGTTAAATTAATTCTAATGACCACCATTGGATAAAATGGTAAAAATATATTATAATTATACTTTAAAACCACTAAACAGTATAATTTATCACAATAAATTATTTTGATTAAAAAAGTTGTTTTAAGTATTTATCACTATTCATAAAAAATTGGAAGTTCTCAAAAAGTTACAAAAAATTAAACTTAGGATAATTTCGATATTACGAATACAAAAATGAAGTTCATTTTGAAATATAAAATTTCTATAATTTTAAAAAGTGGTTATTATTATTCATAATGGCTACTTTGATTAGTCACGGTGTATTAGAACTCGAACTTGCGTTCCATGCAAGCTATTGCATTATTAAATGAGAAGCGTATCATGGAAGCTCAGGGTGTTACACTAGCTGGCTGCCGTCGTGGGGCCATCCTGAAAGGAAACAGGTGCGCCATGGTCAGAACAGTATACCTGGTGAGCTGATACAAAGTAATCACAAAGAAAACTTAAAACACACAAGCAATCAATGTTTTCTTGCATTAAGTTGGAAATCAGAAGTCAGGGTCCTCGTGTACGGATACGTCGGCCGCCGCACCAACACTAGACTCCCTGGACTGACAACCACACTCAATATGCTAAACACTATTGATTCACATATAAAAGATCAGAGTTCACGGTAGAACCGAACTCCTCTGATACCAATTTGTCACGACCCGTCCTCGGGGCCCGTGCCGTGACTACCCCAAGCCTGCCTTCCATAGGCCAGGGGCTGGCGACTAGCACCAAAGCGTAAATCTAGGTAAAAAGGGAAGGCATTGCCTTTGTAAAGTAAACATGCACCACAGAGTAAGCAAGCAGAAAAGTAAACACTAAGTAAGAACAGAGTACAACTAAAAGTGCGGAAAAGTAAATGGGCCAGTATACAAACCCAAACTGAAAGTAAAGTACAACTCGAAAGGGAAAACAACAATTGTAAAGTAAAAACCACCACACTGAGCTGTCCACTGGAAATCCCACCTGAAGGGTGGGTACAGATAACTCCACTGCTCCTCGGGTCCCGCCGTCTGCTCCGGGCACGTCCCGCCCAGTGGTCCACCTCCAGGTACCGTTCTGCTCTGCAAGCCTCAGCCACGATCAACGCTGTCCGTCGTCTGCAACCAACACAATGTAGTGCGGGTATAGCCCGTGCAGGGGTGAGTATAAGCTACTCAGTAGGGACCCCGAGACCCCTGAAGGTCTCCCAAAATCCACAAAGGATAAACCACAAAGGAAGATACAATCACGAAGTAACATCCGACACTACTTAGGTATATGCCCATACATATAACTAAGTCATCAATTCCAATACGCTCCAACCTCTGAGCCCAAGTACAACTCAGTCGACACAAGAAAGTATACGTATTCCACACAGGAATGCAAAACGAAATCCACAAAGGATAGCACAACACAATCCACACAAGAAAGCAACAGGATTCAGCTCACATAGGTATACTTCTTCGAAAGACGATAAAGATGATCTCTGATCCATCTAAGTCGTCAGACCCATGAAAGATCGATAGGTAACTAACCCCCACAATGACCCACAGAGGATCGGGCCCACACAGGACCTGTAGGCGCTGGTTCACAGAGGACCGCTGAGCGCAGACCCACACCGGATCAGACCCACATAGGATCGGGCCCACACAGGACCTGTAGCACTGATCCACGTAGGATCGCTGAGTGCTGAAGTCATCGCCGAATCCACCAAGGATCTCTGTACTGTCGTCGTCGCAGTCACAGTAGCAGTAGCAGTAGCAGTAGCAGTCAGAGTTGCAGCCAGCTCTAGGGTTCCCGCACACAACAAGCTCGTTCGGGAGGGTCCGCTCCACGAGCCGAGAGGCTGATACATCAACTGTCACATAGCCCAGAGTTGATGTATCCAAAAGGTCCGTATCGTCAACAGGAACTCAACACAACAGACGACGCGTCGATCAGACGACCAGTCTGAGAGTTATTGGCTTTTTCGTCCCAGGGGCCCGGTTGGTTTTTAAGGCAAAACCAACCCAACCGTACTCCACCTGCGTCCAAACCTCGGGCGGAGTATTCCAAAAGATCCGTCTCACTAAGAGGAACTCAACAAAGATGACGACACGTCAATCGGACGTCCGTAGCTCAAGATATGAGCGTTTCCGCTCTGAGGGCCCGGTTGGTTTCGTGTACGAACCAACCCGACCGAACTCAAAGTATTCCGAAACCTTGAGTGCGATATAACGAAACGACCGTCTCAATCCAAGGATCGCTCTGCCACTGATGGTTCGTCAATCGGAGGTCCTTAGCTCAGGTTATGGGCAACAGACCGAAGTCGATTCGAAAATGGGGGGTCCGGGTCCGGGCCGACCCGGCCCAACCCCTCCTAGGTCGGCCCGAACCGGGTTCGACCCGACCCGGGTCCGACCCGGCCAGGCCGACGGTGCGGTCCGGCACGGCGGCGCGGCCCGGCGGGGCGGCACGGCCGGGGCGCCGCTCGGGTGTCACGCGTGGGGGGCAAGGCCCCCGCCCTTCCTCAGCTGGCGGTGCGGCTCGATGCCGCACCGTGGAAAAAAAAACGCCCCCCCCTTCACGTGGGGGGCCTGACTTTGAGAAAACAGGGGGGGGGGCGCTGCGCCCCTTTGTAACCGTGGACCCCCCTCCCTTCATGGGGGGCTAGAGAAGCAGCCCGGGGGAATTTAATTCCCCCGGTTTTCACGATTCCTGCCGGCCCGACTTGGCCGGCTGGATTCTTTTCAACAGGACCGACAAGGGCCGGTCCTCTTCCGTCTTCCGACACCGGCGGCCCGGCTGGCCGCCGGTCATCACGTCCCGCCGTGGCACGGAACCGGCCGCGGCCTTCTTCGTCCAGCACGGTGTGACGGCACCGCGCCCCTCCGCCGCGACCCCGCTCCGGCCGCGGCGCCTTCGGTTTTCTTCGACGCGGCGCGACGACATCACGTTCATGATAATCTTTCCATGGCACGACGCAACGACGCCGCGCAATAATTGTCGAATGATTCCCGTGTGGTGCGACGACACCACGCCATCTCGTTTCATCCGCAAGAAAAATAATATTCAAGAACAAAGGAGGGGGGTTTCGGCCGTGTTTGTGCGGTCCGGCCCCCTTCTCGTTCGATGATCACACAAAATCATTTATCCTCAAGATTGTCATGCTAGAACCAAGAACGAGAATAAATAAATTAAACAACAACAAACCCCTACCTCGTTTTCAAGAACGATGATCGTCAACGACCCGCGGAAGACGAGCATCGCGGTGGTCGGCGTCGCGGAAAAAGGACGTCGATGTCGTGAAGCGAGGATTCGAAGCTCTTTGACGGCGATTTCGTCGCGGTAAACCGTTGCGGAAGAGATGACGCGGAAGAAGTATGTCGCGTCGCGGATACGGAATCGCGGAAGGACCTAGTTCTTCGACGGAGAGGTTCTTCATTGAAGAACGGCGTTCTTCGCGTTCTTCGTTGAGTTTGAAGAAGAAGAAGAGAGCTCCAAATTCTCTCAAGGTGGCTAGAGAATTCTAACCCAAATAAAATAAACTAAAGTCTTATTTTATTTACACAACCAAACCATTTTGAAATTCAATGGTTTGAAATTAAACAACTCAACCCATTTAATAACCCAAGTTGTCAAGTTAATTAAAGAGGAGTTATAGGGAGTTTAAAAAAAAGAAGGTGAAGAGTTATGCTTCGTGTGGGCCCCACCACACTTAATCCTCCCAAGGGAGGTTAAGTGGATGGGGGTCCCACCTCTAACTCCCTTTGGGAGAAAATAACCAACAAGTTAGAATAAAATTTGTATTCCACAATTTTATTTAACTTATTCTAAATTTCCAAAAACTAACTCTCATCCCGCAATAAACGCAACCTCGGAAAAGGTCTCCTTAAGCGAATATCGGCGCTGCGAGTTCATCGGTGCCCTCAGATTTCAATTCCGAGCACCGGATCAAAAGTTAGAAATTCCCGCTCGTTCATTCACTGAACGTACCCGAGCCAAACTTCGGAAGTTTATTCCGGGAACACCGGGCCTCGGAATCAGGTGCCGTCAGAAACCGCGTTCTTGTAAAATTCCAAAGAAAATTAAGAAAAAATTTCCCTTGAATTTTACGGGTCTTTACAATAATCAACAAATCATTTCTCAATCCCTAGTCTATATATTTGATTAACATATGTACCCAATGTAAAATTATTTTTCATTCATAGAAATTGTTTTCTAAAATTATAATTCCATACTAATTGGGAAATCACATAGCCTACTATAAGGCAATTCACCCTTTTCACCATTCGATTTTTGGTTCGATTCCCACAACCATTCCAGACTCAAAAGGATGTCATCTATCCTATGGATTTCACTTTTTATAAAAATATGTATTTCATATAATACTCAAAAAATATGATAATTTCCTAAAACATTTACCAAGACATGTTTTAAACTGAATGGTTTTCTCATAATTACCACAAATATGATTGTCTCCATAATTAAAACTATCAAACAAAAAATGTCATATATTATAGAAACAAAAGGGGGGGGGGTCAGATATATTGAAGTTTTTATCAGTATTTAAATTAAAATATCATTATGAGATATATCTATATTTCATAATAAAACATACCAATCTCTAATATTGTCTAAACATTCTGTTGATGACAACAATAAGGACCCATCCATAAACCTAACTTATTATTTTGTTTTTAACTAGAATTCCCATTCACAGAACCTTTCATTTTAGAGTTTTAGAGAATTAAAAATACTCTTACATGTAGACCCATACATTACATGTGGAATCTGATGTTCATTATCCACATTTTCCACAAATGGAATCCCATTAAAAAAACCAATACATGATTTCAAGACACATATTCAATCCATTCATCATGGAATCTTATTTTCCCATAAAAATATTATGATCTATGAAAAACATTTTAAATGATGGAGTGAGAACAAAAATATTAGTATGAAACATAATGAATGTAAATAATTTGTCATGTGAAAACATTAAAACCCTTTAAAACCCCTTTTTCATAGAAACAAATTCTAATGCATAGAAAAATCACATTGGTTCCTTAGGACATTATTACTGTATCACTATTAAAGTAACTCTTGCATAAGGAATAACCATATAATATAATTCAATCTCTAATGTGCCCAATGCATTGGAGTGAAAAACAGGGGATCCCCATTTATATAATCTATATCAGTTTGAATCATTATTCATCAGCTATAATAGAGCTCAAACATTCATATAAGCTATATCAAGTTCACCCATGAGTTATAATGGGGCTCAACCCTCCATATAACCTATATCAGAATCACCTGTAAAATTTCAATGTACCATTATATAATCAAAACACCTAAAATCTTTCAATTCTCACCATTTATCTCATAAAATATCATTTTCCATTTATAATAAAACATTTTAATTTATTAAATCACCGATCTATTTTCCAAACCCAAAATTTTAAAAAATTCATGTAAATATAAATAAATGAATAAAAAAAATTCTAAAATAATGAAAATAATGAAAATGATTTATAATATGAAATTTTCAATTCATTTTAAACAATATTTTGGTTAAAGTTTCCCTTACCTTGAATACGACTCATGATGTAAAACCTCTATCATCATTAATAATGAAAAAATTATAATTATTTAATATATTGATATACGCTTTAATATTTTATATCATTTTTGTATGACTATTTATCACATAATAAGAATAATATAATTATTTATGTTCATATTAGATGTTTTGAAAATATTTTTTATTTGATTCCAAAATGAGTTTGGTATGATAAAATTAATAAAAGTTGTCAATTTTACATAATATAATGAATAATTTAAAATTCATTATAATCACTTTATACATCAATTAAACTTTTAAATCATACCAATTATGTATGGTTATGAAAAATCAAAAATGTTATAATCATAGAGACGGCAGGTCATATGCACACATGAGTAATGATCCCATTTTTAATTGATCGTTATGTAAATGAGTAAATTATAATATTATTATAAATAATGATCATAATATCATTAATATCATAGTAATAATTTAAAAATAATTATATGTGTAATCCATGTGATGCGGTGAAGAAAGACAAATCGCATCACATAATGAAGGTGATAATTCAAACGTACACACGAACAACGTTATTATTTTTAAATGCATTGAGGAGTAAGATCATAAATGATATATTAAAATTTCATAATGATAAATTTTTCATGAATATAATATATAAACATTAAATCCATAATTATAACTAGTATTGAGATACGGTAATGGAAATAAAATTATATCAGTTCATGGTGGTGATAATTCCCATGTATGAATAGATGATTAGTTCAATTCTCTTTTGATGGAAGTGGAGATGGATTTTTATAAAGATATTAATATGATAACATATTAGTTTTTTAGAAAATTTTAGTTGTTATATCATAATTGTTGACAAATATATTAAATAATTGGAAGACAAAATAAAACCAAAATACGTGACTAAAAAGATACCTTTTCTATGGAGGATCACCATTGATTAACACCATAATACCTATAAGGATAGTTTTATGCCTAATATAAGAGATCTATAATGTTTTTAGGTATTAAAATGAGGTATTATACTTGATAATGGATGAGCAGTTAGTTTTTTTAGTGTTAATAACAGAGAATAATGGGTGCGATGTTATAAAATAGGGGATGTTAACTCATGAAATTATTGAAAATATTAAATTAATATAAATTAATTTTCTTTTGAAAATAGTCCCAATATTATTTATTTACAATATATGATGACTATTGGTCTAAATAAATTAATTTAATTAAAATAGTATATGATTGATTATTTTTTTAATCATTATTTGTTTGTTTTAAACCTTATTTTAATATTATAATTCTAAACATGATATCATGTAATTTATAATTTGAGGGTTATTATAATTACAATAAACGTAAAAACAATAACAAAATTTGATTTTGATGAAATTTTATTACCATTACCAGTTATTTTGATGAAATTGGGATTTTTGTTTAAATTTTATATCATTTAAAAATAATAATATATTTTAAAATACAATCAAGGTCATTGTTGACATAATTCATTTCATGAATTTTTCAAAATATCATAAAAAATACAGGACTTTTAAAAAATAAAAATAAAATGTAACGATCCAAAGTTTCATTAATGGAAAATCCCTCTTGATCTTTTCAAATGTCTCTTTATATAAAATGTTTTTATAAAATGTCAACTTCATTGGTTTTATGATAAGAATTGTGACTGTTACTTTTATAGTCGTTGAACAGTGATCACATGATTAGTATAAATATAGGGTTTTAACACATCCAATTTTACTTAGACAAAGGAAGCGATGATCTCATCCAGTAGAATTGCCCCATATGAATCCCATTTATCAGAGCTCAGAAAAGAGGTGGCGTCCTTGGGCTTCGCTCTTGACCAATCCCAAACTGAGCTTCACCATGTCAAGCTCGAACGGGACCTTCTACGAGAGAAGTGGAAGTTGATAGAAATTACCACTCGAGCGATGTTATCTGAGCCACCTCAAGAGTCTGTCACCATCGCACACCTTAACCTTAGGTCTTATGCGGCTGTTTTAAGGGGTTATGTAACTAATCGATAGTACTATGTTCATGTATGTTATTTTTTTATATAATAAATATAATATCTTGTCATTATTGATACATTGTAAATAGTTTTTAAATTACAAATGGTGTTTTTAGTTATTATTTAATTAAGAAATATATTTTATTAAATTAAGGTATTTTTGAATTAAATAATATTTTAATAAAATATTATTATTATTATTATTAGATTAATTTTATTATATATAAATGATCATGTAATTGTATGAATGCAATTATAATGTTTATTAAGGTTTGAAAGCCATTTTTGTCAAAACCCGTGAATTTTTGATAAATGTTAGTTTTTTATTTTAAAAGTGAAAATTAACATATTTAGAAAATTATTTAGATAAAATAAATGTTATTTTTGGAATCGGGATGTCTAAATTATCCAACGATGAATTTTTCATAATTTTCTGAGACAGTCAAATTTGTGTGTAAAAATTAAATATCGTTTAATATATAATGTGTTTTATGACATCATAATGACCCAATAGTGATGTAATAAAATACTATAATCTTTATGTTCAGCCAATATATGTTTTACCATTAAAATAATGTGATTTTGGGTTTTTTTGGCTTACTTTTCAAAGCATTAATGGACCTCCCAAGACTTATTAAACACCTTGTCTTTTTACATTAATTTCCATGCGAGTGTGACTCACCTCCACATAAGAAACCCTAATATTTTAAGAAGTTCAGTCCTTGGCCTTATAAAATATTATTTTCATCTTCCATTTTCTAAAAACCATGGGCAAAAACCATGGGATAGTTTGTGGTTTGGATTAATTTAATATAAGGGGTCCCAAACCTAAATAATAAAGAATTCCCTCACCTTTCCTATATAAACCCACCCAAGCTCCCACCTCCTCCTCACTCAAAGCATTTGGAGTTCATCCAAACTCTACCCTACTCTCTCTAGAATCCTTACAAGGTTCCCCAGGCTCCCAAGAAGCCTCTCACAAGCCTCTCTCTAGCCTTTGGAAGCACACTTCCAAGTAAGGGGTTTTTCTTCCTTTCTTATTTTTGTCCAATTTTCTTTAAGTTGTTTTGCCATTTTAATTTCAATTATGAATGCTGGGGTATGGTTTCAAACCTCCATTATACTTCCCTCTCTATGTTTGAATGATGGGAGACCCCTTTCTCTCTCATTAAATGCCTCCCATGTACACCCGTTACTATGCCGAAATTCCGAAAGGAACTTCTCTCTCCTCTTTTACATTCAAGAAATACTTTTGTATCATGAATATAAATTCCATTACATATGTTGGGACATGTATCTATATGACCTACTTAATGTACATTACATGTAGATATGATGAGGAACCCCTTTCTCTCTCATCAACCATTTTTATGAATTCTTATGTCACGCCGTTACGCTGCAGAAATCACACCAATTTTCAAAGCCAATGCCATTGTGCAGTGAATACCATGCCCATTTATCCATCAAGGGTAGTCACCTTTATGCACATTTACTTATTGATTATAATTTTTCATGTATGAATTCTAAATTCCTTCATCGTGGAATAAATGATTATGTTTTATGAATCCATGTTTTATGATCCATGTGGCACACTTATGCATGAAATGAAATGTTTAAGAAGGGTGCACCCTTATAGCGCTCCAATGCATTGGGTAAAGTATAGTATCATGATACATCATGTGCAATGAGTTTTGACTCATGCTAATTCATGTGAAACGATGGTTTACTCGTGATTTATGTGCAATGAGGATTTACTCATGCTCCATGTGAAATGAGCCTTGGCTCATGCTAATTCCATGTTAAGTGTTGTTGCCACATTTCCATGTTATGATTATAATGCTTTATCATGCCTTTATGTTCATGTTTTTCTTATGCTCTATTGATATGCCTATTGTCTAACATGTATTGTACTCCTCATGGTATTCCATGTGTACTCCCTTACCGGGCTTTATAGGTCACCCTTTTCTTATGCATGTCCTCTGGTTATCCCATGCAATGCTAAGTACGAAGGGATGCAGTGGTAATGTAATGGAAGTTTTCAATAAAGATGTTGTTTTTCATTTTTTAAGTTTTTATGTAATGATCCTAATCCCCAAAGACACTAAACCTCTCGATCTTATTTGTTGTATCAACTTAATATTTATGTAATAAATCATGTTTAAGTTGTAATAAAAAGTAGGGTTATCATAGTTGGTATCAAAAGATTGGTTTGGTTATTTTTGGGATTAGGATTAGAAAACCCTAGTAAAGACTTAGATACAAGACTAAGTACAATAAAAAGGTCCCTAAGTTTTTGTGAGTATTTAGTAAGTGGGTTATCAAGCAAATACATCCCTGTCTGGATACGAGCAGGTAGAGGCGGCTCTGGCACAGATGTATCCTAGGGGTAAAACCCGAAAACACCGCTTTGAGCCAGACTTGAACGAGAACTGGTGCACGACAACAGGCCTTGATACACTCTTGGTTATGACACTCCCGGGGGATATAATTTGGTAAATTCACAAGCTTAGTATGAACCCTTATTAAGGGAATCAAAATAATTCCTCTAAGAATATATGTTAGAAAGTCTGTCATGAAAAGCCTAGATTGAAGCCTATAGGCTCATGAGTTAAAGAAATGAAAGTTTATTTATAAGTAATCAACTTTTGTCTTTGGATTAACCATTATGTGTTACCCCTAAAATTCCTTTTATTCTAGCCAATGGCCAGTAATAGGAGGACTTGGGCTAACAACCGATGTGAAGATTAGTGTAATGACTGTACTAATGAGATGCCCAATCCAATGGGAGCGGGAATCACGAACTTTTTCACGCTTCTATCTCAGATAACTCAAACATTGAATAGAAACACGGGTCAAGAGGAATTTCTAAAACCCCCTAAGAAAGAACAAGTCGCTATCGAGAGCTTCATGAGACAAAGGCCTCCTACTTTTAGTGGATCATCCGATCCCAGGATCGCTGAACAATGGATCAACTCCACTGAAAAGATCTTCTCCATACTTCAATGTTCTAAACAAGAGATGGTTCTTCTAGAAGATTATTGTATGGAGGGTGTTTATGATCAATGGTGGGTGTTGATAAAAAATTCGAAGCCTGAGGAGGAGATCGAGGCATTGGAATGGAAGGATTTCCAGACGATGTTTTTCGATAAATATTTTCCGTGCACCCTCTGACTTAAGATGGAAAGGGACTTCCTTTCCCTCAAGAAAAAAGATGAAGAATCTGTTGGAGCATACAAGGAAAACTTCACAAGGCTTGCACAATACGCATCCGACTTTGTCATTACCCTCGAATGCAAGGTTGACCACTTCATTAGTGGGCTGAATCCTAGAATGCGGAAAGCATTAGCGATCCGTGTCTTCGACAGCTATGAGGAAATTGTCTGATGTGCCCTCAAGGTCAAAATGGAGATCAGAGAATCATAGGCGTATCATGGGTATAATAAGCATAATGTGGAATTAAATTATGGTGGGCTGATGGATAAATCCAATGGTGTTAAGAAGATCCAGCACCCCACTTGCGAAAAGTGCGGAAAGAAGCACCCTAGAAATTGCCTTAAGGGGACGAGGAAATGCTTCAGGTGTGGAAGAGAAGGGCACCTAGATGTTAACTGTCAGCAAGAAAGACCCGCAGCTATGACAGAGGAGAGGAACAATCCATTCGAAACTCAATGAATTTTTCAATGCTATAAATGCAAAGAACCAGGTCATTTTGCAAATTAGTTCCCTAATCCAAGGGTTTTCGGAGACAACCAACAACCTCCAAGGCAGCAAGGAAGAGATTTTGCCATCACTTCTGCCGAAGTAAACCTCGACAACGAAGTAGTGACAGGTACGCTAGTTATTCATTAAAGAATATCCAACATAATTTTTGATTCAGGTTCTACGCATTCTTTTATATCTCGAAATTTTAGTAGAACAATCCCAGAACTACCACAAATCATGGAAGTGAAGATGTCGGTGAGTATGGAAAATGGGAAAATCATTGCATCCCATGAATATAAGTCCTCCCCAGTTATAATATGTGGATTGAATTTCCTGGAAAACCTCATCATACTCCCTCTGGTGGAATTTGATGCAATTCTTGGCATGGATTGGCTTTCCTTATATAGAGACAACATAAATTTTTGGGAGAGGTAATTCACACTCCATATGGAGAATCGACCCCCGATTCTTTACAAGTGTAAGGAGGAAGATGAATCTCCTTTAGATCTATCATCTCAAGCATGGATATTACTGCCTTATGAGCATGCGTATCTGGCTTAGATGATTGAGTCCAAGGAAGAAACCATCCTTGAAGAAATGCCTATTGTGAGAGAATTCGCTGAAGTGTTTCCTGGGGAACTTCCTGGTCATCCTCCTAGAAGGGATGTTGAATTCTCAATTGAACTTATACCCGGGGATTTACCAATATCCAAGACTCCATATAGAATGGCTATTGTAGAGCTTGAAGAGCTGAAGAAACAACTACAGGAGAATCTGGATAAAGGGTTTATTCGCCCAAGTGCTTCACCATGGGGTGCACCAATCCTCTTCGTCAAGAAGAAGGATGGGTCAATGCGGATTTGCATTGATTATCATGAACTTAACAAAATCAAGATAAAGAACAAGTATCCTCTCCCAAGAATTGATTACTTATTCGATCAGCTGTGTGGATCACAATTCTTCTCCAAGGAATATTTGCGGTCGAGATATTATCAAGTAAGGGTGAAGAAGGAAGATGTCCCCAAGATTGCTTTTCGTACAAGATACATGCACTATGAATTCATAGTAATGCCTTTCGTACTCACCAATGCTCCAAAAATCTTCATTGAATTGATGAATAGATAATTTAGAGATTACCTAGACAAATTTGTGGTAGACTTTATAGATGATATTCTAATATACTCCAAAACCAAGGAGGATCATGAGGAGCATTTAAGAACTATACTAGAGACTTTGCTCAAGGAGAACCTCTATGAAAAGTTCCATAAGCGTGAGTTCTGGTTGAAGGAGGTCTCATTATTGGGCCATATCATCACAAGCAATGGGATATCTGTGGATCCCTCCAAAACAGATGCAATTGAGGGATGGCCGAGGCCAACATCGGTAAGAGATATCCGTAGCTTCTTGGGGTTAGCTGGATATTATCGACGATTTGTGAGAAATTTGTCACGATTGTACAACCCTCTTACCAAGCTAACTCAAAATGGAGTAATGTTTTCTTGGAGTGATGAATGCGAAGAAAACTTCAAGGAGTTGAAAAGGAGGCTTATCACTATGCCCGTGCTCACTTTACCCACAAGTGGGGAGCTTTTTGTGGTATTCACTGATGCTTTAAATAAGGGCTTAGGATGTGTGATGATGCAGACTGATAAAGTGATATCCTATTCCTTAATGTAGTTGAAAATCCATGAGTGAATCTATCCAATGCATGATCTGGAGTTGGCGGTGGTGTTCTTTGCCTTGAAAATCCGGTGAAATTATCTCTATGGAGAGAAATGTAAGATATATACTAACCACATGAGTTAAATATATATTCACATAGAAAGATATTAATATGTGCCAGAGAAGATGGATAGATCTCATCAAGGATTATGAATTTTCAATACATTACCACCCGGGGAAAGCGAACAAGGTGGCAGATGCCCTAAGTAGAAAGGATCCAGTGATTCTATCAATGATGAGAATTGAGAAGGATCCAATATTCTTAGACTTGATGAATATGGACATGGGAATCATAGAAAAGGGAACATAATAAATACTTTCACAAATGATTGCTCAACCATATCTTTTGGAAAGGTTAAAGGATGCTCAAAAGGATGATGTGGGAATTCAATAAAAAGTGAGATCTATCGAAAAAGGGAAATCCTCAGAGTTTAATGTTAATGAAGAAGGAATTGTGTGGTTTGGGAAAAAACTATGTTTTCCATCAATTCCGGAGCTGAAGAAAGAACTTTTGGATGATGCACATAGTTCAAATTTCATTATTCACCTAGGGAGCACAAATATGTATCGAGATCTCTGAGAAAACATTTGGTGGGATAATATGAAGAAGGAGATTGCTGAATATACATCAAAGTTCCTGGTGTATCAGCAAGTGAAGGCAGAGAGGAAGAAGTCTAAAGGGATGATGAAACCATTTACCATACCTGAATGGAAATGAAAAAACATCACCATGGACTTTGTCACCGGACTTCCGAGGACATCCAAAGGCAACAATGCAATATGGGTTGTTGTGGATCGTCTTACAAAGACTGCACACTTCATTGCTATTCAGGAGGATTTCTCATTGGATCAACTAGCACAAATATATATCAGGGAAGTGGTAAGGTTTCTTGGAGTACCACTATCTATTGTGTCTGACCGAGATCCAAGATTCACCTCTATGTTTTGGAAGAGTATTCAACATGCTCTGAATACAGAACTAAACTTTAGTACGACCTATCATCCTCAAACTGATGGCCAATCCGAGTGGACTATCCAAACACTTGAGGATATGTTGAGAGCGTGCTCAATGGAATTTAAAGGAATATGGGATCAACATCTTACTCTGGTTGAGTTCTGTTATAATAATAGTTTCCACTTGAGCATCTAAATGACACCATATGAAGCCCTGTATGGGAAAAGGTCCAGAACACCGGAATGTTGGGATGAGGTTGGTGAACGTAAGCTGCTTGGACCAGAAATGGTCGAGGAAATGGTGGAGAAGGTGAAAACCATTCAGCAGCATATCAAGGCAGCCCAGAGTTGACAGAAGAGTTATGCAGATAATCGTCGACGAGACCTTGAGTTTAAAGTTGGAGACATGTTTTTTCTACTCATATCTCCATGGAAGAAGGTCATGAAGTTTGTAAAGAAAGGGAAGTTAAGTCCAAGGTACATCGGCCCCTTCGAGATTCTTGATCATGTCGGGGCTCTGGCCTATCAACTAGAACTTCCAACTACTATGGCCAAAGTACATGATGTCTTTCATGTATCCCTCTTAAAGAAGTACATACTGGACCCTTCACATGTACTCTCTTCTGAGGTGGTACAATTTGAAGACTATCTTTCTTATAAGGAGCAACCAGTGAAGATATTAGATCGTAGAGAAAAAGTTCTAAGAAATAAGACAATTCCCCTCTTCAAGGTGTTGTGGAGTAACAACAAGTTTGAAGAAGCAACTTGGGAATAGGAGGAAGTGATGAAACTGAGATACCCACATCTGTTTTAGTATGGGAAAAGGAAAATTTCGAGGGTGAAATTTCTTAAGGTGGGAATATTGTAACGACCCAAAGTTTCATTAATGGAAAATCCCTCTTGATCTTATTAAATGTCTCTCTATATAAACTGATTTTATAAAATGTCAAATTCATTGGTTTTATGATAAGAATTGTGACCGTTACTTTTATATCCATTGAATAGTGATCACACGATTAGTATAAATATAGGGCTTTAACACATCCAATTTTACTTAGGCAAAGGAAGCGATGGGCTCATCTAGTATAATTTCCCCATATGAAGCCCATTTATCAGAGCTCAGAGAAGAGGTGGAATCCTTGGGCTTCACTCTTGACCAAGCCCAAGCTGAGCTTCACCATGTCAAGCTCGAATGAGACCATCTACGGGAGAAGTGGAAGTTGATAGAAATTACCACTCGAGCGATGTTATCTGAGCCACCCCAAGAGTCTGTCACCATCACACACCTTAACCATAGGTCTTATGCGGCTATTTTAAGGGGTTATGTAACTAATCGATAGTACTAAGTTCATGTACATTATTTTTTGTATATAATAAATACAATATTTTGTAATTATTGATACATTGTAAATAGTTTTTAAAGTACAAATGGTGTTTTTCGTTATTATTTAATTAAGAAATATATTTTATTAAATAAAGGGATTTTTGAATTAAATAATATTTTAATAAAATATTATTATTATTATTATTAGGTTAATTTTATTATATATAAATTATCAGGTAATTGTATTAATGCAATTATAATTTTTATTAAGGTTTGAAAGCCATTTTTGTCAAAACCAGTGAATTTTTGATAAATGTAGGTTTTTTAATTTAAAAGTGAAAATTAACATATTTAGAAAATTATTTAGATAAAATAAATGTTATTTTTGGAATCAGGACGTCGAAATTATCCAACGGTGAATGTTTCATAATTTTCTGAGAAAGTCAAATTTTTGAGTAAAAATTAAATACCGTTTAATATATAATGTGTTTTATGACATCATAATGACCCAATAGTGATGTAATAAAATACTATAATCTTTAATTTCTTCCAATATATGTTTTAACATTAAAATAATGTAATTTTGGGTTTGTTTGGCTTACTTTTCAAAGCATTAATGGACCCCTCAAGACTTATTAAACACGTTGTCTTTTTAAATTAATTTCCATGGGAGTGTGACTCACCTCCACATAAGAAACCCTAATATTTTAAGAAGTTCGGACCTTGGCCTTATAAAATATTATTTTCCTATTCCATTTTCCAAAAACCATGGGCAAAAACCATGGTATGGTTTGTGGTTTGGATTAATTTAACATAAGGGGTCCCAAACCTAACTAATAAAGAATTCCCTCACCTTTCCTATATAAACCCACCCAAGCTCCAACTTACTCCTCAATAAAAGCCTTTTTAGTTTCTAAAACCTCTTCCCTAATATATCTAGAATCCTCCCAAGGTGCCCCAAGCGCCCAAGAAGCCTCTCACAAGCCTCTCTCTAGCCTTTGGATGCACACTTCCAAGTAAGGGTTTTTCTTCCTTTCTTATTTTTGTCCAATTTTCTTTAAGTTGTTTTTCCATTTTAATTTCAATTATGAATGTTGGGGTATGGTTTTTAACCTCCCTAATAATGCCCTATTTATGTTTGAATGATGGGAGACCCCTTTCTCTCTCATTAAATGCCTTCCATGTACACCCGTTACTATGCCAAAATTCCGAAAGGAACTTCTCTCTCCTCTTTTACATTCAAGCAATACTTTTGTATCATGAATCTAAATTCCATTAAATTTGTTGCGACATGTATCTATATGAAATACTAACTGTCCATTACATGTATATATGATGAGGAATCCCTTTCTCTCTCATCAACCATTTTTATGAATTCTTATGTCACGCCGTTACACTACCGAAATCGCACCGATTTTCTAAGCCAATGCCACTATGCAGTGAAAACCATGCCCATTTCTCCATCAAGGGTATTCACCTTTATGTACATTTACATATTGGTTATAATGCTTCATGTATTAATTCCACATTCCTTTATCGTGGAATAAAAGATTACGTTTTAGGAATCCATATTTTATGATCCATGTGGGACACTTATGCATGAAATGAAATGTTTAAGAAGGGTGCGCCCTTATAGCGCTCCTATGCATTGGGTAAAGTATTGTATCATGATAAATCATGTTCAATGAGTGTTAAATCATGATAATTCAAGTGAAAATAGGTTTTACTCGTGCATTATGTGCAATGAGGATTTAATCATGCTCCATATGCAATGATCCTTGGCTCATGCTAATTCCATGTTAAGTGTTGTTGCCACATTTCCATGTTATGATTACCATGCATTATCATGGCTTTATGTTCATGTTTTTCTTATGCTCTATTGATATGCCTATTTTCTAACATGTATTGTACTCCTCATGTTATTCCATGTGTACTGCCTTAATGGGCTTTATAGCTCACCCTTTTCTTATGCGTGTTCTCAGGTTATCCCATGAAATGCTAAGTACGAAGGAATGTAGTGGTCATGTAAAGGAAGTTTTCAATTAAGATGTTGTATTTCATGTTGTAAGTTTTTATGTAATTATCCTAAGCCCCAGAGACAATAAACCTCTCGATCTTTTTTATTGTATCAAGTGATGTTTTATGCAATAAATCATGTTTAAGTTGTAATAAAAAGCAGGGTTGTCATATAAAACCATTAAAAATATTATAATTTAATTCATATAATTAATGGATGGAATTAAATATTTCTAATTATATTTATTTTGATAATTATAATATCATATATTATATTCCTTCATTTATTAAGAAATTACTACATCATTATTTTCACCCCATATAATAAAAATATTTGTATCATAAAAATAATAAGTAAACAAAAATGATTTGGGTAAATATTTTATATTTATAAATAATATTTATAGTCTAAGATATCCCATTTATACACTTGTATTAAGACTATTTTATTTCATAAAAAGAAGGGTGTGGAAAAACTTGTCTTATCATTGAATATAATATTATAAATGCATTAACGCCATCCTTGTGGCTCTAAATAGATTTAAAATTGACCCAAATATGATTTCAGTTAGATACATATTTTAAATTAAATTATCTCATGTTTTAGGGTAATTTTATAATATTTTTAATATAAGTATTGGCCTCAATTACCAAATTTACCCTTAACCGTCGTAAAAAAAATATTTAATAATGTTATTAATCATAATTACCAAAAATAAAAACATAAATATTTCAATGATTTTTAAATTTAATTCCAAATATTTAATCAGTTTCCCCAAATTCAGAAGACATAATTGGTTGAAATTAATTTAATATTAATCTCTTTGAGGGAATAAGAAAATGAGTTTTTAAAGGAACAACGTTCACCTGTTCCTCAGTTTTTTATATCCAAATTCAATGTGAAAATTTTAAAAACTACCAACATTGGAAAAACTAATAAAAATGAGAAACCCTAATATTTTAAGAATTTAGGACCTTATCCTTATAAAATATTATTTTCCTATTCCCTTTTCCAAAAACCATGGGCAAAAACCTTGGGACGGTATGTGGTTTGGATTAATTTAATATAAGGGGTCCCAAACCTAAATAATAAAGAATTCTCTCACCTTTACTATATAAACCCACCCAAGCTCCCACTTCCTCCTCACTCAAAGCCTTTGGAGTTCGTCCAAACTCTGACCTACTCTCTCTAAAATCCTCCCAAGGTGCCCCAAGCTCCCAAGAAGCCTCTCACAAGCCTCTCTCTAGCCTTTGGAAGCACACTTCCAAGTAAGGGTTTTTTCTTCCTTTCTCATTTTTTCCAATTTTCTTTAAGTTGTCTTTCCATTTCCATTTCAATTATTAATGTTGGGGTATGGTTTAGCACCTCCCTCATACTTCCCTATTTATTTATGAATTATGGGATACCCCTTTCTCTCTCATTAAATGCCTCTCATGTACACCCGTTACTATGCCGAAATTCCGAAAGGAACTTCTCTCTCCTCTTTTACATTCAAGAAATACTTTTGTATCATGAATCTAAATTCCATTACAATTGTGGGAAACATATCTATATAACCTCCTTACTGAACATTACATGTAGACATGATGAGGAACCCCTTTCTCTCTCATCAACCATTTTTATTAATTCTTATGTCACGTCGTTACGCTACCGAAATCGCACCGATTTTCTAAGCCAATGCCATTGTGTAGTGAATACCATGACCATTTCTCCATCAAGGGTATTCACCTTTATGCACATTTAATTATTGATTATAAAGTTCAATGTATTAATTCCACATTCCTTTATCGTGGAATAAATGATTATGTTTTATGAATCCATGTTTTATGATTCATGTGGCACACTTATGCATGAAATGAAATGTTTAAGAAGGGTACACCCATATAGCGCTCCAATGCATTGGGTAAAGTATAGTATCATGATAAGTCATGTGCAATGAGTGTTGACTCATTCTAATTCAAGTGCAATGAGGGTTTACTCGTGATTTATGTGCAATGAGGATTTACTCATGCTCCATGTGCAATGAGCCTTGGCCCATGCTAATTCCATGTTAAGTGTTGTTGCCACATTTCCATGTTATGATTATCATGCTTTATCATGACTTTATGTTCATGGTTTTCTTATGCTCTATTGATATGCCTATTGTCTAACATGTAT
Organism: Viscum album; assembly: GCA_963277665.1. Lineage (NCBI taxonomy): Eukaryota > Viridiplantae > Streptophyta > Magnoliopsida > Santalales > Viscaceae > Viscum > Viscum album. The sequence continues at coordinate 2,029,890,939 of OY728130.1, forward strand.
TGTACTCCTCATTTTATTCCATGTGTACTCCATTACTGGGCTTTATAGCTCACCCTTTTCTTATGCATGTCCTCAGGTTATCCCATGCAATGCTAAGTACGAAGGAATGTAGTCATCATGTAAAGGAAGTTTTCAATAAAGATGTTGTATTTCATGTTTTAAGTTTTTATGTAATGATACTAATCCCCAAATACACTAAACTTTTCAATCTTATTTGTTGTATCAAATGAAGTTTTATGTAATAAATCATGTTTAAGTTGTAATAAAAAGTAGGGTTGTCATAGTTGGTATCAAAGGATAGGTTTGGTTATTTTTGGGATTCGGATTAGAAAACCCCAGTAAAGCCTTAGATATAAGAATAAGTACAATAAAACGTCCCTATGTTTTTGTGAGTATTGAGTAAGTGGGTTATCAAGAAAATACATCCCTGTCTGGATATGAGCAGGTAGAGGCGGCTCTGACACAGATGTATCCTAGGGGTAAAACCTGAAAACCCCGCTTTGAGCTAGACTCGAATGAGAACTGGTGCACGACAAAGGGCCTTGCTGCACTCTTGGTTACAACACTCCCGGGGGATATGTTTTGATAAATTCACAAGCTTAGTATGAACCCTTATTAAGGAAATTAAAAAATGCCCCTAAGAATATATGTTAGAAAGTAGATCATGAAAAACCTAGATTGAAGCCTATAGACTCATGAGTTAAGGAAATGAAAGTTTATTTATATGTCATCAAATTTTTTCTTTGGATTACCCTTTATGTGTTACCCCTAACATTCCTTTTATTCCATCCAATGGACAGTAATAGGAGGACTCGGGCTAACAACCGATGTGAAGATCAGTGTGATGACTGTACTAATGAGATGCCCAATCCAATGGGAGCGGGAATTGCAAACTTTGTCATGCTTCTCTCTTATCTAACTCAAGCATTGAATAGAAACACTGGTCAAGAGGAATGTCCAAACCCCCTAAGAAAGAACAAGTCGCTATCGAGAGCTTCATGAGACAAAGGCCTCATACTTTTAGTAGATCATCTGATCCCACGATCGCTGAACAAGGGATCAAATCCATTGAAAATATCTTCTCCATCCTTCAATGTTCTGAACAAGAGAAGGTTCTCCTGGAAGCTTATCGTATGGAGGGAGAAGCTGATCAATGGTGGAAGTTGATAAAAAATAAGAAGCCTGAGGAGGAGATCGAGGCGTTGGAATGGAAGGATTTTCAGAAGATGTTTTTCGATAAATATTTTCCGCGCACCCTCCGGCTTAAGATGGAAAGGGACTTCCTTTCCCTGAAGAAAAAAGACGAAGAATCTGTTGGAGAGTATGAGGCAAACTTCACAAGGCTTGCACGATACACTTCCGGCTTTGTCGTTACCCTCAAATGCTAGGTTGACCGCTTCTTTGGTGGGCTGAAGCCTAGCCTGCGGAAAGCATTAGCGATCCGTGACTTCGACAGCTATGAGGAAATTATCCGATGTTCCCTCAAGGTCAAAATGGAGATCGGAGAATCACCGGGGTATTATGGGAATAAGAAGCGTAAGGTGGACTTCAATGCTGGTGGGACGATGGATAAATCCAATGGTGCTAAGAAGATCTAGCACCCCACTATCCAAAAGTGCGGAAAGAAGAACCCTGAAAATTGCCTTAAGGGGAAGAGGAAATGTTTCAAGTGTGGAAGAGAAGGGCACCTAGCTGTTAACTTTCAGCAACAAAGACCCGCGACTGCGACAGAGGAGAGGAATGCTCTGTTCGAACCTCAACGAGTTGTTCAATTCTACAAATGCAAATAACCGGGTCATTTTTCAAATCAGTGCCCAAATCCAAGGGTTTTAGGGGGCAACCAACAACCTCCATGGCAACAAGGAAGATATTTTTCCATCACTTCTGCCGAAGTGAACCCCAAAAATGAAGTGGTGACAGGTACACTAGTTATTCATTCAAGAATAGTGAACGTACTTTTTGATTCAGGTTCTACATATTATTTTATATCTCTAAAGTTTAGTAGAACAATTCCTGCCCCACCACAAATCATGGAAGTGAAGATGTCGGTGAGTATGACAAATGGGGAAATCATTGCATCCCACAAATATAAGTCCTCCCTTGTTATAATCTGTAGATTGAATTTCCCAATGAACCTCGTCATACTCCCTCTAGTGGAATTTGATGCAATTCTTGGCATGGATTGGATTTCCTTATATAGAGCCAACATAAATTGTCAGGAGAGGAAAATAACACTCCATATGGAGAATCAACGCTAGATTCTTTACAAGTGTCAGGAGGAAGATGAATCTCCTTTAGCTCCATCATCTCAAGCATGGATATTACTGCCTTATGAGCATGAATATCTGGATCAGATGATTGAGTCCAAGGAAGAAACCATCCTTAAAGAAATTCCTATTGTGAGGGAATTCGCTGAAGTGTTTCTCGAGGAACTTCCTCTTCTTCCTCCTAGAAGAGATGTTGAATTCTCAATTGAACTTATACCTGGGGTTTACCAATATCCAAGAATCCATATAGAATGGCTATTGTAGAGCTTGAAGAGCTGAATAAACCACTACAGGAGAATCTGGATAAAGGGTTTATACGCCCAAGTTCTTCACCATGGGGTGCAACAGTCCTCTTCGTCAAGAAGAAAGATGGGTCAATGCGACTTTGCATCAATTATCGTGAACTTAACAAAATCACGATAAAGAAAAAGTATCCTCTCCCAAGAATTGATGATTTGTTCGATCAGCTGCGTGGAGCACAATACTTTTCCAAGGTGGACTTGAGGTTGGGATATTATCAAGTAAGGGTGAAGAAGGAAGATATCCTCAAGACTGCTTTTCACACAAGATACGGGCACTGTGAATTCATAGTAATGCCTTTCAGACTCACTAATGCTCCAGAAATTTTCATGGACTTAATGAATAGAATCTTTAGAGATTACCTAGACAAATTTGTGGTATTATTTATAGATGATATTCTAATATACTCCAAAACCAAGGAGGATCATGAGGAGCATTTAGGAACTGAACTAGAGACTTTCGCAAGGAGAAACTCTATGCAAAGTACATCAAGTGTGAGTTCTGGTTGAAGAAGGTCTCATTCTTGGGCCATATCATCACAAGCAATGGGATATCTATGGATCCCTCCAAAACAGTTGCAATTGAGGGATGGCTGAGGCCAACATCAGTAACAGATATCCATTGCTTCTTGGGGTTAGCTGGATATTATCGACAATTTGTGAGAAATTTCTCACGATTGTCCAACCCTCTTACCAAACTAACTCGAAAGGGAGTAAAGTTTTCTTGGAGTGATGAATGCGAAGAAAGATTCAAGGAGTTGAAAAGGAGGCTTATCACTGCGCCCGTGCTCACTTTACCCACAAGTGGAGAACTTTTTTTGGTATTCAGTGATGCTTCGAAGAAGGGCTTAGTATGTGTGCTGATGCAGAATGATAAAGTGATATCCTATGCCTCAAGGATGTTGAAAATCCATTAGAGAAACTATACAATGCATGATCTGAAGTTGGCGGTGGTGATCTTTGCCTTGAAAATCTGGCAGTATTATCTCTATGGAGAGAAATGTGAGATATATACTGACTACAAGAGTCTTAAATATATATTCACACAGAAAGAGATTAATATGCGCCAGGGAAGATGGATAGAGCTTATCAAGGATTATGACTGTTCAATCCATTACCACCCTGGGAAAGCGAACAATGTGGAAGATGCCCTAAGTAGAAAGGACCGAGCGATTCTATCAATGATGAGAATTTATAAGGATCTAATCTTCTTAGACTTGATGAAGATGGACATGGGAATAATAGAGAAGGAAAAATCATCAATCCTTTCACAAATGATTGATCAATCGTATCTTTTGGAAAGGTTAAATGATGCTCAAAAGGATGATGTGGGAATTCAAGAAAAAGTGGGATCTATCAAAAAAAGAAAATCCTCGGAGTTTAATGTTAATGAAGAAGGAACTGTGCAGTTTGGGAAAAGACTATGTGTTCCATCAAGTTCGGAGCTGAAGAAGGAACTTTTGGATGATGCACATAGTTCAAATTTCTCTATTCACCTAGGGAGCACAAAGATGTATCGAGATCTCTGAGAAAACTTTTGGTGGGATAATATGAACAAGGAGATTTTTGAATATACATCAAAGTGCCTGGTGTGTCAGCTTGTAAAGGCAGAGAGGTAGAATTATAAGAGGATGATGCAACCATTGCCCATACCAGAATGGAAATGGGAAAAAATAACCATAGAATTTTTCACCGGACTTCCGAGGACATCCAAAGGCAACAATGCAATATGGGTTGTTGTGGATCATCTTACAAAGACTGCACACTTCATTTCTATTCGGGAGGATTTCTCATTGGATCTACTGGAACAGATATATATCAGGGAAGTGGTAAGGTTGCATGGAGTACCACTATCTATTGTGTCTGACCGAGATCCAAGATTCACCTCTATGTTTTGGAAGAGTCTTCAACATGCTATGAATACTGAACTGAACTTTAGTACGACCTATCATCCTCAAACTGATGGCCAATCTGAGCGGAATATCCAAACACTTGATGATATGTTGAGAGTATGCTCAATGGACTTTAAAGGAGGATGGGATCAACATCTTCCTCTGGTTGAGTTCTCTCATAATAATAGTTTCCACTCGAGCATCCAAATGGAACCATATGAAGCCTTTTATGGGAAAAGGTATAGAACACCGACATGTTGGGATGAGGTCAGTGAACGTAAGCTTCTTGGACCAGAAATGGTTGAGGAAATGGCAGATCAGGTGAAAACCATTCAGAAGCATATCAAGGCAGCCCGTAGTTGACAAAAGAGTTATGAAGATAATCGTCGATGAGACCTTGAGTTTAAAGTTGGAGACATGGTTTTTCTACGCATTTCTCCGTGGAAGAAGGTCATGAGGTTTGGAAAGAAAGGGAAGTTAAGTCCAAGGTACATCGGCCCCTTCGAGATTCATGATCGTGTCGGGGCTGTGGCCTATCAACTAGCACTTCTACCTACTATGGCCAGAATGTATTTCATGTATCCCTCTTAAGGAATTACAAACCGGACCCTTCACATGTACTCTCTTCTGAGGTGGAACAATTGGAAGATGATCTTTCTTATGAGGAGAAACCAGTGAAGATCTTAGATCGTAGAGAAAAAGTTCTACGAAATAAGACAATGCCCCTCGTCAAGGTGTTGTGGAGAAACCACAAGTTTGAAGAAGAAACTTGGGAATCATAGGAAGTGATGAATTTGAGTTACCCACATCTGTTTTAGTGTGGGAAAAGGAAAATTTCGAGGGAGAAATTTCTTAATGGGGGAATATTGTAACGACCCAATGTTTCATTAATGGAAAATCCCTCTTGATCTTATTAAATGTATCTTTATATAAAATGTTTTTATAAAATGTCAACATCATTGGTTTTATGATAAGAATTGTGACAGTTACTTTTATAGCCGTTGAACAGTGATCACATGATTAGTATAAATATAGGGCTTTAACACATCCAATTTTACTTAGACAAAGGAAGCGATGGACTCATCCAGTAGAATTTCCCCATACGAAGCCCATTTATCGGATCTCAAAAAAGAGGTGGCATCCTTCGGCTTCACTCTTGACCAAGCCCAAGCTAAGCTTCACCATGTCAAGCTCGAACGTGACCATTTACGGGAGAAGTGGAAGTTGATAGAAATTACCACTCGAGCGATGTTATCCGAGCCACCCCAAGAGTCTGTCACCATCACACACCTTACCCTTAGGTCTTATGCCGCTGTTTTAATGGGTTATGTAACTAATCGATAGTACTATGTTCATGTACATTATTATTTTTATATAATAATGTATATAATTCCCTATCATTATTGATACATTGTAAACAGTTTTTAAAGTACAAATGGTGTTTTGAATTATTATTTAATTAAGAAATCTATTTTATTAAATTAAGGGATTTTTGAATTAAATAATATTTTAATAAAATATTATTATTTTTATTATCAGATTAATTTTATTATATATAAATGATCCTGTAATTGTATGAATGTAATTATAATTTTTATTAAGGTTTGAAAGCCATTTTTGTCAAAACCTGTGAATTTTTTATAAATGTAGGTTTTTATTTTAAAAGTGAAAATTAACATATTTAGAAATTTATTTAGATAAAATAAATGTTATTTTTGGAATCAGGACATCCAAATTATCCAACGGTGAATTTTTCATAATTTTCTGAGACAGTCAAATTTTTGAGTAAAAATTAAATACCGTTTAAATATATAATGTGTTTTATGACATCATAATGACCCAATAGTGATGTAATAAAATACTATAATGTTTTTGGTCGGCCAATATATGTTTTACCATTGAAATAATGTGATTTTTGGTTTGTTGGCTTACCTTTCAAAGCAGTAATGGACCCCTCAAGACTTATTAAGCACCTTGTCTTTTTAAATTAATTTCCATGGGAGTGTGACTCACCTCCACATAAGCAACCCTAATATTTTAAGAGGTTAGTACCTTGGCCTTATAAAATATTATTTTCCTATTCCCTTTGCCAAAAAACATGGGCAAAAACCATGGGATGGTTTGTGGTTTGGATTAATTTAATATAAGGGGTCCCAAACCTAAATAATAAAGAATTCCCTCACCTTTCCTATATAAACCCACCCAAGCTCCTACTTCCTCCCCACTCAAAGCCTTTTTAGTTCGTCCAACCTCTACCCTACTCTCTCTATAATACTCCCAAGGTTCCCCAATCTCCCAATAAGCCTCTCACAATCCTCTCTCTAGCCTTTGGAAGCACACTTCCAAGTAAGGGTTTTTTCTTCCGTTCTCATTTTTTTCCAATTTTCTTTAAGTTGTTTTTCCCATTTCATTTCAATTATGAATGTTGGGGTATGGTTTCACACCTCCCTCATACTGCCATATTTATGTTTGAATTATGGGAGACCCCTTTATCTCTCATTAAATGCCTCCCATGTACACCCGTTACTATGCTGAAATTCCGAAAGGAACTTCTCTATCCTCTTTTACATTCAAGCAATACTTTTGTATCATGAATATAAATTCCATTACAATTGTGGGACATGTATCTATATGACCTCCTTACTGTCCATTACATGTAGACATGATGAGGAACCATTTCTCTCTCATCAACCATTTTTATTAATTCTTATGTCACGTCGTTATGCTACCGAAATCGCACCGATTTTCTAAGCCAATGCCATTGTGTAGTGAATACCATGCCCATTTCTCCATCAAGGGTATTAAACTTTATGCACATTTACTTATTGATTATAAAGTTCCATTTATGAATTACACATTCCTTTGTCGTGGAATAAATGATTATGTTTTATGAATCCATGTTTTATGATCCATGTGGCACACTTATGCATGAAATGAAATGTTTAAGAAGGGTGCACCCATATAGCGCACAAATGCATTGGGTAAAGTATAGTATCATGATACGTCATGTGCAATGAGTGTTGACTCATGCTAATTCAATTACAACTAGGGTTTACTCATGCTTTATGTGCAATGAGGATTTACTCATGCTCCATGTGCAATGAGCCTTGGCTCATGCTAATTCCATGTTAAGTGTTGTTGCCACATTTCCATGTTATGATTATCATGCTTTATCATGCCTTTATGTTCATGGTTTTATTATGATCTATTGATATTCCTATTGTCTAACATGTATTTTACTCCTCATGTTATTCCATGTGTACTCCCTTACTGGGCTTTATAGCTCACCCTTTTCTTATGCATGTCCTCAGTTTATCCCATGCAATGCTAAGTACGAAGGAATGTAGTGGTCATGTAAAGTAAGTTTTCAATAAAGATGTTGTATTTCATGTTGTAAGTTTTTGTGTAATTATCCTAAGCCCCAAAGACACTAAAACTCTCGATCTTCTTTATTATATCAAGTGAAGTTTTATGTAATAAATCATGTTTAAGTTGTAATAAAAAGCAGGGTTGTCATATAAAACCATTAAAAATATTATAATTTAATTCATAGAATTAATGGATGGAATTAAATATTTATAATTATATTTATTTTGATAATTATAATATCATATATTATATTCCTTCATTTATTAAGAAATTACTACATCATTATTTTCTCCCCATATAATAAAAATATTTATATCATAAAAATAATAAGTAAACAAAAATGATTTGGGTAAATATTCTATATTTATAAATAATATTTATAGTCTAAGATATCCCATTTATACACCCGTATGAAGACTATTTTATTTGATAAAAAGAAGGGTGTGGAAAAATTTGTCTTATCATTGAATATAATATTATAAATGAATTTAGGCCATCCTTGTGGCTTTAAATAGATTTAAAATTGACCCAAATATGATTTCAGTTAGATAAATATTTTAAATTAAATTATCTCTTGTTTTAGGGTAATTTTATAATATTTTTAATATAAGTATTGGCCTCAATTACCAAATTTACCCTTAACCGTCGTAAAATAATAATAATAATGTTATTAATCATAATTACCAAAAATAAAAACATAAATATTTCAATGATTTTTAAATTTAATTCCAAATATTTAATCAGTTTCCCTAAATTCAGAAGACATAATTGGTTGAAATTAATTGAATATTAATCTCTTTGAGGGAATAAGAAAATGAGTTTTAAAGGAACAACGTTCACCTGTTCCTTAGTTTTTTATATCCAAATTCAATGTGAAAATTTTTAAAACTACCAACATTGGAAAAACTAATAAAAATGATAAAATTATACTTTATAATTATTCAATAATATAAATTACCAATAAAAATAATTTTTTTGAAAAAGTTGTTTTCAATTAAAATGCATATTGTTTTTACTATTTATCAAACATTAATATTATCTGAAAAATACAAAAAATTACTCAAAAATTTATTTTCATACCCATATTCTAAATTATGAGTTTATTGTTTTTAAATAAAATTGATAAAATTGATAAAATATAGATATAAAATAGGTTCTCCATTAAAATGTAGAAAAAATTCCTTTTTTGAAAAATACTCATTTTATTCGTAAAATATAATTTGTCATTATTTCTTGTCTATAAAACATATCTCATAATTTTAAACATTATATTGAATTTATATTTTAGTAATATAATCGAAAATGTGGTATTTTATTATTTTCTAAACAAAATTGTTCATATTTAAATATTTTTTAAAAACACATCCTTTATATTCAATTTGTTATTATATCCATTTATATTTAATTTGGTAACCAATTAATCAATATATAAACGTCTGTAAAAACTATTTTCATTATTTATTGAATACTTTTCATTCCCTTCATTCTAAAAGAATGGTTATAATGGTAAAATTTTAAAAATAGTATTTATTTGTTTTCTTAAGCTCTATATGGAATATAGTATTCACTAGAGCTTTTGGTTTAAATAACTCAACTTATTAAAATATTCCCCATTTAGGGAAGGGTGGATACCTTGATCTACAATACATATATACTTATATTGGACTCAAATTTGGTTAAAAATATAGTATACTGGGTATTTTTTCTTATAGGGTTCTATAGTGGCCTTAGTTTAAGAATCAGAGATATTGATGATGTTATTTTAGAAAAATGATTCAATTAGATATTATTAACCAATTAATGAGATCAGGTTTTATCTATTCATTGGCACTGGGGTTTTCATCCCCTTATCACATTATGGTGTGATTCCCCTCATACTATCCTTATAGGGAGTAGTGATCTATAGTGGTCATCTAATTTTTTCCAGGGTTAGTACACCATTGTCATATTAGCATGGGGGTCCACCATTATATTTACATAGAAAGTTCTATAAAGTCATCATAATACATTCTTCATGGGTCATCTACCAATGGAGTGGTAGTCCTCAACTTCTAACTTTGATTTTTGGTGGATCCTCTACCGGTGTTAGTACTCCCTGAGTTGTGGAGTGTTGTGATGATGTGTGGTATCTCCACATGAATTATATATATTAATGTGAGATACATAGTTGGATAGTGCGACCCCATGACTAGTGAGTGAATTAAAAAGTTGTCGGTCCTCCACAAATTTTATTTTTTAGTTGCACATGGTTCTAGGTTTTGAGGATTGACCTTTTGATATGAAGGTTGACTTTTCATTCTTTGGTTGATTGTAGAGATAGATATCCCCTTTATATCTCCATTTGTGAATCATGTTTAGAAAATATGGGTTACATATCTTATGGTTATTATTTTTATTGTCTCAATTTTTTATTGTTATGCCTTCTTGATGATGATCTAAACACTGCCTCTCTTTATTAGATTGTCCTTGGCGATTTTTCTTTGTCTTTCCAGGAATGTTTCTAATCACACCTTGATGGGATATTCCACATGTGTATTGTCTTACCTAAAGACACAAATACTAGAAGTAACTATAGTGGTCCTAGTATTAGTCAATCTTAGCATTACATAGTAGAACTGACCATATTTGATCATCATAATCAAGGATATAGAGTCAAGACCTCCAATATATTAATCATTATAGTTAATGAAAGATTATGTTTCCCATAATATTTCTAGTTGTTATTATATTTTATTCCTTTTTATTATTTTTATTGCACTAATATACTCTGATGTATTCCATAGAGTTTATCACAAGAAAGGGTATACATTAAATGCTTTAGACTTTTTATTATTAATTTTCACTTCCTCAATAATATGGTTGTGTGAATTTTTACATGTAATTTAAGATAATTCCTTCAATTTATATTTAATTTTTATTATTTCTTTTTTCCATCTCCTAGCCTATTAGATGAATGCTTCAGGGGTATTGTTCATATTTCCAGTAGTTAGGGTTCCCTGGTGGGTCTGGTCTTATAATGTATACGGTTTTTTATTCTTAGTTTAGTGTAGAGTTATAACCCGAGTAATGATTGGTTGGAAACATAGGTCAATAGTGATTATCTATCATGACCATGACATTAATTCTAGGGAACCTAGTGACTGTGCAGTTGCGAACACATCCACATACACATACTCTAACAACCTTCTGGAGAACCAAACATTTCTTGACATCTATTGTAGGGAAACTAATCGAAAATTGATCATATAGGATTCAGTTTTATGACTTTTTTATTCTTCTTAATTTATCTCCCAATATAATAACTTCAATCATGGTATTTATTTATAATCAATATGATTTCACCATAATTATAGATATTTTGGATTTCATGAAAGTGTTATTAATATGTCCTGTTTAATGATGAGTACTCCATTCATGGACCCATTCATTAGTCTATTCATCAAGGAACGAACATAGTAGTGTTATCACATACCTGGAAATTCATGAACTCACCACCAGTGCTCTAAATGGATTATGATTTTTATATTTTGTAATATATGGATGCATTTAGAAATGAATATGCTAAATATAGGGTAGGAACATTATGCGAGATCAACTACTTTGAAAACTATTATTTTATGACGATCCATAACCTCAAGAAGTGTACGACTTTCCCAAGGAAGTTGTATGTGGTTTTTCATCTTGTACGAACCCAAATTGACATGATGGTTATGGTGGAGACTAAACATCTTCATTTAAAAGGATTTGGTTTTGGTGGCTTCATGAGATAACGCACTTAATTTGATTGTGCATCATAGGTTCTGAAGATAGAGGCCACCTAGGATTCATGTGGATTTTGATCCCCCTACTCAATTGGTATAAGAATCACATGTTCCATTTGTGTGAAAAAACTTCTTTGATATGACGGTTTATAATGGTTGTCCTTGTAGCAAGATTCTCTTGATTGACGTGGGGTGCTAGTAGACCCCCTTTTCGGTAATGTTTACGTTGAATATAAAAAAATTATAAGGGAAATATCCCCCACTAACATAAATTCTTGTGCTATAATAAAAAATTATGTGTGTGAGTTAGTGCTTCCTAATGATAAAATTATTGATGTGTGGTAAATTATTTCCATTAACTAATATTTTTGAGTAATATTTTATGTTCAAAGGTGTCAATGTAGGTCATGGTTATGTGGTACTAGAGAGAAGTCAAAAATATGGATTCAATCAACAATGTATATTGATATCGATTCTCTATTGGTTTTTGGGGGGTGATTTTTCCCATAAACTACATTTGAAACTATTCAAAATATGAGAAAGCCACTTTCCTACGAACATCGAATCTATGTTCGACCTATTAACATATTGGATCCATTTCAGTCTTGAAACCTTATTTCCATGGATTTTGCAATTAGGATCGATGGTTTCACCCTTCAATCGATTGAATAAAAATATTTGGGAGAATTATCATCCTCACATAGAATAATTCTATAGAAGTTGGTGAATCCATATAATGTTATCCTCAGTATAGAAAATATTTCTACAATCTATGTTTAGTGGTCTATTACTAGTGAGATGTACAATATATCTTAGTTGAATATTGGGTTTTCATTATTTCATACATAGTGACTAGGAGTAGTAGGATTAGATCTTGTGCTGGAGGATATAGATGATTTCTTATCAATTTGATGATATTTCCATCGGAGCATAATATGCTATAAGCATAAAATTTTATGTAATGTTGGAGATCATATCGGTAAAAATACATCAAAATATACCTAGATTACCTCAATCTTATTTTTTATTTATACAAAGTCATTCTCCTAGGGATGACATGATATTTTCACCACCATATAAGATAACACCATAAATATATGGGAGATAAATGTATATTTAAATTATCTACATATATTTACCTTCATAAGTCCAAGTGTATTTTACTTGGAATCCCTATTTCATTATTCAAGGGAGATGATGATATTATGAGTCTAGGTGTGTCTTAACATCACCTAAAATATGTTACTATTATAGGGTAGTATACCCTCAAAAATATCAAGGGTTTATTTAACTAGTTGATTGGGGTTAGGTGCTACTTGGACTATTGACCATAGGATGGGTTTTAACTCCCTTCTGGATCAAGAAGAGTGTTTGATGATCAAGATTCCTTGAGGTGTTATAGTTTCATTGATTTAATGGTCATACCCTTCAGCGTATTTCTCACCCATTAATGTTTTTGTGACTTATGTATAATTTTATTATCCTTTATTAGATAGATTCAGGGTAATATAAAATTTGAAACTCATGTGGAATAATTTTTATATTATCACATGAGAATGACAATAATTGTTTTTTATATATTCATAATTTTTTTCCATCAATAGATTTTGTGGAAGGTAATATAGTACACTAATTTTTTATAATTGGTCAATTTTTTGTGGGGATGATACAATGTATCTATTGTCAATGATTTATTCCCCACCACCTCTTCATTATTTTAGGGAGGCATATCATAGGGATATTTACTTTTTATTTTTTCACATATATTAATTAATTATAAATATAATTGATTGATTTTTAAATGATGGGGGCACACCATCCTTGTTTGGGAATGGATGATGACACCAATCAAGCTGCAAGAGGAAGCAGAATGGTGTGTTTTCCCTTTCTAATGCATCAATGTCGATGTAATGATTTATTAGGGATGGATTTTCCTCATGTTTAGTGATCAAGGGTGTCGTATATTATTTCTATATTCAACTATTGATGTCAAACCTTCATATATAAGGTGTCTAAAAAAATCAAGTGGAAGTAAAATCGGAAAATATAATTTTAGTGTTAAGGAAGGGGGTCTCAAATACAAGTGATATTTTATCATTATACATGAAAGATAATAAACTAAAATTCCAATAATGGTCAAATACTAACCATATAAGATATGGAATTAGAAGAATTTATGGGATTCATGTGCTTATAGGAGGTGGTCTGACTTCAAGTAACTCCATAGGTGGTCATTTACAAATATTATTCTCACGTCATATTTTGATTTTGGAGACGATTTCAGGGGCCATTAGGACTTTTATTTTGGTGAGAAAAATGTTTCTACCATAGAATGATCCCTAGGTAAAATTGTTCATTTGAGCTCTAGATCATATGATTCAATTTTACACATTGGTTTTCTTCCTTATCTAGGATTACATTCAACAAAAAATGTTGTTTTAATATAGAAATATTTTCCACTCCAAAATTAGTGTAGTATCATTTGAGGTCATGTATGGGAGACCTTGAGGTGATATACATTACCCATAGGATAAACTATGAGACAAAACTTATTAAACAATATTTGTTACAAGTAAATTTTTTTAAAAGTGAATATCATATATGGTTGGATGTTTAATTACCAAATACATTAGGGTATATGTGTCCTAATGAATATTTCCATTTGAGTATGAAAATAAGATCGTGTGTTCTAAGTGATTTCACCTATTCTTGGATATTTGGGGTCTTACCAGGATATCAGGATTTTTGGGGGATTATAGGCAATTTCATGTTACAATTATGGGTTTTTGTGATGGTGTACCACATGACCCAATTATTGTAGTTAGAATGTGTGATTTTTTCCACACAACAAAGTTAAGGGGAAACATGCACATGTCATTGCACAATTTCAACCAATATGAGAATTGAATTGTTGGTGGATATACAATTTTGAGGATTTTGAGGAGATTAGTATAAATTTATAACAAAAAAATAGTTCCTAGGTAATATTCTTCTGTGAGTTCATGTTTTCTAATAGCAGAATAACCATCAATATATATCATTGAAGTAAGATATCATGTTATTAGATCATTAGCATATACATTAACAATATGTTTTTTCTTTAAGATGCAAATAATAATGTGGGTATATATTAAAGGAATATTTTTCAATTTAAAACTATGGAATAATTTAATGAATATTTCAAAAACTAGGAAGTGATTCATTATGGAATTTCACGCCCCAGAGTTCCTTCTTGTAGTAATATTAAATTTTTTAAAAATATTTTATCATGTAAGAAATTTTTTTAAGAGATCATAGAATATATTTTTAATGGTTTACTAGATTAAAAATTGAAGATAACCATTAAATTTAGAATGTAGGTTTCACCGTAGGTGTGAAAAAACCTTTTTTAGCGTAGGGTTTTTGTTTAAGATACTGTTATGTGTGGATTTGAAAATTAAATAAATTAGTAATTTATTTGTTTTACATGACAATGATCCTTAATTATATAAAATTAGTTTTAATAAAATCATAATGATAGTTTCATAACCCCAGATTGTAGAGGAGTCATTATGTAGAGCTTCATGGTGATGATGAATCACAATCCAATAGATCAATAACATTGGGGTCGTATAAACTAGTTTTTTTATGCATATCACAAACATTAGTGACATGAAATCATTCAATTCATGTTATCAATCCATACACAAGGTATGTTGTTTTTGTTTATTTTTCCCAAGTTTTTTATTCTAGGATGAATGTAAGTCAATCTATCTAATAGGATTAATTTATGGTTTTATGGGTGAATTTCAGGTACCATTTTATATTCACATATCTATGTATTGGTGATATGTGGTTGTTTCTATTCATTTGTCACTCTAACGCAAATTAATAGTATAAGACATAGACATCGACTAAGTTTCATTTCTCATGTTTTTGTGCATTTATCCCATAATTCATTCCACATTCTACATTTTAATTTCCTTCAGTTTATAGTTCAGTGTTTACCTAAGAACCAATAGATAATCATAATGTCTATTGAACAATAGTCTAGTTCTATGGGACCATATTAACGATCAAGATAATGATTGCGTTTTGTTTGGCGCAATCGACATTTTGGGTGATATTTTAGAGGGGAAATTAGTGAGATTTGGCTTCCATCTGTGTGGCGTAATGGTTGATGTCCATGATTTAATCCGGTTGCAGGAATACATAAACCTATGTTAGATTAGGTATTATCATTCCAAGATCTTCACTTCCTAAGAATGATTGATATCATATCTGGTGGTTGTAGTTGAATGAGTTGATAAATAGTAATGATCTTGGGATTATTTAGAAAATAAAACTAAATAGAGTGTAGTGTCAATAAAACACATCATGTATTACCCTCAGTGTGCTTAATTGGTTTCTGTGGGGAGATATGTGTCACATCCAATGTGGTGGTTCCATAATCAATGGGCCACTTATCCAACTATATTGTTGTCCACATGGAGTAAACACCCATGGATCCACGTGGTTGTATACTTTTTGTGTTCAATGTTACATAACATGGGACCCTTAGTGGATGGCCTGAACTGTATGGATATTTCCCACCCAAGAGACCATGTGAAACCCCATTCCATTTATTGTTGAGAATATATCGTGTACATTATAGGGTACATGAGCATGGGAAGGAATCTTATGCTAAATACTAAATCGTCCCCTACACACTGTGTTATGTGTTGTACATTCAATGTACGTCGAAAAGTACTTAGGCAAGACCTATGTTCAAGAGAATATTCCATTATACATGAGTAGGACTGGTCAACAACTTGACTTCCAAATAGACTACATATCATGTATTCCTAGTGGACAAGAAATTTATATGGATATTGGAAACTAATATTATTTAGAGAGACATGGGACATTTTACTTTTAGTGGGACATTGTTTTATACCTCATGGTACATATAGTGTACCACTGTCAACACATGTTGAATCTAATGATATAATATATGTATATCTTTCATCAAAATATGAATTTTGGGCCATTGAGAATCATATCTAGTGAATTATTGAGCATAGTAAATGTTATTACCCATATTTGAGGAATCAATGATATAAAAAATTTATTTTCAGTGAGAATTTTATCAAAGATATTAATATCAAATGGAATATATTAGATTTTATCAATATGGAGGGTTTGTGTTTGGAAACACCCCCTCTTACTTCATGGTCTGGTTCACCCATACTAACTAGATAGGGAGTAGTGATCAAGTGTGACCATTGGTCCTTTACTAGGGTTGGTACTCCCCTGTCACATTCAGGTGAGTTTCCTCCATACTATTTATTTACATGGTGTACACACCCACGGATCCATGTTTTTATATACTTTTTGTGTTCCATGTTACATAACATGGGACCATTGGAGGATGGACCGACCTGTATGGGGAGTACATACCCAATAGACCATGTGAAACCCCATTCCATTTACTATTGATAATATATTGTGTAGTTTGTAGGGTACATGAGAATGGGAAGGCATCATACACTAACTTCTAACTCATCCCCTACACACCGTGAGATGTGGTGAACATTCTATGTATGTTTAAAAAAATCAGGCAAGACTTATGTACATGGGAATCGCCCATTGTACATGAGAAGGACAGGGCGACACATTGACTTCCAAATAGAATTATGCATATCATGTATTCCTTATGGACATGAATTTTTTTGGATATATAAATCTAATATGCAATGGAAAGACATGGGACATTTTAGTTCAAGTGGGACATAATTTTGAATGTCTTGGTACATGTTTTGTACCCCCATCATTATATGTTGAATCCATTGATATACTATATGTATATCTTTGATCAACATAGGAATTTTGGGCTTTTGAGAATATTATCTAGTGAATTATTATGCATAAAACAAGTTGTTACCATTAATTAAGGAATAAATGATATTAAAAAGTTTATTGTAGTGAGAATATTATAGAATATATTCATATCTAATGTAATATATTAGATGTGATCCATATAGATGGGTTGTGACTAGAAACCCCTATCTCACATCCTGGCCTAGTTTTCCCATACCCACTACATAGGGAGTAGTGATCGAGTGTGATCATTGGTCTTTTACTAGTGTTTTACTCCCCTATCACATTTGGGTGTGTTTCTTCCTTACTCTTTGCATAGATTGAGTTCGAAACCCCTTTACTATATTGGTTTTGGTTCCACTATCTAAGGTTCAGTACACCCCCATAATTGAGATCATATGGGGTGTAGTTCCTCCACTATTATTATTTCACTCAAGGTTATGAACATTTTAATGAGGTGTGGTATCTCCACATTGATTCTTGAGAGACATGTAGGATTCATGTAAGGAGAGTGCTCCCCCTTGGATGTCGGGAGCAGTGGAGGGATGTGGATATTCCATAAAATTTATTTTTATGTTTCACATGGTTCAATGAATTAGAGGTTGAATGTTTGATCTACTGGATAGATTGTCATTGGTATATAGGATTGGATATTTTGATATCTGTTATATCTTTTTTTGGGACTCTTGTTGATAATATTAGGGTATCAGATGATATTGTAATTTTGGTTGTCACCTATATTTCTAATTAACATGGCTTTATGAGGAAAATATCACTACATTATCCCATTCTTTAAATATTTTTTGGTGATATTTTGGATATCCTATTTGGTATTTTTATACCAACCCAGAATGGTATTTTCCTACATATTTCATGTATTATATAAATTATAGATAAATTATATGCTAATATGGTGTACATGGTATTAGTATAGCAATACAATATTTGGAGGCACTGACCTTGATCGATGGTCAGACTCTGGGATCTGGAGTCATTCTCTTCACCACTCATCTCATAATAGTTGATGTAATATTTCGGTTACATATTTATTTAATTATAGTTGTGTATATTTCATTTTTTCATTTTAATTACATTGATGTATTACCTATTTTTTGTTTAATGAATTTTTTTACACTATATATTACAATATTTTATAAATACTCATTGATTTTCCATTGATATATTTTTGTGTATTTTTATAGGTATATAAGTCCATGGAATACAATTTCATTTTATTCCTCAACAATTCTTCTCCCTATCCACTATCCTATTAGAGGTTGTATTTGGGTGTCACGGTAAGATTTCTTCTATCCAGGAGGACCCTGATTGGCTGGGTTATTACAATATAGTTTTTCATAGAATACTACTCATTTTACAAAACAAATGGTGGATAAAAGGTTCTCAACCCTTGAAGACTGTGATCTAGTTATACTTTTAATGGATGATCATCATATTATTATATTTTCATATGAGGATTTAAAGTTATTATTATTCATGAATAATATTAATCATGAAAGTTAACTTTCCTCTAAAGCCTTAAAATATGTGATGTGTAATAAAGAAGTAGTTTTACAATGAAAAATGCATTTATAAAGAGGAATATGTTGATATGATGTTTTAAAAATGTATATCACTCATTCAATGATGTCTACTAAGATGTATTAGAGATAATATTATAAATTTACTACTGAAGTGTTTCATGAAAGGAACTATTGAAAATTTTGAGAAATATTTTACACTTATTAATGAAGAATATTATTATCAGGATTAGGAATAGAGGTTTTGGTGAATCACAATGATGAAAGAAAAAAATTGTTGAAATAAATGTTTTCTTCCAAGGGATGTGGTATGAACATATAAAAATCCAAAAATAAAATTTCGTATCAAATATATTGGTTTATTATTGCAGTGATAGTGGAGAGGTAGTTGAGGTTTCTAGGGACGATTATTAGGGTATGTTGAATTTATAAGTGAATGTTGAATAGTTCCCATGATAGGGAAACAATAATGATTATATTAAGAAATAAATAATAATATAGTTTATGATAAAGTAACAACCCAAGGATTTTATCTAAAAAACCATAAAATTTAATGAATAATAAAAATAATTTAAAGAAAATAAATATTCAATGAAAAATATTTATATTCAAGTTAATGTGGATGGATGGTTAATAAAAGTGATTGATGTCTTGATGATGTTTCTTATTGAAGGGTAGAATTCAAATATTGAAATGGTACAGAATGATAAAGTTAAATAGAAATAGAATTATATAGTCTAACTAAATTTGATTGATGTGAAAATGTAATCGAACAAGGAAAAATCAAACTTCCATATTTCTATTATTGAAATTTGTGAAATCTCAAAAGAGATAATTTTTGAAGGAGTTAACATAGTGGAAAATTATATAAATTTGGGTCTCCAAAATATAATTAAATAAAATTATTAAATAAATTCATGGAAACATTAGTGAATTTTACAATTCGATTTTGCAGGTCATGAATATCTATCTTGGTGAAAAGAAAACTGATTATCAAAAAATTTGAAAATCATGGGAATGCCAATTTGAATGTAATAATTGGTAAAAAATTGGATTAAAAAATATTTTAAATAATTATTGTGTGAATAAAATGGTATTGAGAGTCTTCTATATCTTTTTTGAAAAATTGCATATATGATTTAATTTAAAAAAATGAATGAGGACCTTGTGTCAAATTAACGATAATAAACTATTTATAGAGGAAATTATGAATTATATTAATATTCTCACATTCCAATAATTTTATAATTATTTATAATAAAAGGAACTCATACGTTGTTTAACAAGAATCCTTAATAAAATTTCCTAAAAAATTTCATTCAATTAATTAGTATTTAATAAATTTAGACACAATATATGATTTTTTATTATTTATATGGAAAATCATGATGAAAAAATAACCAAATTTAGTATCATTAATAATAAATTATAGATGATACATCAGTACAAGATTCTCACATAGTGATAATAGGAAGAAAGTAATTTTACCATATATTTATAATTCTAATTCTATGAATATTATTTGATATCATACTCTAGAAGAGGATGAAGGAAATATTCAAAATTCAACATTACACTTCTGACTAAATGTCTCATTACTATATTACTAGAATAAGTACCTTATATAATGTTTATTGATAAATACAAATAATATATATAATTTCATAGGTCAAATGATGCAAAATTTCAAAGTAATAATCAAAAGGTCTGTGATCATGATCAATATCCTGAAAAATATAATTATGCTACAATCTAATTGAATTATAGAATTGTTCATCAAGAACCAAAGGTAATTTTTCATCTAAAATTCTATTTAACTTGTCCTTATTCAGTTTGGTAGTCAGATGAGTTTTAGTTATTATGGTTCTTATTGAATACGGGGGATTATATAAATTTTTTTGGAAATATTTTATTAATTATTAACATTTCAATGATCATAAATATTTGGGAGATAAATTTTAGCATGATTCAAACCACTTTGTAATGAAAATTTTATAAGAAACCCAAAATTTCATTATTAATGGTTGAAAAAAACATTTATCTATTAGATCATAGTTTTATATTATTTGACTAATTAGGTCCCTATAATGAATAATTTTTCAACATTATACCTTCCCAATATGGTATTATATTTTTTTCTTTAGATAATTATAAGAATAAATATAGATTAAAAGTTAATTATTTTTTTATTAAAGTTTCACTTAAAAAAATATTTTTTGATTATGGATAGTTGGTATTATCCCTATACAGAATGCTATTTAAATATTATAATATATTTTGATAAATTAATAGATGGATTAGTATACATTCAAAATTATGTGTAATTTTAAATTAATGATAATGGATTAATAGTGATTTAAAAGTGAAAATTGATTTCTAATAAATATATATCAATTAATGGGATGGAAACAATGAATTTATGTGATTCAAAAATTTTGGATGATTAAAATGAATTTGTGTTTAGTAACATTCATTTCGTAGTGAAGTGAACTGAATATTTATTTTTGTAGATGACAGAGAAGTGAATAATGTTTAACTTCATTCCCTTTAGTGGTGTTGAACATTCATGATTCGAAAGCCTAAATGAGGAATGTCATTTTTGTAATCGAAGACATGTCCATCAGGGTAAAAAAAGATAAATCTTTACAATGAAAACATTTATCATATGTATCCATCATTAGAAGAAATATAAATTAGATGTTCTATACAATCTAAAATGGGTATATAATTACTTATCTACAAAATAATGTAGAGATTTAAACATTACATTTTTTGGTTCAAATTTAATCTGAAATATATGTGCCAAAGATAAAGTATTATAAATATATTGATAAGTAAATTATTTATTTATTAATACAATTTACTCATATTACACAAATTACACTGCTGAATCACAATTTAGAGTCTCGGTAATTGTTAATGTATTTTTGAATAAGTGAATATAAGGACTATGGTTTCTTCTTGATGAAGATACAAATATTGAACAACATAAAATATAATAGTGGAATATTTCAAGAGTTTATCAATAATTATGATATTATATAAGAGTCTAGTGAACTATAAACAATATTAAAAATGGTTTTTTTGAATTGAATAATACAATTTTGTTAGAGATCAATAATAAAAATTTGATTAAGCATAATATTTCTTTAAATTTCTAGATATAAGAAATTATTTAAAAGGTATATTTTCAAGAAAATTATTATTATTGAAAATGATAATATATGTATTATAATATTACATGAATTATAAAATATTTGCATCCCTTGTATTTTCAATGTGAAATGTAAAATTCTGGGAATGATTTTATTGAGTCGAATCAAAGGAATCTTCCTATATTATCCTCTAAATAAAAAATGATATCAATGACACAGTAAATAAACATGGAATAATTTTGATACTTATTATGTATATGTTTTTGAAAACTCATGGAAAATACACATCAAGAATTATATTCCATATGTTATTATAATGATAATATTTTTAGAAATAGGGAGATGTATTGATGAGTATGAAAAATTTAGAAGATTTCAATGTCAAAGAATATTACTAATTCATTTAAAGTGAGAAATAATAGAATATTTTCACACATCCAAAGTTAATATTATAGGTGGAGGTCTAAATTGTCATTACGAAATATGTGAAATATTTTCTGACTAGAAGAACATTGAAGAAAACAACACATACAACACTATTTTCTCAAGATGGACAAAGAGATATTAAAGAGGTGATTGATCATAAATACTAGATTGATACTATTAATGATGAGGTAGATCAGATAAGGATAAATAAAACATGGTATTTGAAACCAAATCCCTAAAATAATAACATTATAAGAAACTAATGGTTGTTTTCGAACAAGAAGAATAAAAAAGTCCATGTGGTAAGAAACAATAAACTACTAGTGCGAACATGGAATTAGTATATAGATGCAACAAATATTGATGATTATTTAAAATATATTTCTAGGATAA
Source organism: Viscum album (assembly GCA_963277665.1). Lineage (NCBI taxonomy): Eukaryota > Viridiplantae > Streptophyta > Magnoliopsida > Santalales > Viscaceae > Viscum > Viscum album. Next base: position 2,029,913,877 of record OY728130.1, read on the forward strand.
TGGAAATTAGTATATTTATTTTTATTCAAATCATAATGTTATACTAGATCATTCAAATGAATTTAAAGTCGGTCTTCCTCAATATAGAAATGGAAGAGTGAGTGTACATTGAATGAAATTTTGGTTTCCTATTTACTAATATATAACTATATGCTTATTGGTTATAGAATTGTTTAATGGGATAAAAAATCCCCAATATCAGCACATTATATGTCAAACACTTGTTTCAACATTATAAAATTCATGAATGGTAGTGTGAATAATAACATATAAATAAAAAAGAAGAAAATGTATCATTGATTATTATTGTCCCTTTTAGTGATATCATTTTATAAAGAATTGATTTAGATTTTGGATCAATTATATATATAATTGAAATTATATAATATTAGAGATGATTATGTTGCCACAACTCAATGTACTACCCAACTAATGAGGACAAGAGGTCAATTTGAATATCTCTTAGTGAAATTGGTTTTTCCAGTACTTGTGGGCGATGATAATAAATGTTACTCAAATTATTAACCAAATATAGATCTATTATCTGGATCAAATAACACATATATAAAAATACCACATCATTAATGATATTATCAACTAAATTGTTCCAATTGAAGAAATTATTTTTAAAAATCTGAAAAATATAATATGTAATCTTAAAACCACTACCAATGGGTATATTTCAATGACTGAGGTTGATGATTGACATTTAATAATTATAATCTTTTGTGATTTTGGGATCCTATTAATGTTCACTTTACTCATCATAAATGTTAATAATTTTTTGAGAACAACAATAATATTAACGAAACCATATTTAATCTCATATCATTTGGAATTACAGAAATCTGCACATTTCTCATCATATTTCTTTATAAATCAATTTCCAAAATTTTTCTAAATTATATAAAATATTGTAAATTCCTGTTATGTTAATAAGTAAATGTATAAATTTGTAATTGGAAATTATAATCCAATATTATCTAACATAAAAATTAGCATCATAATCTATCAAATGAATTTATTGGTTTCAATCTAGTTTATCCATGATAGTATTTAACATTAATATATATGAATCACTAAGAACAGTTTTTAATTATTGTGTGAATCTCTAAAGAATATCCCAAAGGAGTATCAAAACAAGATTGTTCCTAGGACCACATGGAGTGTAAATAATTGAGAACAAGTTAACACAAAATCATTATTTTTCGGATTATTATACATTTGTGAATCTATTCAAGAGCCTTTATCCTAATTTTTAATCTAAACATAAAATTTATGAATATAATAAATACAATCAATACATTACAAAAATTAGAAGATTTTTTCCTATAATAATACCAATCCTCATGATTTTAAAAAAATTTATCATTTTAAAAATATAAATAACTAAAATGATCTTTCATACATAATAAGAAAAGTTTTACTCATAATCACATGTCTAGTGCTATAATCATATTTTATTAAAACTAGATTTGACACTAATTGAGTAGACTAAAGTTAAACATTCACACATATCAAGATTTATTCATAATTTTAACATTAAATATCACAAATAATATAAAAAACATTAGAACAAATATGTATAATGTCTCATGATATTTTCAATATTAAAAAAATAATTTATAACACATATGATCATTTCTCCACAATCACATCAAAACGGGATTCATTTTATTCATATCATTTGATATACATATATTCATAACCTGTGGAATAGAAATAAAAATAATGGGTTATATCAAATTTTCAATAAGTTAAAATCATATCTTTGTGATATAAAGGGTAAGATTATGATCATGTGGGAGAACTTGATAAAGGGATTAATATCATAGAAAGATAATATGGAATAATTAAGATTTTTTTATAAGGAATATTTGAAGAACATGTAATCCTCAATGATCAATCATAAACCATGTCATAAGACTATACAACTAAGAGATAATACTAATGATCTTGTGATATTAAAATTAGTATATAATTAAAAAATTAGGCATGAAAATAATATTACAAAATCATAACATTGTGAATATAGCTTGCTCATTTGTTGAAAATATCACTTTTGTGAAAATATATAACCACATCAAGTCTATGCTCAATCATACTATCATAGCTAACTATATCATTTAAATTCTAAATAATTTTAACTTAGATAAACCCAATGTTATTATACTCTATAATACGAACATAACTTAAAACATCATGATAGAACTCAATCTAATGAACACAACTTACTGGATCATATATATACTTAGTCTAAAAAAATTCATATACATACCATATTGTTTCTATGACTTATGATCATTGATTACAATATTGTGTCAACTATAATCATCATTAAATCGATGTATATGAAATCATAATAAATTCATTATAGGGTAATATAGGACCACACCCATCATATAATGGTAATCTATATGCATGTGTTCAAAAAAAGAGAAATCATATGTTATTTTATGAATAACCCATGAAAACTAAAAGGGGTTAAAAATTTGGTATACCATAAAATTTCCTCAATAGTTATATTGATTGACACCAAAAAATAAATCGTTAAAAAATATTATTTCTTAAGGGAATATAAAAGGAAATTCATGAAACATACTCTAATGTAGATTATCATTTCTATGAAAAAGTAGAAAAAATAAGGGAAAATATGAAAATTTATTAAAAAACATTGTGAAAATTTTTTTTATAATAAAAAATCAAGGGTTAAACTCAAAAAAATCATTAAATAAAATGTCTTTTTTTAATAGTATTTAGAATATAATTACAATAATCAAGAAATGAATAATATATAATGGTTTAATGGAGGAAATGCGGTGTTTCAAATAAAATTTATGAACAGGAAACAAAGAACTATTTCTAAATTTTTTAATGATACATTAATATAATCACACAAAGTGATATTTTTTTAATAAATTATCATCCTAAAATATGGTAATGGGAATTATAAATATGAAAGTAAATAATTAAAAAATTTATTCCAAATTAGTGAAGATCAAAATTTATGAGAAGAAGTAATACAGACATAGAGGGAAAATACTTATTAAAGATTATGTGAATTGTTTTTAACATTGTTACATAGTTATGAGAAATAAATTAATCAAGAAAGAGACCTTAAATAAATTTCAATTTAAAAAAAGGAAAAAGAGGATGTTATGTATAATAAATCTTATGGTGGAAAAAAGAAATATTAAATGAAATATAATTGTGATGATGAATTAAAAATGAAACAAAGGATGATCAAGAAAACTAATTCCCATATAATATTCATTTATCTAAAATAAGAATCCCATAAATGATATAACATGATATTTATTTTGAAAAGAATATTATTTTATTAAATTAAAATAAAAATAAAAATGGAAATATATAAAATACAAAATATAAAACATGTTTGTAATATGTAATATGATACAAATAACGAAAATGGGATGGGAAACCATTAGCGACTCTCAAATTCAAATAATTCTATTTAATCTCTTGAATAATAAACATTACCACCTAAATAACCAATTTAATATTCCTATTTAATTATATTACACTTTATAATCATACTTTATAATTATTTACATTAAATTTATTCTTTTTAAAAGTATATTATCATCATCAGAGGAGAGTGAGTCACTTGTGTCCTCTTAATTGGTCAAACAAGTCATTGATACATGGTATAAGTAAATTATTCATTATCATGATCATGTTATGTTCCCAATAACTATTGTGGAGTAACATTTATCAATCTATCTTATTATAAAAATAAATTGGTTCACCCTGTGGTGCTGAACATTCCCAATTAAACCTCTTATCATGGCTCACATGAAGCTTCTTATTTAATTCCTATGAATTTGTTATTCCCATTCTATATGGGCCATTTATAATATGTATATCACACTATATGGGGTATATTTAATAAAAACATCGTGATTCATAGGAAGACCATAATAATTTTATTGAAAGTAATTAAAGGGCTCTCATACAGTAGGTATATCATCAATATTGTGTTTCACCCAAACTATATGTGACAAATACACGTTCGAAATTCAAATTAGGACTAATGGAATCAGTGTAAAATTCAAAGTATATTTATAATTATCCCCGCACTGATAGACCATCATAGAATATTTTTAATATAATAAATGAATTCACATTATAATATATGTAAATGGAAATTATATAAATAAATACAATCCATGTATAAAATCATATCATGATCAATTATATAAAAAATAATAGGATTTGAAGGAAGTACAATCCCAAAAAAATTATTTTTTGAATAATTATAAAATTGAGATTAGATCAATTTTCACTATTATTTCAAAATTTTATTATTTAGGTTTTCAAATTATACATCTATAAAATTATTCATATATATAAAATTTTGAAGAACCAGAGAAAAATAAGGCTTTAAAATTTCTTGTTTTGAGGGTAATTTTACCTTTCAGAACTTTTTTATCATACCCCACATTAGAAATAGTGATCATATGAGATTTACCTTTCAATATGGGCTCAAGTGTATGAGAATTTATATTCTCGTCATTTAAAAATGGATTTAAGAATTGGTAATCATCATTCTTGTAACCCTTAAAAATGAAACATTGTAGTTTTTTAGTGCATTGTGTTATGCATATTTATCGTTCCGTTAATTGGATAGTCTATTAACAACACATTAGTAACATTTTTCATGGTGATTTGACTTTCAATATTTAATAATTTAATAGTCCAGGGAAAAAGTTCCTCCATGATTCTTTAACTAATTATGGTATAATGGAAGGATCATCTTCTTCCATCCATGGTACTGAATGTGATAATTACCTTTTAATTCTATATTTCAATTATTATAAAAACCATTTTATTTATGTGTGACTCCATTCATTAAATCTACCGTAGTATCACTCTAATTATTTTTTTCACAGTTACTCTAGTTATGGAAAAATATCTTTAAGGATTACGTTAATAAATATTACATTTAGTTCAATGATAATACTAGAATAATAACTAGGATTTCTTCCAATTTTTTTTTCATTGGTATGAACAAATTCGTTTTCCTTCTATATTAGATAAAATAATTACTTCTCAATTATCAAATAGTAAATATGTGGATTATATTTTTTGGTAAATTAATAAATTATATAATCCCACTCCTTGCATTCAATATCTTCTCATAGTGTCATATTGTTGATAAGATCCAAAATTTAATATAACTCTTCTTCAAATGATAAATATAAAAGATAAAATTTCAATGTTTTTATCACTAGAGAATGGGAAATAAATTTTTACTGGTACTCATTTATCACCCATCAAATATGGGATTAGTTGAAAAACTAAAAATTATTGATATTTCATCATTTAGGGGTTGGAAAAATGATGCTACATTATTTTCTTATTTAGAAGATCAACATGATTAATGGATTGAGAATGATTTAATATAATTAAAAAAATCATTCTGGATTACATAACAATTAGTGTTATAGGATAAAAATCATTACCCTATCTATAAAATTCAATGATTTTCATCCCCCATACCTCAGAGAAGTGTCGTGACACCCCAGTTCCCACAACCCGAAGGCCATAGGTTGGTGACTACCGCCAAAGGCATCAACCTGTATGTGGGAGGCTTTTTACTGAGTACCTGTAAGCATGAACAGAAAAACATGTCCCCAAAAAAAATATTTGAAAAGAAACATACATGCCACTAAAATAAACTGCACAATAATGGTAACAATTATTATTCTAATAGACATGAATATAAAACCAACACAATAAAACTGAAAACTAGAAAGAATGAATAACCGGAGAAATCCATCTACTGAAAATCCAACCTGATGTGTATGTGTAGAGTAGCTGATGTAATCTGTAGAAGTATGCCACGTTATCCTGATCTCATTGGGCACCGCCAAGACCAAGGCCACCATTTCCTCCATCAAGGATTCAGTCATTGACACCAGACAGAACATTTGTGAGCATATCCCATGCTTAGGTGAGTAAAAAAATACTTAGTAGGGACCCCAAACAACAACAGAAAGACCAAAAATATTTACAAAAAAACATGAACACGTAGCAATAAAATCCACACAGGAATAATCTAAAGTATATAAAAACAAGTCTGTCAATTGTAGCATTGAAAATTTTGGGCTGCATAGGTACTCATCCCTAATGAGTACCATTGGTCTGTTGAAAAACACATCATCACTTCTTTCTTAGGTCTCCATTTAAAATCCATGAAAGGTCACTTCGGTACTAGTCATTCAAAGTTGATTTACGCAAGGTCACATGTTGCTGATCCATAAAGGGTCTCTTATAGATGATCCACAATGGGTCACTTGGGGATGATCCATGAAGGGTCCCCTGTAGCTGATCCACACAGTGTCGACTGTAGCAGATCGATGCATGGTCCCTTGTAGCATGCTTGATTCTAGGAGAACCCAATCCAAATCCTTTCATTATATCCCAACATCCATGATACTCTACATAAAGTATTCCAAAATAAAAACCTCATCGTGAGGGTTCCAACACCACAAACAACACATCAAATGGATTCATAGTTTGAATGATATGTGCACTTTAGCAAAATAGGGGTTGGTTGTGTTTGGGTCTGGCCCAACCTGGTCAGACAGAACTGACCCGACCTAGCCAGACATGACCCGCAGGGCTCAACCCGGACCTCTTGGCTGGGCATGGCCAACCAGTACCAACCTGGCTAGAAATTGAGTGAATAAACTCCTCCATCAGGTACACAACTATGTTGTGTCTGTTGCATGACCTACAACGCCATGTGTCATTGCATTCCCCAGTCAACCAGTCCACGTAGAAAAATAGTTTTCTCTGCATGACCTTCAGCTTTGTAGATTTCCAGTACATGATGCGGTAGGTGTGGCTTGGCCACATCATGTTTCCAACATCCATCATGATCACCCGCGACTCCTTCTGCACCGCCACTCCCTAAACTAGCCACAACCCTCCTCGATGTTCCATTGTGTTGCGCTACACCCCACATGCGACCACCACTAGAGGACATCATTGGTGCCTTCCAAAGACCTTTAGGTTCACTCTAGTAGTCTATTCCCAGCGTCGTCTATGCACACAACCACAATGTGATTCTACCTTCCCTGCCATGGCCTCAAATCCTTCTTGCCATCATTCTTATTGATTTTCCATTAAGAACACACAATGTCAAATGGGGTAGGGCCCTGTTTGTGTTGGGCATATGACATAGAAACTTCTATCTCTCATTCTCCAACCTGTAATCTCATTAAAAAAACATGGAACAACATTTCTGTTATGTTGTTTCATCGCATCATTACAGTATTTCATTTATGAAACAACATACATATTACACTTCAATTTATTAATCCTAATTAATGGTATAATTAATGTCACTCATAGACACCTTGGAACTACCTATCAAAGGTGAAAAATAATAAAATAACTTTTTTTTCTTATAAATGGTATGAAAATTACCTTTTTGGTGGACCCTTGCTATTCGATGTAAGTTCATTCCTAGGTTAATCCTGACATATTGAGTTCAAGAGTTCCATAATATTTTTAATCCATGCACCAGTTTAAATATTATAAGAAACCTCTCACATACATAATTAAAATAACTTAAAATAACTTAAAATTATTTTTTCAGCTCACCGGGCCTCAGAATCATGTTCCATCTAAGAGTCTAGTCTACAAATACTCCCATATAATTTAAAAAAATAAATAGAATTTTTGGGATATTACATTACCCCCACCATTAAGGATTGACATCCCCATATTCCAAAACTAGGATAATCGAACAAATGGGGGTACTAAGCACAAATCGGTGCCTCCCGCTCCCATGTTCTCTCCTGAATATTATTGTGATGCCACCGAATGCAGAAAAGTGTAATTGACTATCCAATAAGGAAGCACTTTGGATGATCATCTATCTCTATTGGGAACTCCCCAAACATTTCCCCATCTTGAATGTCCATCTCTCAATAGTCGATGATGTGTGATGGATCATGAACGCACCTACTCTATTGTGACACGTGGATAACATAATGCACCTGGTTTATCAATGGGAGAGGGATATGTGGTAGACCACTTTACCAACTATAGTTAGAATCTATAATGTTCTTATTAAACATAGAGATAACATGCCACCCCAGACAAACCTCTACAATCCCTATCAGGGAGAGACCTGAAGGAACACATGCTCTTCCTCCTCAAACTCCAAGGGCCTCCGTATCCTATCAGCATATGATTTCAACCTACTATGGGAAGTCCTCGTATAATTTTGGATGATATACACATTCTTAGTAGTATCCTGCACCACCTTTGAACCAATGAGTGCTCACTCCCCCGGGTTTGTCGAGCATATAGGTGATCTTCATGGTCACCCATACAACGCCTCCAACAGTTCCACGCCAATGGTTGGGTGATAACAGTTTCTGTATGAAAAATCAATTAGTGTAAGTATTTCCTCCCATATATGACCAAAATCCAGGATGCAACCACAAAGCATGTCCTCTATAGTCTGTATGGTCTGCTCCATTTGACTATTCATCTATGGGTGAATGGTTGTGCTCAAATGCAGCTAAGTTCCAAACACATCCTGTAATCCATTCCGCATTTGGGATGTGAACCAAACATCATGGTCTAAGATGATCATTGAGAGGAAACCATGAAGCCACACTATCTCCATAATGTAGTGATGTCCCTAGGCCTCTACCGAACCATTCTCTCGGATGGTTAGAAAGTGAAACGACATGGTGAGTCAGTCAATGATATCCCAAATGGAATCGTGGAACATGGGCGTGCATGGTAAACCTGTCATGAAATCTATCAGGATACCATCCCACTTCATTTATGGTACCTCAATTGGTTATTCTAAGCCTGCAGATACCTGATTCTCAACCATTAATTGTCTAGAAGTGAGGCACCATGAAATGAACTCAACCATCACTTTTTCTTCATCTTTGGCCACCAGTACCTACGTCAAAGATCCTAGTATATCATTACCAATCTAGGATGTACCACCAAGTGGTGATATATGTAGAACCCTAAAAATCTCCTCTCACAACACCACGAGAACTATTATGTGCCCTCTAGAAAGAAAGACATGCTGCCCATCTATAAACAGTCCATCAGGTGAAAGTATTTAGGATAACCGAGCATGTTGGGACTCATAGTCAACATACACAATCTATGACTCACTAACTCAATGTAATAGTGAGGGAGTGAAAGTGATCTTCTGAAGGTAATATTCTCCATCATCATAAATGTTGTATATCTCCATTGTGGCTAGATTCTCCTTCACCTCACTCATCAGCTGCAAATTGAACTTCATACTGAGCTCTTCTTCCACTATGTTCCATTTCCTAGGAGTATGGACTATCTCGAAGTCATTTTCAAGTAGTAACTCCATCCATTTCCACTACGTCAATTTAAGGTCCTTTTAGAAGAAGATATACATGAGACTCTTATGGTATAAGTATATTGTAAAATATTACACCATCAAGTAGAGCCACTACATCGTCAAACAAAATACCACTACTGATATCTCCAGACCATGGGTCACATAGTTCTGCTCATTATGTCTCAACTGTTGTGACCCGTAGGTGATCATTTCTCACTCCAACACAAAAAAAAAACCTAGTTTGGTACCTGATTCATCACAAAAAACTACACACAGAAAGACCTCCCCTTATAGTCTGAATATGGGTGCACTCTTAAATATCCTCCTCAACTCATAAAAACTCTACTGGCACTTTTCAACTCACACGTAGGGCTGTACCTTTTTTGTAAAAGCTGATAAGGGTGATTCTACCATAGAAAAGTCAATCACGAACCTCCAGTAGTATCCATCCAACTCCAAGAAACTCTAAACCTCATTCACTCTATTAGGTGGATCTAAATAAAGCACATTATCTTTAACTGATGGATCAACTACAAATCCATGCTCTGAGATCACGTGTCCCAGAATGTGGATCTCCCAAATCTTAAACTAGTACATCAAGAGCTTCCCATGAAGCTGTTCTCTTGGAATGTATCCAATACTATCTGTATGTGTGTAGCATGCTCCTCTTCTGACCCCCAGTACTCTAAGATGTCATTAATGATAACAACCATGAAATGATAAAGGCTAGGATAGAAGATCAGGTTCATGAGTCCCATGAACACTACTGTGGCATTAGTGATGCCGAAGGGATTGAACAAGAACTCATAGTGTCCATACAGGCCTTTGAAGGCTGTCTTTGGTACATACTCATCCCATACCCATATCTGATTATAGCAAGAACTGAGGTCAATCTTCAGAAAGTATCTCGCTACCTTCATCTGATCGATGAGGTCATCAATCCTCGGTAGTGTATAATTGTTCAGCATGATCACATGGATCAAGCACTGAAATCCCAATAAAACATCAAAATCCTATCTTCTATCTTTGAAAACAAAACTCGGTCTGCCCATTGTGAAATTCTAGGCCTTACAAACACCTTTACCTATATGTCCTCTAGTTGTACCCTTAACTCACAGAGCTCCAGGAGAGCTATCTTATATGACATTGTAGATATCATTTTCATCCTGGGGTATAGGTATATTGATTAGCCAATCTCCCTGTTGGGTGGTATCCCCAAAAAATCCTCAAGAAATACATCTTCATAATCCCCCACCACTACAAGAAAGTGATGACTCCTCTCATCTACCACACTGAGGGTGAAGCTAGACAACTAGTGACTGATTAGCTGCAACCACTTCTAGGAATGTCTGTCCAGTGCTAGAAGAGTTTCTTTCATGTTGGTGAAGTAAAAACTGCTCCTATCATCGTATACCCAATGCACTCTATGCCTAAGAAAATCGATATGAGAATGGACTATGGATTACGAGTCCTTGTCCTAGATGAAAATGTATATCCTCGATGCCACTACAAGGAGATCCCGACCTAAGTTCTCACCTCTATGAGTAATATCTCATTATCGGCACCATTTTTAAATTGTCTAATCCACTACCATCAGGGTCTCTAATAGAAATGATCAATCCAATGACTAAACCAAAATATATAAGCATCAAATGTGGTCCCCGGAAAAGAAAGAGTGACTGAAACATGTGTCTATAATAACTACAGCTAAGGTATATAAGACATAGATAATACATCTAATAATCTTTATAGTATCTTGGTCATAGGCCTCCACTATTTGAAGTTGATCACAATTTTATCCACCTACTCCCTAAGACTGGGGTGGACCACCTGAGGGTGGTGGTGGTAGTACCTTTAACTGTCTCGCACTACCTATTATTTGAATGGTTACCTAGTCACATCTACCGCATTATGGAACTCCATGCATGAACCTCTACCTCTACCTCTGTGTTCCCTTGATCGGTTGCGGATCATCTGTGCGGCTAGTCGGGCAGTCCAGAGCCTTGTGTCCCTGGCCACCACACGATTTTCATTCCATGCTCCTATATATACTCCTGCAACCCTAGTAGAATTTTACCATCGATCTTATGCCCGGGGGTCACCCTCCTAGTGGTCTGTCCTGCTTGGACCTCTACGTCATCTTTCAGTTGGACGCCACAGATGACCCAACCACCTTTCACCTAGGGTTACCTCCCATCGTCAGTTGCTACTACGCGAGAAGTTATCTACTACAAGAGATCACCCTATCACTCCAGCCTTAATGGGGAAGATAATGGAAATCATCGATGCCATGATATCTCATCATAGCCCCTGTGCAATGGTTCAGGCCCTGAAAAAAAATTCTTGTAACATATTTTTAGAGTAATATGAGATGTTTGTGAACCTCAAAGAGTACTCAACCACTAACATGATACTCTAGTGTCGGTGATGCAATTGTTGTATGTGTACTGAGTGAAATGTCATGGGAAAGAACTCATCCTGAAAAATTCTCCCAATGTAAACCCATGAGACGGTCGCATATTTATGCGTCTGAATGGTCAAACTCCACCATCTCCCCACCAATCCATACAAAAGGCTCAAAGGTAGAAACTCCATCGGTTCAAGTGGATTCCTCACCAAGTGGAAGACTGAGGTCATCACCTCCAGTCAGTCCTCTACAACCTGAGGTTCTATCTCTCCCCTAAACCTGGAAGGTCTCTTTCTCTAGAACTCATGTATTGCACTAAGCCTGAAAGTGTCCTCTACCAGTAATGCTGTTAGTAACTTCAAATCAATGGGTTGTGGTAGCACTGGTGCACGACCTAGTGGGGCCATCTCTAGCATGGGTCCCTAAACTGACACATCACCACCAGGCGCACTGTCCTAATAGTCACACATCAGAATCCTAGATGGATATCTACATGTAAGAATCTTAAAATAATAAATATGTACCACCGTCAATAGATTATACTTGGTGAGATGATTCTAGTTCAAGATTAAAATGAGGAAACAATCAAGTCCTATATGGTGCATGCATCCAATGTTTTTATTTATAGATATACAAATAATAATTCATGGTCCAAGTGTTGGGATATTCCAGCCCCCACACGAACACTAGAATCCCCAAATCCAAAATGTGAACTCGAAAAATTTAACACGGTAGCCCAAAAAAAAGTCTCCCGATCTTCAAAGTAAAACCGACCACTGTTGATACCACTTTATCACAATCCATCATTCAGGGACTCTGCTGTGACTCCGCCATACATGACTCTTGAAGGCCATTGGTTGGTGACTAGAGTACATGGCGTCAACCTACAAGTGGGAGGAAATTTCCTAAGTACCTTTATGCACAAACACACAACCAAATCCCAAAAAATGATTGTAAAGGAATCATACATGCTAATAAAAACAGCCGCTAAGTAAATGTCCCAACTATGAGAGGAATGGTCCATAATAGAAACCTAAAAAATAAAAACTAAAGACCAAAATGTACATGGTTCCCATAAATGTCATCCCCTAAAAACCCCACTTGATGGGTATGTGTAGATTAGATGTTTAATGATGTAGAAGTATGCCCTGTTTGCCTGATCTAACTTGGAACCACCTGGTCTTAGACCACCAAGTCCTCCATTAAGGTTTCAGTCATCTAAACTAGACACAACATATGCATTCATATCCCGTGCATGAGTTGGTAAAAAAATATTCAGTATAACCTCACACAACAAATGGAAGACCACAAATAAATACAAAAAACATGATCATGAAGTATGATATCTCACAAAGGTATAATCAAACGTATGAATAAATAAACTATCAGTCTTAGAACTGATCATTTTGTGTTGCTGAGGTACTCATCCCTGATGTGTACCATGGGTGTAATGAGTCACAGTTTATCTCTTCCCTCTTCAGTTGTCATAGCTAATCCATGCTGGGTCACTTCCCTCCTTGCGCATTAATGCTGAACTACACGTGGTAATTTGTATGTGATTCAATATGGGTCACTTATAGCTGATCCATGAATGGTCAATTATAGTTGATCCTTGAAGGGTCTCTTGTGGCTAATTCAAGAAGCGTCTATTGTAGATGATCGATGCAAGGTTGCCTAGAGCTGATCCACTTAGGGTCTCTTGTTGCATACATGATTCCAAGATAAACTGATCGACAAGCCATTCATTGTATGTTAACTTCCAAGAAACGCTCCATAGAGCAAGCCAAAATAAATGCCTCATCATGGGGGTTTCAACTTCATAGACATATCATCAAATGGTTTCCTTATGTTGAATGTTATGAGAATTTTAGAGAAACAAGGGATGGTTGGGTTGTGGTCCGGGCTATCCCTTTCGGGCTGACTTGAACCTTCCCAGGTCATACAGGACCTGGGTCCAACCCTGAAAGGCTGAGCCCAGTTTGGACCGCTGGGCCGCAGGTCTGGCCGACCAGAACCAGCCTGACCCACCTTTGAGGTGGCCAGATCCTCCATCACTGACGTTGATTTGCCGTCCCCATTGCACACCCTACGACACCATGTGGCATCTCCTTCTCCAGTTAACCAGTCTGCATATAAGATCATGTTCCTTTTCACAACACACAACTTACTACGGGTTTACGTCACAATACGACCATTGTGGAAAGTGACACCCTGTAGACATGGCCGGATGGCCGCATCCTGTCGCCAACCGCCAACCTGAGAACTAGTGGCTCCTGCTTCACAACCGCAGCCGGAGCCAACCACATCCCCACTATGTGCACTATTGTGGTGTGATTCCACCAGCCCTAGGCCACCACCACTTGCCTACAACCTCCTCCATGGTCCACCACTAGTGGAACCTTCCACAGACCACCAGTTGCGCTCCGACGGTCCATTTATTGTGTCGTTTGTGCCTCCAGCCTCCATGAGATTCCACCATAATGTACAAGAACTCAAATCCTCTGTTCTTCCATTTCGATTATGTGGACATGAAAAACACACATGAACACCAAATGGTAGAGGGCTTCAGGCCTTGTTCGTGTCTACCCACACCCTCCCAATTAAAGGTTTTAAAATATAGGAAATATGATTATAATTATATAAAAATTGATCCATATGAAAAACCCAAAGAAAAAACACCCTCCCAAAATAATGATCACCCCACGGATCAAACTATTTTTGGGTTGATCTATATTCATTGTTTTAGAAAGATGATTTTGGAAAATCAAAATAAAACAAAAACCAAACTAAAAAAGATTCATCATTTTTGTCGATCCATTTGAAGCTATTCATCGATCTCTAATCTAAAATCTTTTCTAAATGGTGTCATTGCCACATTATGATTTTCCAGCGTTTTTCATTAGAGAGAAAATCCATCTTCATTCACTTATTAGAGAAATTTCTTTCTCTCTTTCTCCAACCTGTAATCACATTAAAAAATGAAATGTGTCACAACATTTATATTATTTCCTTTCATTTATTAAACAACATACAAATTACTATTTAATTTAATTATCTTTGTTAATGAGATATTTAATGGCTATGAACCTCATCATCACCATTTAATAGTGAAGAAAAATAAAATAACATTTTATTTTACTTTTTTTTCTATTGAAAGGACCAAAAATAATCTTTTTCGGCTGAACCACACCTTTCAACGTTAGGTCCTTTCAAGGAAAATCCCAACATCCTAAGTTCAACGATTCAATAAAATTATTTATCTAAGCTCTATTTTTAATGATAGAAAAACCCAATCGTGCCCTTAATTAAAACAACATAAAAAATGTTCAAAAGTATATTTCGTGCTCACTAGGCCTCATAATTAGGTTCCGTCTAAGCGTCTGGTCTCAATATAATCCCATATAATTTAAATAAAATTTAAATGGAACTTCTAGGACATTAGAATAATAATAAAGTTCCTTCTTGATTCATCTAATGATTAGAAAAACTACAATGATAAAAAATGCTCTATGTTTTATGTAATATAAGTATGGAGACATCATTTTTATGATTTATAAATCATAAAATTATTTTTCAGTCTCTAAATACACAGTTTTAATCAATGTTACTTTTTATTTTTTCTATCCAATTTCTTCATTTTAGTTTAAAATGTTTATTTGTGTTTTATTAATAATATCTCCTAAGAGTGTGAAACTTGGGTTTCTTAAGTTACCATTCAATGAGAACTATAATGACAGAAGTGATATATATATCCAAATATATTTTGGGTTTTTACCACTAAATGAAATTTTCCAAAACCACATCCACATTTTGTACCTAGATAGGGATATATTTTATAATATAAATGAAACTCCATTATTTTCCATAGCATTGTTTGTTTTCCTATAAATTTTATTTTCATAACGGTTTTGACTAAATTGTCTGAAATCCACATTTCCCAAAAATGAATAAAATTTATCCTATTACCAAATATAATTACATCAAAATTTTCATTCATGAATAATATACCATAATAGTAAAATATTAATATTTAACATACTTTAGAGAACCATAATGGTTTACATAATTTAGAAGCATGGATATATAAAAAAATGATACATTAACAATCTTCATCATTTCCTATCACATTATTCACATCTAGAACCATTATTAGACATATCATATATAAAGCTTTTCAACATAACACATGGAAGGGACATATAATTAATATTAAGCTCAAAAAATATATATGAGTAATTATAGGAGATATCAATGAATGATATTATGTTTGAATAAGATATGAATAATGGTTTGAGAACATGATCAAATGTTAAAATATTTATTCTTAATTAGTCAAAGCTTTGTAAACATGATTCATGGAATATATTTGAATCAATAAAAATAAATAAGATATTTTACTAGAAAATTATTAATATTTAATCATGATCCATAGGAACATATCGTAAGAATAAGATAACCTTTTATAGACACATAATCATGGAAAAAAATTCTTTAGTAATAGTTCACTCTCAAAACAATCTTTTTGTACAAACATATAAAGTGGATATTTTTGCACAATCATTTTTAATATTTTCCTAGGAGAAATATCCTCATGTTAACTCTACCATCTCTTATGATTTTATCAGCTTCATCTTCTCCTATGTGTTTGTAATCTTTTTCATCATTTCCCAATACTTTAGTGGGAAATAATAGACGCAAACATCCTTGGTTTCCAATGTTACCCACCTACTATGGTTTATTAAAAAACATTCTATGAAATAATGATAAACCATTAATATTTTTTTAATAAGACTATAGAAACATTTATGATTCCATTAATTATTAACCCATAGATGTAAAATGAGTTTCATAATTAATTTTTCATCATAAATAATAACAATATTTTCATATAGTATAAAATGTAACATTGGATAATATCTCAATTAAAGCATAAAATACACAAAACAAGGTTTTTATAGATAAAAAGCTAAAAGTTCACTTGGTATTTTTTTTAATGAAATTATCTTTCTTTCTAAAAAATAAATTCTTTGATATCCTCATAGTATCTAGTTACTAGAAAAATATTCCAAATGTAGTAGATATAATTTATTCATCATCATTTTTCATTTATATGTTAAAAAATTATCTTCACATATAAATGTTGATACACTAAATTTGACTCCCATTTTATTCCTGAATAATTGACAATAATAATTTTCCTTTTATGATTACGACAAATAAAATCATCCCAAACACATAATGAATGAAAACAATTATCATGTATGTCTTATTTGTTTTATAACAAATACAGTTCTATCATGTTATCTCCTCAAAACAGAACAAGTTGTTATTTGATTCTAATATTATTACAGTCATCATTAATTTTTAACATATAACATTTATGATTAATGTATTATTAAAAAAATATTTATTTATCATATACTATATCATTTTTCAATCATTAAATGAAATATAATTTTGTTAAATCATAATATTGAAATATTTTTTTGGTAATATAAATTATATAATAATTTGTTTCAAATAATGGAATGTAACTTCTCTCAATGTCAGGATTACAATATATCTAGATGATGTCATAGTTATACTCTATAAACAAATTGGAAATTAAATTACATACACTAATTTTTCTAAATTTAAATGATTCATGTATTTTGATACAAATGTGACATGAATATTGTATCTAATACCCAAAATTAAAAAAAAACACATTTAATGATTAAGACACATAAATTAGAATCATCAAATTTATTTTTCAATATTTCATTGAAATTTTATTTTCGTTAATTTAATGTCACATGATGATAAAATAGAATCATATTGGTTAATCACCCAACTTGTATTTGGTTTTTTATAATAATATCATGAAGGTTACGTGGGAGATGTTCATGCGATTCGATTTTCCTCATTTACTTGTTATTATTCACCATAATAACTAAATAGTTTACATTCATGATGTTCACATCTTCTTAGAGAACCTTATAAAAAATATAGAATGAATTTATCCACTGTCTTAATTTTATATCTCACAAAAAAATTATGTAATTGGGTTATAAATATTTTATAATGAGATGTATTGGAAGAACATGATTCCACTTGAATTATAATTATTCTAATTGATCATTTTATGAAATCATATAGAGTTCATGAGGACCAGTGAATATTACATCATTCAATTCAAATCTGTCCTGCAAAATGATACACCTTTTCAGTTAATACACCATATTATCCTAAAAAACATAGCGATCAGACAACATGGTATACGTATTCATGTATTTTTTTTGTCAGTACTTAAGGAATATTAATTATAACAATATTATTTAAATATAAAATTTATTATCCATGAGTACATTATAATATTTATATTCACCCTAAATTACTTCTGGAGGAGGATCTTTAGGTAGTGTCCATGAAAATTCATTTCATATCATACTACTATGAATAATAACCTATATAACTCATAGAATTTATTATCCATAAGGGAATTTTCATCTTCCAGTACTAACCATAGTGTTTTTGTGGTATCACTCTCCATTTTTCTACAAAAGTAATCTTTGTAGATTAGTAATGTTACCTAGAGTTCTGATTTCCAAATTATATTTTTATTAATATTAAATATGTCTCATTATTATATTCAATTCTTATTATCTTTAAATATATATAGTTGGAACAATCAGTTTCATGAGTATCATTGTGTGAACGGACCCTTAAATCTCACTTCATAACATAATATATGACATAAACACTACTCCACGTTTAGATTATTCAATTTTCACTATCCAATAACATAATGTCACATCTCAATAATCTTCTGAATATATTCTATCTCATAAGAATCCTAAATATTATTAACATAATACATACATCTAAAATTACACAATGCCTGCATTGCCTATATCATTGATACATTTTGTTAATGCAACCCTTTACACATTATAGAATACCATTATTGGAAGAGGAACCCTCAAATATGGATGATAAGAACCCTGATATATGGTTTAGTTATAACTTATATAATGGAAGGAATTTAAGAACATATATTTACCTTAAGGGTTTTGATATTTTTTCTATCAACTAAAATCTAAATATATTTATCATTAATGTTACCATGTGATCTTGATCCCAATTTAAAAATGAATAAATAAAATACATTCATCACGCATGTTCATTTATGTTATATATATAAAATTGTTATTTATCCAATATAATCGTGTATTATCCCCAGAACTGAAAATTCTAAAAAAATTAATAATAAATGAGATGATAAATCAGTTCATTTCAGATTAATTTTGATAGTTCTTGTCACATGAAATATCTTATGAGGCTTGACTAAATATTATTCAATAATAGTTACGATGAACTATTTTTTGTATCTCTCTCTGGAATCATAGTATAAATCCTAATATATATATATATATATATATATAATATGTAAATTGAACTCATTTTTCTTTTCAAAAATCAGTTTTATCTAATATCGATCATTTAATAATTGTTCAAACTCATATTGAAATATCACCAATGGATTTAGGACTATATTTAATTTCATTGTTATAATTTCGTAATCATTTATTGAATTATATATATAATAATTGAAAAAACATTTCATGGTAAAAACATTTAGTAATCATGTAAAATAATGAAGTAGTAAGTGTGAAATTGCATGACCCTGGGGAAAATACCTAATCTATATATTTTATTATCAAGAAAGAACCAACTTAGGGGACCTCTGTATTGTTAACATGGACAATAAAATAATAAAGTTCACTATTTTACAATATTCATATGTTCTCATAATGGAATCAATATCTTTATGATGAAAAACTAGTAAGTGTGAAATATTTGTGGTCCTATCATGAAATTACTTTGATCTGATTAGTATGAAACCTTTTTGTATAAGAATAGGGGCATATGAGAATGTAGTAATAGGCGGGGAGCTCAAAAATCATTCTATTAAATGTACCACTCACAGAATTGTCTTAAATATTTTCTATTTTTTTTATATTCATTATTTTATCTTATGATCATTAAGAATATAAACCATTAATATTTAACAAAAAATAGTTTAAATTTATTAATTAAATAGTTATAATCACAAAAAATTCTATTCTTGTACATGTACCATAAAATCGATGCTACAAAATTAAAATGGGAGTTATTGTCATTAGTCATCCTCATAAAATATTTTATGTAAAAATAAATAAATAATATTCAGTTGAAAAAAAATATAATATTAAATTATTCTAAATTAAATATCTTCTAAATATCATGAGAAATAAATTCAATTTATATTATTATAATAATTTATTAAATAATTTATTTAATATAGTTTTGATCATTCCAACTTGGATGTTCCTCATCCACCGCACATTGGTCCCAATTTAGACTGAACCCCTTTTCATATAATGTTACAGAACATGATAATACTATTTTTCTATAATCCTTTAGGACCATATATTTATATTTGCTTGTCATAATCATGAAATAAAAGTAGTAACTAGTAAAAAATAATGGACCCCAAATAGATATTGATAATACATAGAAATGACTACATTCTGTGAACTCTTGATGTGTAATATAATCTATTTTTAACATGATATATTATAATTACAGTTACATACTTTGTTTCATTATCCATTTTTAAATCTGAAAAACATATTTACTACATTGTTGTTATTTCCTTAAAAAAATATGTCCATGGATTTACTAATGTAATTATTATCCCAATCAAGTATACAATGATATATTATACCATTATAATGTGAGAAATAATATCATTACCATTCCATCAAAGTAATTACATCAATTACACACCACGTACATACTACTCCATCACATAAATAAAATGTAACAAATTTCAACTTGCACAAAAATTGAGTAATAAAATGGTACACATTAATAATGATGAAAATTAGTTACACCAATACATGTACTCATAGATAAGAAAACCAAATGAAATATAAAATACATAACCATGGCATGGTTCGGTTCTTGTAATATCTTCTACTCGAGAGAACCATGTAATAACATTATGAGAATAATTATAAACAATTATGATCCCCAAAAATTTATCGTATAAAATCATATATGACATATTTGTATATCATATAAATACAATATTAAATCTGTTTATGATTATCCTCTTGTTCGCTTGAGCCTCTCACGATTTTTGGGAAGTATTATATCCTTTTTACATGATATGTAATCTATATACATTACCATATTAATATTGTACAATAGTTTAATAGAACTATTATGGTTAGACTAATTTTATCCATTTTATTTTTAAAAATGACATTGTAATGGAAAATTAATAGTCAAGATGATTCAAGGAACCACATTTTCACAATATATGTGTAAATTTTAATATTAATTTGAGCATATGAAATTTCTTCATTCATTTTTTCTATTGGGAATTTACTTATATTATATTTCTTTGACATTATTAAATGATGTATTTTATATGATTAACTTATTAAATAACATGAAAATATTATTTTAAGGTGATATTTTTTGTTTAGTGATTTTAGAGAGATTAATTTTGAGGTATGAATAATTCATGATATTATAAATCAATGTTTTATTTCACCTATACTAATCATGACTTCTCACATTTTTATTTATCCATGATATTACTGATTACTTATGATTTTTTAAGTTATTACATTTTACTTTTTTCAATTTTACCACTACCTAAAAAATCATTAATCTACTATTTTTTTATAGTAGAATTCATTATAAAATCATTATTCTATCATGACTTTTGGTTGTTATTTTCATATTGTTATAAAATAATCCCTTTGACACAAAAATTCATCCCTGTATGCTCAAAAAAAATTTATTCAATAGGATAAGATAGGATATATGTTTTTTGATATCCAATCAAAAATCATAATTTTACATTATTTTCAGGAATGGTTTCCCATTTCATTCGTAGTGTATAAATAATAATTAAAACATTCCCAACCAAAAAAAATATGCTGTCGAAAATTTTTATAGCATGATTATCTGGAAGTACTAGAAAAATATATTCATTGTTTTTTGAGCATAAAATAATCTTTTATTTTTCTATTTAAAAGATGTTAAATTTTTTTTGGTCTTTTATTTTTTATATATTGTAATTGTTCTTATTTTTAAGTGCTTTGAGGATATTTGTGTTTTAATTTTGTGTTGAAATAATTGTTATTGAAATTTACTAGAAATAAAATTTATTAAATTATTGACTATGTTAGTCAGGATCAAAAATATTGAATGATTTTCCCATTTTATAGTTTTTATGGTCATTCAACATAGAAGTGTCCCTATAACCACCATGTATAAAATATAATTTGAAGAAAATAAAAAAAATATAATGGATAAAAACATTAACATCACTTTACATTGGAAAACATGTTAATTGATATTATATCTATGATGGATGAAATTCATTAATTTCATATTATATTCTTGGAAAAATTAAATTCAAATTTTGAAAAAATGTCGAAATAACATGATATGCGTTATAATAAATTATAACCAGAATACAATGATTTTTCTACTAAGCAATTTAATAAATGATTAAAATAAATTTATCGAGTTTGATATAACCCTATATAATCATAATATATTTGAAAATATCTGTATATGTTTTAATCCCGAGGAGTGAAAAATATGTCAAAAAAATTTGATATGCAAGAAGTGAAATATCCCTATTTTTTTAAAATAATCCTGAAAAGATTTAATTTTGCAATATTTATTAATTAGTGGACACTAAAGATTAAGAAAAAAACAAAAAATTCTTTATCATATAAAACCCATTTAACCTATGTTTCAAAAATGTTGAGTGATATGATAGATCCTGATGATGGGTGATTTGAGAATCACTAAAACAAAATAAATATTTTGAGCATTGTAATTATGAATTTCCTTCTGAAAATGATGATCCATTTTTTTGATAGTTTGAAAAAAAATCATCTAGATCATGAAACATTGGATGACTATACAATAATAAAATAATAATGAACATTCATCTCGTGATGGTATCTATAGTTATAATTCCCCATCCTAAAACTATTCAATAGTGTTCCTATGAGTGTGAGACATGACCATATGAATTATTCTCTGTAATATATGGGATTGAAACTAGAAATGAAGATATACGGTGTTATAGTGGGGGGACTCTACCCTCATATTAGAGAGAGAAATCACATCATAAATAACCATTTTAAATCCATCATATATAATCAAAATGTGTGTATCCATTAAACACGAATCATGATATAGTATATGAAATGTGGAATCATAAATTCATACATCCCAATTAATCAATCATTCTTGCAACCATATATAAAAATAAATAAATTAATTAAAATACATTAATCCATTATTACCATCCTTAATCCTCATCTCATCTATCTTCTAGAGACATTCATGCAATCCAATTGAATTATACAATATAGGACATCTTCTTTACATAAACTACTATAAAATGTTGTATTCTTTAGTAAGCTTGTTCCTTAACCACACATGTATGGATGGATTAAAACATAGTTTGATTACCCGATAATTAACCGTAACATAAAAATTTAATCTATTTTATTACCATGTAATATAATCGTAATGTTTATAAATAAGTTTAGAAGAGTAATATGATAATCATTATTGATCATTAGTTATACGGTAATAAACACAATAAACCAATTTTTTTCACTAATGCCAGATGTCTCTAATAATCAATATAATCATCAAGGGATATATTTCCAAACACCAGATTTCATTAAAATTAACACATGTAGTATAAAAAAATATCATAAGAATCATTCATTGAATTTCATAATATTAGGTGAAATCTCCAACCCTAAAGAATTATCCCATTCATATTATAGAACGATGATCAATGAAAAAATCCTAAAGAGTTTCCCAGGAATCTCATCATATTATTACTCATCAACATATCATATGAATTATCCCAAATATAAAATATAACTTGTATAAATAATGATATATTATGAAGTATCCAAGGACTAGGTTCAAATTCAGAGGTCAATATCCATATCTGAAACACATCATAGAATTCACATATGTTTTCTAGGGTTCATAATCTAGATGGAAACATCACACATATATAAATAATCATGGGGTTTATTCTTAAAATAAATCTGTCAGACATAACCAAGGCCAATCTATCATATTAATGAACAATCCTTGTCATTGTAGAAATATAAATATCACACAAATTATTTCATGTTCTAAGTTGAAACCAAATATCAATGATACCATCCCTCTTTGAATATACAACTCAATGGATTACGAAAATCTAGGAAAACCACCATGTTTCCCTAGGCCATACAATAATTCAAAAACAATATAATAACTCATCTATCTATGTCACATCTCTCGAGACAATATTGTAACATAGATATCATAGTTTCTCTCAGGAGAATCATAATAATTTCAATCCCTCATTGATCTCCAAGGAAATTTGTTACCATCATCACACTATAATAATGAGAAAATATTTATCTCCATTCCCAAGTCGTAGGTCTATATTCTGCAATGAAACCAATTAATAAACCCACCTAGAATACACAAACATGATAACTCAAATATAATTATTTTAGGAACACGCATCCCACAATATAATCAACAATACAAAAGGAAAATAATATATATCATGGTTGCATCATGTCTTATATATGAAAAACATCCTTATGTGGATACTCTATTCAATGATGTGGTTTTCAAGGGCACATATACAAGTGTAAGAACATTAATTCATTTAATTTAATTTTTACCATTATAAGGACATTCATCTAAGGGAATATATTTTTTGATAATTCCCTTGACCATCTATAGTTGATGCACAAAAATAATTCTAAAGGGTATTTAAGGGACCTTGACTCTTGTTTCTATCATATTAAATTTTATATGGAAGAATAAATTCATTTAAAAAAGATTCGGATCTCCAAATTTGGTGAGGTTGAATATCAGTAGTACCTCCATTGATCATGTGTGGAATAGTAATTTTGACAGATTAAGGTCTCATAGAGGAAATCCAAAGTCATCTTATGTCCCCATGAATAATTATTTGGCTTTTGAATGAATAAGTTAAAAAAACACAACTTACCATATAAATATTTTCAATTTTGGTTTTTCATAACCCATATATAAGATAAAAAAACAAAAATTTTCCAAAATAGATATTTTACTATAAATATGAAATATTAGGGACCAAATTTGGTACTTTGGAGAAGTCTAATAGGAACTCAGATACCACTTTTCCCATATCTTATATCCTAACATAGTTATCCTTTTTTCTTATGTATATGAGAATTAATTAACCAAATAGATTTATTATTTCATCCAAATGCTCCACATTTTATGAATGCATTTTGGAAATCACATTTATCATACTTTCTTACAATTAGGGTGAAGTTTATTCATTAAGATATATATCACTGCACAATTCGTAAAATTAAATTGAAGGAGGAAATTGATGAAAAAGTTAATGCATGAGAAAATGTTATTAATTTTTAAATGAAATGTGAATAAGACTCATTCGATGAATCAAAATAACTGTGGAATGAAAAATATTTTAATTAATAAGACACATTTAATGAGAAATATCCTTTAACAAAAGAATTATCAATTTGAGAAGAAGACTCATTAATAAAATATGACCCATAAATCAAAGTGGTATTAAGGATAAAATATGTCTCTTTGAATGAATAAAACTCATTTAGTATAGAATATTCATCAAGAAAATAATAATCCCTAAGGCAAGAAGACTCGTTGATAGAAGAAGCTTCAATAAATGAAGAACACTAAATTCATATCCCTTAATTTGGAGAATCCAGGTACACATTTTCCCCCTCACTTGGGTGGTATGTGGTATTCCTTTAACAATTGTCATAGTAAACCAAAGCCTTGGAATATCCCCCACTAGGATGTAGAAAGACAACCACCTATAATTTTATAAACTCTTCACCCTCACAATGGAAAATCAACATCTCCAATTCCCTTTATAGGATACCAATAACACCCTCACCTAAATTGTAGAGAATAAATTTTAACAAGTATTCTAAAGGTTCCATGAATTATCCGGGTGTCCACTACTGACACTAGATATACAAGTATTGTGAACACTCGATAATTTACAACCCATTAAAATATATATTCCTCAAATAATATTATACACATTCTGGTCATCCCTAGATGATAGGTTCCATATAGTATTTTCAATCATGCATTCACATGATAATGAGGGTACCCCTAATAGGGACATCAACGAATCGATTCATGAATCATGAACTACTACATGGTAGAAAATATTCTAAGCCTTATTATCCTTGGAACATGGGGTATATCTTACCCTAATAACTATACAAATTCAGGATTCATTCTTAGGTATAAGACCTGTGATGGTTACCATTGGGTATTTCATCAACATGAATCATATGAGATCTCAGAATATCACATCAGAGTTGCATATGTTCTTACCTAATCCATAGTCATGATATCATAACTCTTATATAGTGAACGGTTCTCAAACTATGTTTTATACCAAACCATGGAATCGTCATTGGAATCACCTAGGTCCACCCAATAATCCACTATCCCAGAGGTAAGTACCAATAAATTTACCCCAATAAATCCTAATATTTATCCACATTCATGATACGTAAATCCCTAAATAATGTTATTATAATACATGGAATATATAATTTTCACCTAAATAGAATATCCATGTGATAACATCATTTCCACATGCCATTAAACAACAACATATAGTCATGCCACATGACCTTAAACTATGTCACTCAAAATATGTCAATATTGATTCATGTTAACTATGATACATTAGATATATATATGATTTTTATTCTCAATATTATCCAATATACATATCAACCCCATGGGAACATTTTCATCATGAAGTCACTCGTGCCCTTCCAGACCGAGCCATATTTCCAATAGGCCCATGACACAATTCACCAAGGAAAGTTTTACTGGAGATCATTCACAATTAGTATATTTTCATGGTGAGACCATATCAATAAGAGTGGGACATATATTCACCAGAAAAACGATCCACATATCCATTCAGGTCATATTAATCTAATACAAACCCATCTAAATTTTGTCTTGTATTCCTTGAGGATAACTAGAAAGGTGCTACTCATATATAAGTACCACAGAGAAAAATGTTGGGAATACACCTCCAAAAAATCCTTTCTATTCAGGGTTCATATACTTTTAAATGGTCATAATCTCATTAATTTACATATTATATCTTGTACCACTAAGTAAAACTATACAAATCGGGACTTGATTCCCTTTATATAATTTTTTCGGAAGATCCTTTAAAATATTGATGCCAACTAAAATCTTCTTCCACCATCCTAGGTGATGATAAAATCTAGACATTCCTATAATGATTATTTAAAAAATAATTTATGAAATTAATAGATGAATGATCGAGAACCTATAACACATGTGATTTCTAAAAAATAGTTTATTTTGATTAGATTTTTGGAATATGAGTAACCTACTCCCACATGGATTTTGGAGGATTCATAATGAAACATAAATCTATATGAAATTCCTAGAGTAGGAAACAATTCCCCCTAAATAAGTGAGGATGAGGTAGAACTCCAAAAATTTCATCCAACACACATACAATGATTTCATTGGTAATTTCACAATGACATAATGTTATCAAAATGTAGGAATTAATAGAATCAGTTTTTTTTGAAATTTGTATTGGAGGATTCCTATAAAAACATAAATTGGGAATCCTTTTTTAATCACATTATCATGATCAATATTTTCCTAAAAAGTGCTGGATGAATTTTAATTATGTTTTTTTAAGAAATGATTGATAAATTCATTGTGAATCATTAAATAATCATAGATAATTGAGCATCCAAATGAATTGGGCCCTTTTGTTTAATGTACATTATGCAATCAAACCAAACATAAATACTTTAACAGTGATATCAATTGGTTGAATTTTTTCCCATGGAATTACAAAGATTGGTGTTCATGTTCATAATGTTCATTGGTATCAGATACACTTATAAACACCCCCATCAATATAATATGAAGAAATATTTATAATTTTTTTATTCCTATACTATAATCAATTTTTAGGGTTCAAAAAATAGAAGGATATGTAACCTACCAAATTCTTCCTAAACTCTGTGTAAAATAAAATTGTGAGGGAATATAATTAAGGTAGTTTTGTTCCATCCATAGTGGTTATACATGATAACACAAAATAAATCAACCACTATAGAATGTCATGGTAAAGGAGATCCATGATTGGGCTAGTGGAACTAATCACCACCTTAGCTTCTTAGAGATCTTATACAAAGAGTGTGGAAATAAGTACCTCATATCTCTTCGGGTATAAGACATAGTTGTTAAATACGACCTCAATATTCCTTAGTATTCAACTAGGAGTGTTTCTATTTCTCTACATCACTACCAAAAATAACGTGTGACCCCATTTCTCTTTTGATTCAGAATTTATTTTACCCATGAGATCCCTAACCCACCAATATAGTCCCGAGCTCCCATTAGGTGGTCTTATTGTGGACCAAAAAATAAGGTCACTAGTAATAAGCATATACCCAAATTACAAATGATTATACTCATCAACACATGTTAGGGGAATATTTTCTCCATCAACTATTTCATATCATCTAATCTGACTAGTTAA
The DNA here is from genome assembly GCA_963277665.1 of Viscum album. Taxonomy (NCBI): domain Eukaryota; kingdom Viridiplantae; phylum Streptophyta; class Magnoliopsida; order Santalales; family Viscaceae; genus Viscum; species Viscum album. The sequence continues at coordinate 2,029,942,368 of OY728130.1, forward strand.
AACTTTCGGAATGAAGATAATATTACTTTATCTCAATATTAACCAACATAAAATCCCATATTTCAACCATTAAATATAAATTAAATAGAAATATCCTTATAGTTAAATGGGGATAGTATTGGTAACATATCTCCACTCTCATCCATGAATGGGATGATATTCAAATTCCTTTTATAAAACTCATTGACTCATATTAGAAACAATGGATGAATAAAATAATGTAAATGTACACATCCTATTGTTACATATTTGTATCATAACAATGAATGTTTAATTTTATATTCTTAATCTATTAGAGGGATCCTTAAATTAGTCCAACACCCATACATTTTCCAATATGTAATAAATATATTAGTGCACCTCGTTAGCTGCTCATGCGAGGGATCATTACTTGGATAACCTTTAGGTTCAAGATCATCATATTTTTACCAATAAAAATTTGTGGGATCATATTCCCACATTAGTCAAGTAGTTATGATATTATATTAAGGAAGGTTATTAGAGGTAAGTACATAACCCTATTCTCTTTCAATATGAGGAAGACTAACAACATATATTAGTATCTTATGGAAGGCATGAATATATCACTTATTGGAATAAAACCCCAATATAATATTCTAGTGGAAAAAAGGACTCGACCCATATTTCAATCCACTGATAACAAGATTTCATCTAGCTCTAATGATGACATGGTAGTATTCCATAGTGACTCATATCCATGTAATTCACCAATATTCTTTAAAATTAACTTCTAAAATACAATCTCTCTATAGGGATAAAACAACACACAATCTGGTGAAAATACCTATATTTGTCTCTATTGTTGTCCTTATAGACATAACATTCATTTCTAAGGGTGTAAAATAGTCATCTGACTCTCCCAGAATATAATTGTAGCATCTTCCATGAACATCCTCATCATGATATACTGATCAAAAGTTCAATAGGTCCCCCCCTAAAAAAACCTATTACAGTGTTATATGAAGTTGAAACACAAATATTGAAAATGAATTCTATTCTAATTGTTCATTATTAGAAACTCCATATTATGGATTAAAGAACATTATTCAACCTCCATTCGATATCACTAATTTATACAAAAATTATCCTACCCATAGAATCTATTATCATCGCCAAAATGGTTCTCTGTGTGGTGATATTTAATTATGATTGGTAGTTCCTCCGATATTTTTGTTTCATCACAAACCCCCTCATTCGATGTTGTTGTCAAATAACATAGGTTAGTTACCTTCACATAGAATACTCCATCTATATTATTTAATATTCATAAAAAAAACTAGATAAGGAAATAGACTTTGTTCAAACATCCCACACATATTGTTTAACGTAGATTATTCAAAGGGTCCTCATTATACTGACCCATTTAATATAAAATTTTTATAAAACATCCATGTAAATCCATTCATATGGAATAAGTATCCACCATAAATGATGATTATGATATGGATATATGGAAAAATTTTGTTATGATAACCAACGGATTATATTTATCACCATTAGAACTCCCTGAAAAAAGATCATGTTTATATTTAAAGAGGAGTGTAAATGATTCTTTAAATTAATATTATGTGAAACAATTAAATTAATAAAGGATATAAATGTTCCTTATTATATGTATGAAAATCATCTCCAAGTAGTGCACAAGTTATTTTGTCAAATTCAAATTTATTCTTTCTTTGAAACTCATATTCCATGTTCCGAGAAACACATCAATAACCTATAATATGATTTTCTAAAATCACAATTATAATTTCAAATATGATTAAAGATTCCCTTTCCGACATGTATATTCTATTATGGTGAATATGTGGATAATTTCATATTTCTATTATCATAGTATAATAGTTTCCACAAAAGAGTGAATCCAATAATTTTATTACAATAAGAGAGGCTTTGGGTCCATGTAGAGCTTATTCAAAATATATTGTCCAAAAAATCAAAGCATATTCAAATGGATTTTCCCATAAAAGGTTTTTCGAGCCACAAAAAAATGTATCACTAGAAACACATTAGATAAAGGAATAACTGTTCATCAACATTCATCCATATGGTGATCAAAGGATTACATTATGAATTAGTGTTACACAAAGCCCATCCCATTTCAATGAAAAAATAAGGTCACTACATTAGAAATCAATTTGGTAGTGGTCTATGAGTAGCACCATCCATCTGGGAGGAAGGAATTTCTATTACCATCGTAGGGTCATTGTATTGTCAATAAAATAAGCTAGTGGTTATTTAAGGTTTCAATAATACACATCTCTTGGGTATATAGTTATTTTACCCCCTCTTTTATAGATGACAATGTTTCTCATGTCGGGATGTGACCAAAAATAGCTAGTACCCCCACCATTTCTATCATTAAATGAATTAAAACTATTAATAATGGAATAATAAATAAGTATGGTTTGGGAATCACTCGTGATCAACACCCATAGATGAATACATGGATAACTTATGATATATGATAATAATCCCCATAGGGTGCATAAGATAAAACGTTCTTCTAAGAAAGGGTTCCCACATGAGGACCCCATTTTTCTATTCAAGGAGCTATGGGTAATGAGTGTCTTCCTATCACTCATATGATGATGAAATTATTCATACTACCCAATAAAAATCATTAAATGTAATCAATTATAATCAAATAGTGGTTTTAATCTGACACATTGACTTTGATGAGCACAATAAAGGATGGGTTTCCCAAGATATTATTTACATTTAAAAATTTACTGATCGATTGAACATATAAACTTATAGGTTAAACTAGAATATAAAAACTTCAAATATACTATTTTTTATCCCTTAACTCACTTAATTTAATGAAAATGGAATTCAATGGACATATCATAATATCCCCCAAATGGGTTAAATTCGTTTATACTAAAGAGGATATAGAACAATTCAAGGTATGGATATGAAATTTGAAATGAATCAATGATGAGTTACTTATGGGATGTATTTTATCTAATTAAAAAAATTCATGTCAAGGAAAATGTTTCTCCTCCATGATAGAAAAATGGGGTAACTCATCCCAAAATAGTAGATTCAAATCGTTAGTTTGTATTTGGATCAATACTTTTCTTCTACATAAACGAACCAATCATCTAGGGCTCGATCCAAATAATATTTCATATAGACATCATCATATCTATAGATTATATAATTGAAAAAATTTGTGCTATAGAAGAATTAAATAGTTTATTGTGTAATGATAGGAAACAATTATCCAACTGGGTAAATTCCACTCTTGCTCTACCCTAATTTGGGAATCCCATATTCCAACTCTTATTTTGAATATGGCATCCAAAATAGTAATAATTTTTTTATTAATGTTTTATCATCATAAAAGTTATCATTTTTATTCAATGAAAAATTTTACAAGCCAAAAAAGGCCCCCGGGACCTATGGAGGCCTATAATAATGTAAGCCATGGGAACACATGATTATTACATGGTGAAAAAACTCAGACACATTATTAAAATTTTGGATTTGAGGGAAGACTTCATCTAGTGAATCTGTTTCCTATCCAAGACTATCATAGGCACGAAGGAAAGTCACAATTAGTTCTATAATAATTAAACCATATTCCTAAGAATTCAATGGTAATTTAACTCTTGAATTTAAAATATCATGAAAATGATTGGTTTTTAGACATTAATTTCTAAAGGAAGGGTTTTACCTACTCTTTGTATAGGAATCTCTTATAGTAGAATCTACTAGAGATATAAATGGGGAATATCATTTATGAATTTCAAACACTATTATTTCTATTTATATAGATATGTAAATTCTGGGATTTTTTTTCATGGAAAAAATATATTGGATTCAATTAGGATTACAAAAACAAATCCATAACCTATAGCTTCTAGTCATGAGACAAGTTTTGGAAAAGAATAAATTTACACTATCAAACTAAAACTATCACCAAGAAAACCATGAAACCCAGAATATATATATATCACATAATCTCTAATGTGGATTTTTAACAGCAGAAAATCCTTTCCCAACCAAAATAGGGGATAGTTTAAGGTCCCCCATTATATAAGGATGAATGAAAGAAAGCCTGCTATTTCTAAAAACAGTAGGTTCTCAACTACTTAGTCCCATCCAAGGTAAATTAACTCTTCAATCATCTTATGTATTTGAAAATTGATGATGTTTTAATCAGGGGTCATGCTAACTATTTCCATTTCCATAAAATATTTAACCACATCCTTGAAGACTCTTTCATATGTAAGGACATACTTTAAAAAACAATTGATTCTGAATATGTAAAATTGAGAAAAATTATAGACTAAATTGATTATGAATCCATAACACCAAAAATAGATGATGATGAAAGGAAGGAAGTACTAGATATGTGCTAATGGAATTTCAATTCTTGAATGACATGAAACACATCAATTGGTACATACTACTCCCATGACACAACTAGAAAAACATATTGTGGCACCAATTACCCATGCATTATCTAATTAAAAATCCTTTAAAAATTATTCTATAGTGAATCAAAATATATAGATTCAGTATATAGTGAATAAAGAGATTATTTTACTAAATCTCAAAGATGTTCCAACACTAGTGAATTATCATCCACAAAATTTTTTTGTATGGGAACTCCAATATCAAAAAGAACTATCATTAGGGAAAGTGTAACCTACTGGCTGTATCAGTTTCATTCACTTATAAAATAACTTATTGGATGAAGAATATTCATACAAACCCTATTTAACACACATAATTCATGTGATGGAGTATGATGATTCAAAGTCTATGTGTAATGGAGAATAGATAGGTGTATAGTGTGATTTTATTCCATTAATGTCACTATTTAAGATAAATATATAGTCAAGATTCATGAATAATAATTTGAGTGATCCTAGAATAAAAATTGATATACATTTGAATCCTCCAGGTTTTTTTCAAAACATATTATATTAGAAGATCATTTGCAATGTGTGTTAATTTCAAATCACCATAGGATTATTGGTAGTCCTATTCAACCCAACTGACTAGTGACAAGCAAGCCTTTATGATCTTGCTAGTAAAAGGGAAATCGTTTCTAAATGCTGATTAATCATAGTTTCATCTTATGTAATAACCCCAGATTCGTTAGTTCCATCCCCTAGTGTAAATGTATGATATCCTGAAATAGTTGGATGGAATCCCAATTGTTTATGAAACACACACTTTAACATTTAAAATGTCATAGGGAATCTCTAATTAGGGCCCATAAAACTTCATAGTGTATGAGGATAAATTTATTATGAATGTGGATTATTTTTTTGATACTACCAAGACAGATGGATATACAATTATCTTATTCAAATTTAATCATTAAGAGTCCTCCATCCCATGAATCATCATCAACCTTCTTGTATCAAGAAAACATGATAATGTCAATATTCAAATATCCTTGTTTAATAATGGATTTACGATTAATATCATTCTAGTCCAAACACATTTATGATTATTTTATGGATATGATTACATTTCTCATGAGAAATTGTCATTCAAGGGTATTAAAAATCATTATAGATACCATGTTGAAGGATCAAACTCAAATGTAAATTCATTTTTGTTTTATATAATTCTAATTTTATGATTTTTAGAATGAATTAAAATTTATTTTCCTTTTCTAGAGGCCATTGATTTATATGAAACCAATAGTATCATAAAAAAACCATCAATGTTTATTGTACCTAATTAATTGATTGGATTTAGAAATATGTGGGGATAATACCTTAATTTAATCTTGTTAATCCCAATAGTATACATAATAAATCTATAATAGAGAATTAGAATAATAGATTATAGGGGATGATATTAAATTCCCTCATCTCAATTATTTTAGAACCACCCTAAAAATCATCAAATGTGGAATTGACTAGGATTAATAATTTCATATCAGTTTGATCAAGGTGAAAAATAAATCTTGATGCAGTCTTTAATTTTAAATGAAACTTTATTCCCAAATTTATATGATGAAATTAATTCCAACTAAATAACGTGTAACATATGGTGGTAATGGTTTATCCATTGGAGATTACTACGTAGGTGATAGTACCTTTGCCAAAAATTCCCCTTTTTCATATATGTGGTCTAAGAAGACCAATACACCAACATTAGGATTGAATGATACATCAACATCAGTATTTGAATCTATTGATTCCATAATATTATTTTCCAAACACTAGGATTCTAGTGTCTCTTGTACTCTCTGTCTTCATAGGAAGCAATGAGATAATAAAAAATTACTCTAATTGTGATTAAATTTCACCAGTATACTCACAACCCAATGATGTATTACAATCATTCACTAAAAATAAATATGTCCCAATATAATAAAATAGATATAAATATACCCTTTCATCTTTTCGACTAGGAAAAATTGAGTTAAATGGAGAGGAATAAGATAAAATTATAAATACCCATCCAAAATTTTTAGGATTGTGTCTTTACAACAATCAATTAGCTCATGTGTGTGGATCTCAATGTGAATAGTGATTTGGGACCCACATTCTGTAGTGTAGAAAAATTCAAAGATGTGAAAGAAAAATTCATTTTCCTCTTAACATGGGCTCAAATTTATTTCACTTGGAAATAGATATAAATGATAGGAAAAAATGATAGGTATCACACTACAACATTGGGTAACAAGAAAACCATCATGGATAGGGGAATGAAATGAGAAAAATGAATCAAATAGTTACTAATGAAGTAGATTCTATTATTGAAAAATTAATTATATATATCATTATTTGAGTTTTTATATATCTATAGTGGTTGGAATAAATCATCCACTAGTTTTAAAATAGTCTAATATGAGTCCGTATCAAGTTTATGTACCACAATAGGAATTAATTTCAAACAATATCATAATCTCGATCATTGAATCATTGATTGATGAGACAGATGTGGTCTTTGGGTGAAATAAAATCTCAAAGGCCCCAGATGTTGTGGAATACACATCCCACATATAACCATTATGGGTATACTGATATTAAATAATACAAATCATATTAATGAATACTTTCATAATAACTCAATATTTTATGCATCACAACTCCATGTCTATCATGGGGAAGATCATGGAGTGCTACATGAATGGACCAGTAGTCAAACGTTGAATGAATTTATTCCATATTGTAGACCTTGAAGATACTTATTGAAAGATGTTCCAAAATAAACTGAAATAAAACCACTAAATTAGCTTTCAGGTTAAAATCAGGACAATTTCACATCATCATGGTGAGTTATATCTATATAACAAATAATATTGACATGTCCAAGTAAATTTTCAACATTAAACCACCCAAAAACCTCATATAATTGAGATATATCTTACGGAATCTGTCTTGAATCAGGTGATTTGTCTTCAATATCACTAGTAAATTATTATACATAATCATATTAATAAAAAATGGGTATTTTACTAATCCGATAAAGAATATTAACAATCCATTTATGATATCATGATGTTCATCCTCAGACAGATCTTCCTATTTCTTCCTAATGATATAATAGTCCATTTTATATATTTATTTCCCATTGAGTGTTATCTTGTTGAATCATGGCTGAATGAAATGTTGCGAGTATAGAAAGGTATTTATATTATCTTCTCAATATCATAGTGGACATTGAATATAAAATTTATACTATCAAGAAGAATTATTTGTGACAAAACATCATGACACAATATTTGAGACCCCATATCTAGCATCACATGATCAACTTGGTTTCTAATGTTTACCCACTATAGTATATCCTTATTTTCCCAATTATCACTAGATTTATGGAATGTTGGGAAATAATCCAATATCAGTTAAAAATTTGGACCATTAATATAGTGTTTTCATTAGCATAGATATTATATAATTTTATATGGAGCAACCAAATATTGAGGGTTGGACATTTAATATAGAAACCCTTGATGTTGAAGCCTTCTCTATAAGAAATATTACCTGAAAAAAAGAAATATATTTTAATGTAACTTCTCAAATCCTGAGAGGCACACTGATGGAAAATCCAAAAGACTGTGGGGTTGGAATAAGACTTTTTTTATTTCCCCATCCAAGGAAATTCTTTCATTTTAATTTCTATTGTTAGAAGTATTAAAAAAATTTATATTATAAATACTCGATTTCTAGTTTAGTGTTATCAATAAATACACCTTTATCTATCCTCTTAATGAAATTATATTATAAACTAGTAATTATAAATTAAATGGGTAATATTTCATCATGAAGGATTAGATAATGCCTTTTGATGGCTATGTTTGAGAGATAATGAGGGGGTTGTTTTCATTTATCATATAACTCATTACTAATATTGGAAAAAACATTTGATGATATTATATCTAACGAAACTACCACCTAGGATGACCTATCATGTGAAGATATAGTTTTCTATAATTCCCATCATAGGATTCTATCCTTATTCATTATTAACAACAAACAAGTGATCATTTTTGTAAATACTAATCTAAAAATGAAATCATGGTCTCATCTTGTCACGCCATTATTGAGTTGATATACCAAATATTAAGCTATCTCAGAGAAAAGAAAATTCTCATGGTGTGGCCAAATATCGATCAGGATAATTATTTGGAGGTGAACATTACCCTCTTTAGTGATTCAGATTCCAAAAGTTTCCTCAACAAATAATGTTTTGATAGAATTATTCTAAAAAGAATAAAGGGGAATGATATCCTATTACTAATTCAAGGAGTTCATGTTGGCTTTTGAGGTGTCTAGAAGTTATTGATCGATCACTCTCATCCGATCAGAATACATGTTTATATCTAGCTGTTAATAACCTTCGTCCATGTCGAGGTAGCCAAAAGGTTAATTCATTTTATGAACATTACATAATTTTCAAAACTAACATAATTTTTTTTCACACCACCATGTAGTCATGGTTGTTTTATGTATGGGTAATTGATATCATGGGGCCATATCCCCTAGTTAATATAGAAAGATCAAATTCAGCATTATTTCCTATATATTTTTCACATGTTTTAAGATGTTATAGCAATAAAATATTTCTATACCATTGTTTTTATAAAAATTGTGAATATAAACATCATCATGATATTTAGAATTCCTAACATAATACCAATGGACAATGCCACTAACTTCATGGAATCAGAGTTAACAAGACAGTATTAATATTAAAATATTTTGTATAACAATTCATCCAATTTTAATGAAATAGAATATTTAAATATATTGGACATTAATTATTCCATATCCTATTTTCCAAAAACATTTGTGGAATGAAAAAATATGTTTTGTCTAGAAACATTGACCCATTATTTTTGGGACTGTCAATGTCCAATATACAAATCTACACTGGTGACCCATATTGAATTGTGTAGGGGGATGAAGTAATATTACACATCTAGGTTGAAATTATACCCCTCAATATGGATCGCATAATAAACTCACTAATTTATGAAACTCTAAAAATTTAATTTATGAAATTTAGATATAAAAACGGAAGTGGTAATTCACATTTTTCTATATCCAATTAGATTGGTCTTTCATAAACCATAAAAAAGTAAGTTCTCCTCCACCGTTTCATCTTGGGAGAGATTGTATTGGTTCTTAGAACATTGATGAACTATATGAATAATCCCCATAAACTGGAAATGAAATGGAAGGGTTATTAAATCATACTAAATTTCTATTCAAATAAAAGTATCTTTGGCACCCATGAATGTGGATCATGTCACACCCAAACCAATAGTTGTTTTATATTGAAGTCTCTTTTAAAATATAACACTATTTAACAAATTATGAGCTAGAAGACAATAATTTTTTTACGAAATTCTATTTATTTGATTCTAAACTTCATAGTGTTGGTCACTTATAAAAATAAATTAAACTATATGGAACAAAGTATATATTATTAAATTTTAAATATTAATAATGTCATATATTCTTATACATTAACCAATATGAGATCTAGATCCATGTGTTATCCATGAGAAATATTTTTTCCACATATTCTAGCTAATATCAACATATTCAAACCCCCCATTAATCCATTCCTCGTTACGTTAATCTTCATATAATATGGTCAAATAATTCATGGACATAAAATATTTATTTTTCCATAAAAATGAGGATTTAATCTCTTATTAAAGAACCATATATTTTTTAGGAACATATCTCAATGGTCTACAATTTCTAGTAGACTAGAAATAGTAAAAAATACCCCATATTTCCATATAAACAACATCTGTATAATTAATCTACTAAAATGATATGTTGTAACACTTGGATCATAAATTTTAGAGTGACCATGATTATTAATTACTCTCAAACTCTTGTCTCTACATATAATCAGAACATATTTTTATTTTTCTTACGTGATCTAAGATTAATATAATTCCCCATATGTTCCATATCATGATATTTTACACAATTTAAATAATCTCCCATTTATATCTTATTTCTCCCACCAAAAAAGAATCATGTGGTATCTGAGGTCTAGCAGAATAACTATGATAAACCTGAATGAAGATCAATATAGTAAAAAAATGAAAATCAATAGTGGTCATATTAAATTATACTCCATGTCATAAGGTCTATCATATATTTTTCCTCAAACCACTCAATGAGAAATATTGATGTCATCCCTCACCCTTACACCATTTTTAAATATGTGTAAAATCTCTCAATTGAATTCTCTATAATCAGATAAAATACCCCCAACAATGTACTATTTGTTACTTTATTTCAAATATTATGGTATATATATTTATGATTAGATCTCAAATCCAATGGCTAGTAAAATATCATATCATCAATCAAAGAACACACCTTTTTCTCATCAATTATATAATCCCCTTAACCATGTTTTTATTTCTCAGTAACCCTAACATGAGGTAAACCTAATCCTATCCTCCTGCACAATATATTGATAACTGTTATAGATACATCAAGAACTATATGTGTATTTATTGGAGACCTTATAAGATATGTATTGATTTATAGATCTTTGATATTATGACTAGAAAAAAATTTAGCCCCCCAAATTTCCCATATTAGTCAAATATACATAGGATCCCACAAATGAATATATTGTATAATTATTATTACACTCATATGATATAAAATGATGAAAATATATTTAATATTTGGCCCATTCGCAATTCCCATAATCCCTGTGTTCTTTAGTAATATTTCCTACACCTTCTCTTTAATTTTATAATATTCATATGTAACCAAAGTATGCCAACTAGGTTCTCTTCCATTCATTATAATCAAAATATATTAAAAGGATTTGTAGGAACTATGTGTATTTTTATTCCACTTATCATGGGATAGGTAATGACATATCTATATCTCATAATAGTCCTATCCATTAATTATTTCAACAAAAACTCCATCCTCTTATGCAATACACTAACCAATATAGGAAATTTGGTTTACTTATGTCAGAAATTTGGATAGTTTTGATTACAATTTCAACAAAAAATATTCACTCTTGTGACTAATGAATGAAATCATTTTTCTTTGTAGAATTAGTTTTGTATGGATACAAACCCTTTTAGGGTTTTTAGTGATGCTAGAGCATCCTATATTAGTCCCATCTACAACTACCAAAAAAACACAGCTTATCGGTAACAACCCAAACTATTATCAATAGAAATTACCTTCTTATAATTACTTAATATATTATATATCACATAAAACCACATAAGTAAAACAAAACATACATTATAAATTAATGATGAGTGAAATTAGAGGCTTTTTCAGAAATTAAGAAACTTGTACCAATGTAATAGTAACATGTCTTTTGAAGTGAAAAATGAACTTTAAGAATAGTAAACTAGACAAAACAATATTAACCTCACATAGGGATATATAATAAATTTTAGTAATCCTATAAATGAAAATATTATATATTTATATAATGAAATAAGTAAGTAAATATTTTAATGTTAATAAATTTTTTATTGATATTTTTGGGAAACCTATATAAATACTTACAATTTTATAATTAATATAATGATTTAAAAGAAAAATTATTTTCATAAAATAGTTTCATAAAATAATATTTTTTATCTCATAATTACAATATAATTTTATTAGTCTGTAATTAATTTTTCAAAGTTTTATAAAATGAGCTATAATTTTAAAAATGTTAATTTTCAAATAAATGATTATTTTATTTAAAGATTAAATATTTCATGTTTAGATTTTTTAAATAAATTGGGGGCCATTTTTTAAATATTCCCATCAAAAATTGGTAGGGGTTAATTTTTTGGATTTTTTTAAAATAGTTATTATTTTTTGAATAGTTAAACAAGATAATTTACGCTATAAGTTAAATACATGAATTACAAATTCAAGGACGATGATTAGATGATTTAAAAATAATTATTTTGAATTCACATGCACATGTCACTATAAATAGTCACAAAAATCTACATTATTAATAGTCTTATTCTAATATAGAAAAATAAGAAAAAAATTATCACAACACACCCATTTCTTCTACTATAAATACCACACTCATCACTTATTATCCTCACACATAATTAGACTTGAAGATAATAAAATTTTTACACCATAAATATCCCAATCCTATTAAATTTTTCATATATTCATGGGTCTCATTAAAATACCCAAACCAATTTACATATGGAGGATCTAAAGGAGATGAATCCTAGAGGTAAAATCCTATTTCACTTTCTTTATTTTCATTAAACATTAGTTTCTTTTCCAATACAATCCTTCCCTCAAATTTGTAAAAATGAATGATAAGTACTGTATATTATATATATGATAATATTATTATTTTATTAGAAAACACACCATTATGAGAATTCCATTTTCATTTTATTCTAAAATTATAAATATAATCTGTGAGGTGTTGATTGATCTCCATCATGGACAACAAGATTTAATTTTTCTTTAGTGCCTTTAAGGATTAAAATAAATACATTATATTTTTTGGAAATGATTTAAAAATTTATCTTATGACCCCTTTAATGTTATGAAATTATCATTTATATACAATAATGAATAATAATAGAAAAGTTGTTTGTGATGATAAAAAAACCACAAATATAATCTAAGTGATTATCACTAATATATTATCTAATGATTGATTCTCAACCTAAATAATCAAATGACTAATATGGCCATTTAATCTTCTATATATTCATTCATAACATTTAACTTCAATTATGGATTTCTATTCTAATTTTACATGATCTCTCATAAACTCATTATAAGTGAACCAATCATGAAAATTGCTGAAATGAATTATTCTAAACAATTAAACTTTATCTTATAACTCATCAAAGATTCCATAAATAAACATAAAAAAATTATAATGATGATTTTTTTTAAAATGAATAAAATTAATTTATTAATGGATTAAATTTTATTATCCAATACATTTAGATAATGTGCAGAACACTTCCAGAAATAAGGTAAGGGAATCATTAAAACATCCATTTTTTCATCACGTTATTCTTAATCTATCTTTATTTAATTTTAATTACTAATTATTCGTATATACTCCTCCTAATTTTTTCGGTATATTCCAATAATTTGTTTTTATCTTTATTATTCTTTAATTTATGGGGAAATACATGTTAAATAAGTTACCATTTCCCTTTTCTTCAAAATAAGAAAGCTCAATTAAGTAAAAGTTATCAAATTATTTTTCATTTTAAAATGAAAAACTAAATTTGTTTTATGATTCCTTTATTTTTATAAAATAATTCATTTAATCATGAAATACAATGTTGGTTCTTTTCAAGTTTTATATATACAATTATGACATTACACTTTTAAGGATTTTTTAATGTTTTCTCTTAAACTACACCAATGTGGCTCATTTATAGTGTATCCATATATCTGTTTTAATTATTTTCACGTCATTTTTATATAATTTTTCATTATGTATCCCTATTTTACTTAATAAATTACCTATTAAGGATAACTCCATTCTTTTATGATACTCTTTTATGATACTCTATCTGGTTACTCATTTTAACATGTTTATGATATCGAAATTATTCCCTTGGATGACCCCTATGCTTATACCTCATGTTTGATTATTCTTATAGAGAAACAATTCATGAACATATAATTATTGGTTCACCTAGATAGTAATATAATGAATAGAGTAATTTTTAGTTTCGTGGGATGTCATTTTGGGATAGGGAGTGAACCTCATTTCATTTATGGGATATTTCCCTTCATGTTAAATGTTATTGTTAGTTAACCCTGACTGATGATTTTGTCATGTTGTGTGTTGTTTACACATAACATTATTACTTGATTACATTACCCCAAGCTCTACATGTTATTATTCTTTGTGTTTATTCAGGTTCCATGAATTTTTATGTCATCATGATATACCTTCTAACCCATATGATTTTCTTTATTCATATGTTTATAGGCATAATGTTCCTTTTAGATCATCCATTTTATTTATGTATTACCTAGGTTATATTTGTAATATGTAGGAGCTCAATTAATGGTAGGATCTTCTTATTCATGAAAATAATTTTTTAATTTTATAAAATCCTGTTTATGGGTGACCGATGCCCAACATACAATGCCAAACCTATACAACAGAAACCAAAACAACAAACATACAAAACCAACATAGAGTTAAACATCATAATAACCAAAATCATCCCCATATCCCAAACATGATTCGTCTTCTCCTGTAGCCGATTCCCATTCCAGATTTTTCAAAAAATTAGCACTTTGAACCCAATTTCCAAGCGTTTACAAATTATTCATAACAGATGCTGCCTTCTTAACCCCACTTCACTTTCTGACGGCAAGAACCACCTGGCTATTCCATTTATAAGTAGACCTTGTCTGCATTGGGCTCGGGAGATATGAGTAGTCTCTTCTTGGCCACTTTGATGAGGTTGCAGATGGGGGTTTATCGCCAGCAGACCCCTTCTCAATCCTGTCTTGAACAATATCTCTAAAAGAGCGCCCGTCAGGGGGACTCCAATTGTACTTTCCTCCCCTGAAGATCTTCTTCCCCTCCCCAGATTGATCCTTCAACCCAGCAACAAGACCTCCAGCAAAAATGCTCAGCCGCTGTTCAACATGAATAAATTCTGTCAAGTGTTGTTACCCATCCTGCAAGGGATGTTCCTCGCCAGCCATGATAAGTTCCTCCTTCCCCTTAATCTCATACAAATGGGCCTCATGTGCCTTATCCCACCAACAAGTTCCACAAGGAGTACCTTCTCAGCAGTTTCCTCAGGGCCTGCCACCGGTTCCAGCCCCAAGTAATCCTCCTGCTTATTCTCCTCCAACAAAACGTCACCCTCTCACCCTAAAAGGGCCTCCTCCTCCAGAACCTCAGCCACCGTACCCTCTGTCAGGACATCAAACCTATTATTTAAAGCCATAAAAGGCTTTGCCAAAGGATCCAGCTCTTTAATCGGTCTGGACATGTTCACCACCTCTACAGGACAGTCTTCCCACTCCTTTCCAACCTGTTCAGGTCCCGCGGTAATAGGAGACCGAACAGCTCCCGCATCATCCCAGTTCATCCCAATGCTGGTATTTCCAATTGATTGATCTACCTCCATGGAAATAACACTAGAACCAGAGTCGAGGTGATCCCGTGCTGAATGATTCCTCTAAGGACCCATCCCTATTTCAGCAACCCCCTTCATCTTCGAATCCAGACCCATCCTCGAATCATTCCCAGTTCATTGTGCCGTATACCCTCCTCAGAACATGTCCTCACCTCTTTCCCATTGTGACCAGACCTCCTCACACGACAAAATTCAGTCGAATGTCCTAACCGCTTGCAGCAACCACAAAAATCCGTCCAACTTTCATATACAACCATCTGCTTACATCTGTACTCCTCCCCGATTGTAATCCAAATATACTCAAAAGGCACGCGTGATGCATCCATTTCAACACACACTCTTGGATTTACTGGATGGAAAACTGCTTCCATGAGACAATTAGAAAAAAGGTATCTTCCTACCATGTTTCCCAATAAACAAATAACAGATGGATTTTTAAACGGTAAAGGTAAGTTAGGAAAACTAACCCAAACCGCGATGTAGGGGGAATCCCGATTCATATGAAGATCGAACGACCAACACAGGAGCATAAAACTGATGCCTTTGAAAATACGCGGTGCCCTCTCCCAAGCCTGGATGAGGTCTATCTCAGAATCAAATCAAATCATGATTTTCTTGTTATCCAATAAACCCACTACCGTGCGTTCGTGAAGATCCCACGAACCAAATAAAAAACAATCGAAATCATCCACCGATGGTATTCTATTCTTGAAACGAGCCACCAGGGTTAGATTCAGCAAGGCTGAAGACTCCGTGAACTCAGATATTGAGACAGGAAGGTTCGGTGTTCTATCGATTAGATCAGGCACCTTAGGGTTAATCAAAGCTTTCAGAAAAGAAGGAAGATATTCTGGGTTAGAGAACGGCCGGAATGACCGAGCTCTCTCGTGAGACGGAGAATCCCCTTCCCCCATCAGGGGGGAGGAGACGGCCCGGCGGCTGCCGTCGTCACTAGAGGGAAGATAGCATCGCGAGGTCCGAGATCCGCCAAGCACAAGTAGGATCTTCTTATGAATTATTAAGATAACAATGCAGTAATTTATTTCTATGTTTTCAGTTTTATGCACCTAATCATCAAACACACAATAACATATGATCCCTGGCATATAATGTGATGGTTAATTATGCCTAAAATCATATAAATGTTTTAGTAAAAGGTTAGGGTCTTTTTTGTATGTATCATATAAATTTCAAGTAATTTTTAAAGATGATTAATAGATCAATTTAATAAAACCCTTTGTATAATTCTATCACCATGGATAACAATTATTGAAACTGTGTATATCATAAGATGGGATCTACATTTCATTTATACGTTGTTCCTTATAGGTTTAGTGGTTTCTTTTTTATATTCATATTTTCAAAGTATTCAAGAAACACTAATTTTACATTATCATTCTTAGTTAATATCATTAAATAGATGAAATCATACTGACAATCAATGTAACAAAAAATTTGAGAATTTCCCTAACGATATACCAAATACGATGTGAAATGGTTCTCTAAATCTCATGACTATTCTTTTTAAACATTCTCAAGTTATGAATGATAACATTTAACTCGGGGAACATGCTCTTTATCCTGGGAAACTGTATGTTGAGGATGAGTCCTTAATGTGAAAGGCCTCCCATATATATTGGATCATCTAATCCAATCTTCATAGAAAAATAGATTAACTCCATTGAAAAGATATTATTTGTCCTCCAGTATATAGATGATGAAAAATATGTGTTCACAATATACCATTTTGATAGGGAATATGAAAAATAGTTGAGAATGTTCAAGAAGGAAAATTCAACGTAGTAATTTGATTATATGGAATTGGAATATTTCAAGAAAATATGTTTCAATAAATATTTTCACCAAAAACTCTTTCATAATATGGAAAGGGAGTTCTCTGGTATGATGAAAATGGAATATGATTCTATTTGTTTGTAAGTGGTCAACATAACAAGGCTTTAAATATAAGATTTCAGATTTTTCATGAACCCTGAATTCACAGTAGATCGCTTCTTTAGGGAACAAAAAATTAGTCTACAAAAAATGTTTGTGATTAGAGAATTTTATATATATGAGAAGATTTTCCATTATGTCTTTAAATGTGAAATAGAAACATGAGACTCTTAGTAATATCATGGTACAAGTCATAAAAGGAAAAAATGGATTTTAATATGGGTGGATAAATAGATAAATCTAATGACAAAAAGAGGACCCGACATCTCGCATGTCAAATGTATGGGAAGAAGTATCATGTAATGTACTTAAAGGGAGTCAAGGGATTCTTTAAATTTGAATGAGAGGGAAATTGGGATTATAACTACCAATTATTTTTAAAAAATACCATTAATGAGGAAGATTAAATAAATGATTAAATCGACATTCAATATTTAGTGTAGTGTTTCGAATGAAAATAATTTGAGCATCATTCCTTCCATTTCCCTATTCCTAGGGTTGTTGGATGTGTTCAACAATAACATCATATAAGGAAATAAAGAAGGGTATATCATATTAGTACTTCAGATATAGTACCAAAATTGACATGGTGATAGGTACATTTGTTATTCAATCATGAAAAATAAATGTACAACTTGATTTTGGTTCCACACATTCTCTCATATCTTGGAAGTTTAGTAGAATTATTCCTTTATTACCTCAAAATGATGAGTATGAGTTACTTATGAGGATAGAAAATGGGGAAATTAGTTTTTCAAAAGTACTTAAGGCCACAACGGTTTAAAATTGAGGACTAAACCTCACAAAAATTCATGTCTTACATCCTTTGAGGGAGTTTGATGCTATATTGGTAAGGGATTGGATAACCTTATTCAAATCCAACATCAAATTATGAGAAAGGGAGATCATTCATCACATCTTAAATAAACATCTAATTCTATACAATTGTAACAAGAATGATAAATCCCTATCAGAATTATCATTTCAGGGGTGGATATTAATGACTTATGAGAAATAATTTCTAGAAAAATGATTGAGAGAAATGTAATAGTCAAGATTGAAGACATGCATGTTGTGAGGAACAGAACTATTATATTCCCCTAAAAAATATAAGGAAATACTCGTAATCAAGAGGTCATGTTCTCAATTGGTCATATTAGAAGAACTATTCGTATATCTAATACTCATATAGGATGACCACTGTTTATTTGGAAGAACTGGAGAAGATGTTATAAAATAATATTGGAAAGGTTTTTATATGTTTGAGTTATTTTCCATGGGGTGAACTAATCATATTCTTCATGAATAAGGATGGATCAATGTACCTCTACAATTTTAATCAACAGATCAATAAAATCAGGATAAATGACAAGTATATAATACCTTATATATATGAATTTTTTGATCAAATGCATGGGCCCAAGAACTTCTCTATGTTGGAGAATTAGTCGAGATATCACCAATTAAAGGTGATGATTTATTATATTCTCAATAATTACTTTAGGATGAGGTATGGACATAATGAGTTCATAGTTATTCACTTTATAGTCAATAATTCTCTAGAAACTTTCTTGGATTTAATGAATATATTCTTAATAGATTACTTTGAAAAAATTATAACATATATTGGTGATATTATAATATACTCTAATTGAATGGTGGAACATGAGGGGAATATGAATACATTATTAATGACATTTAAAAGGGATAAACATTATGAAAATTAATGTAAATGTGATTTATGGATAGTGGAACTATTATTCATGGAGCATGCTATCACCAGAAAAGGAATATCTACAGACACTTCCAAGAGACAAATGAAATTGAAAATTTTGGGGAGTTTGATTCCATATTTGGAATGTATTGGCGATGTTTATTCAAGTCCAACATCAACTATCAAGAAAAGAATAATAATATTTACATCTTAAAGCAACCTCAATTTTTTTACAAATGTAAGGAGGATGGTTAATCTTCTTCAAGATCATCATCTCATGGGTGGATATTATTTTCATATGAGAAAAAACATCCAACTCAAATTATTGATATAAAGGATATGTTTATGCTTCATTATAATCCTGTTTTGAGGGACTACAATAATGTGTTACCCAAAGAGTGTCGTGGTTATCTTCTTAATCAATAGGTCATGTTCTGAATTGAAAATATTCTTGGATTTTATCCTATAAAAATGAAACCATATAGAATGAACACTGTTGTTTTGGAATAACTGATGAAGCAGTTACAAGAGAATCTTTAAAAGAGATTCATATGCTAGAGTGCATCGCAACAAGGTTCACTATTCCTCTTTGTCATGAATACTATTATATCAATTCATGTCTAGAGTGATTACCGTGAGATCAATAAAATCATAATAATGAAAAACTATCCCCTACCATGGATTGAGGAATTTTTAGATAAAATATATGGGGCCATGTATATCAAGAAGGTGGACCTTGGGCCGGGATATCACTAATTAAATGTGATGAAAGATGATATTCCCCAAAATTCCTTTCGAATGATGTATGACCAAAATTAATTCATAGTGATTCCCTTTAGAATCCCTAATAATCCATCAATTTTCATGGATTTAATAAATATATTATATAGAGATTAACTTAAAAAATGTGATATAGTATATATTAATTATATTATAATATACTAAAAAAGAAAGGAGGAACATGAGGGGAATTTGAATACATTTTTTAAGACTTTTTGAAGGGATAATCATTATAAATAACAATGTAAATGTGATTTTTGGATGACCGATTTATTATTCATGGGGCATGTTATCACAAATAAAAGAATATATATGGACCCTTAAAATAAAAAATAAATTGAGGAGTGGCCTAAGACAACATATTTACTAGAGATACATTGTTTTATTTTTCAATTTTGGTATTAAAAACAATTTGTGGAGAAGTCATCACAATTTATGAACCCAATAACCAAGTTGAATAAAAAGAGATGGAACAATTTTTTGAGTAGTGAATCTAAATATTTCATCAAGGGTTTAAAAAATAATCTTATCACTACACTATAAGAAACAAAATAAAAATTAGGGGAACACTTTTTTGTGTACAAAAGATTATCTAAAGAAGGTCTTAGGGTGTGTAATATTGAAATATGACAATGTGATATACTAAAACTCAAAGAAGAAGAATATTCATGAGGAGACCCATACCACACATGATCTAGAGTTTCCATATTTGATATTTATTTTGAATATATAGAGGCATAATTTCTAATGAGAGAAGAATGAAATATATAATGATTATAAGAGACACAAATATATATTCACAAAGAAGGACCTTCATTTGCACTGGATAAGATTGTCAGATTTTATGAAGTATTATGACTATTCAATCCACTACCATCCTAGTAATGAAAATAATATGGCTGATGATCTATAAAGAATGGATCCTGAAATATTTTCAATGATGAAAAATGATATGGAACTAATATTCTTTGGCCTGCAAACAATGGAAATGTGAATAGTTAAAGGATGAATATCATCAATTATTTCAAAAATTATTTCTAAAAAAACCCATATAGAGAAAAATAAAGTATTCCCAAATAAATGATGATGAAATTCAAAAAAAGGTAGAATATATCAGATAAGGGAATTTGAATGAGTTTAAAATGGGTGAATAAGGAGTCATACAATTTACTTCATGACTATGTGTACCATATTAAAAATATATAATGAAATCAATTCGAAATTAAACACATAGATCTACCTTCTCTATTCACCTAGGGGAAATAGGATGTATCAATATCCATGATAGAAATATATTTGGGACAATATGAAGAATTAAACCACTTAAAGTATATCAATGAGTTTGTAATTTCACTAAGTAAAGGAAAGAAATCAAAATTCTAAGGGTATGATGAAACACATTCCCATACCAACACAAAAATGTGAAAATATCACTGTAAAATTTGTGACCAAACATCTAACGACATATCAAAGAAATAGTTCAATATATGTTCTTATGGATCATACAATAAATACATATCACTTTATCACCATTTGAGTGTAATTATCACTAGATCATCATTTGAAGATCTATATTAAATAAGAGGAATGACTGAATGGAGTGCCACTATCGATTGAATATGATCGAGATATGAGCTTCATCTCATAGTTAACGAAAATTATCCAATATTCTCAAATCACTAAGCTATTCATCAGTACATCCTATGTTCCTCAAACTGAGGGTTAAATTGAGAATAATATTCAGGGACTGGAAGTTATGTTTAGAGTGTGTTATATGTATTTCAATGGAGGATATGATGAACATATTACTCTGTTCGAGTTCTCTTAATTTTTTTTTACTCTTGCATCATAATTGATCCATATGAGGACCTTTTATGAAAAATTAATACCACAATAACTATGAAATAAATTAGGTAAAAATAAGATAATAGGACCAAAAATAGACTAAAAGATATTAGAAATGGCGAAAACCATTCAGGAGAACATTAATGTAGCCCAGAGTCAATGGAATAGTTATGCAAACAGTCATCGAATGGGACATAAAGATTATGGTTGGAGATATAGTTTTCCATTTCATATCTCCAGGGAATAGGATCATGGGATTTAGGAAGAAAGGAGTGTTATTTCCTATGTACATCAGACCCATCAAGAATCTTCATCGATTTGGAGTTGTTTTTAATTTACTATGACTTCCACCTACCATGTCTCAAGTACAAAATGTATTGCACATATCCCTCTTGAATCAATATAAACCATATAACTCAGATGTTTCAAATTGAGAGGTGGTAAAATTATAAGATGATATTTTTTTATGAGGAGAATCGAGTGAGGATGTTGGACCACATATATAAAGTTATATGTAACAAGGCAACTCAATTGGTCAATGTAGTATGGTGGAACCATAAGTAGGAAGTGGAAACAATGTAATCCGAGGAATCAATGAATGATATCTACCCTCACCATTTTCCCTATAGACTGTAAAATGAAATTTTGAGGATGAAATTTCAAAAGAGAGAAAGAATGTATCAACTATAAATTTTATCAACTGAAAAACCTATTTTACAATTATTTTTTATAGTATAAATCATATAAAATAGCATAAATATCAAAATAAAAACATTATACATTACAAATTAATGAAATTTGAGGCTTTTTTGAAATTAGAAAACCAATACCAATGAAATAGTAACATTACATTTGGAATAGTTATATAAACTTTAGGAATAGTAAACAAGCCAATAGAATAGTTAACTCACATATGAAATTATTATAAACATTTATATATCTAATAAATGAATATAATATATTTCTAAATCTTGTAATAGGTTAATAAATGTTTTAAAAAAGATATATTATGTAATGATGTTTTTGTGAAAAATAAATGACTATTTACAATTTTATAATTAATATAATGATTTAAAAGAAAATTTATTTGCAGAAATAGATTCAGAAATTATTAATTTATTATCATATAGTTATAAAATTATTTTATGAGACTTTAATTAATTTTCATTAGGTTTTAAATAAATTTTAATAATAAAAATTTTAATTTACAAATAAATGAATATTTTATTTAAAAATTAAAATTTTCATATATTGAATATTATATTCATAAAAATTTGAACATTTTTGAATGAAACACATCAAAATAATGTATTTTTAAATTTTTGGGATTTTTCTAAAATAGATGATTTTTTGGTGAATGGTGAAATACGTTAACTTATGGTATAAGATAAATAAATGATTTTTTTGTCATAAATTTTGTTTGTATTATGTAAGAACAAATGTTTTTAACTCACATGCACTATTTACATTACATAATCACTATAATCCACGCAATTCATAGTCTTGATCCAATATAATAATAAATAAATAAAATAATCAAAAAAACACACCTCTACACCACTATAAATACGACCCTTTGACACATATTTTCCTCACTCATATTAAGACTTGAATCAAGTCCAGTTTTTGTCCAATATTATTCCCAAGTGTCTTACCCACATCCAGGAGTTTTTTCTCTCTATGAATAAACTAAACCATTTTCAATATGGAGGTTCTCATGGAGAATAATTCAATAGGTAAACTCCTCTATCACATTAATTATTTTAATTTAACATTATTTTGTTTGCATATACTATCCCCACCTCTCCTATCCTAGAATGAATGGTAACCCCAATATCATACATATACTTATATTTAATTTTATTAAATGAAAATCCACCATATATTCTCTTCTCATATTCCTCTAAATCTAAAAATGAAATTATCATCCATGAGTTGTTGATTTATCTCATATGAGGTTGAAATGTATTCATTTTTCTTTACCACATTCATGAATCAATATAAAACTATTGTAATGGTTGGTATTGATTTTAAAATTTATTTAATAACCCTATTCAAGTTTTGAATCAAATTTTTATACATTATAATGCATAATGACACAAAATAGGTTTGTGATGATATAAAAACTACCAAAATAATATAAATGAATATCACTAACATATTATCTAATTATTCATCCTCATCAAAAATAACCAAATTACATATATGACCATTTAATTTTCTATATTTTTATGACAAAAATATAAATTCAATTCCGGATATCAATACTTATTTTACATGATCTTTCATCTATTTATATAGGTTAACTAATAATGAAAACAAAGGAACCAAATGTTTTTGAATAATAAAATTGAATATCAATAATCATTAAAAAAGCAATGAATAATCATAATAAAATTATTAAAAATAAAATAAATGTTGAAATGTTTCTTATTTAATTATGTATTCAATATGTTTTGATTATTTAGTACATTAATACCTATTTCATAACACATTAAGACATAAGATAAGGGATTCTTTTTAAGCCTCCAATTTTTTCATTCTGGTTACACATTATATGTATTTATCTTAATGTAATTAATATTATTTAATATGTAATCCTACTAAATTATATTTCTATGTTCCAAAAAATATTTTCCTATCCCTAATCTAATTTCCTTGATTGGGAAATTGATGTTTTATAAGTTTCCATTTTTCCTTCCCGATAAGAAAGCTAGATTAATGGTAACTTCTCAAATTATTACTCATTTTCACATATCATCCTTAATTTATTTTAAGTCACCATTATTTTTCATGAATAACTAATTTTATAATAATATAAAATCTTGGTTCAATTATTGTTTTATACATACAATTATACAATTTTTTTTAAAGAATATTTAATGTGTTCCCTTAAACTGCACCAAAGTGGCTCATTTCTAAAGCTACATAAACATACATTTTAAAGGTTTTACCATCATTTTTAAATAACTTATCCTTATCAATTCCTAATTTTATTTTTAAATTTATTTTTATTATTTAAATCCATTCCTTCATGAAGACTTTTATGATACACCCATTGTATATATCTTATGACATGTTTGTGATACCCAGATTATTTCACCAGGTAACCCTTAGGGTTATACCCAATGTTGGATTATTTTTATAGGATTAATATAAATGAGCATGTTATACAAGGTACACCTATTTACCACTCCAATTTACTAGGTAATTTTTACAATCAAAATACAACAAGATGTGATAGGGAGTGAACCAAAATACTTTTTGGGACTTTGTCTTCCATGTGTAGTTTTCTTTGTAGCCTGCCTTAAATTGTGATTATGTCCGATTGAATGTTATTTATAAATTCCTATTAAACCATGATTTCTATACCCATTCTCTACATGTTATGAATAATTATTTTTAATCATTTTCCAGGCCTTTTATGTTATTATTTTATGCCTTCTAAACACTATGATTTTCTTTATTCATATGTCAATAACCATTCGAATCTATTTTGAACATCCCTTTTGTTAATGTATTATCTATATTATCCTATAAAGATATAGGATCTAAATGGAATTTATGATATATTTAAGGAAGATTAAAATAAATTTGTTTTATTCTATTTCTATGCTTTCAATTTTATGTTCCTATTAATAAAAAAACTAGACTTTCTGATCCTTGGATTATAATTTTATGGTTAATTGTGATTAAAATAATATATTAATATGTGTATAAGTTTAAGATTTCAATGTTATCCCATTAATTATCCCTTGGTTTTCACACCTTTCTTGACTCTTAGGAAATGTTTTTTCATTTTATGCATAGATCATCCATAAAATGTTTTTCCATCCTATTGTTTTTTTCATGAATCCTATGTTATGATAAAATATCCCACATCCTTAGATGTCTCATCACAATGTCACGTCCTTATTAATCCAAAAATAAAATGGTATTCTCATATGTTAAGATGATTCATTTTTTAAATGAAGAACCCAATACACACATATATATCTCATGATGTTAAACTATTGGGTTTGAGTTCATGTATCGTGGAGTTAAACTACATAAAAAATTATTCTTTATTATAGGATGTTAAAATGAAAGATGTATCAATACTTTTTGGATGAAATTAAATTGTAATACACCTAAATTTGTATCATGTGACGTTGAAAAACATATAATATGATCCACACTACATGTATTTTCATACAAAAGAATTAAATGTGGCTTGAATCTTGATATTTCATGATAGAACGATACATATAAGATTTATATTATTTGCTCATATAAGCCCCATCATCCATTTTAAATCATTCTTCATTGACTATAATAGTCTCTCCATAGAAATAATATGTTATGACGACCTCTATTTACTTTTCTGAGTAACCTCATATATAATCCACTCATTATATATCCATCACATTGAATTTTCCTAATATATTCCTGAATGATAATAACGATTATGTGGAACTTTATAGGAAACCACTTGTTGACTTTTCATACATTCCCCAATATAGATTTTTATACCTGAATTTAATATCTAATACCAATAGGTGGAATGTTTTTCGATATATAAGTAATCTTATAATCCTTTTACACCCTGAAAGTATTTATATGGAACCCTTAATTTAAATTTGGTCATCAATGATATTGTGTGTACTTTTGTAACGTCATCACATCAGTTCTTAAAACCTTGAGTCAAGATCAAAATAATTTCGAATTCAATAATAAATTTTTTAGGATATTCTTATCCATTGAAACAAAATTGGGTTGTGGTTTTATAGTTCCTCTAAAACTATGGTCTAGCTATCAAGCTGTTAAATTTGGTAACCCAATTATTGAGACAAGAACCCATAGAATGGAGCTCTATTCACATCGTTTATTTCATCATTAATTTTTATAGTACATATAACTTTTATTTATATATGTATATCCTGAAACTCTCTCCCTTAATGGTCCAAATAAGAAGACCCCAAATTGTTAATGAAAATAATATAAAACATATTATGATAAAAACCCATAAAATAAAGTCTCAGATAAATCCATTTTTCATATCACTAAAAATAACTATTTCTTGTATCAGGAAACTATTTAGCACAAAATAAATAAAGGAACTATAATAATCTGGATGAGATAACATATACCTTTAGACACCGAACCAATATTTGGAAACACCCAAATGGAATTTCTTATCCTCGTAGGCTAGAAAATGGTACTGGACATCCAAAAAAACAAAATGAAATTTTTTCACCCATAGTAGATGACATAGAATACATATATATATATTATAAATAAAGATTAATATAATAATAAAAGAAATAAATTTAATATAATATAATGAATACAACCAAATTGATAAAACTCAAAGCAGACAGAAAAACCTAATGTACAAGTCCAACAACAATGGAAGAATTTAATAGACTCTAAATAATCCACAATACAATGTTGGAAGTATCACACCATGTCACCACAATCTTCTATATGTATTTAAATGAAAAATCACTACCTCACTATGTTTCCATTCATTTTTCGGTATAAAAAGACACAATCGAGTATAAGAGATGTCGAAGGAACTAGTAGGGTCTTCACTAAACATTATCAATACGAACCCTACAAGGTACTCCATATCACAACACTATAAAATAAATACAAATGATCTCATTTTAAAGAAACCATGTCATTATAAATTTTAATTAAATTTATATAAAATCCAATTTATATTTTTTGCATTTTATATTGATCCAAAAAAAGTTAGGAAAATGAATTTAAAAGAATAATTTCTATAAACATTTATCAATTTCAAGGTGATATTATCAAACACAGATTAAGAAATTTATAAAATAGTAAATCACATCAAGGATGAAATCAATTCATGCTAGATTATTAGTCATACCATAATGAACAATTGAAAACTCAACTCTTTATTATAGTTGTAAGATAAGAATATAGACAATGCATTAGTGAACCTCCCAATAATTTTAATATAATTTCCCTATAATAATAGGCTTGTATATCGAAGGAAGACCACATATGTGAACACCCTGAAAATACATGGATAGCGACCCTATGATAACCCTTTGTACCAACATACAAATAGTTTCCATTGTACTCCATTTCCCAAATCATTTCAAATGGTATTCTTAAAATAATTTGCATAAACCAATTTTATTTTATCAACAGATCCTTAAATATAAATTTCATTATGATTTTAAAACACCCATTTTTATTTACCTAAACCAATGAAGATCCATATTTAATTTCAACACCATATATGAAATCAAATCATGATGGTTCATTTATAAAATAATTCATTAAATATGATAAATCATAGTTCTTTTAAAAAATAATAGAAATGGAACCACCTACTTCTAAACAGTTAAATAATTCTAACAATAGGATCCAAATAGACTAGATATAATTCATTATAAATAATATATTCTGCAGAATTTAATCCAACATCTCTAAATTATTTCATCTACAAAAGAAATCGATAGAGAAGATAAAAAATACATACCTAAAATAACCCTAATAGTGTACCACATCCAACATAATGTGTATCCTCTATGATATTATCATATTATAGATATGGAAGGTATAAAAAATAACTAAATGGAATATAATCCTAAATAATGTGGAACAACCCATCTAAAACAAATTCTAATGAAGAAACTGAAAGAACACATTCAACGGAGAATTGATGCAACCACCACATAGACTAAGCACTGAATAAAAAGATCTGATGGAAGAGGTGATGCACAAAATCACTATAGGACACCTATGTTCTGACGATTAATCCTTCACCTAAAAAAACAAATGAAGTTAAAAATTCAATTCAAAAAACCAATATGAAAAGAAAAATATATGGCTTGAAATATACATTCTTAACACCAATCCATCATATTTCATGTATGTTAAATGTATAAAAATATTCACTTCAAAAAAATCCAATAGACTATTACATGAAATGAAAATTTTAGATAGCCTAAGATTTATTCGTATTCACAATGGAAATTATAGCATTTTATGTATAAAAGAAATCACGTTTTTACCTCCATTAATAGCCATGAATGTTCCATGCACATAGCATCTGGAAAAATTTATATCTGAATTTCTGAAACCAACTCAATCTACCTCAAAAAATTAAAACAAATTGTAAGAACCCGGATCTCTTTTCAGGTATGTTTTTCCTTTTTCTGGAGTTTTTGAGGGAAATGAATTTCTTGGAAATTTCAGAAGTACACGCCGTGTACTTTATGAGTACACGCCGTGTACTCTTCCCGGCTCGAAGCCGTGTGTTGGCCATGCCCGGGCCACACACACGGTATGTAAGGCTGAGGTGGAGGCCGGTTTTCTGGAGTACGGAAAAATTTTAAGTACATGCCGTGTACTCTAGAAGTACACTCCGTGTACTTTCTTTTTTTCATTAAACGGACCAGGGTCATGTCTAACCCCCATATCCGTCTTCTTCTTAAATTTTCAACCATCCGAGAGAGACCGTACGACCGAATCTTCGACAGAGTCCTACCCCTCCATTCGTTCTCCGATTCGAGTACGGTCAGTTGCGTTGGAATCACAGCGGTGAGTTCTTCCTTCTTCTGTAGCCTCGTTTCTTTATTCCTCATCCTTTTTAAGTTGTCTTGGGATGAAAATTTTGTGCATTTTCTTAGATCTACCTCGTTCTAAGAGGAATCTGTCATTGAGGTTCATGTATATCGATCTACTAGGATCGAGGTAGGTGGTTTTTGCCTTTCTATAGAAAGTTGATGAATATTTTTGTGCAATTTCAACCAATACCCTTGAATGGGGTATTGCGTGTTTCCTATTTTTCCCTTGTTACTTTCCTGCTTTGCTTGATTGCTTTAGTAGAGGTTTTTGCTTATGATTAGATTATTTTTTTTGTGCTCAGTTTGCTTTGCCATGACTAGTTGTAGGATTGTGGACTATTGTTTTATTATTGATGTTGAGCCTTAGTTGATAGCCAAGTAGTTCTTGAGGTTTACTTGGACGATATACACACGCTGAGCATGTTTAGTTATACTCAGGACTGTGAGAACCTAGAGTAGTAGACTAAAGGGAGAATTGACGGAAGGGCTTCTCTAGAGTGTCTTTTAAATCACGATGCGGGACCAAGGGGAGAATTGAGGGAAGGTCTTCTCCAGAGTCTTTAACTACGACGTGGGCCAAAGGGGGAATTGACGTTGAGTGCTTCCCTAGAGAGACTTTAGCATGATACGAGACTATAGGGAGAATTGACAGTGAGTGCTTCCCCAGAGAGTCTTCTTAATTTACGTAGCTAAACCAGAGGGGTGAGACTGTGTGTGCCTCCCAGAGGGTTGCTAGTACTTAGAGGTTGAACCATAAGGGTTAGACTGTGAGAGCTACCCAGAGGGTTACCTGTTTTCTTGTTGTTGTTGACTGCTTACTTGTGTGCTCTACTTGTTAGAACTGTGGATTTTAGCTGCTTGTGTTTCACTGTTTACTTCTTCTTGTTTATTTACTACCATGTATTCATTGACTATTAGGCACAAATTTTTGGGTGATTTCCTACTGGGATTGTATCTCACACCCTGTTATGCCCATGCTTTTGGGCCTAAGCAGACTATGTTGCTACAAGTATAGATAAGGGCAAGCGCCCTTCTACTTCAGGATCTTGACTGCATCAGGAGCTGGGGAGCATGGGACCAAGCCGTGGCTCGCGATGGTGAGGAGATTTCTTTGTTTTTATTTTTCATATGGTTTCAGTTGTATTCCAGCACGTTGTTGTGTTTTCCGCTTTCCATAGATACTTGTACCTGCTGCATTATTGTCATCATTGTTAGATATCTACATTGCTTCTACTGTCTGGTTTCTTTTGTTATGCATGTTGATTACTACTTCTGCTGTCTATTGTTGTTTTCTTACCTTTTATACCTTACCGAATGAGGGAATAGTTTCCCCACTGACTCACCAAGTCCCTCGCTGCTAGTCGGCAGCCTCTGGCGTTCAGGGAAACACGCTTGAGGTTATGTGGCGAACCGGGTACGGGGCACCAGTGGAGGGGCTCCGGACTCGGGAAGTTATAAAGTGGTATCAAAGGGGTTCTTTTCTCTTGCTTTACTGTTTGGAGACCTTATCCCGGGATAGGACAAATTCAGTACTTGGCATTAAGCTGTGCTCGGGAGTAGCTAACCTGTGTACAGGGAAAAGCCATACTACCTCGTTAATTGCAGTTTCTGGTTTTGAGATTTTATGGTTGACCTGATTTCACCTAGAGTGATTCACATGGCTTGTGCTATTATTATTTTGATATTTCGGTTCTATTTCTATGACAACCCGTTGAGATGAGGGTATTCCATCTCATGCATCATATAGGAACTTGTAGAAATCACATGTCATGCATTCTTTCCATGCCATCTAGGGTGAATTAGCGATTGCATGCTGTTGTGATAGGCTCTGTGTATATTATGCATGCTGTTGTGATGGATTCTTGATAGATTCTATGTTGTTGTGTTAGAAAACTGTTGTTTTGTTCCTTTCTTAAATTGAATGCCAAATTGTGGTTCTTGAGGTGTTATGGGCCCTCCCGAATCGGAATTTGGAATCTTTTCCCTTGTTTTTAGTGTTTCTGGAATTCTGCACAGTTTCTGAGCTACTGCCCAGAAAAACCCAGAATACACGGCGTGTACTTTTTGGGCACACGCTGTGTAGTTTTCAGGCTGTGTCACTGACCGTGTGAACAGAACACAGTGTCATTGGAGTAACTTCAGGAACACGCTGTGTGCCATTGGTACACGCCGTGTGAGTTCGGAGCCATGTACCCGGCCGTGTCACTAACAACACAGGCCGAGGAAGCTCGGGTGGAACACGCCGTGTCCATAGGAAACATGCCGTGTAGTCCTATCCAGGTACTCGGCCGTGTCACGAACAACATGGGCCGGCATGACCTTCTTTTCTACATGATGTATTTGTTCGGAACACGCCGTGTAGTCTTGCCCAGGTACCCGGCTGTGTCACGAACAACACAGGACGGTGTCACCTTCGACTATACATGCCGTGTTTGTTCGGAGCACGCCGTGTAAGGTTCAGCCGTGTAGATGACTGTGTTCTTAACAACACGGGCCGCCGAAGCCTTGTCTAGTGCACGTCGTGTTTGCTTCGAACATGCCGTGTAGTCTTGGGTTGAGTTGGACCATGTGGGTTAGCTGTGTAAGGAGACTCGGGCAGGGGAATAGTTTTCAAGTACATGTCGTGTGTTGGTGTCAACACACCGTGTAGTTTGAAGTGTACACGACTTGTAGGGTAGGGTTAAACGCCCATGTCAGTGGTTTAAGAAGACACGTCGTGTAGTTTTATACACGCCGTGTAGTCGTGTTTTGCAATCTTGTGTGTTTTTCTTCCCCTATTCCTGTTTTACGCTCTTGTGTTCTCTGCCCTTGTTTTTCTTGATCTGAGGTGTGCTTTTGATCTTTCAGAGATATGCCTCTGAGACGTCCTCCGGTCGTACGTCTGTCGTCAGGCAATGATCAGACGCCAGACAGGGCTGATCAAGGACTTCCTGTTGATCCCCCAGCCGATCCAGCCTTGGCATAGGTGGTTGTACCAGTCGTGGGCACTGCTGCGCAGTTCATGGAAGGTTTCATGAGGATGATTTAGGCCTTCCAAGGAGCACTGCCTCCTGCCTCGTCTATGGCAGACTTGACGC
The DNA here is from genome assembly GCA_963277665.1 of Viscum album. NCBI lineage: Eukaryota > Viridiplantae > Streptophyta > Magnoliopsida > Santalales > Viscaceae > Viscum > Viscum album. The sequence continues at coordinate 2,029,974,951 of OY728130.1, forward strand.
GGGTTTTCCAGCAGCAGCATCCTCCCACGTTCTTGGGGGGGGGACCTCAGGCTGCAGAGTCATGGCTGGAAGCCATGCTGACTATCTTCGAGCATCTGGAGACGCCTCCAGAGAGGCTAGTCAAGCTCGCCACCTACATGCTCTGAGACTCCGCCAAGAGGTGGTGGGACGTGATCTCAAAGGCGGGTCAACAGCAGGATATGGCTTGAGAGGAGTTCCACCGCATGTTCTACGACTACTTCTACCCGGAGACCCTGAGGGACGATCAAGCCTGGGAGTTCATGAGCTTAGAGAAGGGTACTCTATCTATCATAGAGTATTCCTCTCGTTTCACTGAGCTACAGTGTTTTACACCCCTTCGGGATGGGAGTGGGGTGTTCTTGGTGAGGAAGTTTGAGGATGGACTCAGGTGGGAGATCCTATCGCAGGTGAACATCTTACAGCTGAATTCCATTACTTATATCATCAACCAGGCACTGATTGCGGAGCGAAATCTGATAGACTCTGGAGCTGCGATCTAGGACGGTTCTACTTCCAGAGCTAGATTTCCTTCAGATGACAGCAAGAAGCGCCGTAGAGAGCCTACGTGTGGTGATTCGGGGAAGCAAGAAGCATCATCAGGCAGCCAGGTGACGTTCTATCAGTGTGGCCAGACTGGGCACACGAGGCCGCAGTGCCAGAGAGACCCCGTGGAGTGCCGATCTTGCGGCAAGATGGGCCACCTTCAGCGGTTCCGCCAGGTTTTCTCACCAGTGGCTGGTGACCAGGGTTCTTCAATGACTCCTCGTTCAGGAGCTGCACCGCCAGCTTCTCACCAGTCGGGGAACTGGAGTTCTTCTGGCCATTCGGGCCGAGGTGGAGGTCGAGGCCGTGGCAGTCAGCCACCATTTCCTCAGCACCAGCATGGAGGTTCAGCTCAGAGTGGTCAGCCAGGGGTGCAGGGCCGCAGCACGGGCCAGTCTTTCGCTGTGGAGAAGACTTATCATGAGCAGGATCCCGACCCTTCTACTGTTCGAGGTACGATTTTAGTAGCCTCAGTTTTAACTTCAACTCTTTTTGATACTGGTGCTATGAATAGTTTTATTTCTGTTGCCATTGTGGAGAGCCTTGGACTCTGCATCATTTCTTCTGCCGACTCATTGAAACTAGACACACCTTTGGGAATGAGGACATCTAGTGTACGCCAGTGTAGAGAGTGCCCTCTTGAGATTGTAGGGTATTGCTTCTTATGGGATCTCTATGTCATAGAGATGACAGGCTATGATGTCATCCTTAGCATGGACTAGTTGATTCCCTTCTGGACAGTCATCGACTACTATCACCATAGAGTGAGTTTCGTTTCACCGAAGGGTGAATAATTCATTCATAGAGGCGAATGGGATGTTCGGGCGAGTCAGGAAGTACTCGAGCATCTTGCGCTAGGAGGGGTGATAGCCCAGATTACTAGTCTTTATTTGGATGATCAGGGGACTCCAGAGATGGACTTCCCTCCAATGGTGGATCGCTTCAGGGATGTCTTTCCAGAGGACTTTTCGGGTTTGCATCCGGAGCGTGAGGTAGACTTCTCTATTGAACTCAAGCCAGGAGCGGCACCGGTGTCCATTCCTCCCTATATGATGGCCACACCTGAGTTGCAGGAGCTCAAGAAGTAGTTGTAGGAGCTATAGGATAATGGTTTCATTCGACCCAGTACTTCTCCTTGGGGTTATCCTATTCTTTTCGTGAAGAAGGCAGACGGTACCCTTCGGCTTTGTGTGGATAATCGGAAGCTGAACCAGTTGACGGTCAAGAACCAATATCCCTTGCCGCGGATTGATGACATTTTCTATCAGCTTTGAAAAGCCCGGGTGTTCTCAAAGATCGACTTGAGGTCCGGTTATCATCATTTGTGCATTAGACCATCAGATATACCTCTTACAGCTTTCAGGAGCAGGTATGGTCTATACGAGTATACAGTCATGCCGTTCGGTCTCACAAACGCACCTGCAGTTTTCATGGCACTGATGAACAGAGTGTTCCTTGGATTCCTTCATCGTGGTCTTCGTGGACGATATCTTGGTGTACTCTCACACTCGACACGACCATGCCACCCATCCTGAGATCGTTCTGAGTAAACTGAGAGAGAAACGACTTTATGCTAAACTCTCGAAGTGCCACTTCTAGATGGATCAGATTTACTTCTTGGGTCACGTCATCTCAGAGGCAGGAGTATCTGTGGACCTAGAGAAAGTGAGAGCTGTAGTTTTCTGGGGGCAGCCGAAGAACGTTTTTGAGGTACGGAGCTTCCTAGGGATGGATGGATACTACAGATGCTTCATTCGGGACATCTCCCATTTAGCAGCACCTTTGACAGGTCTGACCAAGAAGGGGGTGAAGTTCTTATAGTCAGATTATTGTGAGCCAGCCTTTCAGGATCTGAAAGGGAAATTGACATTAGCACTGATACTTGTCTTGCCAGAGCCAGGAAAGAGATACACTGTTTACTATGATGCTTTAGGTATCTGGCTGGGAGCTGTGCTTATGCAGGGAGATAGATTCGTTGCGTATGGGTCTCGGCAGTTGAGGCCACATGAGAGGAACTACCCTACGAACGATCTGGAGTTGGCAGTTTTTGTTCACGCCTTTGGCTGTTGGAGACACTATCTTCTGGGAGAGCACTTTGTGGTCTTCACTGACCACAAGAGTCTCAAGTATATCTTCACTCAGTGTGATTTGAATCTGAGGCAGCGCAGGTTGGTTGAGTATCTACAGTCTTTTGATTTAGAGCTTGACTATACGCCGGCAAAGGGAAACGTCGTGGCTGATGTGTTGAGCAGGAGAACTCAGATTCAGGTAGTTCAGGAGGCCAGTAGAGAGTGGCAGCTGATGGCTCTGTTATCTGAGATGCATCTGGAGGTTCACAACAGACGAGGACAGATTTTTCTATCTTCTGTAGCTGTTACCTCCACGCTACTTGATTGGGTATGGATGAGGCAGCTATCAGACTCGAAAGGCTTAGTCCGGCGGGTGAGTGTTTCCGGAGGGGACCCTTTTCCTAGATGGACAGTGGGAAAGGATGAGATCTTGCATTTCCAAGGACGCGTATGGGTGCCAACATACATACGCGAGGAGATGGTGTGGGATTTCCATTACTCTGTTTGGGCAGTTCATCCTGGCATCACCAAGATGTATCGGGACCTTCATCACCAATACTGGTGGCCAGGTATGAAGAAGGATGTTGCTAGTTTTGTCATGAGATGTTCTACTTGTCAGCAAGTGAAAGCAGTGCATCAGTGACCAGCGGGGCTTTTACAGCAATTACCCATTCCGGAGTGGAAGTGGAATGATGTTGCAATGGATTTTGTGACCGGGTTGCCGAGATCACCTCGAGGGAACAATGTTGTTTGGGTTGTCGTCGACAGGCTTATGAAGGTTGCTCACTTCTTGCCAATCAAGGAGACCTTTAGTGTCAATGATCTGGGACAACTTTACATCAGAGAGATCATTCGTCTGCATGGAGTTCTGTGCTCTATTGTTTCAGACAGAGATGCGCGCTTTACCTCTCGGTTCTGGAAGGGACTTTAGAAGGCCATGGGTACGCAGGTACTCTTGAGTACAACGTACCATCCCCATCCTGATGGCCAATCCGAGTGCATGATCTAGGTGATTGAGGATATGCTCCAAGATTGCATCCTTGACATTGGCGGTTCTTGGGAGAAGCATATTCCTCTGGTGGATTTCGCCTACAACAACAGTTTCCAGGCGACCATTCAGATGTCACAATACGAGGCTTTGTACGGTAGGCCATTCCGATCCCCCTTATGCTGGCTGGATGCAGGAGAGGTGGCTTTGCAGGGACCTCATCTTGTTCAGGAGACTTCAGAGCAGATAGAGCTGATTCGGAAGAGGATGGCTACATCGCAGTCTCGATAGAAGTCTTATGTTGATCAGCGGAGATGACCTATGGAGTTCGAGGTCGGTGGTCAGGTTTTCCTACATTATTCACCGTGGTTGGGACACAAGAGGATTCAGAGACAAGGTAAGCTTTCACTGCGGTACGTCGGGCCGTTTGAAGTCTTGGAGAGAGTGGGGCCGGTTGCCTATTGCTTGCAGCTACCACAGAGGTATCGGGCCATGCACGACGTCTTCCACGTCTCTAAGCTCCGACGTTACTTTTCAGACCCGTCTCACGACTTTCTGCCCGAGGAAGTCAAGCTTGAAGCAGATGCGTCGTTCGAGGAGCATCCTATCCCGATTGTCGATCGTAGTATGAAGGTTCTCCGCGGGCGGTCTGTTCCTCTGGTATTGGTGTTATGGCAGCACAGGCGAGTACAGGATGAGACCTGGGAAAGGGAGACTAATGTACGATCACAGTGGCCAGAGCTATTTGGGGTTTCTCCTTCTCCGCCTCGTTAGGGAAATTCAGGGACGAATTTCTTTAAGGGGGGAAGTTTGTAAGAACCCGAATATCATTTCAGGTATGTTTTTCCTTTTTTTGGAGTTTTTGAGAAAAATGAATTTCCTGGAAATTTCAGAAGTACACGCCATGTACTTTCTGAATACACGCCGTGTACTCTTCCCGGCTCGAAGCCGTGTGTTGGCCGTGCCCGGGCCACACACACGGTGTGTAAGGCTGAAGTGGAGGCCGGTTTTTCAGAGTACGGAAAAATTTGAAGTACACACCGTGTACTCTAGAAGTACACGCCATGTACTTTTTTTTTCATTAAATGGACCGAGGTTGCGTCTAACCCCCATATCTGTCTTCTTCTTCAGTTTTTGACCGTCCGAGAGAGACCATACGGCCGGATATTCGACGGAGTCCTACCTCGCCGTCCATTCTCCGATTCGAGCACAGTCAGTTGCATTGTAATCATAGTGGTGAGTTCTTCCTTCTTCTCTAGCCTCGTTTCTTGATTCCTCCTCCTTTCCAAGTTATCATGGGATGAACGGTTTGTGTGTTTTCTCAGATCTACGTCGTTCTAAGAGGAATCTGTCATCGAGGTTCACATATATCGGTCTCCTAGGATCGAGGTAGGTGGTCTGTGCCTTTCCATAGAAAGTTGATGAATGTTTTTGTGCAATTTCCACCAATACCCTTGAACGGGGTATTGCGTGTTTCCTATTTTTTCCTTGTTACTTTCCTGATTTTCTTGATCGATTTAGTAGAGGTTATTGCTTGTGATTAGAGTATTTTGTTTGTGAACAGTTTGCTTTTCCATGCCTAGTTGTAGGATTGTGGACTGTTGTTTTATTATTATTGTTGAGCCTTAGTTGATAGCCAAGTAGTTCTTGAGGTTTACTTGGACAATATACATGCACTGAGTATGTTTAGTTATACTCAGGACTGTGAGAACCTAGAGTAGTAGACCAAAGGGAGAATTGACGGAAGGGCTTCTCCAGAGTGTATTTTAAATCACGATGTAGGACCAAGGGGAGAATTGACGTAAGGGATTTTCTAAAGTGTCTTTAACTATGATGCGGGCCACAGGGGGAATTGACGTTGAGTTCTTCCCCAGAGAGCCTTTAGCACGATACGAGACTATAGGGGGGAATTGACGGTGAGTGATTCCCCAGAGAGTCTACTTAATTTACGTAGCTGAACCAGAGGGGTGAGACTGTGTGTGCCTCCCAGAGGGTTGCTAGTACTTAGAGGTTAAACTATAGGGGTTAGAATGTGAGAGCTACCTAGAGGGTTACCAGTTTTCTTCTTGTTATTGAATGCTTACTTGTGTGCTCTACTTGTTAGAACTGTGGATTTTAGCTTCTTGTGTTTCCCAATTTACTGCTTCTTGTTTATTTACTGCCATGTATTCATTGACTATTAGGAACAAATCTTTGGGTGACTACCTACTGGGATTGTATCTCACACCCTGTTTGGGACATTCTTTTGGGGCCAAGTAGACTATATTGTTGCAGGTACAGATAAGGGAAAGCACCCTTCTACTTCAAGATCTTGACTGCATCAGGAGCTGGGGAGCATGGGACCAAGCCATGGCTCACGATGCTGAGGTGATTTCTTTGACTTTCTTTTGAATTTGGTTTCAGTTGTATTCCAGCAGGTTGTTGTGTTTGCTGCTTTCCATAGATACTTGTACATTCTGCATTATTGTCATCATTGTTAGATATCTGCATTGCTTCCGCTGTCGGGTTTCTTTTGTTATGCATGTTGATTACTGCTTACGCTGTCTATTGTTGTTTTCTTACCTTGTATACCTTACCGAATGAGGGCATAGTTTCCCCACCAACTCACCAAGGCCCTCGCTGCTAGTCGGCAGCCTCTGGCGTTCGGGGAAACACGCTTGAGATCATGTGGCTAACCGGGTCTGGGGCACCAGTGGAGGGGCTCTGGACTCGGGACGATAAACAAATTTTAAAATAATAAATATTGTGTTCTTTAACCCATAATATTTCAATCTCAACAACATCATATTTTACACCCCCAGGATTTCATCTTGAAGATAGGTGATCCATAATGTGTTGAGACCATTTCTCCCTCGTAGACAATTCATGCTGCCGTGTCTCATGAGAATCTGATCTATGTCAGCATAAAACCTTGACCAATGAGATACAATACCAATAAATACATTCATGTGATAATAAAAAATCTAAATTTGATACTCTATACCTAAACAATCTATTACTAACTCAATTAATTTCCAAATTTGAACATAAGATTGATCATGCTAATACTTACTGAGTTGAGATATGTGTAAAACATAAGAAATATCATTCAACTAAACTTTTAATGATAATTGATCTAAAAAATTCAATAAAATATTAATTCCCTCAAATAGTCAAAAATATTTCATAGGCAAGGATCCCTATTTTCATGAATGATATTAACTTAATTGAGGAGAAAATTTAACGAAAAATAAATAACATATCGAAAAAATACAAAGAATAGAAACAAAAATCATAATATGATTTCATCTAACACTGCACTTATCTGTATTCTGACATATACCTTGAATCATTATTTAAATCTCATGTATGGGACTCATCCATTTAAGATAGTTATTACACAACACTTCCCAAAAAAGGGGTGATATTCTATGGAGAACATAAAAATCCTTGATGGGATCCATTTATATAGATGAATAATAATTTTTGTTTTAATATAACTCGACAATTATCAAATGGTTCTCCACAAATCCACATGCGTAGATCACATTTTTCAGGATTTAAGGAGAACACTCCATCATACTATCAATCTACAGATGATATATTATATTTAACTTAACCAAAGTCCTGATAGCCTCATGGTGACTCTTTCAAAACCTATCAGGGAACCTCAGATATAGTTTTAAATTGTTTTGTGGGAATCCTATATAACTTCCAAACATAACACACATACAACATTACCAAATATTCATCCTTAGTGGTGTCCCATAGAAGAATTAAATGATATAATCTCATCAATTAATCAACCATAATTTAGATAAATATCATCCAATGGGGAGTCCATGGAAACCCTAAAATAAGGTCTATGGACCCCAAACCTATCTTCCAACATGGCACTAGAAGAGGACGGAGAAAATCTAGATGTTTCATATACTCTTTCTTTATCAATTTTCTTGTGTAAATTTGGGACACATATTCAGCATTCTCTCTCATCATTCTATTCCATATGAAATTTTTCTCATGTCCAAATATATCATTTCAGCACCTAGGTTAATTCCATATAGTGAGCTATACTACTGAAGCAAAACAGAGATCCCATATATGATGGTATGAAATTAAATCCTAAAAATAGATAATACCATCATATTGGAGATAGTATCTAAAAATAGTCTCCCTGCCAAAATGGGTTTCTATGATTCCTATAAACACTTAATCCTACAATAGATCTTAAAAAATATTCTATAGGGGAGATGATGATATCATAATGCCAGCTTGAACCATACCTAAGACGTCTTCTTGAGAATCCAAATGCAGCTTAATGAAGAGTCACATCAATTTCTAATATTCATTGTATTCCATGATAGACTGTGATGGTACATTCCCATTGAGATTATTTGTAGAGACATTACACTTTCCTGAGGCTTGGAAAATGTATAAATAATATTCCAAAAAGTCTTCTTACACCACATATGATAAATATTCATTTCATTTTAAGAAAATATGACTCTAAAAGTAATTTTTTATAGAAAAGGCCATTAAAATTACCGAAAAAATAACATTTCCTACACTTAGGGACATATATTATTACTATTGTATATACCAATTAATGTGTATAATAATTATTCTAATGTTATAAAAGCTCATGAGATCCATAGTACACCAAATGATCATCCTGCATACACACACAAACCAAAACATCAATGGAAGAATAAAATAATACCACATTCCACTTACTTGTCCCAGGTATGATCCAAAATAGATCCGATGATATAATTCATTTCAATGTTGGAAAAGAAACCTACAACTTTTTATTCCATATTATTTTCATCCATAAATGGTTATATAGACAAAGGTGTTTCTAGATCCAATAAATATTTGAAAATCCATTGAAACTATTAAGAAACACCACGGAAGTTCCAAATATCAAGTACATTTTGTGGCTCCCACCATGAAAGGACAACCATCACATTCTCATGATCAACTAATACACTATGTTTAACAATCATGTTCCCCAAAAACATAACATCACTGATCTAGAAACAACATTTTCAATGATTTAAATTAGGATGGCGATTCATTGAGATTTCATAAACTATATTCAAAGGGTGTCCATTAAATTGATAAGACCTCAAATAACCAAAATAACATTGGAAAACTCTAACAGAAAATGTTTAAATACTGATGGAATATTTAATTCTTTAGAAACATAAATCTAAAGGGATTTTAGTTTGAAAAAAAAATCCTAACACGATATTCATAATGTACAAGCCTTATCTTAAATTCTATTATATATATATATATATATATATATCAGACTCTTAAATTCTTAGGGGATGATAACCCAAATAAATTCAGATATTTGAAAATTTTATTTTACCTTTTAACTTCCTGAAAAATATTTAACACGATTTAATGGATAATTATTCATTATAATCAATTGGTTCAAATTATAATATTCTATGTAGAATCAATGTGATCTACAACCATAATGGGAAATTTCACTGGGGATACCTATGAGAAAACACTAGGTTGAAAGGAAAAGTTTTTATATTAGATCATATAAATGAATCTAGAGCTCTCTCATCTCCTATAGTTCCATACAATTTGATGGTATATACTTAATGTGTGTACCTACCACCTTAAAAATCAAGAAATCTACTTCCTTCATGAGAGGATGATCATAGAAGTCATCTGAAAAAACATTAAGAACATACCTGAGAAACAAGGTAAGATAAAACAGACATGAAAAAATATATTTGTTTTAATAACAATAGCTTATAAAGAAAATCATGATCATTCAGTGGTATGGTCCAGCATAACGAGAACATCACATCACACTCACCTAAAAAATTGCGATCTCACACTGACAACATGGAATGAGACACTTTAGTGACAATAATCTACATCATCATGCTTATAAAAATTCCTACCCTTCTCATGGATGATATCTATAGGTAAAAATAATGAATGATTCAATCCATGACTAACCCTAGATCAGATATTGTCAGAGAAAAATATGGACACTAAACACCTAATCCTTCTTGTTTCCATGATGTGTCACAAACTAAAATAAAAAATGACATAAGATATATTGGATGATTCAATAAATTAATAGAAATGGATCATATAAACTAGTGTTAGGAACCTTCATCAAAAAAATCAGTAGATATAGGGAATGAAAATAAATGTTAACCTTTAATACCATTAGAAAAATTTCATCCACTATTGGAATCTCATACATTTCATGAAGGTTCTTCAATCCTAATGAATATGGTTAAGAACATGTGTAATTAGATGGTTCTATATATTCCCTAGTATTTGTTAGATCTTAATACCCCTAACCATTGTGAGGAATATATATATATATCTATTGGAATAACCTATTTATATGGACACTGAATCCCTAACCATTTAACATATTTTTTGGAGAATACAAGAAAATATGGTATCCTTGATATTCACACACAAATTGAAAGTAATCACCATACTACTAGATAAAATCAATGTTCTAGAGGAGTGATGTAGCTGTGAACCTCCAACACCACTCCTATGATTCTCATTTCACTTTTCCTTATTTCCGTACACACTAATGATGTTGCCACTTGGTGTAAGAGGAATAAAAGAAATGATAATATGGTATTCCATGTTAATATCTATCATCCCAACCATATCTACAATATCTATATATGTAGAATTATTCAACATAAATTCATATTAATTTATATATAGTTTAAAATCCTTTTGGTATTTTTTTTCATTAAAACGATCATTCTTTACCACATTGGATAAAAACAAACCATGTTTGCAAACCGATTAGTGTATTTTTAACTAATCATCCGCCCTAATGAAAAGATAAAAATTCTATAGAATATTCCCTCATTAAAGACCTTGGATAGAAATTTTTATATTATATTATCTTCTATCCCATCCAATATAAGGACACATGACTTTCTATATATACAATGGAATACCATCATCTCTTAATGGGACCCTAATGTATGAATGTTTATCCATTATCCATGGTTTTAACAGATGTTACCAAGAATTTAATTATCCATCCAATATTTTTTAGATGGTTTCCACCTATTAGAGAACATTTTTACCTATAATGAATGGTTGTTTCATGCGTATAAACTCACATGATCGATCCATTTATCCCTCCTCTCCTGGAGATACAGAAACAATAGGTATCTATATTGGATGTAAATTATGTTCCATTGAATGAAATTCTCACATTATAGCCTCAATATGATTTTGATCCAAATGGGGATTACCCTATAGAGCATCCACTACACCACCAAATGTATCCTATATATGATTCCTCATAGGCATATCAAAACAAATTAAAAACATAAATGATAATAATAAATTGTATAATCTCCATTGATATAAGGGAACTATAAGTAGCAACTGAGGGTAATATTAAGAATCCAACACAAAAGACATCCATCCAAACATCTAATTGTAACTTTTCACTTATCATGATAAGATTTTTCTATAAACTTGGTGAAACCTAACTCTCATGTTCAAAAAATAAAATATCTTATATAAAAAAATTCTAGTTTTGATCATAACCATTCATGGATAGAAAATCATAACATACTAATTTAGATAAGACATACATTTAGGCTCTTGCCTGAAATGTGTAAAGACATGGAGGGTGTTCTTGATCCACAAGGGATGGAAATTAGCACTCTAACAATAACATCAACTAAGGGTAATGATTTCTCCAAAATTTCAATATATGATAGGGAATAAATAAACATTTTACAAAGTAATAGTTGAAGAAATGCTATTATAAATATCTATTACAAACCTGAAATAAGACAACTAAGGAGATATGACTCAAAGTATATTGACAGAAATATACTATTCAACTAAAACTGTATTGTAAAAGTAAAATAGAGTCTAAATTCTCCATGTGATTATGTGTCACCCCATCTATCTACATTGTACCTTAATATGGAACCTTTAATTTGCATAGATAAAATACTATTATAATTAATAAATGTCAAAGGGGTGTAAATGGTGTGAGCTAAAATGGATCAGTATGATCCCACATAGCATTCCCATGTCATTTACCAATACAAATAATCCATAGATTCTCATTTTAATGAAAAAATGGAATGATTAATGGTAATGAAATTTACATGAAACCCATGGATTTGTTTTTGTGTTTTCAGAGTTCCAAAATAATTTGAGAAATGTTTTTCATGTCATACTTTCCATTAGTATAAATAAATGTCAAAATAGGTATATCAAATTTAGAATAATAAAAAAACCATTAAATCATGCCAAGGATCACAATAGTTTATACAAGTAGACTACTTGTTCTGAAGTCAACATGTGTTCACTCAATTCCTTATCACAGTGAAATAATGAGAAAATGGACACCCCATGAGTGAACACCCCCATCATCAAAAATAATTGTATGTTGGGTATATCTTACCCCTCCCACTGATGTACCAAAGGTGGAAGTATTTAAATCCCAATATTGAAAGGATGTTAAATTTGGGGAGCATAAAACCAATCATTCAAGCACAATCCATGAAATGAAATACATAATCATGGATTTAATACTTTATTTTCCACATAAAATAATAATTGTGTCACCTCAACTTATAGAACATGATCTACCTTTTCATGAAGTGGATATTTTTATGTGCTGAACCATTTTTTGATTTTTAATGGAAGTCACATTATCTTCTCAATGAAATTCGTGTGTCATTAATTCAATTCCTTACACGACTGTTCCCATCAAGAAGTATCCAAACAAATTCCTACATCTTGATCACAATTAGACTCATATGTCAATTAAACTTAAAACATACTCTAAAATAAAAAATGAGTATAACATAAACATGGTGTTATATACACTAATCATTTGAGAATCATCGTATGGACCTATAAAATTCAATTATTTTCATCATGGATTGTTGTTCCATGATTAAAATTAAGAAAATATAATTTCAAATAATGTTTACCCGATGCATGATCTATATGTGATAGTGTTGCATTTAAGTTACCAAAACCCTTCTTGAGTACCTTTTCCCCATTAATCTACTCTATTCTATAAATTTTTAAGTCCTCATCATCTATATATGGATACCAATAATTTGGTAATCCATCTTCAATGGTAATCTCAGTTATGTTATGCATTTATTTCAGGGATATTCCTTTTTTATATGCACACCCAATACATGCTTCCAACTTGAGCCACATATTCATCATATGGAAATTTACCAATAATTTACTTTCACCATTACACAATTTTTGAAAAGACATTCATTTTAATATATTTTATATTTTACCCTAATACAAGTGTGAAATCTCATCCTCCCTATATTAATATACCTGAGTAATAATTTACAGAAACTATAATCAAACATTAGATGTAGATTTGAAATCCTTTATGTTATTAATCTATGGAAAATGTTAATCACCAAATCAGGTATAAAAAAATTCATCTAAATACATTTTTTTGGTCATATTGTTTTCCAATTCATCAGGGTTCAGTAGTCTGAGCATCATGATCATTGAGTGAATGAATCTTTTTTTAGTAAAATCCATTTTAGAAAGGGGTCATTCGTTAATGTCATATTTTTGTATTCTATTTTATGATGGACTATCCTAGATATTTAGTAAATGGTATATAAACATAAACTATTGTGATAATTGTTAAACTAATCTTGATCTTAAATTTTATCACTTTATATTCCAAGAAATATGAAATTGAACATTGTATAAATTTCTTTAATGATATTCGCGTCAGCAACTTTGGGGATATTTATTCATGTTGTATTTTTATTTTCAAATATTTTTGTGCATACTACCTCATAAGTATGTCAAATTTTACAAAATATAATCATCCAATTGATTTTCCCATCGAGAACTACTAAAAAATACATGGTAAATGAGACACAAGAATCAACAAGTTAAAAACCCACAAATAGAGGATTTAAAAATATAGTCCCTACACTTAGGGAAGTCACTTTTCATAATGGAAGTATAGTTCAGAATTTAAGTTAAAACTTTATAACAAATATTTTATTGAAACTTTCAAAGAGAGATATAATTAAAAATTGACTCAATTCCTTCTATGTCTCCACTATACGAGGCTTAAGAAAAAAATTATTTCGATAAGTAAAGAGACTCAATGATTTTAGTGTCTATGATTTGATCCCAATAAAAGTAATGTTATAATATATACATCTATTTTCCATGTAATTTTTAGGTAATTCTGACTTTCCAGACACATCAGGTCATGCATTTCTATAAATCTCATCAATAAATAATTTTTGGGTAGTAAAACCCTATTAAATAATCAAATTTGTATCCCAATTTACTCATTTTTGAGAGTCATAACATTGAGCCATCATTCCACTACCAAATGGAATAGAAATAATGTATTGTTATAGTATTTTTCTAATTTCATTATATGTACTCAACCTTATAGAAAATCATCCAAATGGTCAAACTCAAGTGTATAATGATGATTTTTAAAAACTATTTTTTTCTATAACACATGACTTAGAAGAAATAACATCATATTCATGTGAATATGAACCAATATTGAAATTTTCTAATAAAATTCAATTTTTAGATGTCTTAAAATTAACTGTATCTTTTTTAGTTCTATCTAGGTTTACAAAAGTAATAATAAAAATAGGAAATAAATTTAATGACGGAAAATAGTTGAGAAAACATACTTTCATTCATTCCATAGATGATCAATGTGATTATCCACGTAATGTAGTCTCATATAATGATATATTATAATAAAAAAATGAATACCATAGAGGAATGTATCTCATAAATGGGTCGTTTGTGCTACTAAATCATATTTGGATACCCAACTATCATCATATTATTTCTCTATTCAACATGAGTTGATAGCTACATTTTACTTCTCATCATGGATTTATTAGAGACTATTTTGGTGTAATTTTAATCAGCCTATAATATAATCTAAATATACATATAGGTTTATTATTTGTGAAAATTATTCCTAAATAAAATATTGTTGATCAAACACTATTATTTTAAACTTGGATTTATGTTGAGGTGATATAACTTGATGTGTGTCATATTAGTAATTTTATTCTTCCACATGACATCACCCTTATTTTTCTCTTCCTTGGACATAGGCTTGAATCGTAGATTTTATAGTAGTATTTGTATTATGATAGTCTTGTATTATCCAAATGAAGAAAATGAAGTAATGATAAATTCAATGCATCATTTAACATAGATCATAAATTTTGGTATCTGAAATCATATTCCATTTTCTTCTCAATTCAATAAGCAGTAGCCCATTAACATTTATGATAATTTTTTTAACTATCAAACTCAAAAATTAGAAACTATTATCATAGAATTTTATATAAAGATGGGTTATAATATTTTCTTCTATATTTTACACATAATCTGGTAAGGTTAATGTTGTTATAGAAATATGAAATACAAGATACAATAATTAATTCAAGATTCAATAGAATGAAATACCAATACTCAAATTTCTTGCGTGGGATGAAATTCATAATGAATATAACCATATTAGTACTTATTGACACATTAACACATCATGAGATAGGAATCCACTCATTAGAATAAATAGTATATTAAAATATTAGTTTTATTCTATTTTAATATTCCATGGGGTTGTTTTCATCCATATCATTTCATGACCTCCCAAAAATCCTTGAATGCACTGTACGATGTCCTCATTTTCAATATGGTTTGTTGGGACCTATAAATTATATTAATTAAAAGGTGTAATCTTATGAGTATCATTAGAAATATATGAATCCTTCTTAATATCATCTAATTTAATTGAATGAGATGTGGAATCTATGTCCCACTTGAAAACACTAATTCTGTGTAAGGTCTCAAATAACACAATGGGACCTATAATAAAAAAGTGGACAATAAGGGTTGCATAAAATTATGGTATCATTTTGATAATATAAATAAACTATCCCACCCCCCAAAAGTCACACACACATGATTTATGGTGTGTGGAATAATCCTTTTTAGGGTTCCATCAAATGTTCAAATGGTTTTATCATCCAAAATATCTTGAACCCCACTTTAGATGACTCTATATGTAGCCTCAATGACCATTTATTTTTGAAATTATTTCATAGTAGAGTGAAATAAAATACCCCACCATAAAAATATTTTCATATTATCATGAATAAATATAGATAATAATTCAATGATGAAATAAAAAACTAATCACTCTTATCATGATAGACATGCTTATGTAATATCATAGACCTTTACTAGTGGTTAATACCATATGACTTAGAGGTCATCCTATCATATATGATGATCAAAATTAATTATCGGACATGAAAATAAATAAATTCAAGATCCAAATTACACATAATTTTTAGATCATGGAATATGTTCTCTTCCTCCTCACTAGATACATCCTTTTTTGGTTACCATCTAGAGTACCTCTAGAAAAATGATCAGGATATTTGATCATAACTATAGCTTTTTTTCACTCTATAAAATATATGTATCAATACCTCATAATGAATTATATGTAAAAATGATACACATCCATTATGATGGAATATATATCATTAGGATAAATCAGTGACCCCCATTCCATATCCATGTATTAGTTGAGTATCCATTAGAGAATTTTACGCTATCTCATTTCTTTTACTCCTTATTTGATGAAATAAATCTAATAATTTTATAGAATCATAATACCTATACCCCAAATGTACATCACAACCTCAACACGATTATTAGTGGTTATATTTTTTGTTAGATCTATTAAACTAAAAATATAAGGGATTTGAATTATATAGTAATGAGTGGACTACAGATCACCTCAATTATAAATGTTGGGGAAACTAAATTAAATTTATACAACTATGATATATAAATTTTATGAGGTATTATAGTCCAAACATTCATAATTACCTTTGAACTTCCCAAGATTTATTTATTTTATATTCTTCTCTGGTCCATCACGTTCTATGGTATAATTTCTATATACCCACTAACTCTACCACTTCATTCCTAATTCTGTGTTTAATGATTATTTAGAATTGGGTTGGATAGAGACTACAATATCTGATTGACTATATGATACAAGAACATAACTCAAATTCAGTATATTAGTGATATTCAATATGGATCATATTCCAAATTCATAGGCTTCAGCTGATGTAATGATGGGTAACCTAGTGGCTAAAAACTCATTCAAACACAATGATATCAAATACCAAGCATATGTGGGTACTTTCTCAATATATGAACTCATTGAAAGAAGAATGATGATATCTGTTTTAACATCACAATCCATTACAAACCATATTTATCAATACACCATCAGGTTACTATCTACTTTGAAATAATTCAATTGATTTACCTCTATATTTTTTACACATCTTAACTTCTTGAAAAATAAAAACTATACATAATCCTCGCAAACAATATCACAACTTCTATGAGTATTTAATATAATATCCTATAAGGCTACCCCATAAGAGTGAATACCATTTATTCCATTATCATATTACATTATCATACCAGTGATTGGGTCATTGTAGGAGGAGAACATGGACCTCATTTTCAATATTAGTAGCTTCTTAATAACAATCCTCTTTAAATACAGTTGTCTGATTCCAAAAATATCATTAATAAATGGATGTAATATACACTCTGAGAACTATAAATCACATAAGAGTATGAAAATATAATTGTGGGTCTATAAACCCATTTTATATTTGTAAAATGAAAATATGTATGATTTTCAACATTGGAGAACACAATTATAGGGTTCCCTTCTAGTATCTAGGCCCTTGAAATTAATATTATTTGATGTAAGCTAGTATGATAATCACATACTAGAAGAATGAATTTTTTGATACAAATTTATTCAAAAAATTCAATATGGTCATAAAAGGAATGACATGGAAAACTATTTTCCCCATATATCATATTCCACATTTCTATCAAGAGATAATAATTTATAGGATATCCTCTATTATATATTTAGGGGAATAAATATGGAATTTGTGTGAGGTGCTGACACCACTAGAATTTGGGATTACATTTATCCATGATTCTAAAGAAACATAATCTTAATAACGAGGCATATTTATATTATATTTCTCAACATCCATCAATAGTATATGTGCATGAATGATCATTTTTTGGTTTCCCTATAATGACGAATTGGGGGAGATCAACTCATTATATATCACAACTAATATGAAATCTATTATGATTTTGTTATTATTTCACAATCTAGTTTGAAATTATCTATAGAACATGTACATTGAATTAGTTTATAGATTACAACGATGTAATAGTTCAAAAAGCGGATATAATTCATATTAAAATAATTATATGAGATCAAAAACCCCACTTAAATTTCCCCTAATTTTAGTATATACTTGAACATTGACAAATTGTGAGGACCCAGTAATCCCATATCTATTTGGGAAATATGAAAACATTAGGTCATATGTATCACTCCTCTATCAATCCAATATATTTATCATTGATTGGTTTTTTCAATCACCAGTGAGTGGTAATTGTTCATAGACATGGATGTTTTGGGTCAGTTAGTGAGGGATTTATTAGAATCATAATCTATTAATTCAAAACAAACCCCTAACACAATTATATCGATGTAATTTGATGACAAGTTTTCAGTTACAATTCCATCATATGATGTGAACCATAAGTTTCTTATTTCAGGATTAGACCATTGGACTTACTTTTCAATCATTAATCCATAAATATAGAGTGGGATAATCCCATACTCTCTCTAATCTTTGTTTTTCATTTATATTACAATCACTAAGGAAGGCTTTATAATCTTGAGCTCCCTGATATACCTTTTATCTATGAAATGAATTAAAATCAGAATCTAATAAAAATATATTGCATTCGAGAAAAAATAAGACATATAATATATCATTACTTATGTAAAAGGTTGAAAAACTACACCAATAGAACCAACAATAAGAGTTAAAATTTGAAATTAATTTGCAGGAATAATTGGAAAAAAATTTAAAGCGAAATATCTCACCCTAGTATTTATGAAAATCTATCATCACACTATGTCCCTCATGGATCCTAAACATCCTAAATTTTAACACCCAAATGTTCTTTTATAATTATTACATATCTCAATCCATTTTTCTCATGTCATTATACCATGATGTAATAGTGTAAGTAAATAACGATGAATAGGTTAGGAAAGGGATATTTGTTTAATAAACGCATGTAGTGGTGATGAATTTTATAAACCTAGTTTGTAAAATCTTCAGTGTTCACTAAAGTAATGGAGTTGTAGGAAAGATAAAGGTTTCCCTATTTATAGTTATGACAATTTGTGTATATAGATTTAATCATTCATGCATTGAAACATGTTGTGGGTACACAAGGTAATAACCATATATTTAGTGTGAAATCCATTATAACCTCATAATTTGTCCCTATTTATGTTGATTTGATATAATTCATAGATGTTAATTTTTTATTACTCTTTTGAAAATGTTATAAAATGAAATTGGGAAGGCCAAAGGACTTGGGGTGGAAATAAATTATTTTTTCAAGCCCCCATGAACAAATATATGTTCTCATACCCATGAATACAAGAATTCTCATCCTAGTGTTACCATATCAACTGATGTGAACCATCTACAACCATGCTAGAAATCATTACCATTGTTATATGTACTCCCAAAACCGTTTACCAATATCCTATTAATTTCATATAAATTGGTCCCATATGGGGCCTAATTTTGTTATTATATAGTTGACAAAGAGGCACCTGATGATCCCATCACCCAAGCATCCAAGTCCCCATTTAGCTTGATTTTTTTAAAAAGAACTAAGATAACTAATAAAACTAAAAGAGTGATCATGTTAAAAGAATGCTCAAAATGTTAGGTACCAAATGAGGTAAAAAAATGTTTCCCATAGTTTCCTAATACATATGATATGTACCATAATTTAGAAAAATATCAGGGCACTATCCATCTACAAAATATGAGGGAACCACTAATATTGAGAAAAATTATTTTCCCAAAGAAAATAATTTACTTATATTTAGAGGACCAAATTTATTTCATGATATAGACTAATTGAATAGACAATACTGATTGGGATAAATACAATCATATACCAAAGTATATTCATTAAGTAAAGATGAATCATTGATCAAAGAATACTCCAATTGAGAAGAATTATAACTGATTGAAGAAAAATAATGGAGTTAAGTAGGCTCATTTAGTGTGGCAGACTCATTTATTAAAGGATACGCACTGATATATGCAAGCTCATTGAACGAGGAAGGTTAAATGTATAAAAATGTTTCATTATGAAAACTAGTATAATTTAATATCCCTATACTAGGAGAATAATGTCATCAACTTTATCCATCAATGGGGACATATAGGGTACTCAGATAACCCTTAATTTGGTGAACCACATCCTTTTCATATACCCCAATAGAGAGAATCACGAAATATAAATGGAACAATAGTAAGTATTAGATCCCAATAGGGTGCATCATAATCTACACCCCCATAACAAGGAGCCATAAAAATCATTGTATTAATGGTAGAACATCACATCATCCATATATCACTCTTAGGCCTCCAATAATTAGGGACATCTATGATTCAACTAAATATCTAGTGTCTGGGTATCCAATCAAATGTTGACACTTTAAAATAATAAATTCCATTGATAAAAGGACCCAAAATTCTATTTTCCCTAATTACATTCACCCTTGTAAGATTTACAATCCTGTATACCAAATATAATTAGAGTCAATATTGAAAAGAAATGAACAATGTCATTCCTTGATAATTCACTATAACAATGTTGACCCTGATCATTGCCCAATTTGTTGAGTTATTGGTAGATTTCTTGGTTAGGATAACTAAACCATTAGTTAATTCTTTTTTGGTATAAAACCCATTACAGTTCCAATTAATAACTTAATCACATCAGGTTATTAGAAGCCATAGAACACCCACATTTTGGTATCATAAATTCACGTGTAATTGTAACTCATTATATCCCATATCCCATGATGAACATGGTCCTACTTAAAGGTATGAGTCCCAGATTTGGAATCACTACAAATAAACCACCTTTGTCCACCGAATGAGTTATTTTATCAATGTAAATCACTAATGAATAATCTCTACCGAATCCATTTTAACCAATTCCTTGATAAAAATGTTTCTACAACACAAAAGTAATCTATGTGGACTTCATCCTTGTTTCATGATGTAAAACTACACAATAAAAACCTTACCATAGGCTATTAAACTATAAAATTTGGTCCTACCAATGAAATAATCTCTGTCACATTAACTACATGGTAAATTTTATTATTAATAATAAATAATTGAATAGATCACTATAGTTAAGCCACAACATTATAATTAATTTATAACTAACATCATCAGTTCATGTTCCTCATGAAGTTACCTATAACCTTCTTCATAGGAAAATATATATTTTTGGTTTAGATGATTATTCACTGGGCACAAATTTATAGGGGAACCATCATCGTCAATCATGTTATCGATGAGAAAAATAATTCTTGGTGTTCTATATTTTAATTATTTAAACCATCTATGGATCTAAATGGAATACATTCTCCATGAACAAAATACATATATATTGGAATATATTCCATATAAGGATAAACAGAAAGGGGACACATATGTCTATTCCCCACACCTATGATATATGGGAATTTTTTTAAGCACACATACATTATTTGTGATGTTAATGTACATAATAGTGGTGATCACCACATGTTCACAAGAGGTAAGAAATTTCCCATTAATCCCTAGAAAACTAAATGGGTTATCATTCCCTTATCAGTATATCTAGATATCCCCTATACGGGCTCGATCCAAACTCTTAAACACCTACCACCTTCCGAGATAGTTATAAATTCCATGGTTCTTGGTTGTATAGCTTTAAACCATAGTATTAGTAACTAATAAGATAAATATTGAGAATAGATGCTACATATAGTTATGCACATCATTGATTTTATTAGATCTACATCACAAGGGTATCTAAATATGAATAAAAATTTGTTATGTATTTTTTGTAAAATATTAAATCTTTAATAGGGACTTCATGTAAGAAATAAATGCATTACAAAAGGTTTGAATAATTCTAACCACCTATTCCATCAACCAACACACATTCAATGGTGACATTTATAAAGAAATAGTGACTAAATGTATTTGAAATTTATATTTTTATTATCTCAAAACACTATATTTGAGTCATATTGGAGGTTTCCATTTGAAATTGGGTCACAAACATAATTATATGTTCATAATATATATATATATATATACATATATATCACTTTTGGGATGACCTAAATCATTGGGAGTTATTCCCCGTAATAAATTCTTATTCAATCTCTTCTACTCACATCCAATCCTCGTTGAAGATCATATCATCATATGTGGTCCAATATAAGTTTACAGAAACAAATTTAGTTCATCGTAAAAAAATATATTTATTATCTAAATATAATTTAAATATGCATAATATCTTAAAAAATCACGGGTGTACAAAACAATACTTAAACCATGATGACTAATTCTCTCCTCAATATCAACAAGAACTCGAACTATAGCCCCCTAAAATTCATAATTTTTTAATCCAAATTGATAATCAATTAAACCCAATTTCACTAGAAAAAAATAAAAATATATTGTGAAATATAATTGCATCCAAATAGTTAAAAATGGTTTTTCACACTAATTTTCTTCATTAAAGGTACTTATATTTCTTGTGTTTTTATACAAACATTCCCCCATATGTCCACCCTAATCCCCCAAAAATTTTGGGGGATTTTAAAGATGTTTTGAGGGGATAAAAGAGTGTGCTATGTTTAGGTGCACGGTTTTCCAAACCATGCACACAAACCGTGCGTCCATGTCCAAGTCAATAAAAAGTATTTTAAATGGCTTCTTTACCCTCTCAGTATTTATACATTCTCACCCCTTTCTTCCCCCATTCATATATTTCTCCCATGGAATCTCTCAAAGCCTAAAAAACCCTCATTGGACACCATTATGAAGGGGACTTTTCCGGAGGAACTTCGCACAATCTAAAGTAAGTGTTTTCCCCTCACTGTTCCTCCACTTTCCATGAATTTTAATACAATTTCCGTGATGTTACAAATGACCAGAGGGTAGATATTTTAATATATGGTATATCATTGGGTTTTTTGGTCCAATAGTTTTATTTTATGCTTGATATAACTTCCTTGAGGTGCGGCGGTGGTGCGATTGAATTTTCGCACAAATGATTCAATGTTTTATAGATTTTCATAGGTGGTTCTATGTGCATGGAATCCATGTGACTTATATTTGTATTTTTATTATAATTTCATGATTATGTCATTTTATTATTGGTGAAAAAATTGGTTTTAGTATTATTTGTAAAGAAAATGATGTTTAAGTGCCATTTTTATGTGAAGTTGGGGGTTTTTCATAAAAATCATTTATTGGTTCATTTGGGGTTGCCTTATAACTAATTAGATGAATTTAATGAAATTTATTTGTGTGTAAAATCGTGTTTGAAGTGTTCTTCTCCTTTGGTTGTTTCTTGGAAATCTTATTTGGGTGACATTTTATTTTATAAATGATTTTTGGTACCAATTTGGTGTTAAATTGGGTGTTTACATGGCTATTTAATGTTATGCATATTGGGGTTGTTTTATAAATCATGTAATGGGTGTATAGAAAGGTTTTAGGTGCTTAAAAGTCTGTTTTTGGGAATGTGATTATTCCCAAGGTGTTAAAAGTGGGGTTTTAAAGTGATTTTCTATGTGGAAGACATTGATGGATTTTGTGAAGATGTTTTATCGCGAATGAAGATGTTTTGTTTTGCGTTTTAAGTGGGATAAATTGTGTATATATAATATATATTTTTATTTGACTATTAGTGGGGTTTTTATATACAAATGTATCTATGCATCATGATAAAATATTTTGATCCAAAATGGGGATGCCCAGGTACCTAGGAAGGAAAATATGTACTAGTACAGTAGTGATCCTGATGAGTTTTGAACCCGTTTAACATATCATTTTGGATAATGGAAACTCTAAATAAACTATGTCGTTGATGTTTTGGGAACACTAGTTATGTACATGTTACCTTATTCAAGGTCGTTCATGGTAAATGATTGTGACATGGACATTTTACACCGAGGTACGAGGTACATAGGGCCCCAGACTCTCTAGTGCCTAGGGGTGTTCCCAGTTTTGGTTCTCGTTGGATTTTTTGTAATTTACCCATGACGTAGGATGTTTTTAGATTTAAATAACAGTATATAAAATTTATTACATAATTGTGTTAAACTAATGAATGTTTTATTTTGATAATGTTTTACAATCGAAATATTCTTTTCGTAGAATTTATCATCGTATTTCCTAAAATACTAAAATTGCAAGCTTTTCACCATGTATTGCATGATATTTGGAGTCTATGGGTGGTATTGTAACAACCAAGATTTTATGAGAAATATTTTGTTTTTATGTATAATGTTATATAAAAGAGTATTTCACAACACACAAAACTGTCTTGGCTTTCATTATACGCAAGAGAAACCTTCCTCGATAGCGTGTGTTGTATGCAATACCGAGTTTCCCTAAACAACGATATGTTATTAAACTATTATATAAACTAGCCGTTATGAATAGTAATACCCAATTTTTGAAATTTTATAAATTTTATCTTTCTAAATGGATTTCATTTTTGGATTCAGAATATCGAAATTATACTAGGGTGAATTTTTGGTATTTTTCTGAAAAATTTCAATTTTTGATGAATAGTGAAAACACTAGGTTACTATTTAAAAATAGACTTTTTATTTAAATAATTATTTATTTTATTTAAATTTATTGTATGTAAAAATTGATACATAATACCTATATAATTTCAATGTAATTCTTTGGAGTCATTTTAAAAAATTTTAGATATATAAAATATTTATTGAACTTTTGACCGTCTTTTACCCACCTTCTAAGAGAATTTGCAAATTTACATAAAACTTAATTTTACCACTTCTGTGAGTGGAATTTCAAAAAATCGAGAGACACGGTTGATATCAATAAGTAAAATGTGGTTCAATAAGATAAAAATAAATTTTTGGTGAATAGTAACTTTTTACTTTTATTTACCACGGTTAAAAGTAAATAGGGTGATTAAGGGTAAAAATGATATTATTGTTACCCTAAAATATGTACTAATTCTACTGTATAAGTGTAATTAGACCAAAAACAAAATTAGGGATAAAATATGACCATTTAGGTCCACCTGGATTATATTAGGACATTTATTATTATTTTATTTAAAGAAGAGTTAAAATAGTTAAAATCAATGTTTAATAACTAAAACATTTTTAATATAGGGTTATACATAAGATAAATTAAACTATAAATATTCATTAGAAAGATAAAGATATTTAATACATAATGGTATGTTATTTTTAATCTTTAGACATTAAATAAGATAATTTATATATGACACAATGATGATGCAGTAATTACCTTATTAATGAAATATTTACACAATTGATATTATAAATACCCAAATAAATGTAATATGAGACTTTTTATGAATTAAAATAATTTAATAGGTTAATATGACATGTTAGTAGTGACTTAATTATCTTTTTTCGAACTAATCATGCTGTAATTATTTTCACAAAAATCAATTACTAAATTGTGTCAAAATTGACATAAAATAGTTTTGAAAACAAATATTATATTATTAATTGTTATTTTATTCCTAAAAATCTAAGGATAGGCCAACTGACTTAGATATGGATATATATATTAATAATGAACCACTTGGGGTTATTTTGTCTTGTTATAGTAAGTTTCTTAACCATATTGTGTAAGAAAACAAGAAGACACGGTAAAAGTTAAATTATTTAACTTAGAGTTAAATCTAAATGATAAGGTTAAAATATTAACCTAAACTTGTATAAAATCTATTGGTTGAGAGGATTTCGACCCATACCCACTTTATGTTAGAAATAAATCAATTTGGAGCTATTATAAACCGAATATGACTTTATTTTAAAATAATATTTTATGTTTTTCCTAAGGTGCCCCTCACCCCTTTTATAAAAGGGAACCTCCTCCCTCTCCTCTTTACACAACTTAGAGCCTTAAAGCTCGGAAAACCCTACCAATTTCACTTATCCACTTCTATATAAACCTAATAGAGGTACTGATATTATTCAAATACCAATTTTAGTGCCCTAATAAGAGGTTAAGAAGTGGCGCTTCAAAGATGAGGTAATGTCTGTTACCGATTCTTTTAAATTTATTTCTTCTTTTACTTACTCTTATTTAGTTTTTTCATTATTAAGTAATAACATAAGTATCACTCATATACTGATATGTTATTATAAATATTAAGAAACCCTATTTCACCTTCTATCCATCCTACAGAAAACAAAATCAACACGCGTGCGTACGTACGTAATACCGTCTCCACGCTGTGGTGTAATCTGTTTTCCACCACCACCTTACTTGGATGGGTATAATGGTGTAAATAATAAATATATATGTTTTTTTAAAGTTATATTTATTCATAAATAGTATGTATTCACATAAAAACAATTCCACAATCATGGGAATGATATCATCGCTCGTGCGTACGTACGACCTACCTTCTCCACGATGTGATGTGACTCGTTCTACATGATCATAGTTGAATAATGATTATATAAATTGAATGAATAAATATGATATATGTAACACTAATACCATTCTGGAAATGATGTATCTATAACCTAAAAATAATAATAAGAATTTATTCGACAGGACATGCATAAGAACATAAAGCACTAAACACCCGAATAATAAGTAGCAATCAAATATTACAAATAAGAAGATAAGAATATGACCATATATGATATCATAATAATGAATATGATTCTGTAATAAGTCAATGACATTATTTAAATCATTATACTGGTGTTTCAGACACATAAAAATCATATCGGACCTAAGGTTAGGGAAAATCTCACAATCTCATTTTTATCTGAGATTGTTTATACTTTGGTTTTTACTGGGGATTATTTATCATCCACATCCATGTTTCCTCAATATGTAATATTATTTCTATCCTCCTAAAATTTTTTAAATCCAATATTACTTGTTGGTTAGTTTTTAGTAAAAGATATGAAAGGAATCTTTTGTCATTTTTAGTACGAGGTACTTTTTGACTTTTCCGGCCAAAGTACGAGAAGAACGTTTTTTTAACTTATAGGCCTTAATGGACTTTTAGAAAATTATTTCCATGAATCTTACATTACAATTTTTCAAGTTTTTTTTAATCAAAAACTTTTAGTTTAAAATTGTTTGACATTTTAAGAAAGGAAAAAAAAATTTGATGTAGAAAGGATATTTTCCTCAAGAATGGAGTTCAAGTGTTTTATCAAAATTATTTTCCATCTAAGATAATATGGGGTTCTGTTTATATCCCTTTTTTTACATTGATTTTTTTATGTTATGATGGAATTATTTTTATGATGTCCTTTTATCTAATATGGATTATGTTATGATGTCATGATTTTTAAGAATCCCATTTTTATTACATGGGTTATGCTATGATGTATGATTTATGATCTTGTGGAATGAATAATAATGGTATCATTAGGAGATGGGTGGGACCTATATCTCCCTCCAATGCATTGGGTAATGATTTATATCTCATGAGATAGACATTGCTGGAACGATAGGTTAATCCGGTTCAGTGATACAGGACTGAAACGAGGAGTGAACTCAGTTCAGAAATGGACTTTGTCCGCTAAGATAGTCTTGAAAATGAGTCTTGACTACTAAGAAATGATTCTCTATGATTATGTGTGTATGCCATAAAGTTTCATGTTTTATGTTAAGATTATTGGGATTACATTTCACTACTATGATTTATCACATGTTATGATATTATGATCTCTTTTGCAGGTTAAGATTTTTGAAATTTTATGTTCTTATGAATATGATATTTCCATTTTTTACCCTTACTGAGCATTTGAGCTCACCCTTTTGTATGTATTTTCCCCAGGTCAGGAAGAAGGTTATTAATTAGGATATGTAAAAAGGGACTCTAGATATGATGAAATAAACAGGAGACAATGTAGATGCTTTATGAACCAGTTGTTTATGTTTCACAGTTTCTAAAGACACTATACCTATACAATCCTACCATGGTTTTGTTATATGTTGTAATAAGTATGCTTTAATTCTTAAGTAATAACAATGTATGTAAATTATGGGTCATTATAGTTGGTATCAGAGGGAGGGTATTGTCAACCTTTGAAAACTAGGATGTGAAAGCCTTAGTAAGAACCCCTAGGATATGTCTAATCATAGGACAAAATCTTAGTGTTTTAGAAATGGCCATGAGTATCCTATGATAAGACCTAAAGTGTGAAATTTTATTACTGATTATGTTGTTTTCCTATTATAATTACTGTTTCTCACACTATTCTTCTTGGTTTTAGTCAATGGCTGGAACCCGAAGGAACCGTGTTAATGAAGAATGCGATGGGAAATGTAATGATTTCCCTGTGAGCAACCAAACATTATAAGAGATGGAATGAAAAATCTTGTGGCCTTGATCACACAACTTTCTCAAGCTATGAATCATGCAGGACTTCCAAACCTGCAAGGGAAGGAGCAACATTCTGTTGAATCCTTCATGATGAAGCATCCACCCTCATTCAATGGTTCTACTGATCCATTAGTGGCTGAACAATGGATCAATACCACAGAAAAGATATTCTCAATTCTACAATGTTATGAACATGATAAAGTCATCTTAGCAGTATATCATTTGGAAGGTGAAGCTGATCAATGGTGGAATATTATTAAGAATATGAGACAAAGGGATGAAATTGAGTCCATGGAATGGGATGAGTTCAAGATATTATTTTTCAATAATTACTTCTCTCGTATTATTCGA
This sequence comes from Viscum album, assembly GCA_963277665.1. Classification (NCBI taxonomy): domain Eukaryota; kingdom Viridiplantae; phylum Streptophyta; class Magnoliopsida; order Santalales; family Viscaceae; genus Viscum; species Viscum album. The sequence continues at coordinate 2,030,003,571 of OY728130.1, forward strand.
AAAAAGATGGAGAAGAAGTTTCTTGAACTGAAGAAAAAGGATGATGAATCTGTTGGTACCTATGAAGAAAATTTTACAATACTTGGAAGGCACGCTTCTGGGATTATTATCTAACCTGAGAGTAAGATCGATCAATTATTTAGTGCCTTAAAACCAATTCTTCGAAGGGAGTTAGCCATAAGTGACTTCAATAGCTATAAGGAAATCGTTTGATGCGCTCTCAAGGTTGAGATAGAGATTGGAGTAACCCATCATTCATATGCATTTGACAAGAAGAGGAAAATGGAATTCAAAGGAAAATATAAAGAGCACACTGAAAAGAAGATGAGTTTTCCCTTATGCTCAAAGTGAGGAAAGAAACATGGATGGAGTTGTCTTAAAGGGACAAGTAAATGTTTCAAATGTGAAAAAGAAGGCCATCAGGCATTTGAATGCCGCAATGATGGGAAGAATATTTCTAGTGATGCGAACAAAGAAAATTCTACACAGAGTGCATCTCCTACACTTCAATGTTACAAGTGCATGGAAGTGGGGAATTATTCTAATCAATGCCCTAATACAAGGGTTGTTGATGATGATCGAAGTCAACAAACTCTTAAGGCTAAAGGCAATGGAATTTCACTTGCAATTTCTATCAGTGATGTGGAGTACAATAATGAAGTGGTGAAAGGTACACATACCATACTCTCTAAAGTATAAAATGTTTTATTTGATTTTGGATCCACCCACTCTTTTATTTTTGAATAATTTTATAAGGGTATCACCGTATTACCTCAACAATTAGATGTTGAGTTAGCTGTGACAACCCCTAATGGCACAATAGTCACATCAAAAGTTTATAATTCTTCTCCGATTGAAGTTTGTGGGAAAGTGCTTCCTACAAATATTGTGATCCTTTCTATAGTGGAATTTGATGTGATTCTTGGCATGGATTGGATTTCTTTATATGGAGCTCATATCAATTTCTAAATAAGGGAAGTCACAATTCACATTCCATATCAATCTATCATCGTCTATCGATGCAAGGATGAACATAACCTTACAGTGGAAATTTCTTCTATCTTATGGGACTTGATTCCACTAAATGAAGGTTATTTATCTCAAAATGGTTGGTGAGAAACTCATGATTAAGAATATTCCCATTGTATGGGAGTTTGATGATGTCTTTCCGGAGTAATTTACAGGTCTTCCACTAAATCGTGAAGTTGAGTTTTCAATTGAACTCATACCGGGTTCTATCCCATTTCAAAGACACCTTATAGAATGGCCCCGATTTAGTTGCAGGAATTGATGAAGAAACTCTAAGAGAATCTTGATAAGGGATTCATACGCCTTAGTGCATCACCTTTGGGAGCACCTGTTCTGTTTGTTATGAATAAAGATGGATCAATGAGACTCTGCATTAATTATCGAGAACTTAACATGATCACTATCAAGATAAAATATCCTATCCCACGCATTGATGACTTATTTGACCAACTATGCAGAGCTCAATAATTTTCCAAGATTGATCTTAGTTCAGGGTATCATCAATTAAGGGTCAAAAGGGAGGATATACCAAAGAAGGATTTCTGTACAAGGTATGGACACTATGAATTTATAGTGATTCCATTTGGTATTACTAATGCCCCTACTATTTTCATGGATCTAATGAATAGAGTATTTAGAGACTATCTTGATCAATTTTGGTAGTCTTTATAGATGATATTCTTGTCTATTCAAAGAGAAAGGAAGAACATGAAGATCACTTGAGAATTGTATTGAAGATCCTGAGAAAGGAGAAGATTTATGCCAAATTTACCAAGTGTGAGTTTTGGATTGAAAAAGTTTCATTTTTGGGTCACATAATCTCAAAAGAGAAGATATTTGTGGATCCAGACAAAACATAGGTTATCAAAAGATGGTCGAGACCAACAACAGTAACCAAGATCTGAAGTTTTCTTGGTTTGGCTGGATATTATCGACTTTTTGTGAAAGATTTTTCAAGATTATATAGCCCACTCACCAAATTGACTCAGAAAGGAGTTAAGTTCGTTTGGAAAGTGGAATGTGAAGAGAATTTCAAGGAGTTAAAAAGAAGATTATCCAGTGAACCTGTGCTCACACTGCCTTGTAGTGGAGAAAGGTTTGTGATCTATAGTGATGCATCCAAGAAGGTATTGGGGTGTGTTCTTATGAAAAATGATATGGTGATAGCTTACGCCTAACGATAGTTGAGAATCCATGAGAAAAATTACCCAACTCATGATTTGGAGTTATCCGCGGTAATTTTTGCATTAAAAATATGGAGGCATTATCTTTATGGTGAAAGGTGTGATATTTATACTGATCATAAAAGTTTAAAGTATATTTTCACACAAAAGGAGATGAATATGCGCTAAAGAATATGGTTGGAGTTGATTAAGGACTATGACTGCTCAATTCATTATCACCCTGGGAAAGCGAACAAGGTGGCAGACACATTAAGTCAACAAGACCATGCTAGCTTATCAATGATGAGGATCACAAAAGATCCAATATTTATGGATTTACAAAGGATGTATCTTAGAATTATTATGGAAGGGGAAAAATATTATCTTTCACAAATGAATGTTCAACCATATATACATATGAAGATAAAAGAGTCACAAAAAGAAGATGTAGAGTTACAAAAGAAGGTGAGAAATGTTCCTGAATTCAACCTTGATTGTAATGGGATAATAAGGTTCAAGAATCGGGTTTGTGTTCCTCCCATCCCAGAATTAAAGAAGTAGTTGATGGATAAGGCTCATATTTCTTCATTATCTATTCATCCTGGAAGCATGAAGATGTATAGGGACCTGAAATAGTACTTCTGGTGGTATGGCATGAAAAGAGATGTTGCTGAATATGTCTCTCGATGCTTGGTTTGTCAGAAAGTTAAAGCTGAGAGACAGAAGTCTAAGGGGATGTTATAACCATTAACCATACCCGAATGGAAATGAAAAAACATCACTATGGACTTTGTCACTGGACTTCCTAAAACATCCAGAGGCAATAATGATATCTAGGTTATAGTTTATCGACTTACGAAGTCAGCACACATTATTACTATTAGATAAGATTTCTCTCTGGATCAGCTTCCCAGGATATATGTGAAGGAAGTTGTAGGATTGCATGGAGTACCACTTTACATTATATCTGACTGGGATCCTAGGTTTACCTCGAAGTTCTGGTGAAGTCTTCAGCATACTCTAGATACAGAGTTGAGTTTCAGCACTACTTATCATCCTCAGACAGACGGTCGGTCTGAGAGAACAATTCAAACTCTAGAAGATATGTTAAGAGCTTGCTCTATGGATTTCAAAGGTTGTTTGGATCAACACCTACCTTTGGTGGAATTTTATTATAATAATAGATTTCACTCGAGTATTCAGATGGCTCCTTATGAATCTCTCTATGGAAATAAATGCAGGACTCCAACTTTATGGGATGAAGTTGGGGAAAGAATGCTATTAGGACCTGCTCTTGTTGATGAGATGGCAAAAAGGTCAGATCTATTCAACAACACATAAGAGCACCTCAGAGTTGACAAAAAAGTTATGTCAATTACTGAAGAAAATACCTAGAGTTTGAAGTGGGTGATAAAGTGTTCTTAAGAATATCTCCTTGGAAGAGAGTAATGAGTTTTAGAAAGAAGGGCAAGATGAGCCCTAGTTATATTGGTCCTTTTGAAATACTGGATCGTGTTGGGAAGGTAGCTTACCTATTGGCACTTCCACCGAATCTCTCTCAATTTCATGATGTGTTCCATGTATCTCTCTTGAGAAAGGACATACATGATCCTTCACATGTACTCAGCTCAGAAGTTGTACCGCTGGAGCAAGATCTTTCTTATGAAGAACAACCGATAGAGATTCTGGATCATAGCGAAAAAGTCATACGGAACAAGACCACTTACTTGGTGAAAGTTTTATGGAGGAACCACCAATTAGAAGAATCTACATGGGAACTTGAGGATATGATGAAGGAGAGGTATCCTCATCTATTTGTTTCAAAGTGACGAATTTCGAAGGAAAAATTCATTTTAAGGGGGGTAGAATGTAACAACCGAGATTTTATGAGAAATATTTTGTTTTTATGTATAATGTTATATAAAATAATATTTCAATACACACAACACAATCTTTTCTTGAATTATACACAAGATCAACCATCCTAGATAGCATGTGTTGTACGCAATACTAAGTTTCCCTAAACTACGATATGTTATTAAAATATTAAATAAACTAGCCGTTATGAATACTAATACCCAATTTTTGAAATTTTATAAATTTTATCTTTCGAAATGGACTTCATTTTTGGATTTTAAATATCGAAATTAGCCTAGGGTGAATTTTTGGTATTTTTTTGAAAACATTCAATTTTTGATGAATAGTGAAAACACTAGGTTACTATTTTCAAAACCAACTTTTTATTTAAATAATTATTTATTTTATTTAAATTTATTCTAGGTCAAAATTGATAAATAATACCTATATAAGTTCAATGTAATTCATTGGATCCATTTTATAATAATTTTTGATATATAAAAATTTTATTGAACTTTTGACCATCTTTTACCCACCTCCTAGAAGAATTTGAAAATTTACATAAAACTTAATTTTACCTCTTATATGAGTGGAATTTAAAAAATCCGAGACACACAGTTGATATCAATAAGTAAAATGTGGTTCAATAAGATAAAAATAATTTTTGGTGAATAGTAACTTTTTATTTTTATTTACCACTGTTAAAAGTAAATAGGGCAATTAAGGGTAAAATGATATTATTATTATTACCCTAACACATTTTCTAATTATATTGGATAAGTGTAATTCAATCAAAAACAACCTTAGGGATAAAATATGACCATTTAGGTCAACTTGGATTAGATTAGGACATTTATTATTATTTTATTTAAAGAAGAGTTAAAATAGTTAAAATCAAATTTTAATAACTAATTTTTTTTAATATAGGGTTATACATAAGATATATTTGACTATAAATATTCATTAGAAAGATAAAGAGATTTAATACATAATGGTATTTTATTTATAATTTTTAGACATTAAATAATTTAATTTATTTATGACACAATGATGATGCAGTAATTACCTTATTAATGTAATATTAACAGAATAGATATTATAAATACCCAAATAAATGTAATTTGAGACTTTTTATGAATTAAAATAATTTTATAGGTTAATATGACATGTTAGTGTTGATGTAATTAACTTTTTTTAACTAATCATGCTGTTATGATTTTCCCAAAAATCAATTACCAAATAGAATCAAAATTGACATAAAATAGTTTTGAAAACAAATATTATATTATTAATTGTTATTTTATTCTTTAAAATCTATGGTTATGAAACATTACTTAGATAAGGATATATATATTAATAATAAACCTCTTGGGGTTCGTTTGACTTATTATAGTAAGTTTCTTAACCATATAGTGTAAGAAAACAAGAAGACACGGTAAAAGCTAAACTATTTAACTTAGAGTTAAATCTAAATGATAAGGATAAAATAGTAACCTAAACTTGTATAAAATATATTGGTTCAGAGGCTTTCGACCCATCCCCCCTTTATCTTTTAAATAAATCAATTTTGAGATATTATAAACCGAATATGACTTTATTATAAAATAATATTTTAGGTTTTTCCCAAGGTGCCCCTCACCCCTCTTATAAAAGGGCACCCCCTCCCTCTCCTCTTTACACAACTATGAGCCTTCATGATCGGCCAAAACCTACCCATTTCACTTCTCCACTTATATAGAAACCTACTAGAGGTCCTTCTCTTCTTCAAATACCAATTTTAGTGCCCTAAGAGGAGGTTAAGAAGAGGCACTTCAAAGAAGAGGCAATGTCCGTTACCGATTCTTTCAAAATTATTTCTTCTTATACTAACTCTTAATTAGTTGTTTCATTATGAAGTAATAACATCAGTATCAATAATATACTGATATGTTATTATAAATATGAAACAAACCTATTTCACCTTTTATCCATCCTATGGAAAACGAAATCACCGCGCGTGCGTACGTAAGGAATATTGTCTCCACGCCGTGGTGTAATCTATTTTCAACCACCACCTTACTTGGATGGGTATAATGGTGTAAAGAACACCTATATATGATTATTTTAAATTGATATTGATTATTAAATAATATGAATACACATCAATACAATTCCACGGTCATGGGAACGATATCATCGCTCATGCGTACGTACGGCCTACCGTCTCCACGATGTGATGCGACTCATTCTACATGATCTTCATTGAATAATGATTATATAAATTGAATGAATAAATATGATATATGTTACAATAATAACATTCTGGAAATGAGGTATCTATAACCTAAAAAGAAGTATAAGAATTTATTCGACAAGACATGCATAAGAACATAAAGCACGGAACAACCGAATAATAAGTAGCAATCAAATATTACTAATAATAAGATACGAATATGACCATATATGATATAATAACAATTAATATGATTCTGTAATAAGTCAATGACATTATTTCAATCATTATACAGGAGGTTCAGACACTTACAAAGCATAACAGACCTAAGGTTGTGGAAAATCTCACAATCTCATTTTTCTCCGAGATTGTTTATACTTTGGTATTTACTGGGGTGTATTTATCATGAACATCCATGTTTCCTCAATATTTAAAATTATTTCTTTGCTCCTACAATTTTTTAAATCCAATATTACTTGTCGGTGAGTTTTTAGTAAAATATTTGAAAGGAATCTTTTGTCGTTTTTAGTATGAGGTACTTTTTGACTTTTCCGGCCAAAGTACGAGAAGAATGTTTTTTTTAACTTATACGGCCTGAATGGACTTTTAGAACATTATTTCCATGAATATTACTTTAAAAGTTTTCAAGTTTATTTTTAATAAACTTATTTTACTTTAAAGTTTTATGAAATTTTAAGAAAGAAAAAATGTTTTTAAAGTAGAAGGGATATTTTCCTCAAGAATGGAGTTCAAGTGTTTTATCAAAATTATTTTCCATCTAAGATAATATGGGGTTATGTTTCTATCCCTATTTTTAAATTGATTTGTTTATGTTATGAAGGAATTATTTTTATGATGTCCTTTTATATTATATAGATTATGTTATGATGGCATGATGTTTAAGAATCCCATTTTTATTACATAGGTTATGCTATGATGTATGATTTATGATCTTGTGGAACACATAATAATGGTATCATTATGAGATGGGTGGGACCTATATCTACCTATAATGCATTGGGTAATGATTTATATCTCATGATATAGACATGGCTAGAACGGCAGGTTAATCCGGTTTAGTGATACAGGACTGAAACGAGGAGTGAACTCGGTTCAAAAATGGACTTTGTCCGCTAAGATAGTCTCGGGAATGAGTCTTGACTACTAAGAAATGATTCTCTATGATTATGTGTGTATGCCACAAAGTTTCATGTTTTATGTTATGATTATTGGGATTACATTTCACTACTATGATTTATCCCATGTTATGATATTATGATCTTTTTTTCAGGTTAAGATTTTCGAAATGTTATGTTCTTATGAATATGATATTTTCTTTGTTTACCCTTACTGAGCATTTGAGCTCACACTTTTGTATGTTTTTTCCCAGGTCAGGAAGAAGGTTATTAAGTAGGATATGTCAAAAGGGGCTCTATATATGATGACATAAATGGGAGACAATATATATGCTTTCTAAACTAGTTGTTTATGTTTCCCAGTTTCTAAAGACACAATACCTATACGGTCCTACCATGGTTTTGTTATACGTTGTAATAAGTATGCTTCAATTCTGAAGTAATAACAATGTATGTATAGTATGGTTCTCTATATGTATCCTATAAGGACCTGTCTCACACCCTAATTACAACAAATGGGTGTAAATATAATTGATTATGATTGAATGAAGTAACCACAATGCCTCTGGTGAAGTTAGTTCGGATTGGTAGTCCCCTCATATGGTGCAATGTTGTCGAGACGGACCATGGGTGATAACCCCTTATCATGTGGAGTCTATGCAGCTGATTTAATAATATTTTTATTTATTTTCAAACCTCTAGTAATTTATTTCAAACCAAATATTTAGATCTCTTTAAGTTAATTCTTGTTTGTCATGAAATTTTCTGATTCATATTATTAATTGTTTTTAATGTTTTAAGCTTTCATACTCAGGTAAATAGTTCCAAAAACTAATTTATTGACACTCGGGAACTTGCTCCCGCCCATGGGGATAGGTAATACCCTTCGGTCCATGTCATGGGATGGATTTGGTGATGGTATTATTGGAGACCAGATTCAATTTGTGACAAAATAGTATCAAAGGAGGCCAATGTTTTTGGGTTATATTACTATTTGAGGATGAGTTGGGATATAAAAGTGCTAGGATTGTCAGGGATTGGGGTTTTGGTTGTTAGTAGGGTTCCAGGACTAAACCACTTATGGAAGACCTTGAGTCACCAGGGGGTGTTGGAAATGAATTATTGACATCACTTTCAGGTGAGATGTGTGGGCTGTAGACCACACATGGGCATCAGGTGGTGGTGGAGTAGTTATTTCTTTTATTACTGCAATGAGTTTAAATTATTTATCATTGATGTATTTTATTAAAATTTTATGAATTTTGGTATTGACTACTGTTTTTTATGTTTCATTTTGTAGAAACATGCCTCCCCAGAATGCTCTCATTCACCCACAGGTGGAAGCCGAAGAGGGTTCTCCGTCACAGATTGATTAGAGGACAGTCGAGGCTGTGGTATGGGTTTTCCGAGCTCTAAAATAGGGACCAGATCCTATTCCCATTACTATTAGGGTATAAGATATTAGTCCTAGGAAAAATAAATCTCATGAGCTTCTAAAAAGAAAGACTCTAATGTTTTAAGGCAGTATATATCCCTAGGAGGTAGATGAATTGGTTGAGAATATTGAGTGCATTATTGGGTTCTTGGATACACCAAAGGATATCAGTGTGAATTGTGCCTCATTTTTGTTGGAGGGTCCCAGCTGCAGGTGGTGGGAATCATTATTTTAAACTAGGAAGAATGAGAAGATGTACTGTGCAGATTTCATGTCCATCTTCAATGAAGGGTACTTCCCCGTGGCTTTGGAATATTCCATGTCCCAATATTTCATGAATATTGTCCATAAGAATAATTATTTCATGGAGTTTGCTGACCATTTTTTTAGTTGGTTTGGCATGGTGATGAAATAGCCTCGAATGAAAAAGTGAAGGCTCTACAGTTTGAGAAAGGCAGGCGACCAATGATATACTCCAAGGTTTTATGGTTCAATATGAGGACCTATGTTAAAGTTGTTAGCCGTGTGTGTATGGTAAAGATTGGAAATAAAGGCAGGGCTGGTATCTCTGGGACAATATCAATAGTTGGAATTTTCAGTTATTTAGTGTCAAAAATGAAGTTGAAGGATCATGTAAGGAAGGGAGGTGGTAATTCTGGCTACTGTTCCAGACAGTTTTCATATGTGGCTTCTGATGCGAGATTGATCTTATGACACCAGTGTGGGATGCTGGGGAACATCTGACTAGAATGCGAAGTTACTCTAAAACCCTGTTAACAATGTGGAGGTATTGGTCTCATACAATGCTTTTGCAGGGTGGCACATCCACTTCAGAGTGGGGATGGGTCAATGGATTCAAGAGGAGTTATGTCACAGTAATATTCATTGAGGACATGGGGTCTCACTTTGGTGGATGTGTTGGATGTGATGGGTCATCATCTGGGTATATCCAGTTCAATGAATAACCAAATACTAGTTTTCATCATCAGGGAGAGACCAGATATCTACATTCGGTTGATCAGGCACCAGCACGATCATAGGCGTGACCATTTACAATTCTAGGTACCATTTTAATGAGATTTTTATAAGTGATGCACTTTTTGATATTGGTGCATCTCTTTAATTTATTTCTGAACGTTTTGTGGACACACTTAATTTTCCAATGAAGTTGTTGTTTTTGTGATGTAGTGGGTGACACCGCCAGGAAAGAATATGGAGCTAGGTCTCAGGTGCCCATTGTGTGCTCCTTCCATGAGAGGGTACAATATGGAGTGGGACCTCTTGGTATTTGATATGAAATTATTTGAAATAATACATTGTAGGTATTTTCTAGTACACTTCCTTGTGAACATCTATTTATACATGTGGTGAGTGAATTTCATAGAACCTTATGGGAGTCGACAGGTTTTTCATGGAGAATGAGATCCTCAGTTGGGCTATGTAGGAAATCCACTCCTAGAGGTGGGAAGTCTTACCTTTTAGTTACCCTCGCCCATGCTAGAGGACGATGATCATGATCTTGATAGTGCACTACCTTATGTGGTCGATGAGTTTTGGAGGTAATCTCAAATGATATTTCATGTTTTCCCGTGGAGAGGGATATTGATTTCTCTATTATTCTGCATCAAAAACACATGTGACATCTATTACCTCATATAGTATATCCCCCACCAAGATGAAGGAATTAATGATACAATTGTACCACTATGAATGCAAATAAATCATTAACCTACGCTTCTCTCCTGAGGCCACTCTTTTGTTGTTCGTAAAAAGGCAAACAGATCCCTACGGTTGTGTATTGACTACCGAAAGATGAATAAGGTAAATATTATGAACATGCACCCTTTTCCCTGAATTAATGGTATTTTCAATCAGTTGAGGGTGTAATAGTGGTTATCAAAGATATATTTTCATTTGGGATTCCATCAAATCAGGGTGAAATAGGCAGATATCTCAAAGACAACCTTCTGATGTAGGCACAACCACTTTTTGTATTGGGTCATTCTCACTGGATTGACCAATGATCTAGTGGTATTTGTGGATCTAATGAACAGAGTGTTTTGTCTGTATCTCGATTATTTTGTCCTAGTATTTTTGGATGACATCCTAGTTTACTTAGGATTTGAGGATGAACATGATCATCACTTGCACTTTGTTATGGGAACCTTGCAAGAGTATTTCCTTTATGAAATGATGTCCAAATGCATCTTCTATATTAAGGAAGTGATGTTTCTGGGGCATGTGATTTTAGAGCAGGGGGTTTCAGTGGACCCCCAAGAAGATCAGTACAGTTTTGTCATGGGAGCTATTGAATTATGTGTTCAAGATCAAGAGTTTCCTTGTACTTGCTGATTATTACAGGCAGATGGTTTGGGATTTATCTCCGACGGATTCAATAATGACTGTGCTAACCTGTAAATGGGTTATGTTAGTATGGGTCCTAAAATGTTAGCCATCATTTGAGGAGCTAAAGAGGTAGTTGAATGCCTCCCCTATTATAATTTTGTCAGAGGTTGTAAAAGGGTATGTTGGGTATTGCGACACATCAGGTATGGGTCTTGAGAGAATGGTTATATGGAATGATCATGTGGTGGTGTATTGATCTCGCAAACTCCGACCACGTGAAAATAATTTCCCAACCAAGAACATGGGGTTTTAATAGATGATATATGCTTTGAAGACTTGGCATAACTTCCTATTTGGGGAGAATATTTTGATCTACTCTGATCACAAAAGCTATGCATATATCTTCTCGTAGAAGGGCCTCAATATGAGGTAACTCCATTGGATAGATTACTTGTAGGGGTTTGAATTCGACTTGTCTATACCCCTATAAAAGGTAACGTGGTGGATAAATCCTTGACCAGAAGAGTTATATTTCAGGATTTTAGGATGTCCAGTTATGAGTGGAAATTGACAGTGCTCTTTGCTCAGATGCATGTGGAGTCCATGGAGTGCATTGAAGGTGAATTCTTGGAGATAATTTATTTGAAATCATCTTTGTTGGAGTTGATTTAGAGATAAAATCATAGTGATGAGAATTTTTAGCGGTCAACGTATTTACTACCTAGCTGGGAGACGTTCTCTGATTGGTCATCATCTCCAGATGTCATCTTGTTCTTTAAGGGTCATTCAATAGTGTCATTATCGCTATAGAATGTGGTGATGGAGGATAGCCACCATTGTTAATGGGTTTTCCATCCAGGTGACACCAAGATATATTATTATGTGCGTTGGTAGTTATGGTGGCCATGTATGAGATGGCTCATCGAAGACATCTTGCCGTGATGCTACGCAGGCTAGCTGGTGAAATCAGGGAAACAAAGGCCCTTTGAATTTCTCCAGTTGTTACCCAATCCTACCTAGATGTGGGACTAGGTCTCCATTCACTTCATTATTGGAATTTCTCATACTATTCAGGGTAATAGTTCTATTTGGCCGGTGATTGATCATCTCAAAAAATTAGACCACATCATTCCAATTAGAGATAAAGCTAAAGTGGATGAGTTGGGTCGTTTCTATCTTTAAAAGGTGGAAATGATCTATGTTGTGCTATCAGTAGTTTCAAAGTTATGGACCCCTATTTCATTTCTTGGTTTTGGGAAGTCCTTCAGAGGGCCTTGGGTTCTCAGATTAAGATGATCATGACATACCACCCTGAAATCGATGGTCAGACAGAGCGAGTGAATCACCTTTTGGAGGACATGTACTGTGCATGTGTTTTGGACTTTAGATGTACCTAGGGTAGAAATTTGGGATTTTTTGTGTTTTCATATAACAAAATTTACCTATCATAGATTCTAATGGATCATTTTGAGGAACTCTATGGTTGGCCTTGTTTTTCTTCCTTGTGTTGGGGTGAGGTTGGTGGGACATCACTCATGGGGCTGAGTTTGGTACAGGGGACTTCTGAGAAGGGAAAATTGATATGGAGTCACTTGTTTATAGGTCAAAGTTGTCATAAATCTTATTCTGACTGAAGGCGTTGAGACCTACAGTTTTTGTGGGTGATAGGGTATTCTTGAATGTGGCCCCTTGTTTGGGCCATTGTCGATTAGGGAAGCAAGAAATGATGACACTGTGATATTTCCTCCCTTTTGAGATCAACAAATGTATAGGAAAGGTAGATTATAGGTTGGCCTTACCATATCAGTTGAAATCTATCCATGACATATTCTATGTCTCCCAATTGAATAAATACAACCCAGATCTGTCTCATGTGCTGAGATGGGAGGAACTAGTGATAGAGCCTGATATGTTAGTTTTTGAGTGGCCAATGCAAATAGTGGAAAACCATGATAATGTGCTTTAAGGGAAATCTATTCCAATGTATTGGGTTTTCTGGAAGCATTGTAGTGATACACATGAGACCTGGGAACGAAACTCATGGTTTGAGGATGAGTACCCATTCTTTTTTTCCGATCAAGCCTCTAGTCGACTTTCTCAGACAGAATGTTTTAATTGTGGATAGAATTTTCACATCTAAGATCTTCATTAAATGTAGTTATATTTATTATACTTTTATAATACAAATACCCCTACCCCCCTTAAAAACCCATAAAATTTGGGGTCTTTTAGAGTTGTTTTTATTGGATAATGGTGGGTGCATAAGTTAGGTGCATGGTTTTCAAACCGTGAAAACAAACAATGTTCCTAGGTATAGGTCATTAAAAATTGTGTTAAATGACTTCCTTTCCCTCCCAAGAATTATCTATAATCACCACTTTCACCCCATTCGACCATTTCAACCCTGGAATCCATCAAATCCTCCCAAACCATCATCATAAATCCATTTTGTAGGGTGGTTTTGTGGAGGAACTTCACACAATCTCATGTAAGTGTTTATCCCTCTTAGTTACTCCCCATTCCATGAAGTTTCTTCCAATTTACATGAATTTAAAAATTATCTGAGGGTAGGGTTTTGATCCAAGGGTTTAAATTTGGGTTTTCATGGTCCTATAATTTGAATTTAGGCTCGATCAACATTCCATGAGGTGCGACAATGGTGCGATTGAATTTTCGCATTAATGATTCAAAGGTTTAAAAATTATGGTTGGTTATTCCATGTATATGAAATTATAGTGACATAGAAATAATTTTTTATAATATTTTCATAATTATAATGTGATTATTGGTGAAAAAATTGGTTTTAGTGTTATTTTCAAATCAAATGAAGTTTAAGTTTCATTTTTATGTGAAATTGGTGTTTTTATAGAAATCTTGAATTATTTCATTTGGGGTTTCCCTATAAATACTTAGTTGATTTTATTGAAATTTAGTAGGGATTCAAATTATTTTTGATATATTATATCCTTTTTTTGTTGCTGTGAAATTTGGTTTTGGTGATGTTTTTTAGGAAAATGATTTTTGGGTACCAATTTGGTGTAAAATAGGGTGTTTTACATGGATATTTTTTGTTATGCCTATTGGGGTTGTTTTATAACTCATGTAATGGTTTTATAGAAATTATTTGGAGGATGAAAATTATTATTTTTTGAATGTGAGAATGTGCATGGTGTTAACAGTGGGGTTTTAATGGGATTTTTCTGTGCAAGACATTGTTGGATTTTGTGATGTTGTTTTAACAAAAATCAAGATGTTTTGTTGTGTGTTTTAAGTGGTATAAAGTGTGTAACGCTAATTTATTGTATGTATGTTACCAGTTATGTCTTCATTGTATATAAAGCGATTTATGTACCAATATGAAATTGATTCGGCACAAAGGGGGAAGCCCAGAAACCTAGGATGGAAGATATGTACTTGTATGCTAGTGATCCGGATGGGTTTTGTCCCTATTTCACATATCATTATGGATATAGAAAGCAATAACTAAACTATGTGGATGATGTTTTTGGACAACTAGGTTATGGTTATGTCCCCTAATAGTATATCGTTCATGGTAAAAAATTGTGACATAGATATTTTACCCCGAGGTAAGAGCTACACAGGGCCCGAGACGATCTAGTGCCTAAGGGTGTTCCCAATTTTGTTTCTCATTGGATTTGATGTATTTATCCTTGTTTTAGGGTGTTTTTTTCTATACATTATGATATATAACATGTATTATTATAAATTTTTATCATTCTGAATGTTTTATTCTGAAAAATATTTACAATAAAAAGATACATTTCATCCAATTTATCAATGTTATTCCTAACATAATAAATATACATGATTTTCAACTTTATTTAATACTCTTAAAGGTATTTGGGTGGCATCCTATTAGTATTTGGATGAAAACCTATGTACTAACCTAGGGTGTAAGTAGACTTTATTATGTTTGACTCTGGAAAACGCAATGTCTTGGGTGAAGGTAGTTCGGGTTGTTACTCCCCTCCTATGGTGTGGTGTTATGGAGATAGCTCGGTGGGGGGGGGGTGACCCCTTACCATGTGGAGTCTTGGTGGATGATTTTATACTTTATTTATTTATTTATGGACATCTTTAACTTTATTTAATAACATGTATTCAGATATGGTTTCTGTTAAGCCTAGTTTGGCATCAAAATTTCATATTTTTTTATTGATTGTTTTTAATGTTTTATGATTTCATTCTCAGGTAAATCATTTCCAAACCCAATTTATTGGTATTTAAGAACTTTTTCTAGAACATGGATATTGGGAACGCCCTTGATGTGTTTTCATGGGCTGGATTTTTTTCCGGTATTAGTGGTGGCCAGATTCAGTTTGTGACAAGTGGTGTGATTATCCACATGTGACATTCATTATTCTCAACATAGAAAATTCCAATCAGATCTAGATAATTCATAAATGATCTAGTGGAATCATAAACAAGATCACTTTTCAAAACATAAAAATTCATTTAATAACAAGGGAATGGATGAAAAAATATACAAGAGGGGTAAAATCACAATTTTCTATCCATTATTATCACATAAAACATCACTTCATTAAGAGGAAAACAAAGCTAAAGATGGGTGGGAGAGACCAATAGATTAGTTATAGAAGTGTGAGTAAATGAGTGGATGAGAGTTAAAATACTATGGGGGTAAATGGTCATTTAAAACAATTTAAATAATTCTAGATATCCAAATAGTTAACACAAGGGTTTTCAAATATTGTTCCTACCATGAGATTTGTGATACCATGATCCACACCCTCTCACATGGTGTGGAAGCATGGTTTACCAAAATGTGTTGTAGTCTATGTATATTTTTGTTGTTGTGAATGGTTTTAAAAATATATCTCCAAATAAATATTAAAATTACATGAAACCACACCCCAAATAGAAATTGATCTACATGTTCTTCCATGATCCTTTTACTTATTTTCCTTCACTGTTTGGTAACCATTTGTTATATGAAACACCTAGAATAATCCATATTTCAACCCAATGATCTTCACCATTACATAATAACCCAATAACACTCCATACCTGCATATATATATGAAAAACATAATTTTATTTTTCCCACACATAGAATATTGATTTGAAAACAAATTCTTAAAATGTCCCCCTTTCTATGAAAAAAATAAAATTTCTCAAAATATTTATAATCTACAATAATTTTGTTCATTAAAAAATCATCACTATATAAATTTTCATCCCTAATAAGTATAAATGGTATTTCAACCATCAATATCATGAAATCTCAATCATAAATATTCATGTAACTCACCATGTTTTACCATAGAATGCCAATGTGCTACTGTTGTATAACTCTAACAATTTAGTTCACTACTCTCACAAACCTATTCCACTAAGTCATTAACATTTAAAAAAAATATAGTTAAAATTTACCAATTCCTTCATATCCCAATACATGATAGTTTTATGAATAGATTCCAACCAGGGTGATTGTTTCTCCCTATCATCAGTCTCTTCCTAAAAATGATGATTAAGGATCATAGTGAACACCAACATTAAAATATCCTACTGAACGAGGAATCATAGTTGTCAAACGACTCACATGGTGTGGTTTCCCAACCACCTCCCCCAATATCAAATAGAAACACTATTCATACATCCTCTTCCATACATTTTCCAGAAATGATTCATTTCACACCTGGATTTTCTATCTCACCGCCCCATTCAGATAGGTAAAATTTTTGAGGCATAATAATATTTTCTACAAATCAATAATTTACTATTGACCTGTCAATATATGAAACTCCATCATTGGATAACATAAAATCATTCTAGATTTCATTATAACAACTTGATCAATGAGTTGTATCTATAATATCACAAATTCAAATCACTATAATTTCATACTATGAGTAATGTAAATATACAAAATATATCTAGCTATATATATACATCATGGATCTAGTCTTCAAAAAAATAAGAAAATATTGACATGTATTCCCACTAGCATCCCAGTTCCATATCAACCATCAGTAGTTGTTATCATTACACTGACGACCCTTCCAATATGAGGTCCATATATAATACCTATAATATTCTCTCCACCTTTGGGGTTCCAATATCATTAAATAATGAACAAACATAGTGACCATCATGGCTAAAGCTCCATCCATTACCACACATAATAACTGAACATGACCACCCCAATCATACCCAAGATACGACATGAATCATTAAATGTTAACCAATACATAATCTCAAAGAAATATACCTTTGGAATCATCCAAATTTCCATCCACAGATAAGGTAACACCTTTTCATAGATAAAGTCAGACTCCCTACTATATGGATTTTACTATGCCCCACCTCATGCATAACATCAAAAATAAATTAATATCACACATTTGTCACTTTTATCGATCCATGCTCCCTCATCCTATTACCCTTATCATAAACCATTCAACGTGTAACTATCCACTTCTGAGGTGAAACATATCATTTTCAACAAAATTTACTAATAATCCATATCATCATGTAATTCATCATATACATTGATTCTCATCCTACCCAATATCTCTAATCAATTAATAACTAGTTAGATATTGTGTGTAACCATCACACACTACCACCACATATAAAAACCCAATGACTGTACACTCTATTAATTAATAATTACACAAACCAGATCTCTCTCAAAAGATATTCATGTCATAAATCCATATATCACATTAATAATAACTAATCACGACCCACCACATTTAAATCTCAAAAACCAAAAGATTCCCTCATACTTATTTCCAAATAAATTACATATCTTGAATACTAAGGCAATGTCTATGATCATCCACCACTCTAGTTTAATTCCATGCATAAAATATGAACCCAAACTATCATATTTCTATTTAATGATAATCAAGAATCAACTTGGTCATGCAATATATTGATCCTACCCTCAAAATCTAAGAACAATTCAAATTTTCATGGATGGGTATCTTAAAATTAAATACATAGGGAATCTCCATGCTTATACCAAAAATATGAAATAATTTATTTTGAATACGGATCAAATATAATTTATCAAAAAATTTAAAGATAATTTATGGATTGTAGAAGTCTCGAATAACCCCTCTCAAGGTTAATCCCCTCATATCACGTCTCACCCAAAAAAAGAAAACTATATAATCATACTATTTAATCATAACACCATAATAACAAATATTTCAATTCATATCTGAAATATGAATTCCTTACCTCCTTTTATACAAGAAATTTCTCACCGATTTGAAAACTAAAATGGAAGCATATGTATTCCCAAGTCAAATAAATAGTGGAAAATCACATGAAAACCCATTAACTATAGGGTTCTCACTCATATATCAGGTTTAACATGACAAGTCATAAATGAAATCCAAGGAGAAATACCAATAGAGGATATATATAATTGGACACCCCTAGATGTTTTTAATATAATCATCATTTATTCAAAAATAGAAAACTTTGAATATTTGTTTCACATAAATCAGTTTTTTTTATTTCATTATGAATAATTTTTTTAATGTGGTATATTGGACATACATGTATAATTTTTGTCAAACATTTATTAACATATTATATTTTATATGATAACTTGTATTAAGTCATAAAAATATGGTATGATTCCCTTTTATTAAACTACATTACAATGCATTTTACAAATAGAGGATCATATAATGTTTATTGTCTTGGAAAAAAGGTACACAATAAAAGAGAATTTAAGATATTCTTATATTCTAATTGAGGTAATTATTCATGGATCATACTAAGAATAGTAACTTAATCTCAAAACCTAGAGACACACATTAATGTAATGGTTGAGAAGAATCCATAGTAATGGATCACAATTGAAATAATTTTCATGTGATCCTGGGATATATTGATAAGAACACGAAGAACATCAATATGAAATGAAAAATTGAACATGAGACATAAAATAAAGAAAGTAAAATTAAAAATAACAAGTAAATGATTCTAAAACATTTCATGGAGTCACTAATACGCACATCACCAAGGATTATCAATCAGGTGTCAAAAATATTATGATGGTTATTCAATATGGTATCGTAAAACTTGTCATCTCAAGAGATTAAATTCTTTTCCCAATGCATTGGATCATTATAAAGCCTAACCAAAAATATGTATTAAATAATGTGTTATAAATATTTCATAATAAATTTGTTAAAAATAATCTGGGAATGAAAAAATTTAATGATTTTCATTTCACAATCATGGTGTTTTAGAAAGTGCATAAAAATGATAATTTCACCACTTCAATCCCGCAGAAAAGATTGCAGGTTTCATTTTTGTAAATACATTAATTAAAATAGATAATTATAAAATATATTGGAATACTCCAAGTGAATAGTAATGTTTAGGAAATAGAAAATGAAATAAACCAATTTCTTGATAAAAAGAGAGATTTTGAGATAATAATATGGCAATATAAGGAGTACGAAACATGTTTTTAGAGAAATTTAAATAGAGAGGTGAAAAGGGACTCCCATAAAAAAATTTCTCTTAAGATGATAATGGTATAGAATAAAATTTAATAATGATCTTGGTATGAAAATTTTAAATACATACCTCATAAAAATAAACATGAATGGAAAAAAGAAGTTGATAGTTATCTTATCTTGAATAGAAACTCCAAAAACTCATTAATCAGGACCCTGGGAGATTGGAGAGGCCCTGGGAAGACTCCTTGTTAAGTAATACTATCATAAAATTGTTTAGGATGATTTTTTTATGAATTTAAAAACATTAATTGGTCTAAATTTTAGAAAACATGTGTGAGTTTTTTATTAATTTTTAGGACACCTCAGTAGTGGTATTTGCAAAACCATAGGTTTTCCCAAGATATTTTTCCATTGGTATTCACTAATTTAGAAACCTATTGAGTTAAAATATTACATAATATTCTAAAATAATATTAAGTTAATTTTCACATCATTATGACATTCTGATGATGTCATTACACTTACTGAAAGTCTCAAACTGTATTTTTAATATTCGTGAAAAACTAATGTATGTTATAAAAAACTAATAAATTCACCCTAACTGAATATCAGTATTATAAAATCAATTTGGAAATTTATATTATCATAATAATTCTCTAAATATGATAAATTTGAATTTTTATCTATAAAAATACTTATATATTAAAAATAATAGTGGACAAAAAATGAATAGTAAAATTGCATTGTGAAATTTATGAAACATGAAAAACTAATTTTTTTTTACAATTATAATCAAAATTTACTACTTTTATAAAACTATTTAACCACCAAAAACATCATTAATAATACCCTAGTTTATTATAGTAATAATATGTCTCTTGAACATCAAAATTTCCATCTGAAAAATAAATTTATTAAAATCCATCTAAATTTTTTATGAAAAACTATTCTTATAATAGAAAAGATTGAACAAAATTTTTCAATACAATGGGTTTTATCATTATGTCACTAATTCTTAGAAACATAAACTCTTATAATAACCACATACTGACTTGTGGTAAGGAGTGTGATGGTGATGAAATAATTGGGTGGTTTAGCTAATGTCGCATGAGTGGTAATTTAATGTAACATGATCTTCCCCCATAGGTGATTTCGTTAATTTTTAACATGATGAAGCATGGGTTGGAATTTTTCAAGAGAAAATCCTTAAGATTCTTCTACTCTCCCCCAGTAAAAAATGGTCCTCATAAGGAATAAAATAACTGGTTGAGGCCATCGAATCATATTTTTTCATTTATTTTCCCTTTACATTTATATTTATAACCAATAATCATTACATTAAGTGTATATTTTACAATGTTTGTATTGAAAAATAGTCATATGATAGTAAAAACCTGATGGTCACATTAAAATATGCCTACATCACGATTAATGAGATATTATTTTTTTGTGTAATAATATAATGCACATTTTCTAGAAACAAATATCATTTAAAATGTTTGGGTCATCACATTCTTCCTCCATTTAGAAATTACTTCCCCAAAATTTCAACTCGTTTTCTCAGTTGAGGAAAGGTGAGGGTATTTCCACATCATTGATTTATTAGGTTCTTATAATATTTATTTATACACGTGGTTCATCTAAAACAATTTTATGAGGTGTGTATTCTTATTGCATAGAACCCTGTCCAAACGGTCAAAGATCTCCACTGGCTGCTCGTAATAATAGAGGCCATGTTCTAGTTGTACCATTTTTGGATTCAGTATGTCTGAATGGTCAAGTATGTACTTACAAAAGAGTGATATGTGGAAAACAACATGATCATGATATTTATTAGTTGTATGTTCTAGATGATAGGTCACAACTCCTATGTGGTCAAGGATTTCATAGGGGTTGAAGTCACTAAGGCTAAGCTTCCCATTCTTCCCAAATCGCATGATTATCTTTCATGGTAAAATTTCTAGGAAGATATTGTCGCTGACATCAAGATACAAGTACCTACAAAGGATTTCATTATAGATATGTTTCCTACTTTGATCTGACTTAATGTGTTGTTCGATGGAATGAACCATTTCTGTCATATCCTACCCAAGATAAAGAATAAGAAACTTCCACCCGCTAGATTCATCTTATAGAGTATGATTTCTACATATCTCCCCATATAGATCATCATAGGGATCAATTTGAATAATTAAATGGATGCTATTTTACTATGATAACTAAACTAATGTGAGATATTGATAACATCCACCTTTAAATACAATAGATCATGTTATCAACATGACCTCAAGTGTATGAATTGTACATTCATAATTACCATCAATTTATGGGTTTTATGCCAGAATGAAATTCAATTTGGTACCCAAATCATGTTTAGGAATTCTTTGGAATTTTTATGCGAACCATGGATCATGATTAGATAAGATAGAGAGTGTAACTCCATATAGATATTCAACATCCTTCACATATATCATGGGGAGTTGGTAAAGAGTGAAATCATCTTGAATATTGATAAAATGGGTTTTCATGATTATATGGTACACTATAACCCAGATCGTATTTTTTCTTTTAAAATTTCATGAGATACCAGTTAAAAATTTCATAGTGATATTGTCCCAATTCCATACTGATATGGCTAGTGGTTGTAATACCTATTTAGGAATTCTTCATACTACCTTCACTTGTTCAAACACTACACACATTTTAGTGTAGTAAACTATATCCTCCTTAATTTTATACCACCAATAATTATCGTGATGGTCAATATATTATTCTATACTTCTAGAATGTATTGATTAATTAGAGGTATGGGAATCATCCATTAGATCCTTTTTTTCTGGAATATATGGAATGCATAGTCATGTACCAAATTATAGTACACCTTCTTGACCAACACTAAACTTTATAACCTTCTCATTATTCATATATTATATATTCATCTGAAATAAATGATCATATCTTTGATATTTATTGATCTTCTCCAGTAATGAGATTTGATAATCATTGAGATTAGGATCATGATGTCCCCTCCCATATAATTCCCATTTCCAGTTTTACAAGCTATTTGATCAATGGATATCTTTGAATCCTCATTATTTCTGGAACAGATGGGTCTATAAAACTTAATTCATATGCATCATTGTCTGATCTTATGAGTGGATATTGAATTGAGAAATCATAGCCTTTAAACACTTCCAACCATATCATATCCATAATGTTCTATTCCATTTGCATGAAAATATACTTCAAACATTGATGGTCTGTGTAAATATCAAATTTATACCCATGAATACACTTCCTCTATATATTAGAGAAAAAACAACCACAACCAGTTACAAGTGATGCGTAGGATAGTTCTACTCATGAGGTTTCAATAGTCATGATGCATAAGCAATCACCTTGTAATTCTTCATGGGGACACTCCCCATGCCCTTTTGTAGATGCATCTCTAAAAATAACAAATTAGTAATCGATATATGGTAGAGATAACATGGGATCAATAGTAAACCTCTCCTTCACCCCTATGAAGCATTCTTCAAACTCCTCTTTTGAGATGAACATTACCCCTTTTAGAGTTAACTAGGTTAGTGGTTTAGAATTCTAGGATTTTTTCACTAACCTCCTATAATATCCAGATAAACAATGGAATCGAAGAATTTAATTTATTATCTTATGATGAGGCCACTACTCTATATCCTTTCTCATTGTAGGGTCAACATATATTCAATTAATGGTAAAAATTTTCCCTAAGGAAGAAACTTGATTCATCCAATAATATGACTTGTTGAACTTTCCAAATAACCCCTCATTATTTAGAGTTTTATGTATCACCCTTAGATGATCCACATACTTCTAATGAATTTTGAAATATATCATAATATATCAATAAAAACTAACACAATGTTATTAATTTATTCTTTAAATACTCTATTCATAAAATCCATAATAATAGATGCATCATTATTCAAGTCTAAGGGAATAACAAAAAACTCATAATGCTAATATCATGATCATAATGTAGTATTTGTAATATATTCTTTCATCACCCACAATTGATGATAACCATATCAAATATCGATCTTAGAGAAGAATTATGCGCCCTGATTCTAGTCAAATAAACCATAAATTCATTGATGATGGTACTTTTTCAACATAGTGATCTTGCTATGATATTTATAATCATTGCATAGCCACATTGATCCATCTTTATTGCTCAAAAATACAACATGTGCTCCTCAACTAGACACACATGGCTGAATGAAACCCTTCTCCAAAAAAACATTATTTTTCTTCTTTAATTCCTCTACCTCCATCATCGACATTCTATTTGGGGATTTTGATATCATCTTGAAACCATGAACCATTTCAATAAAGAACTCCACCTCTCATTCTAAGGGAGGTCTATGTAACTCCTTATGAAATATGTCAATATATTCATGAATGATAGGGATATTATCTATTACTATACTATCATCTCATTTTTCATATTCTCCTATCAACTCAATAAATATGGTTACAAGATGTGAATCTTGACAAAGACCAAATTGATATATATCATTTTTGAAGATAACTGTTGGTTTCCGCTTATGAATAATGAGATTTCAATTCATGGTAATTTGATCTTAGAATTATAATTTGATATTCATTCCATCCCTAATATTATGTTGTATTCTAACATAAAAATTGCTATAAGATTTGCAATGATATTAGGCTCACCATAGTGATTACTCGTGTTTCTAAAAACTATTTATTCTTAGAAAGACCCTCTAAGTGTATGAATGATAAATGTACTTGTTGTTATTTTGTGATTTATTCTATATTCTTTCCAAACATTGAAAAAACAAAGGAAAGCATGGTACTATAAATAAACAAATTTCATTCTTGATTGTAGAGAATAATGACATTACTTGCAACTATGAAATTTATTACATCAACTTCAACTGTTTTGATAGAAAAATACCAAACTTTTTCCATTGTCCTACGATGAGGTTGATGGTGATTCTCCTCCATTAACCTCATATTTTGATAGTGATTGGAAAAGTTCCAAAATTTATACATTTTAAGAATTAGAAAGCAGGGAGGATCTACACCATCTTCTAATTTTTGTTTCTGTTGATATTTTGTGGTTTCAACTCAATATGATAATTTTGAGTGATATGGAAGCCTCTACCATATTTATAACACTTCCCTCTCACAAGAAAGTGGTTCTAAGAATTTTTCATACCAAATATATTACATGTGTAAATATGGACACTCTTTCCTCATATTCCTTGTTTAAATCACCTCCCCAGATTTGGATCTAGAGATCCCATATTCTAATCTAATTTCTATGGCCAATGCCTCTCACCGAACTCCAATTATTTCTTTATAGAACTCTGTATTATTTCCTCATAGATTTCATAGTCACAGTTTCATTAATTATTTTTTAGATGAGGTATTTTTCCACTAAAGAATCTACCAACCTTCCCAATAAGATCTATGAAAAAGGTATAGGTATAACCCGAATTTCTTGGGATGTTCATCTCATAACATTTAGTAGATTCATTCTCTTTCATAACCTATTCATGTAATTTTTTATTAAATTTTTATGAAACATCCCATGTAATTATAGAAAAATAATTTTTCATATTTAATAACATTTTAGATTTAGATATTAATTTTACATTATGAGGGATTCTTTTTCATATTGTGAACCAACAAAATAAAATGGGATTCTCTGAAATCTTATGTTGCACCCAAGACTATGATATATCAATAAATAATACAATATTAATATTATTAATTTTAATGGTAGTTATCACAAATCCATTTTATTAGATATAATGAACAAAAATGCTTATATTTTGTTGACACATGTTGTTGGAAAAAAATCCCTCAAGGCACCATTGAATCATTTTTGAGGTGATTGTGTTTGTTGACAAAGTGGGCCTCAATGTTGTTGTTCGTTGAAAAATTAGACCATGATATATGAATGCGTTGACAAAGGGGTTTACATGGGGATTTTTCGGGTTCAAGGGATTCTTTCAACAATCCATTATTGATTGAAGAAACTCGACAAAGGAATGAATGATTTGGAGGTGGTACAAAAAGAGAAGATACAAGGTGTTGCCGTTTTCCAGTGTTTTCCAAATTTTTGGGCCTGAAAATCAAAAAATGGAGAGATGTGTTTTTAGAAAAGTGAGGTGCATTAAAAATTGGAGTGGTGTGTGAAAAATAATTTGGTGCACGAAAAATTAACGGGATGCGTGAAAAAATATTGTGTTGCGTGAAAAATCAGCATTGTGAGCAAAAAATACAGTGGCACGCGAAATATTTTGTGATTCGCAAAATAATAAAGCGGTGAACGAAATATTTGTGAGATTCTTGAAATAGAGGGATGAATTTTTTCATGCAAGAGGTGTTTCGAGATCCTAAGCTTGAAAATTGGAAAAGGCATTAGGTGTGCAAAAAAATTGGTGCATGGTGCGAAATATGGTGTAGTGTGGAAGATGTGTTTATCGCGCTTGATGAGGATTACGCGCGGAGGAAGGTTATTTCGCACAGGGTCAACTTTTCCCTTAAATATAAAGTTACCCCCTCCTTTTGGAAGATCTCATGAAATGGACAGTATCCGAGCTCTGGTGCACAAAATTGGAGTTTCCAAGAGAGTTGCACAAAAAGAAGACTGTTGTGCGAAAAGTGAATTTTGTGCAAAAGTAGAAAATATCACGCAATACACTGTAGAGAATGCGCATAGAAGATGTTGCGAGTAAAATAATTTTTTTCGCAAAAAAGGAGTGTTTCATGTAAAAGGAATGTTGCCCGAAAAGTGAATTTTGCGCAAAAGCATGGAATTATGCGCAAGGCCCAATGAGGGCTGTGCGTAAAAATTGGGGTTGCCCTGTACACCCGGTGCAAAGAGAGATTCATCTACGGGTGAAAGTTGGATGTCAACTGAGCATCCATCAACAATTATGGATTCATATTTCATTAGAGATAATGAATAGATCTACAAGTCTATAAACTTTGAGTGGATCTTCTAAAGAAGCTGTGAGCACATATCAGTTGAGAGAGCAATGAGCTTTCATATTGTGAGTGGTTGTAAACCAGGAGGGATAGTGAGTCCACTTTGAGCATGTAAACCGCAGCGCACTTATAGTGGATTTGGTACATTGGCACATTTATTGTGTTTTCTCCTTGGATTTTTCCAAGTGAGGGTGAACTCCATTTGTCCCGTGCATGATTTAATTTCTGTCTATACTTTTCTACGGGAAAGAGATAGAAAATAGTTTTTCTTAACAACGAAACAATATCAATAGGGGTTGTTATTTTAATCTGTTATACCCTGATTCACCCCCCTCTCAGGGTATCTAACAAGTGGACCTAACACATGTTTATTAGATATTTTTACTATCTTCTAATAAATTTTAGAGGCTTAAAATATAATAAATCAATATTCATGCACAAAACACTATAACGTTTTTAAAATTAAGTTTAGTAAATTTTTGTGGAGAACTATTTTTAAATATATGTTTTTCAAATTTATATGTTGTATTTGACAAATAATACTCTTCTATAGAAGAAAGACATAAACATAAACATTAATTGATTTTTTTATTTGTTTGATAAAATTTATTTTTTATAAATAGTGAAAATATACTGCATTTTAATTCAAAAATACTTTTTCATAAAATTTAATTATATATTTAGATTATCCATTTACATAGTTTTAAGTTATTATTAGATGATGTTTATTTTATTTTAATTATTTTTTCCATTAAAAATAATTTCTCAATTAAATTGGATATAAATTCATGTCAATCTTTTGATGGGATTTACTTTTTAAAAACCTTTTCCCTAATTTTGTCAATGAGATTAACATTAAATTAATTTTTGTTAGTTTTGTGAATTGTATTTTAAAAGTTAGACATAAATGGTTGTTATAAGTATGAAAAATGTGATCTTATAGGTTGAAAATTATTTTTGGTGAACTTTAACTTTAATATTTTATTATCCATGGTTAAAGGTAAAAAGGTAAATTAAAGGGAAAAATAATATTAAATTAATATAAACTATAATTCCATAGAATTCCTTGATTTTTTTTGAAAATTAAATGTGATTATTTTAAAACCACGCATTGAGATGTTATGCCATTTTGAGACCACACATTAAGACATTATGCCCATATCAGAAATCTGAGGGTATGGTTGTGTTCAGTATGGCAGGATTACCCTAGTCATGACTTATCTCTATTCGAAGTGGTCCTCTAGTGAGAGAACCTGAAAATGAAATAACCATAAATAAAATAACTAAATAAAATTATTTTATTTTTCAAATCCTTATAACTCATGAATGGTGACTTGTTTTGAAAATATAAGACAACGATTGATCTTGTGAGGGAATTATTTCCATAATAAATGACTAACTTTGGTCAGTGCGGGTCAATAGTGTAAAGTAGTATTTAGTCATAAGTAAAATAATTGAATAAAGTTATTTTATTTTCCAATCCTTATAACTCCAAATATTTAACATGGATTGGAAATAAGAGGGTACCATTGAGTTTGTGAGGGTATTCATCCCTTAGGTATAACCTAACATATGTTGGTGCAAAACCATTAATGATAATTGATTTTTGGGACATAACTGTATATATAAAATAATTTAAATAAAAGTTATTTTATTTTTGAATCCTCTTAACTCACAAATGGTAACATGGATTAAAATTTTGAGAGAACCATTTATTTCGTAATGATATTTTCTCCTTATATAGGATATAACCTGCACTAGCATGGGTTGAGGGAAAAAATAATTTTTTTGATGTTTTAAGGTTAAATATAAAAATATTAACTATTTTATTTTATTTGAAATTATTGGAAGTGATGAAATGAAAAGGTGATGATAAATATCATTAATGAACATCATTAATGAGTCATCGTAATGACATTGTAATTCATCATAAAAAAATGAGGATTCACATTTCATCAATTAATAACCGATCAAAAAGTTTGTGATTTTGAGCACAGTCATGGAATTAATCATAGGATTCAGTGGGTGGGGAGGAAGAATGACGAAGGGAAACCTCTATATAGATGAAAACCAGTGAATCATACGAAGAAGATGACACCCTTGGTGAGTGGATTCAGGATCAAATATCGATGGACATTGAAAAATGTTCATCCTCATGAAATCTCCTTTCCCATGTAGGGGTTTAAATTATTAATGAATTTTTTACCCTGCTCCCCCCCACTAAACGATGAACAGGGATCAAATCCCTAGCAAGTTGATCCATTGGTGGATTTTTCTTGAGGTTTTGGGAAATATAGTTCCATGTTGATAACAGTATTAAATCTTTTTTATTTATAATTTATATACTATGATCCCACTAACACGAAATACTATAGACCAACAAGAAAAAAGGGATGATTGTTCAAATGGGTGTTCATTGGGGTCCCCTCCATCTATTTTTTTTCTATTCTACGAGGTGAAACAGACTTCAACACATCCACTGTAGACTCTCCTAGTGGAAGGGTCGCAGCCACACGGGCCACGACACCATCAAGAGAGAGCCGCACAAGCCCGTCGTGGTGGCACTAGGCCACAATGATATGTGTGGGGGTGGCACCTGGGTGGCATGACATGGAGGATACTGGAGCTTTTGGGATGGAGGCGGGTGACTGGATGTAGGTAAACGTGGCCTTCTGAATGCGTCATAAGCTCACATGGTATAGAGCCGCAATCCAAAGACTGTGGTGTTGTGCTGAACCCATGAAAATTCCATGGGGAATGGGGGGAAAACGCTCTACAAAATTGGAACAGCACGAAAGGGTGGTGTCAGTCAGGCACCACATTGGGGGAGCAGCCCATGATAGCAGTCAATGGAGGGAGCTACCACGTGTTCCTCGACTGCATGGGGAGGAGGTCATCAGCCTCAGCCGACTGTATTTTTCATGAAATGGATTCCCCACAAGCGTCCAGGTAGGGGGGAAAACATTCAGCTATGCGGTCTAGGCTAGTGACAAGAAATAGACCGCTGGGTGGCCTGGGCGATAAAAGAGTCGACCTGCCAATATGTGTTGGGATGATGGGGAAAACGAGCCCACAATTGCAGACTAAGCCATATGAAATTGGGTCACCTCGCAACCTAGTGGCTAGACCCATGGCCCACTTGGCGGGATCGGGGTGGCCCAAACACAACTGGGTCGGGTCGAGTCGGGTATACCAAAATGGGTCGGGTCATGTTGGACCATCCAGTGGGGTTGGTTGTGTCCATCAGAACCTTCACCTATTTACTAAAACAACAATATCATTCAGATCGAGCATCCTGTTGGTGTTCCATTCGTGTAATTAGAACCCACGTGACAAGGTAGTTCTTTTTCCATGCTCTAATTAGGCTTTCATTTAAGTAGAAATTTGACGAATTGCTTGAGAAGTACATTCTCCTAGAATCGACACACTATATGCTGAAATCCTGTGGCTGGATGAGACCTAAAGAAAACTTATGAGTGGATATATGTGACCTTGTTGGCCTAGATTATAAGTAGTCAAATGTGGACCAGGTAATGATGATTTTTCTGAAACATCTACAAGTGTCACTGTCTGAACAATCTATAAATAGCCATGTGTGGACTAGCTATAAGAGGCCTTGTGTGGACTCGCTATGATGGAATATAAAGAGAGTGTATCTATGTTACCTAGTAGACCTATTATGGGGAGTGTCTCTATGTGACCTAGAAGATCCACAGTTCACATTATGGATGAGTGTCTCAATAGTCCAAGGTGTTCAGTGTTATGACTGATAGTCTTTCTTTCCATACATTAAGTTAAACCTAGTGTGTGCAATATTTTCATAGGGATATGTATTGTGGGATTGCTTTGTGGTTTTCTTTTATGGTTGGGAGTCCCTACATAGTATTGTGTTACTATCCCTTTCATGGGAATCACCTACACGTGTCTTGTCCCATGTAGGTTTTTGAAACTTCTATATTGGCCTTGGTGGACCAGGGCTTGGTAGCACTCTGTGAGACCATAAGAACAATACACACTTATATGAATAATGATAAATATCCTCTATAGAGCCTCTAGGTAGGGCCTGAGTAGACATACCCTGGAAGCTGTACCATTTCTTGTGGATTTGGGTTTGTATTTTGGCCCCTTGTGCCTTTTATATTTACTATGAATTTAGTAGTTGTGATGTGATAGATGTGTTTTAAATAATGTTTACCTTTTCATATTTTGTGTTATGTGTGTGTAAGGGTTTAAAAAAATGACTTCCCTTTTTAGGAAATGTATATTCGGTGTAATTCGCCAACCCATGGCCTTTGGAATGTGGGTTTGGGGTAGTCATGGAATGAGCCCTGGGGGATGGGTCGTGACAATGTGGTATCAATGGAGGTTGGTTATACATGAAGAACTAAGAGTCCCCGAAATTTTATTAGGCAATAGTGTTATGTGTTTTGAGTTTAGAATTCAGTCCAGGGAGTCTAGTGTTGGTGTGGCAGCCAACATATCCATTCACTAGGACCCTGATTTTTTTCCGACTCGGTACATGAAAACACTGGTTATATGAATCTATGAGTGTTTTCCCGGGATATTTTTGAGTCAGAGTCAGCTCACTAGATATAATAAATTGATTTTGGTTCATCTTGATTCTCTTTCGAGATACCTCCACATAGACAACCATCCAAGATTATAGTGTGTGACAATAATTATGGTCTAAAGAGTGATGTGGATTTGGTACACAGATTGTTTCCTAAGATGGTACCTTCAGGATGTGTCCCGAAGATTCCACCTTTGGTAAGTCAGCAGTTACTACCAGCAATACTGGTTGGGGATGCTCCTTGGATTTGTGCCTTGCATGATTTCTCTAGATAGATACAGACCAGTTTTAAGGGTAATATAGACCCTTAGGTCAATGAGGATTGGCCGGAGGAGATGAAATGAGTCTTCCACTTAGTTCGGATGACATATGACTTGATTGTTGTTCTATCCTCAAGCCTTCTGTAGGGCCGTAGACATGACAGATGAGCTGAGAGAGAATTAAGAGGTTGCATATATTTTGACATGTTACGCCACCCCAATGTGGTCCACACCAGGTTTAGGGACCTAGAGGACAGGGGAAGGGGGTAACATCTTGTTTCCATACTTACTCGTGTAGCAGTAGGCATTTTGAGTTTTCAATTCCATATAGTGGTGGACGACTACAAAGATGAATTTCTAAAGGATATTATTGGATTACCATCTCACAATGGTGTTTAATTATTCAATGATATGAACCGTAAGATGGTACTTATATCTACAACATCACATTGAATATTCCCCACAATTCTCCCGGAGCTGATAGTACATTTGAAGGATTTGTAGAGGAAGTTATTCGCAAGGCCCAATATTTCACCATAGGAATCACTAGTGTTTTTCACCAATAATGTTGTTGGAGTCTTGAGGATATAAGTGAAATTCCGGTGCCTAAACCAGGTGACCTTAAAGAACAAGTATCATCTACTTTGGATTGATGACCTCTTTGGTTAGGTGAAGGTAGATTGATGGTTTTCAAAGATAGAGCTCAAATTAAGAAATTGATAACATCGAGAATGAGATAAGGACATCACGATGGAAGATTTCAGATGTCTCTATAGTGACTAAGAGTACACATTGATTGTATTTTTCTTGACTAATGCCCAGAAGTTGTCATGGGACTTATGAACATGATCATCCAGCCATACAAAGACATTTTTCTTGTGGTTATCATTAATGGAATATTTGTGTATTTACTGTCTGAGGAGGAGTACACAGTAGACTGAGGATGGTTCTGGACATAGTCTAATATAAACAGCTTTATGAAAATATCTCTAAGAGTGTGTTATAGATAGTAAGGGTTCATTTCCTTGGGAATATCATCCCAGAGGCTATAGTAGTGGTGTATCTAGAGATGATTGAGGCAGTCCTTGTTGGGAAACCACCCAAGAGCGTTACTGATGTGCGGTGATTCATTGTGTTGGCTAAGTAATATAGGAGGATTGTACTGGACTCCTCCAGATTGAAATCACCCATAAAGGCATTGACATGGAATAGAAAACCCTTCATATAGATAAAATAATTCCAACAAATATTTTTGTAGATGAGAGAGATCTTGAATTGTTCTCTAATCATGAGGTTTCTAGATGAGGGTTCTGACTACATGGTGTACTATAACACATCATGAACTAGGCTTGATTTTTTTCATATGAAGGGGAAATAAGTGAAAGATTGTAACTCATGATAATTGAGATGGCATGAGAAGAACTATGTGACTCCTGACCTTGAGTTTGAAATGGTAGTCATCCCACTAAGGATGTGGCGACAATACCTTATGGGCAAACAATTCATCGTCTACTCTGACCACAATAGTATCATGTTTATATTTTATCAAAAGGATTCGATTCTAAGTAATAAATGCTGGATAGAGTTACTAAAGGACAAAGTCTTTGAGATATTCTATACTCCAGCAAAAGGGACCATGGTGGAAGATGCTCCCAGTAGGAGATCAAATTTACAGCTACAAAATGAGGCCTCTAAGAATTTTTACTCACTTCAAATATCCTTTTTTGATATATACGAGGAATATTTTCATTAGTCTTTTATATTTTCCACTCCCTTTTATAATGAGTCAAGGAGGTGTAACTTGAATATGCCAACTACCAAGCTACACATGCCTAGATGTCCACAGGGCATTACCTTAATGGATATTAGAAAGGTGTGGAGCACGTCATCCTTCTCATAGTATTTAACATTTTACCAGTGGAATTTCCATAGGAGGGGTTGGGGAAATTCAATAAATCCCTTTTGTTGGTATATTGAGGTGTTGTGAAGGTGTTACCTAACATCTGATATTAGTACTAGTGGCTAGGGATGAAGAAGGAAGTGACGACGTTTGTATCGAGATGCCTCACTTTTTAGAAAGTGATGGCACAACAACTGGTTCAAGTAGGTTTGACACAACCCCTTGAGGTATCATATTGGAAGTGGGAGGGAATATAAATGGACACTAGGATAGGATTACCACATAAGTCTAGGTGGAATGATACCATCTGGGGGATTTTAGACATACTCACCACGTTGGACCACTTCATTCCAATTCAAGAGTAGGGTTCAGTAGAGAGATTGGGATGCCTCTACGTGAAGAGATAGATCAACTCCCTGAAGTCTAACCAATTCATAGTATCACATCATAACAGAGGCGATACATCATGATTGTAAAACGGATTGTAGGTGGATTTTTGGAAAAAACTATGCTTGAGAACAACCTTTCACACACAGAATGATGGTCATATGGAGTGAACTATACATACCTTGGTGGACATGATTTATGTGGGATTTTTCATTTTGGTTGCATTTGGGATATCCAACTACCACTGGGGGAGTTTGGGTACATCAATCACCACAACTCCATAATAGGTATGGCACTGTTCAAGGAACTTTACAAATGACCATGCATGTAA
Organism: Viscum album; assembly: GCA_963277665.1. Lineage (NCBI taxonomy): Eukaryota > Viridiplantae > Streptophyta > Magnoliopsida > Santalales > Viscaceae > Viscum > Viscum album. Next base: position 2,030,037,676 of record OY728130.1, read on the forward strand.
CCAATATGTTGGACGGACCCAGGGGAGTCAATAGTCATGGGTCTAGAGATGGCATGGGCTACCACTGGGAAGGTGAAGATCATCCAATAGAGGATTAAAACTAAATATATCCAACAAAATTACGTTGATGATAGGTGATAGAGACCCTTGTTGTTCAAAGTGGGATACATCATATTTCTATGGGTCTCTCCTCAATGAGGGATAGAGATATTTGGATGGGGTGACAAGTTATCTCTGAGGTTAATCAGATCATTTCCTAATACTAAATAGAATTGTAGAGGTTGCATACTGAATGGATCTATCACCATAGTTAGAGAGGGTGGATTCTGTCTTCCATGCTCCCAACTGAGGAGATATGTGCATAACACTTCTCATATCATCGACCTTGGAGAGATGAAGATTGACGATGGGGAGAACATTGTGGAGTACCCAGTGGAGATAGAAAATAGATGAGAGAGAATCCTTTATGGATATTTAATTCCTTTGGTATGTGTTAATTGGCCTGAGAGAAATATCTATTAGAGTACGTTGGTGCGGGAGGATCATATTAGTGATTAGTACCTCATTTTGTTGGTTATGCCTTGTTTGGGCTTACAAGGATGTAAAGACCTAAAGGGGAGAGTAATGTAATTACCTGGAATTCCAATAATTTAACAAATAAAATAAATTTTATTATTTTCAGTCATGTAGATGAGACGGTATTCAATTATGAGGCCCATAGTTCCCATAATGATCCATTGAAAAATGTTCATTTTTAAATAGCACATGTGATATATTTTATTAAAAAAGTGGAATATCTATTAAAAATTTGCTCAGATCAGAAATTTGAGGGCACCGCTGTGTTTAGGAATGTTGGTTTACCCTAGGAATGACATAAATTTAGACTTCATGGGCCTCTATTGAGAAAACCATAAAAATGAAATAAACATAAATAAAATAATTAAATTAAATTATTTAATTTTTAAAATCATAATAACTCACGAACGGTGTCTTGGATTGAAAAATCAATACCACTGTTGAACTTATGAGGGTATGATTTCCTTAGGCAGAGTCTAATAATGGCTTGTGCGTTCCAATAGTGGAATTTAGTTTTTGGCTGTAAATTAAATAATTTAATAACTTTTTTTATATTAATATCCGTATAACTCATAAAGGGTAACATTGATTGAAAATCATTGGGTATTATTGTGATTTTTAAGGTATAAATCCCATTGGAAAAAGCCTAACATTGGAAGGTATGGGTCTGCTGTGAAAGATTATTTTGGGGATGTAACCATAAATAAAATAATTTAAATAAATGTTATTTTATTTTCAAATACTCATAATTCACAAATGGTAACTTGGACTAAAAATCTGATACCACTATTGAGTTTGTAATGAGATTGTCTACTTAAGAGGGGATTAACCATAACCAGAGTGGGTTGAAGGAAAAGTTATTTTCAGATGATTTAAGGGAAAATAAATAATGTTAAAAAGTTTATTTTATTCAAAATTGTTCATTTCAGTGCTGTGATGAGGTGATGATAAATATCATTAATGAACCTTGTTAATGATTCGGTATAACAACGCCACAGCACATCATAACAGAAATTTTGATTTATCTTTCATTAAATAATATCCTAACATGAAATGTATGATTGTGGACACAATCCTGTATTTTCTCTGAGGCTTTGGTCATTGGAGACAATGAACGATGAAGGAAAACCTAAACAATGAAAAACACCGGTTAATCAGACGTCGACAAAGATACCCTTGTAGAGAGAATTCAGAATCATAGATTGCCAGACACTGAAGAATGATCATCCTAGAGAAATCTCCTTTCCAAGGTTTGGGGTTCAAATTATTAAAAAAATTTCTTCCCCGCTCCTCTCTCTAAATGAAGAATGTGTATCAACTCTCTAAAAAGTTGATCTATGTGTGGACATTCCATGTGGAGTTGGGAAATATAGTTGTGTGTTGATATTAGGATAAAATCTTATTGATTAATAAATTATATGTCATGATCCTGCAAGAATGAAACAATTTGTGGGCCAACACAGATAATGGAATGTTGTTCATATGGGGTTTCTTTGTGACCCCCTCCATATCTCTCTCCCTATTCCTTGTAAATACTGGACAACAGACAATAAACTATAGAAGCTCAAGGTGGAAGGGTCATGGATAGTTGGGCCGCAAAACCGATAGAATACAACAATAGAACTTTGTGGTGGACACACATGTTCGTGGCAGACACGACCTCCCGATCGCGTCAGAGGCCCACACGGTGTAGATATGTGGTTCGAAGACCGCAATAGAGAGTTGGACCCACTTTAAAACAACGGGACATGGGGGGAAATGATCTACCTGAGAGGACTGAAACAAAAGTGTGGAACCACTTGGCACCTCATTTGATGAGCGGCCCGCACCGGGGGTAGTAATAGGAACTAACACACAGGCTTGGACCACGTGCGGTGGAGGTGATCAAACTCATATAGACATGTGAAGTACCAACCAGAGGCCCCTCAAGCATCCAAGCAGGGACAAAACTGAGATGCTAAGGCATGCCAGGCAGACGGGGAAAACAGGGCTATTGGGAAAGAACAAGCCCTCCATTAAGGACCATGCCGGATGAGACTGGGTTGTAGGGAGACCTGAGAGGTTGGAACCACAGACCATCTAGCTAGACCGAGCCGAACTAGACTAAACTGGGTGGGTTTGGATCTGGTAATGCGGGTCCCCCATGCCAAGTCGGCCAGGTCAGCACGACTGAGTCGGACCGTGCCTAGACACTACCGACCTTTACTTACTAAAACACCAATATATTTAAGACCGTGCGTCTGTTTGACATGTCGTTTGTGGAGATGGAACTCTCACGATGAGGAGGTTATTTTTTAATGATCTAGGATAGAATAATAGATGTTGAAATTCAATGATTTTTTTGAGGAATAGATTCTCCCAAAATCAAGCACAGTATGTTTGGGAATCCAATGGCTGGCAAAGACCTGGAGACTACTGATGAGATTATCTAAGTGACCCTTCGTGCCAAGATGTTAAGAGGTTCTACATGAAGCATCTATATAAGGCTCTATGTGCACCAGATACAAGCGGCGTAGTGTGAACCAGCTATACGCGGCCCAGTGTGGATGAGCTATAAGCGGCCCTTTGTGTTATAGCCATGATAGAATATGTCGGGGGCGGCTCCATGTGACCCAGAAGAACCGTGTTGTGGAGAGGCTCTCTGTTACCCAACAGAACCATGGTACATATCAGGGATGTGTACCTCAGTAGTTCAAGGTGTTATGTGTTACAACTCATATTCTTGTTTTCCATACATTTACTTATACATGGATCAATCAATATTTGCAATGTTATCTTGTAGTGTTGTATTGATTTATAGTATTTTAATTGTGGTTTATTGTCCTTACTCAGAATTATGTTATTCACCCTATAGGGTATTCACCAGCATGCGTCGTGACTCATGCTATTGATAAACACTTTGATGGAGACCTTAATGGATCGGGGCCAGGTGGTTCTCATTGAAACGGGATGGACATGGTATAACTATATGGATACCAAAATCTATCCTCCACCTACCCTCTAGGTATTTCTTGAGCAGACAGACCTTTACAACTGTACCTTTTCTTGTGGATTTGGGCTTGTATTATGGACCCTTATACTTTTTAGTTGTACTGTAATTTCATTAGTTGACATGTGACAATTTTGTTTTAATTTTTTTAACTTTCCATTTTTTTTGTTGTGTGCATGTGTACATGTTTAATGTAAAATTCATTCTTTTCTTGAGAAATTATTATTCAATGCTTGTCGCTAGCCCCTGGTCTATGGAAGGTAGGCATAGGGTAGTCACGATATGGGCCCTAGGGATGGGTCATGTAAGAAAACTACCCAAATACACGACCTAATCTTGTTGGATGAGTTATGGGAAACAGAAATAATCCTTGGGTTGAAAAAGTGGCCTTTGGAAGCCTATTGGTTGTGATTATGACATTTATAACATTTAATTCAATGGAAATCAAAAAATGTCATAATAATATCTCCTATTACTAAAAAAAATTAATAAGGCTTATAAAATATATATCTCTAACTATATATTCTTTATAAATATAAATTATTACCTACATCATGTTAATTTATTTAAATATTTGGGGTAATAAATAATTAAATTTAATTTTGAGATAATGATGATGCAATCATAGATTTATTAATTATAGAATTAGATAATTGATTTTATAAATATTAAAACAAATATTAATTGAACAAATATATTCCATCTACAAATTTTTTAGATGAATATGACATGTTATATATCTATTAAATGGATTTTGTTGAAGATGAATCTCTATATGGACTAAATTAAAATTCAATTAAATGAATAGTGTAAAAATTGTGATAATTGATATTTTAAAAAATTAATAATTTATTGAATTACTTAAATATTAAAAAAGTCTTCTAAAATATCAATGTGACTAAGATAAGGTATAAAATTTTATTATTTTTCCAATTATGGGAAATTTACCCAACAGATGTTAAATTTATAGCCTCTTAATATTTATAATTTTGTTACCATAATAAATTTAAAAGATAATAATTAAGTGAAATATAAATTGATATTGTATAAAAAAATCAATACATGTCAAAAAATTTATTGGAAGAGAGGATTTTTAACAATCCTCATCTTATATAAAACATATATCATGTTGAAGTAATTGGGATTAAATAGTTAATATATATTAATTTAATATTGGATTATTTTCCCTAGGTGCCTCTCCCATATCCTATAAAATAATGGCTATTCTTATCTAATACACACACATCAGGAACCAATTGGGTCATCCATTATCTACCTAAACCCCTTTATTGAATCCCACACCACTTTTTTTTTTGTGATCTTAGTTTTTTTAGAAAAACCTTTTTAGAGGTGTTAATGGGTTCTTGAAAGTTGATCAACCGAAGAAGATGTATAGTTTTTTAATTGTTTTTGTTTTATTTATTCATCAAAATACATTAAATTTTATTATTATAATATGAAAAAATAACTTTAGTATCACCAATTAACCAAGATTTTATTATATTATTATCATCAACAAAATCCATTTTCAATTTGATCTAATGGGAAATAAAAATTTTGTTCTTATGTACTGTGGGCTATTTCCTCGTGAACCAATATAGTTTGTTAGACATAACAGTCTATCAAGTCTGTTTAAAATAATAGAATCTGAATTTATATATGATATTACTGAAATATTTATCATTGTAATCTAATAATAATTCAAATATGTTCTTATCTTCCACACACATAAAAATGATAATGTCATTCATTCGTACATGTGAACTACCAGATCCATAACATGATGAAAATAATTTTTTATTCAACACATAACTTCTTATATATATATAAGTATTTTTAAATTATTAATATTATTTTAATAGTATTATCATAATTATGGTATCATAAAATATTAATTTCCTCATTTCCATAATTATTAACGATAAATTAAAAATGTTACTCATGCATACGTAAGGCCCACCATCTCCATGATTATAATGTTCTAAATTTTTCATAAAAATAATTAATGGATTGATTTAAGAATTATCATTAATGTATAAAAGTGATGATTATTTTATAATCAATATTATATAGATTATGGACTTATTAGTACAAGTAAAATTTACATCATTACAAGTTCATTATTGAATCATGTACTAAATATCGAAAAAATTTCAAATATGAACATAAATAAATATCTACGTCTTATAACATGGTAATATGTGATAAAAAAACAATAAACTTGAAAATGGTTCTCGAGAAAGTATAAATTAACCTATGTTTATTATTTAGGAAGAAAAATATTTTATGTGACAAGTTGGACTCAAAAAAATGGACTTCGTATCAATCACATTTTATATAGGTATATTTTGAAGTTATACACCACCTTAATTTATGTGGTGTATAATAAAACACATTAAATTCTAATTTCATTATATGGTTTTCAAAATTAATCTTTTTTGTGATGTGATTAACAATATTAAAAATATAATTTTATTAACGTACATAGTGACAACATTATTTCCGCTATCATGAAAATTATTTTATATTTGGATACACTAAAATCCATAATGTTTTTTAAAGGAAAATAAATAACATATTACATTTTCATGTATTTTGGTTTTGAAAACTGTTTTTAGTGGGGATTGACTTTGTCCACTATATCTTGAGATTTCAAATGTGGAAATATTATTTTTTCATTAAAGTTATTTTATGGTTGATGATTATGTTGTTTCACTTAATAATTACTTATGTATTCAGGTGGTACTATAAGAAACTGAGGTTGGGGGATCCCATTATAGCTCTCCAATTATTTGGGTAATGACAAGGAGTTAATAAGTTGGGTTTCTTGTATGAGATTTAGTGAATAAACTATTATTTTTATTCAAAATGTAAAAATATATTTTCAAAGAGTTTTCATCAATATTTTGAAATTTTGAGTTTTGATAAAGAGCATATGTGTTATGGGTGAAAAGAATGATTTCATGGGTTTATAAGTATTCATGTATTAACATTTTCATTCCTTATTTTATATTCCATAAATTTTCATTTTTTTCTCATCCAAAGTTTTGAAATGTTTTTCAATGTGTATAAAGATGGGTAAGAGAAAGGAAGAAGTCACGATGAATGTTATATATATTTTTTTCAGAAAAAATAAATCATATTTTATGTTAAAGTGTTCTTTTTTGAGAAAATATATATAGGGAGTTAAATTGTCAACCATGTCATTTTTTTAATTTAATATTTATGGCCTAATTATCTGAAACTCTAAATTTGAAATGATCCTCAATGTAAATTCTAGACAAAACTTAAGATTATGTTACATATAATGACGTGGCATTAGATTTGGTATCAAAGTTATGTTTTGATATCTTTAGGGGTTAGGATATTGTTAATAAAATATCTTAATATGATTTTTTTACTTTATGTTATCATTGAAATTATATAGAATTTAAAAATTACTATGTTGCATCATCTATAATATATTTTTATCAAAATTGTTCTCCACAAATGAAATAGGGAAGCTGTACTGAGACGACATCAACAAGAATACAACCATTCAAATTAAAAACCAATGATTTTCATAATCTAAACTAAATTTTTTTAAGTAAGGGCATAATTGACATAGGTTATAAATGGTTGTGGTATACATCCAAGAGACCAGCCATATTAGTCATTTAGGAACATTCTATTATTTAATCATTTAATTAGTAATGATACCCCATCATTTATAAGATTATCTAACATAGTCATTGATGATATGTGTAATAAATCACTAGAAAATATATTTGATGTAATAGGGGTGTTCTAACAAAGAAAAGGTTAGTCTTGTTTTTTAGTATTTTGAAGGTCAAGGAGATTAGTGGTGTTCAATGGTTATGAATATCATGGAATGTGAGGATATTTATGTATTTATTAGGATGAATTAAAAATAATGTTTATTGAAAAATAATTTCCTAATATGGTTTGACCTATAATGGAAAAACAATTCACAGAATTGTGTAGGTGGATGACTTTGTGGCTGCTTATGAAGAAAAATTCACTTAGTTGTCACAATATAATCTAAATTTTATTTTGGATCTTCATAGTAAAATCAATCATTTTTACTTAGGATTAAAGACAATGAATCCAAGGGAATTCTATTGTCTTGAGTAAAAATTTTATGAAGAAAATTTTCTACATGCAGTGAAGGTGGAAATGGAGTTTGCTAGTGATCAGGGGTTCTTTGACAAACTGTAGAACCAGAGGTCCAGGTGGAAGTGAAAACAAATTAATTCATCAAAAAAATCTTATGGATTGAAAATTAAGACTATTGTTCGAGAAAATTAAATTAAAATGAACATAGGGGAATGCCTTTTGATTTATGGTAAGTTCTTCTAATGTGGTAAGATAGTACACATGGCTCATAAATTCACTGAAAAAGATCAAGGTATAAGGAAGAAAATATATAATTTATAGTTAGTAAAATATTTTATGTTAAATGATATTGGTCATTCTGTGAACGAGTATCTGGTGAAAAACTCCAATTTTGGGAAGCATCCATACAATAAATAGAAAGATGTTGTGAATTCTTTTGAAACTACATCATATGATTTGGGACCATCTAATGAAGTGGTATTAGGCACATTGATTATTTATTTATATGATTTCAATGTTTTGTTTTACCCATTTTTTATACATTCATTAACTTCTATGAAATTTTCTTGTAAATTGGAAATTCCACCTCATGAAATAAATCCAGAACATAAACTAAATACACCTGCAGAAAATTATGAGGATAAAAAAAATTATAAAAATATTCCTTTCACTATATTTGGAATGATTCTACCTGCAAACCATGTTGGTTTTACTCTAGTATAGTTTGATGATATATTGGGTATGGATTGGGTTTATATTAACAATGGTATGATATATTGTGGATCTTAATAGGTTTATTTTTAGAAAGAGTTTAAATTTTTGTACAAGAACGAAGCATTATATATGATAAATTATCCGAAAGCAGAGAAAATATTTAATGATTAAATTGAATGTTATCTTGAATATATTATTGAAAATAAAGGAACTATTAAAATTAATGATGTGACAGTGGTAATTGAGTATCTTATTATATTTCAGGATGAGTTGTTAAGAAGTATAACTGATTAAGAATTTCAATTTACGGTTTACTTAGTTCCTGATTCTAATCAAATTTCAAAACAACCTTATCAAATATCTCAAATTGAACATTTAGTGTTAATGAAAAGATTGTAGGAGTTATTAGATAATGGTTTCATTCGATCTAGCACATCACCATGGGGAGATCATGTCTTATTTTTTTTAATGAAATATTGTTCAATGATAATTTTCATTGATTATAAAGCCTTCAATAACATAACTAATTATAAAAAGTATCCCTTTCCTCATATCGATGAATATTTTATCAGATCTTGGGAGCATCATATTTATCAATGGTTGACATGAGTCTGGGTTATAATCAGTTGGAAGTAAAGGATGCATAACTTTTGAAGACCATGTTTTGTACAAGATATGGTCATTATGGAAATATAGTTATGCCATTTTCATTAACAAATGCAACTATTGTATTTATGGAACTTATGAATATAATATTAAATTAGTTCTTGGAATTTTTTTGGTTGTGTTTATTGATGAAATTTTGGTATATTCTAAAACTAAATAGGGGGATTAAAGTCATCTAAGTTTTTTTTTAAAATAAAAAATAAAAAATATATATATATGGGAAATAAAACCAGTATGACTTTCTATTACAACAAATTTCATTCCTTGGTCACATTGTTTCTAAATATGCCCTAGCAGTCGATGCGTCTACTGTTTTTTTGAAGAATGGCGAAGATCCTCTAATATAAATGATATTTATAGAAGTATTGGTTTAACATGATATTATTGGTGGTTTGTTGAAACTTTTTCATTGATACCTAGAACACTTACTATGTTCATTAAAAAGGAGTTAGGTTTATCTGGAAAAAACAATGTGAAGATTATTTTAAATAATTTTAATGGATATTGGTGAATACTCTAGTTCTGACCATGCTTTCCAAAAATAGTGAATTTTTTTATCTATATTGATGATTCATTGATAGGATTTAGTTTTTTATGAATAAAAAATGATCATTTAATTTCTTATGCTTTACATCAATTGAATACTCATAAGTTAAATTACCCTACACATGTTTTGGAATTAACTGTAGTAGTTTTTTCTTTAAATACTTGGATGATTCATTTTTATGATGTAATGTGATATATATATAATAATCACAAAATTTTAATGTATATATTCTCTAATAACGAATTGAACATACAATATTAGAGATCGATGGAATTAATCATGGATTAAAATTGCATAATTCATTACTATCATCGAAAAGAAAACAAATATTCCACTATGTAGAATTAGAAATGCAATTCTGCATTAACTATGTTACGTTTGAAACATGATCCATTGATTAATAATTTTATAAATTTTAAAATGGATGTTGTTAGTTTAGTAAATTTTTCTGTATTGTTTCGGGTGTTAGTGAAATCATTTCAATTAGTGAGAATGAATCATGTTCATAAGGATGATAGCGAGTTGCAGGAAAAAGTAGAATTGGATTAGAAGCATAAGTTAACTGAATTTATCATTGATACAGATTGTGTTTTTTGATTTGGGAAGATGTTATGTGTTACTTGGGATTCATTTTTGAATAATGTTTTTTATGTGAAGCTCAAATTTATTCATTTTAGGTTCATCCATGGAGTAATCAGATGTATAGAGACTTTTGATAGTATTATTGGTGGTATATAATAAAAAATGATATTGTTGAATTTAATATGAAGTGTTTGCCAAGACTATAGGTAAAAGAAGAATGGAAGTTACTAAATTAATGTTTCAACCTTTTCTTATAACAGAGTGGAAATGGGAAAATATATCTGTGCACTTCGTAGTGGGATTACCAAATAATTTTTTAGGTAACTATTTAATGTCGGTAATTATTGATATATTGACTAAATACACTAATTTTATACAAATTATAGATATACTTATCTATATAATCATTATCATTTTAATTATAAAGGCATTTTCACATTACACGTTTTTCCACCATCCATTTTATCTGATCATGATTCTTAGTTCACTTCTATCTTTTAGAAAGGACTTCAAAAGTTGATTGGTACTGAATTAAATTTTAGTACACTATTTTATCATCAACCAGATTTGTAGAAAAAATGAACAATTAAGACATTGGAGGGTATTATATATGATTTTTCAATAGATTACTAGGGAAGTTGGGACCAATATCATTATATGGTCAAGTTTTCTAAAAAATAGTTTTCATTCTTGTATATATAAGGAACCATTTGAGAAATTATAGTGAAATCAATGTCGAAATCTAGATTTTTGGGATCATGAAGGTGAAAAGAAGTTGAAGGGACCATAATTGGTTGATGAGATGGCTGAAAAAGTTTAGTTGATTTAGAAACACATGAGCATAGTGCATAGCAGGAAGAATGGTTATATGGATAACCTTAATAATGATCTTTAATTCTAGGTATGTTATCATATCTTTCTCATTGATTCTATATGGAAAAGTGCGATTCATTTTGGTAAGAAGGTGATGTTAAGTCGACGGTTCATGAGACATTGTGAAATCATAATGAAAGTTGGATCAGTAGCCTATAGAGTGGCTTCAACTCCATTTCAATCCAAAGTACATAATTTTTTTCATGATTCTATGTTATGGATGTATATGTAGGATCTATCTCAGGTTTTTAGTCTAGATATAGGTTAGTGGGAATATAATTTTTCTTATAAGGAACAACAAATCATGATTATTTAACATAGTGAATGTGTTGCATAAATATGTGATTCATCAAGTTATGGTTTTATAGGAAAACCATATTTTTTAGGAGGAAACATGTGAATATGAAAATTATATAAGGGAGAGATAACCCCACTTATTTTATAGGTTAATAAAATTGAGAGGATGTAATTTCAATAATGGGGGAAGGATGAAACATCCCGAGTTATTATAGAATAATAAATTTTCATATATATTAATATTTATGAGTTACATATTACTGTTACTTTAAAAAGGAAGATTTTTCAAATTGTATACCCAACATGAAATAATTGGTTTCTACGAAATCATATGTTGGACACAAGACAGAGATATACAAAAAAAATAATACAGTATTAATATTATTATTTCAAATGGTTGTTAATTCCTGGACATTTTATCGGTGGTGATGAACATAACTGCCTATAATATGAACATAGTTGATTATTAAATGTTTTTATATTTTTTTAATTAATTTTATATACTGAAGAGGAGAATAAATTATTTTTAGGCATAAAACACTCTAATATTTTTAAAATGTAGTTTTACCACCTTTTGGTAGAAACCTCATTCTAAATAACGTTTTTTTACATTTATATGTTCTATTTGAAAAAAATAAACTTGTTCATTTTTATTTGGGAAATCGATATAAACATTGGTTAATTTTTGGTATTTTTTGATAAAATTATTTTTTTAATATACAATTAATAAGTACTATATTTAAATTTTAAACTACATTTTCATGTAATTTACTTATATTTTTTGATTATCCTTTTAAACATTTTCCTGTATATTTAGATGATGTGTTATCATTTAATCCAATTTTGTCCATTTCATGTAATTTCACATTTAAATTGGATATAAACACATGTCAATATTTTGAAGGGTTTTCCTTTTTTATAACAAGTTTCCTCAATCTGTCAATGAGATTACCATTAAATTAATTTTAGTCATGTTTGTGAATTTAATTTTCAAAAATGGACATACATGGTTATAATGAGTATGAAAAATGTTATCTAATAGGATAAAAATCATGGTGAATAATAACATTAGTATATTATTTACCTTTTTAAATGGTATATCTCATAATTAAACATTAAAAAACATTTTAATAATATAAAACACTCGTAATAATTTTCATAATCTCGTTGGATATGTTGTGGACGACCAATAAAATACATGGGTTGAAATTTTTGCCTTTGGTGGACACTTTAGTGTGATTGTGAAATTTATAACATTTACCATAAAGTAAATGCAAAAATGTCATAATCATGTATCATTTTAGTAAAATATTTTAATATGGGGTTATATAAGTGATCTATTTGACTATAAATAGTAAATAAAAAGGAAAAAAATTATCTAAATTATTTTGAGTAATGTACAATTTTTTAGAAATAAATAATTAAATTTTATTGTGATTCAATGATGATGAAATAAAAGATTTATTAATTAATGAATCAAATAAAAGATACTATAAATATTAAAAAAAATTATTTGACAAAATTTATGCCATTCATGAACATTTTAGGTGACTGTGACATGTTTTATGTTTATTAAATGTTATTTCATAATATATCTATCATATCAGATTTCATATATATTAAATGAAATGGATAGTGCAAAAATTAACAAAACTGATATTTAATAAATATAATAAAATAATAAATTATTTAAAAATAATAAAAATCTTTTAAAATCAAAAAGTGTATATGAAAATGTATAAATGTTAATTATGTGTCCATTTATCGGTTGTTAACCCCATATATGTTGAATATATAGCCTCATAATACATATAATGTTGTTAATATGTTTAAAACTAAAAGATAATAATTATGGGTAAACCGAAAGATGGGGATTAAAATGATATCAATAAAAGTTTAAAAACTATTGGATTAGATTATTAATAAATATATTCATCTTATATTTGATATATCTCAATGTCAATGGTATATGGAATAAAAAATTAATTGATATTAATTTAATATTTTTCGAGTTTCATGGCTGCCCCTCCCATATCCTATAAAAAGTCACACAATCATCTCTAATACACACACATCACCAAACATTTTGTGAATAAAAGATATTCCCAAAACCCTTTCATGAATCCCTCCCTACATTATGGAGCCCATTTTTTAGGCATAATAGTATTCATAGATGATTTAATGTGTTCTTTAAAGGCTACTAACCAAAGAACAAGTATAATTTTAAGTGTTTCAATTTTATTTCTTATTCCACATACATTAAATAATATTAATCTAATATGAAATATTTCCTCCAATATACAAAATATACTAATATGTTATCATGTTAATATCATCAAATAAATCCATCTCTAATTTCATCAAATGGGAAATGAACATTTCATTTGTATGTATAGCAGACTACAACATCGTGAAACGATATAGTTCATTTTTCTTTTCCATCTATTAATAATGGATATAATGATGGAATCGGTATTTACATATAATATTAATGACATATTTATCTTAGTAAAAGAATAATATTTAAATTTCTTTTCTACCTTCCATGCTCATAAAATGGAAATTTTGTTCGTGCCTACATGTGAACTATCATCTCAACTAAGAAATGTGAATATTTTTTTCACCACAACACTTATATTATATATATATGTATATTCAAATTATTATTATTATTTTAATAATATTATGATAATTTTGGAATGATAAAATAATAATTACATTATTTCAGTAATTTTCATTGAAAAATGGAAAACGTTACTCATGCATATGTAAGGCCTACCATCTCTATGAATATAACATTGTTCATTTTTAAAAATAGTAATTAATGGTTTGATTTAAAAAGTATTATTAATGTATAAAAGTAATTATTATTTCATGAATAAAATTATATATATGAAGTAATTATGACGAAAGGGCTATTTACATCCTAAAAAGTTAATTTAGACTAATGTACTGAATATAAACAAAACATATGATACAAACGTAAATTATTACATATGTTTTAAAGATGGTAAAAATATAGAAAAGAATAATATTAAACTTGAAAAGGTCCTCAAGAATGTACAAATTAACCTAGGTTAATTATTTACGAATATAACTATTGTACATGATGATTCGTACTCAAGGAAAGGGACTTCATCTCATTCCCATTTCACTGAGGCATATTTTGACATTAAAAACGACATTATTTTATAAGGTATATAACAATCCCATATTACTGTTAATTTCATTTAAATGTATTGAAAAAAAGATTTTATTTTAATGTATTTATAAAATGACAAATTTATTTTTTTAACATACATAGTGATAAGGACCTTTCCACAACCATGACCATTATTTGATATTTGGATTCCACTATAAGATGTAATGTTTTTAAAAATAAAATAAATACCATATTCCATTTTTTTTGTATTTGGGTATTGCTAATGGTTTTGATAAGTGAATTATTTTTCAATGATATCATGCGATTGATAATGTGGAAATGTTATTTTTTTCATTTAAGATTGATTTATTTGTTATGATTATGTTATGGTTCTAGGGAATTTTATTGATGTATGTTTGCTTCTGTGAAAATCCATGGGTGGTTGATCATGTGATAGCTCTCTAATGCATTATGTAATGGGACAGATTCAAGCAGTTATATTTCTCTTATGATATTTAAGGAATATATTGTGATGTGTATTCCAAACATAACCATTATGTTTACTCCATTTTTAGATGTAAATTCTATAATGTAATTATGATATGGATTATACAAGATACAATTATGATTTATGATTTTGATGAGTTTTTCATGAATATTCTGATTTAATGAGTTTTGCAAAATATGTTTTGTTTTATGTGTGAAATAAATGATTACATCAGTTTGTAAGTATTCATGGAATAATGTTTTTTCCATTATTTTATATTAACTTATTGAGATTTTTGTGCTCATAAATAGTATTCAAAATGTTTTTATAGGGTATAAGGATGGGTAAAAAAAATGAAGAAGTCAATATGAATGTTATGAAGATTTTAATAATGGAAAAGACATTAGTTTTTATGTCAAAGAGTTATATTTTGTTAAAAAACAAATAAAAAGTAAAAGTGTCGACATTTTAATTTTGTATATGTTATGTAATAGTTAGGGAATAATTATCGAAAATTATATACCAAGAAATTTCTTCATTATTAATTATTTACATAACACATGATTATGTAATATTAAAGGCTAGTTCTGTTTATTTTTTCTCATCGAACAAGGAAAACAATTTTTAAAGAAGATTCCCCGAAACTCTTCCCACTACTAAGATTCCATCTCTCTACTAGGCCTCACGTATTTAATTAGTTCCCATAGATGATCTGCTTTGACTTCTAAACAGTATATATCGAGAAAAAAATTCAACTATTATAAATAAGAATGTACATAAAATATCGATTCAATAGGGATTATCCATTTTTCATAAATATATGGGTCGATAGATCCATAAAAGGTTCGTGGTCATTAACACTAAAAGGACTCAATAGAAAGTTTTTCCCTTTGATGATAAAATGGGTATGTCATCTTGATTCAAATGATTACCCATAACTTGAGTTATTTGAATCATCATTATCATCAAGGTCTCCATTCTGGATTCCATCAGAGCGATATCAACGAATGGTTTGTTGCACACACTATGTATGAGGTTCCACCTATTTACCATCATTTTCTAAATAAAGAGATTAATTTTGAAAAACTATTTCATTTAGTAATTATATAACTATAAACTAATTTTATCTCTTAAAACGCCATTCTTAAATTTGTTATTCATTAATAGTAATTACATATTTTTCAATACTTCGTGGAAGCTCATGAAAATATTAGGATTAACCAAACCTATCTCCCATGAGTGTCAAATCAATATAACAACAATGCTATTTTCTGGTACCAGGTCATGTTCGAGTCTATCTCAAAGCCCTATTTTCAATTTTTACCAATAGATACTGATGAAATATAGCCACATTAACTTGTTATTATCCAAAAGTAGATTTATTTTTTCAGAAACCATTACTTTATATTTCTCTAAGATATCAGGAAGTTTTCTTACATTTAATTTTTTTCTATGCTTTTTCTAAAAGTATTCATAAGCTATTTTCCATAAATAAATAAACCTTCCTTTGAATCCAAATACGAAATCCCACATTTTAATTATATTACATTACATATATGTTTATAAACAAAGGATATTTTAATGATCAATGTATAAGAAAATAGGGTCATATTACATGAAAATTTGAAACATTCTTTTATTCCACTTGATTGGATTTTTCAAGGTTCATTGTAAGTAAATTTTTCACAACTCATAACACTGGGACATATATTAATGTAAAGGGTGATCAGATATCCTAGTAAGGGGAATCAAGTTAAATGTTTTACATGTGAGCATGATAAATATAAATAAGAACATGATGAATATCAATATTTCATGAACAAATGTGACCTAAGGCATATATTAAATAAAGAAACACGAATCATTACATTGAAAATTCACTAAAACATTTAATTTGGGTTATTCATCATAATATATCCTTGTTTTATCACTGATGTTTCATAATATTTCATAATGTTGTCAACTAAGGAATCTCAAAACTTGTCATCTATGTATGTTAAATTATTCTTCGAATTCATTATAGAACTATCCAGGTGTACCCTTAGTATGTATTATTTAGTTTGAGCCACAAAAATCATAATAAAACATCTTACAATAAACTCTTTTAGAATAAAAGGAATGAGTTTAATTTCAAAATCCTGGTGTTTAAGAAGGTGCATAAAAAAGTACGATTTGTCACATTAAAACAGGGGAAAAGAATGGAATGTCTTAAGAATATTAATCCAAGAATTAAAATAGATTAAATATAAATCTATAAGAATAACCTTGGAGAATATATTGTTTTGTTAATTCTAAAATAAAATAAAATAATTTCTAAATAAAAATTGAGAAATTTTGAGAAGAAAATATGGTTGCATAATGAGTATGAAATATAGTTTTAAAAATAATTAGAAATAGTAGGGAAAATAGACTCCAATTTATAAATGGCTCCTAATAATGTAAAGAGATATACTCAAATTGACAAAATAACAAGGTATAGAAATTTTAAATTCCTAGAACCTAAAAATCACACATGAAATGAAAAGAGAAGTTTAGATTTCCCGTACCTTAAATAGTGACTTCTAAAATTCAACAATCAAGACCTTGGAGGTTGAAGAGAAAATTGGAGAACTCCATAGGATATAAAACAATCATTAATTTGTTAATAATTATTTTTAAATTTATTGAAAAGATAGAATGTCTATCTCTTTATATAAAAAGTGATGATGTTTTTTATTAATTTATAAAGACACCTCAGTAGGGGTATTTGAAAAATAATTGCCATGACCATCCTATTTTCCCATCGTATTAGAATACATGGAAATATATTAAGTTAATTTAATATATAAGAGTCTACCATATGTTTAAATGAATCATTACTTAATTTTTAGATAGATGTGATGTCATTAAACTTACTAAAAACTGAAACTATATTTTTTCAATTCACAAAAAATATTGTATGTTATATATATCAAATAAATTAACCCTAACCTAATATTGATATTAAAATTTCAAAAATGAATATTTTTATCTTAATAAATCTATATATATTATAAATTTTCATTTTATCTATAAATATACTTATTTATTATAAATTACAGTAGACAAAAAATTCATAGTAAAGTTGCATAATGAAATTTTTGATATATGAGAAATTAAAATTATTTTATCCTTTATAATAAAAAAATGAATTTTTTACACTATTTAGTTGACACAAAACCTATTAATAATTAACTGTTTTATTATAATAGTTATATGTTTTTTTAAATGTAGAATTTGGGTTTGAAAAATACATTTATCGAAATCCATCTATAATTTATTAATCAATAGTATTGTTAAAACAAAAAAGTTAAAAACAATTTACAATTAATAATGTTTTAAAACATTATTTAAGTAACTCATTGGAATATAACACCTTATAAAACCAGCATACGACCTAAGGGTAAGTTGTGATATAGTGATACAATCATTGGGTGGGTCAGAAGACGTCTCCCGAGTGGTAATTTCCACTTACATTAATTGTTCCCATGAGTGATTTTATTCAATATAAACATTTTAAATCTCAGGTTATACTTGGTTAAGATCAATTTCCAATGATTCTACATCTCAAGCATGCTTAGAAAGATGGGATTCATAGGAAAAAACTCTACTGGATGAGGGAATCGAC
The DNA here is from genome assembly GCA_963277665.1 of Viscum album. Taxonomy (NCBI): domain Eukaryota; kingdom Viridiplantae; phylum Streptophyta; class Magnoliopsida; order Santalales; family Viscaceae; genus Viscum; species Viscum album. The sequence continues at coordinate 2,030,056,311 of OY728130.1, forward strand.
TCTTCATTATGCATTAATTTTTCCTTACCATTTATATTTATAAACCATATTAATAATGTCATGAGTACTATTTCCAACATTCATATTGACCCATGGTCATATTGAATAATGGTCATATAAGGTTTGATACCCGATGCTCACATTAAAAAAAAATACTTACATCACTATTAATGAGATATAGTTTTGTTGTGTAATAATATAGAACACATTTTCCGGGGAAAAATACCATTTAAAAATTTCGAGTTGTCACATACAAATATTATATTCACAAAAAATTGGTAACTATATGTCCCATAAACATAAAGACCACAATATTTTCATCAAGGAGAATATTTCTGTATGATACACATTTTTGGTCATCGAAATAAAACACTATATTCAAGAAGAGTGTAAGGACCACATCATGTTATAGGGGGAAATGATATATTTTATTTTTTCAGCACATTAAAGAGAGTAACCATCATCATCAGTGATATAAATCACACATAAGAACATTAATTTCATGTGAATGATTTTTTTAAAATGATGATTTACCTAATACAATTTATAATAGGAAAATATCAAAAACCATAATAACAATGCCAAATATGAACACAATTGTGACTAAATATCAAAATAATTACAACGGAAACTCGAAACATCATTTTCGCAAACCTGGTAGGTAGGTATTCCCAATGTAAATTTTTTTAATGATGCAAAAGTATGTGGTCTATCACATGCTCAGGATCGTTTCTATTCCATTACTATTGTACCAAAAAAAGTAAAGAGATTAAAAATATATATTTTATGCCACTTTGTAATACCCTAGTCGGATACCACCCTCATGTGTCTTACATGACATGATATAGGACCTCAGGCATGCCTTCACATATATAATAGGTTACTGACAGATTCCATATGAAAAGGTGATACTATGGAAAGATTATACCCTTTCATCAGACAAAAACAACACAGTGGATTTAATAATATGGAATCCATCATAAATAATTAATTTATCCATATCCAATGAACAAGAATCATGTTATAAAAAATAAAATATAATTTCAAACTATGATAAAACACAATCAGTCTCATACTAGTACAACTAAATATTAAAATTAAAATATTCATAAAACGATATTTAGGTTATAATATCATTATTGAGCCTCATGTAGCCACTATATTGAATATGTTCATTATATCTAGATTAATGATCCAATCATCTGCCTCGTACCTTCAAAAACCTTTCATAAATGAGGTTCAATTTCTTACCCTAGTTCCATTGTCACCAGAACATGGTGAGAGTATAACATATTATGAAACATCCAATTGATTCCAAATATAACTAGTAACTATATATTATATAAAACTAAAACATTAATAAAAAATAAATAAAATTGTACGTGTCTTAATTCTATCATAGTGAATCATAATGTTTCAAGGTAACACCATGTATAAAAAACCAAAATCATCCAGTTTTTGATGTCTCTAAGTTTTTATATAGACACCAATGGAAAAATTATACAACCTCATGATATTATTAATATGAATAAATCAAGTATAAACACTAGATCATATAAATCATCCTAGGAACCTCATAATACCTAGAATTGTCTCTATATCATAGGAAACATCCCAAACATCTTATAGTACCATAAAAATTGTTCATATAATAGATTTTATACCTGGGATCTCATCTTATCAGAATTAGTCATCAACTCCTAGAATGAATCCCAATCTTGTCATAGAATGATTCCTAATTATCATATCTTATATAGTATCCTGAGAATCATATTGTATCCTCGTGTGAAATCACCTGATCCATGAAACATTATATGAATATGATATTTCACAAGGTTTCATCACTATATCCTAAGAAACATCTTTGGAATATTATATAACTATGTTTCATTTTGGTTTCCTATTAAACATCCATGTCATATATTATATTTAGTCTAGGTAGAATCATTGACAAAGTAAAATCTCATATATCTATATATTTAATCATAAGTTTTTTCGTAAAATAAACACCTTATTTATGGCCAAGGTTATGCTCTCAGGTGAATTTCATGTCCCTATCCCGAAAACAATATTAGTCCCACAACAATTATTTTGGGTTCTATGATTAGACCTAATATCCAGGATACCCATTACCATTCACTAACACAGTGGTGGGTCAACATTAAATTGGGACACTTAACAAGGTCACCTAGTCCATAAAATGGTTAGGATAATGACCATGATTATAAAAATAATCATATCATTGTGACATTGGACTCTTAGGAATGCCCATTGTTGTATACTTGAGGTATATTGTGTAATTTACATCTCACACCACTAGCCATAGGTCTGTTTTGAGTGGTTGTAAAATATAAAATCACCTATATGAACATACCTTAACATTATATATATATTGATATGTATAAATATTTTTCTCTAACATTAATTTTTCTTGTACAATATAAATATTAATTTAAATTGATTATATTACAAATCAAAAGGTTTAAATTTTTTTAAACCTTAATGAGAATCCTGAGATAAAATGATTCTAAAAATAAATATATGTTATATCCCCTAGAATCATTATAGTGATAGTGAACGGATTATTATGACTATGTGGTATAGGGGGATCACAAGAATAATGGATTCTCACATGAATTTCTCAATAGACGATCCGGATTAGATAATATTATAAGGACTGACCCTCCAATCAAAATATATCACCTTACATTTTTCATTGGATATTATTGTTTGTAGACAAGTTCATTGAAATCCAGATTTTAGATCATTATTGATGTGTATGATTTGGTCACCTACATCATTGAAAGATGAAATCCCCATAATTTATATTGTGGGGAGGTATTATCCTTTGGGCAATCCATTGGTGGTATGTAATTAGTTGAATGATCAAGACATGATTTTTCACATCCATATAGTAAAATATGTATCTTGGACCTAGTGGACTTGGATGATAGCAACATCAATAAATAATTATCCATGGTACAATACATTAGTTCTATCAAGATATGTTCATAAATTTAATAAATAAATAAGTTAGGGATAGTGATTGATTTTTTCCGTTAAAATTTATTAAAATATTGGGAAAATTTGATTTATTACATAGATTTTTTCATACGAGTGATAATAATATATATAAAAACATTCAATATTTAAGGGACATGATTATTTTCTAGACTAAAATCATAATATACGAGTATTTCTCACTATTATATAGATAAAGGACATAATATAAACACACTATGCCAATTCCAATGTCTGGACTATTATACTTAAATAGAATATTGGACATTATTGGACAAAACATAGGGTTTCTGAAATAATTGTGATTGAAGGATCATTAGTTGATAAATAAATACATGTTATTCAACTATATAATAATACGTATATACTTTATTTATGCATAGTATTCATATTTTTTGGTGAATACAACGAAACATAATTTTTGAGTGAATTTGTATTATTCCAGGTTTGTATTTATGGGATAAGAAAGATATGTTAGTTACAAGTTATTTATCTTGTATCATATATATTATGATACAATTGAGTAATAAAAAGAAAAACCATTTATGAAGTAATTAATATTTAATAAGGTATAATTTATGTATTTATTAAAAGGTTAGAAATATATAGGAGATAATGTGAAATTTCTATATGTTTTATCAACCAATATAGGTTTGGAGGGGCCCAAATATGTTATATTCACCATTCACTAAATATTGTGATAATCTTTCACCACTTCCCCACATCTTAGAGCAGGAAAGGGTCCCTCTATGTACCTTTATCGAAGAATTAATTTTCCCTTATGGAATAAAAGGTTTTAAAGTGATGACATAGATGATAAAATGTTTATTAGTAATCCACACTAGAACACAAATTCTAGTGGTTGATTATCTGGTATACACATTAAGTTCTTGTAAATGATATATGGGAATCCAACATCGGTTCCATTTTAATGTGATCATAGATGATGAGAGAAACAATCTATAATACTAAAATCAGACAAGATAACCATACTAATAATTTTTTTTCATAATTAATTATATATGAAGTCATTGAGTTATGAATGGGTTTTTTTACTTCTCATGGGATGGATTTGTTAACTTAGTATAATAATAAATTTTAATGTAATTATTTTTAACACTTAAACTGGATACATAATACCTAATGTTTATATAATAGATAAAATTTCTCAATTTAAGTCAAATTACAAATAAATTTTCATAAATTTATGTATGGGTATTTATATAGTTACAAATCCACTAATAAAATATTGATTGGTGGATGAATAGTTAAGTTATATACTTTTATTATCATAAAAAATCTTTTTTGGTATTAATTTTAAATTATAATGAATATAAATATATTACTATAATTCAGAAGGAATGTTAACCTATTTTACTATTGATACACAATATAGAAAACTCAAAAGTGGGAATATGATGTTTTCTTATAATAAATATACAAACAAACTCACAAAAACACATATATATATTCATATAAAAAATATCTATGAATAATACCTATGAATAAGACCCATGGATTTTAACTCGAACCCCTATTTGGGATTAAAAAAAGGTATGGTTAAAAAATAAAAAAAATTCCAAAAATATATTTAGAAATGTTACCTTGCTAAAAAATATTACTGATTTAATAAAATAATATTTTACTCTACAAGATACGGTCATTATGTATTAAAAAGAGATAATATTATTATAATTAATAAGTTATTCCATCAAGTTGATTTATCTATAAATTTCATGTTATTATGCATGTTTATATCATGGAAACTGATCTTGAGGGGGGGGGGGTGAGCAATTTATGTAAATATTTTTATTTATTATTTATTTAATTAAATATATATAATTATTGTCATAATTATTAAATAAATTAGGCTATGTGAATAACCCCATTCCCTTAGTATATGTTTAAGGAAAAATGTCTACATGATAATAGTAATTTATCAATATCCCATATCCCTAAGACCCCCTCACATATGTCTGAGTATATTTATGTATAATAACATTTATTTAGGTTGAATAGGACCATAAAAATACTTTTTTAAATACTAGAATATGTTTAGATACATTATATAGAGTGAGAGTTTTTACTCTAGTTAGAGATGTTATGAGGTGTTTTACTAAGGGAATTTTTTGACCAATTATATTTTCAAATGATTGATGACATGTTTTTGTAGTGGGGTGTGGAGAAAAAAATTATTTACTAAGTTAAAATTCATTTTTGTTTTCACCCTAGATTACGTCGAGATAGGAGCACACAATAGTTGTGTGTTCATCATTAAATTATATGTAAAGGTGGTTTTATTTTTGAAGTGTATATCTTTTAAAATAAACCAATAAAATGAAAAAATAGGAAGTTACTATGATAAATATTGATTTTTTTGAAAAATTAAGTTATCAAATATAGTGATATAATTTGGGTGATCATGACGGGTTTAGTTTTCCAATTGTAATGTAATCATAGTTTAAATTTATCAAATCTGCTATTGCTTAGTCAATTCAAGTGAGATTCCAAAATGGCTTCATCTCACTCCATTGGTAAAACAGTTATGGTGTGAATAATGGTTTCCATAATCTTATCATTTTCTACAATCCTTATATTGATTAAGGGATACTTCATGATAATACCCCCAATTGACAAAGGGATTTACAAATTTAGTCTTTATTTATCCCAAAAAATCAATAATGTTCACTAAAACTCCAACACGTACTAAATATCATTGAGTGTGTAACAACTGAGCTATAGTCTATTCCATTGTATACAAACCCATTACGTAGTGATGGGAGATAATGATCATTGAATGAGGAATCACCAACAAAGGAATATAAAAAAATATAAGATCTATCTTGGTAATAAAAACATCTATTAAAAATTGGAATCAATATTATAGATTATAGAAAATATTTTAATTTCATTAGGTGAAATAATTAATGCCCTAAAAAATTAAATCACCCCCTTTCCAAACCACTCAGATGTTTTTCAAACTAACTTAATGTTTATTGCATATAATACATTGTACAAAGGAATTACAGAACTATAAAAACATATAACGGAAATTGAAAAATAGGGAATTACTCCAGAAAATGGATCATGTTATACCAACCAAATGGAATAAAATCTCCAAGGGTCCTTTATTAAAATTGTTAGAAATATAGTTTTCTCTATACCCTAAAAATTTCAATGACATTAGATACATTATTACAATATTAATTAATCACACTTTTTTAGATGAAGACACCAAAAATCATCTTCCAATTTGAAGCATTCAGTAGTAGTATTAATGAGTGAATATCTATGTCAATTTTATTTTCACATGATTAGTAGAGTAACCATTCTATTCCATCTAGAATATCATGACTTGATGATCTATAACATGATTTATTACTCATTTATTGATGTGAAGTCCATTCTATCATCAATGAGATTTTTTAGCGTTATAGATAATTTTATGCATGTGGATGTTTGAATTATTTCATAGTGCAATAAGAGATATTGACTCCCACAAACAATTAATCCCCTAAAAAATTATAATTTTAAATTAGAGAATAATTTAAAATTAATATTTGATACACCAATGTGATAAAAATATGTAAAAATTCCCAAAGTATGCTATTTTCTAATTTTATCCCAAAGTACACAAAAAATGACCTAATGATACAAATAAACTGAAATTGTTAAACTAGTATGTCACAAATCATTTAAATACATATTAAAATGATCAAATTATTATCTCTATCAATTCCCCTACACATAAAACATGAAATCATTGATAAATAATCATTAAAGTAAAATAAAAAATATTCTAAATACAGAGTCATCCATGTAAGGGTTGGTGTCCTCCGAACCAACTATTTTGTACTTTGGTTACATGAATGTTTAATTATTATATATTGTTCATTGTTTTGATTGACTATAATATAATAATTTCCTGGAATATCTGTTGCATTAATAAGGTCATAGCCGATCCCCGCTATGATGAGAACCTTGAAATGCTATAACAATATTCTTAAATAAAGTTCTGCGGTTGGATGCCATACTATGATAGGACACATAGTATACAGATCGTCATGTGTGATTACTCATTAGAAGACGAGACTCTCTCTCATGGAGTTCGCACTTGGTAATCTTCAATATGGGAGATTATGAGAATTGACCCGCCAGTAGTAATTACGCATGTCTTGGTGTCATCAGATATTTCTATCTGCGAGCATGTGTAATGGTCCTTAGACTGAAAGATTATCATCAAATCATGTCATTACTCGCACACTTAGATTTACTGATGAAAACTGTCATGCTGACAGTTGGCGGAAAGTTGGGTACGTTGGGTGCATCACGAGTGACATGTTGTTAATGGATAAGTCGATGAAGGATTTTTCCCTTCTATTTATGGAAGTTGATATCTCGGCCCTTTGATTGAAATAGAACTGTTGCATTAAATTCCATGGCCATGGTGTAAACGATGAGTTTATTTCAGGAAGTCAAAGAACGAAGGATCAAGCATATAGGTTTATGAAACTTCCATGAAACCTTCTTGATGAGATATTGAGACAAAGGGATTAAATTACACAGTAAGCGTTCGTATGAGGTGATACGTCAATGCGGCGTCAACTTATTTCTCTTGGGTGCATTGACCCGTTTCTAGACAGTAATCTTGGACTTTAGGCAAGCCTGCCTAATTCCAATGACAAATAGGCCTAGAGGGTCACACACTAAGTGTATCCAAGTATCTCAAGTTGAATAAATATTATTCACGTACGTGGTTTAATAATTATTCAAGGAAGCCTAAGTTGTTTTAAATGATGGAGGAAAAATAAAATAAAACAAGTACATGGGGTGTATTATTAAATCTACATGCCGTGTAGTTTTATTTTGGAAAGGAAATGAATAAATGAAAACAAGATATACACACAATGTACATTTAATGTACACACCGTGAAGTTTTCAATGAAAAACAAGTACACGCCATGTATTTATTATTACACGCCGTGTAGTTTTTCCATTCGGGATTTTGAGGATATAATATCGTTTTATTAAATGATATTTATTATAATCAGCATGAGCGCATGTCAAGGAATTAATTATTTGACATGGGGGTTTTCAATAAGAGTTAATGAAATAAATGAAAAGTGTAACACATTTATTTATTGTCATAACTCTACAACCTCAAACTCGATTATAAATATCCTCACAACCCAACTCTTTTCCTACACAAGAGAATCGTTGTGCACAACATCTGTGGAGAATTCTTTTAAGATCGAAAGAACCTCTTCCTCCAAGAAGGCTCTCAAGACCAAGAGAGATCCTCTTCCATCGGATCAAGACGATATAAGGCGGACAACGCAAGGAAAGGATTCTCCACGCTAGCACTTGGAGAATCCTTTGGCGACATCTAGAGATACTAGGTACACGTATGGATCATCGCTAGAGGGCGTCTACACTTGGCTTCTGTAACGCAACGCTTGATCACATCGACAATGTGATCGAGAAAATCAACGAAGAAAGAACAATCAAAAGGTATTTCTTTATAATTAATTAAATTAATTATAATCAACCTGTAACGATCCTTGTTTGTGGTTCCGGTACAAACCCTCTTCTTTGTCTTTTTTCTGTGATTCAATCCGTGGAGACTGGCGTTTATCATCGTATTGATCCCAGATTGATCGTTTCTAATGACAAAAATCCAAGTGGGCACATACACCCATGCGCTTACACTGTGCTTGGAACCTTCAAATGGTATGAGATGGAGGTTACAACTTTGATTATAGTTATTTAATTTTCGTTGATAATTTACGCATTCATATTTGATTGAATTCGAAATAAATCGTTCTATAAATCTGAATTAACGAGATCTATTCTTCCTCCTTTGTTTCTCGATTCATATCAAAGAAAAGACCTTTTAATTTTATTTTTTTATTAAAATAAAAATTAGGATCTCATCCGGAGGAGCCGCTCTTTCTGTCTGTATGACACGAGATTACATGGCGTGTAATTAAAACTACACGCCATGTACTTAGGTTCAACGAACCGACACTGGTCCGCCAAATCACGCCGTGTGAATTGATTATGCCTAAGTTTTAATCACGCCATTTTGACCAGAATTGAATGGAGCGTGGAAACCAGAATAAACGGCGTGTATATTAGAGCAACATGCCGTGTAGTCCGTTCCGACCCAGGGGAAATTATGTAAAAAGATAAGCCACGTACCGCGTACACGGGATCACCAGGCTGGTTACTGCGTAACAAGGAAGTACACGCCATGTATGATTCATTTACACGCCATGTACTCTAAAATTTACAAAGTACAGAAAACACGCCAAAGCCCCGGCACGAACTTTGGATAAATAGTGGAAAGAAAAATACACGCTGTGTAATTATAAACTACACGCCGTGTACTTTCTAGAAATGGAATTTCACCAGGTTTCCTCCAATATACAAAGACCCGTACAAGGAATATGGATGAGAAGAATCTCAAGGAAATTCAGAAAGGAATTTAAGATAAAGAATTGATTAATTATAAGATCATAATTAATTGAATTCGAGCGCGTCTTATCTTAAATAAAAGAACGATTAAAAGAATTTGAATTCTAAATATGTGTAAATGTTGTTGCAAACTATGGATGATCATGAGTTAGACCAATGACCCTTTGTATGTGTATGGTTTCATTTAAATTTATTTAATTTAAATTTTTTGGCCTTCAAGCCTTATTCCAATAAAATATAGGGCCTGCGTGCCCATGGTTTCTTTAATGTAAACCCATGTAATGGAGGATCTCCCAAGCCAGAGGAGACGGTTCAAATACCGAAGCCAAGGTGAAACCAACGCAAGAAGATACAGAGGTGGACAGGTGGGAGCTGCAAAACACGAACCATCAGGTTCAAGGTGTTTTCCCTAGGTCAGGGTAAGCTTATCAAAACCGCTAGATAATCTAACCAAATAGAAGCTCATGATCATGCCATCTTATTTTATTTCTGTCTGATTTCATGGTTTATTTTTTATGTATGTGTTATCGTGATCACATAATTAATAAAATGAACAAGCATGAAAAGATGGAATAAAATAAAAACCGGACTATGCGTAAACATTATCGGAACATGGTTAATCACTTAAGCAAGCATCTCTTAATATTAACAAGCATGTGATAATGCAAAAATACGCATAAGGAATAAAATACCTCAAATACCATATTAAGTCAGACCAAGCCTTCCGTTACTTGATTAAGGGAAAGACTCAATAAAACTATGTGTTTTACCATCCCTTGTTGGGACACTTAATTTTATAGAGGAAGCCCTTATGAAAGGTTTCAGGATGACTTAACCATATTACATCAAGAGAAGTAGCCCTTTCTAGACTTTATGTAATATTGGAGGCAAGAGTTGATGAAATCCAAGTCAGGATTTCAGGATTGGGGAGTCCACTCAATAGATCAAGGAACTGTAAGCTCACAGTTGGCAAAGACCTGCCTACCTAAATACCTTCAAATAGCTTGACCAACCCTTATTGGGGTTACGTGAAGGGGAATATGGATCCTTGCCACTAGAATGTCAAAGAAACTGGACATTCTGAGTTCAATGATGAGGGCCATTGAGGCTTGATAAAATAGTGGGAGACTTAATTAATTTATTATTTCTCATAAAAATGTAATCAAGAAAGTTCTAATAAATCTTCTCTTTTAAATTGTAGAATCAAGATGAAAAACTCATCAACCAATTTTTCTCTGTGATCAATTCTGGATAAATACAACATCCTCACTGGAAGTAACTTTCAGGAATGGTTTAGCCGCCTTTGGGTTATCTTACGCCATGAACGAAAGTTTTACGTGCTGGAGTCCTCACTTCCTAATTCCCCTGCCCCAGGGGAGAGTGATGAAGATTTCCTAGTCTATGATCTACATTTGAACGATGCACTCGACATTCATTTTTTGATTCTATCATCAATGTCTAGTGAGATCATGAAGTCTCATGAAGACATGGATGCCTATAGCATGCTCGAGCATATCCGTGGTCTATACCAGGAGAGATCAAGACAGGAAAGGTTTGAGATCTCCTAGGCTCTATTTCAGAGAAATCTTGGAGAGGGTGCCCAAGCCAGACCTCATGTAGTCATGCTCATTGGCTACATTGAGCGCTTGGAGGTTCTAGGGTTTAAACTCCCCTAAGTACTAGGTACCGATCTCATTCTTACATCAATCCCCCAGAGCTTCTCAAACTTTGTTGTGAACTTCAATATGAACAACATTGAGAAGTCTTTGTCTGATCTTCTCATCCTCATTCTCCAAGTGGACACTGACAGGAAGCATGAAAATCCTTCTTTCCTCATGGTGAATAAAAGGAAAGGGAAGGCGAAGAGATTTAAGCCCAAAGCTTCTTCAAGTCCTTCCAAGAAAAGGAAGATCAAAGGGGAGGCAAAGGAACATGATGTTATTTGTTTTTCATTTGGAAAGAAGGGCCACTAGAAGAAAAACTGCACCCAGCCAAGGAAGCAAGGGGAAGCTTCAGGTGCGTTTGTTATCGAATGCAATCTATCTGTTTCTACTAATTGGGTATTAGATACTGCTTGTGGTGCTCACATATGTATCCAAATACAGGAACCAAGTAGATTTAAGAAGATTGATCAAGGGGAGGTAAATCTACGAGCAGCCAACGTAGCCAGACTCGCTGCTGTAGCTGTCGGAGACTACCACCTTACATTTCCTACTAGGATGGTCTTGGTTTTGAAAGGTTGTTATTATGTGCCTTCTGTTAGTAAAAAAATTATTTCAGTATCCAAATTAGATACTGATGGATTCATATTCAAGTTTGGAAATGAATGTTGCTACTTTTATAAAGATAGAATTTGTTTTGGTAGGGAACATTTATATAATGACCTTTATGTGTTAGACTACACAAACCAATTAATGGCAATCAATAACAAAGTTAATTCACATGACTCATACCACACCCAACTTTGGCATCATCGACTAGGTCATGTAAATGAGAAACGTTTGACAAAATTACATCAAGATGGGTATTTAGATTCTTTCTAACTAAAAACACTTGGTGTATGTCATGTGTGTCTACAAGAAAAAATGACCAAAGCCCCATTTAGTGGGAATGATGAAAGAGCTAAAGAGATTCTAGAATTAGTTCACACAGATGTGTGTGAACCATTTCCAGTTGAAGCAAGGGGCGGGTTCTCGTACTTCATAACTATTACTGATGATTTTAGTAGATATGGATATATCTATTTAATGAGGTATAAGTCAGATTATTTTGATCCGTTCAAAGAATAAAATAATGATGTTAAGAACAAGCTTGGTAAGAAGGTTAACAAACTCCGCTCAGACAGAGGAGGATAATATCTTAATCAGGACTTCATTGATTTCTTACAGGAGTTTGGGATTCTATCTCAACTCACTCCTCCTTACACACCATAGTGGAATGGTGTAAGTTAAAGGAGGAACCACACCCTGTTGGACATGGTGAGATCAATGATGAGTAATGAAAGTCTTCCATTATCCTTTTGGGGATATGCATTACAAACAGCAGCGCACATACTAAACCAAGTACCAACTAAATCGATAAATGGTATTCCATACGTGTTATAGACTGGACCCAAAGCCATGTTATCGAATTTACATGTGTGGGGTAGAGAAGCATTTGTTAAGTCCTCTTTATTTAACAAACTCGCGCCCTGGGGAACAAAGTGTATATTTATAGGATATCCCAAGGAAACAAGGGGATATTACCTATACAACCCCTCAGAAAAAAAGGTTATAGTGTCAAGACACCCCATATTCTATGAGAGGGAGCTCATCTCCAAAAGAGATAGTGGGAGCGAGATAGACTTCGATGAACTCGAGGCTCAAGATACACATGAGTTGGTACAAGAACAGATTCCACAAAGCCCCGTGGATGAACAATCTATTCTAGAGACACAAGAACTATGTAGGAGCACGAGAGATGTGAGAGAACCAGAACGATATGGTTTTATTGTCACCGAGGATGGTGACTCATTATTAGTTGACAATAATGATCCTCTTACCTACAAGGAAGTAGTTGAAGGCACAGACGTCGCCATGTGGAATGAAGCCATGAATTCTAAAATGGATTCCATGTACCAAAACCAATTCTGGATTTTGGTAGATCCTCCAGTTGATGTAAAGCCTATTGGTAATAAATGGGTATTCAAGAAGAAACTGGACATGGAGGGGCAAGTCAGCACCTATAAGGCATGACTTGTTGCAAAAGGATTTAGACAACGTCAAGGAATTGACTATGATGAAACCTTTTCACTGGTTGCGATGCTGAAATCCATCAAAATCCTATTGGCCATTACTTCTTACCATGACTATGAAATTTGGAAAATGGATGTCAAAACATCTTTCCTTAACAGGAACCTCCAGGAAGATGTCTAAATGACACAACCTGAAGGGTTTGTGACTCCAAAGGATGCCAACATGGTATGGAAGTTGCAGAAATCTATTTATGGATTAAAGAAAGCATCATGGTCATGGAACATTTGTTTTGATGAAGCTGTTACATAATTTGGATTTTTTGAGAATGAATGTGATCCTTGTGTCTACAAAAGGTTTAGTGGAAGTGCAATCATTTTCCTAATAGTATATGTTGATGAAGTATTTCTAATTGGAAACGAAGTACCTATCTTACAGTCAGTTAAGGCATGGTTGCATAAATGCTTCTCCATGAAAGACTTGGGCAAGGCGACATATATTCTTGGGATCAAGATCCATCGTGATAGATCCAAGAGAATGCTGGGCCCGAGTCAAAGTACATACATTGACAAGATACTAAAGAGATTCAGTATAGAATAGTCCAAGAGGGGATTGTTTCCAGTGTCACACGATATTCATCTTTCCAAGAAAATGTGTCCTCAGACACATGAGGAAAGAAAGAGAATGGCAAGGATCCCTTATGCATCTGCGATTGGGTCAGTCATGTATCTTATGCTATGTACAAGGCTAGATGTTGCTTATGCATTAAGTGTGGTAGGCAGATATCAAGATGATCCAGGAGACCGCCATTGGATGGAAGTCATGACTATCCTTAAGTATCTAAGGCTTACTAAGGATATGTTCCTGGTTTATGGAGGAGATGAGGAACTAGTCATCAGAGGACATGTAGATGCTAGTTTACAGATTGATCAAGATGACATGAAGTCATAGACTGGATACATCTTGAGGTTGAATGGAGGTACAGTGATATGGAAGAGCTCAAAACAAAGAGTAGTGGAAGATTCTACAGTGGAGTCTGAGTATATCGCAGCTTCTGAGGCTGCTAAAGAAGCAGTATGGATGCGAAGCTTCGTCCAAGAGATGGATGTTGTACCGAGCAGTAAAGATCCTATCACACTCTATTGTGATAATACTGCAGTGGTGGCACTTGCAAAAGAGCGAAGGTCACATCAGCGGACAAAGCACATACATTGGAAGTATCATCTCTTGAGGTATTTTTCTCAGAGAGGGGAAGTTTCAGTGAGCATTATTTCCACGGAAGACAACATGGCAGACCCATTGACTAAAGCCTTGACTCAGCAGAAACATGATCATCATGTGAGGTCTAGTAAACTAAAAGTCGTTGGTAGTTGGATCTAGTCGAAGTGGGAGTTTGTAAGGGTTGGTATCCTCAGAACCAACTGTTTTGTACTTTGATTACATGAATGTTCACTTATTATATATTGTTCATTGTTCTGCATGACTATAATATAATAATGTCCAGGAATATTTGTTGCATTAATAAGGTCATAGCAGATCCCCGCTATGATGAGAACCTTGAAATGCTATAATAATATTCTTAAATAATGTTCCGCGGTTGGATGACATACTATGATAGGACACATAGTATACAGACCGTTATGTGCGAGTACTCGTAAGAAGACGAGACTCTCTCCCATGGAGTTTGCACTTGGTAATTTCCATGATGGGAGATTATGAGAACTGACCCACTAGTAGTAATTCCGCATGTCTTGGTGTCATCGGATATTTCTATCTACTAGTGTGTGTAATGGTCCTTAGAGTAGTAGATTATCATTAACTCATGTCATGACTCGCGCACTTAGATTTACTGATGAAAACCGTCAAGCAGACAGTTGGCGGAAAGTAGGGTACGTTGGGTGCGTCACGAGTGACATGTTGTTAATGGATAAGTCGATGAAGGATTTGTCCCTTCTATTTATGGAAGTTGATATCTCGACCCTATGATTGAAATAGAACTTTCGCATTAAATTCTATGGACATGGTTTAAACAATGAGTTTATTTCAGGTAGTCAAAGAACAACGGATCAAGCATATAGGTTTATGACACTTCCATGAAACCTTCTTGATGAGATATTGAGACAAAGGGATTAAATTACACAGTAAGCATTCGTATGAAGTGATACGTCAATGTGGCATCAACTTCTTTCTCTTGGGTGCCTTGACGCATTGCTAGACAGTAATCTTGGACTTTAGGCAAGCCTGCCTAATGCCAACGAGAAAGAGGCTTAAAGGGTCAGACACTAAGTGTATCCAAGTATCTCAAGTTTAATAAAGATTATTCCCGTATGTGGTTTAATAATTATTCAAGGAAGCCTAAGTTGTTTTAAATGATGGAGTAAAAATAAAATAAAACCAGTACACGCCGTGTATTATTAAATGTACACGCAGTGTAGTTTTATTTTGGAAAGGAAATGAATAAATGAAAACAAGATATACACACCATGTACATTTAATGTACACACCGTCTAGTTTTCAATGAAAAAAAAGTACACACCGTGTATTTATTATTACACGCCGTGTAGTTTTTGTAGTCAGGATTTTGAGGATATAATATCGTTTTATTAAATGATATTTATTATAATCAACATGAGCGCATTTAAAGGAATTAATTATTCTACATGGGGGTTTTCAATAAGAGTTAATGAAATAGATGAAATGCGTAACGCCTTTATTTATTGTCATAACTCTACAACCTCAAACTCGATTATAAATATCTTCACAACCCCAAATACTTTCCTACACAAGAGAATCATTGTGCACAACATCTGTGGAGAATTCTTTTAAGATCGAAAGAACCTATTCCTCCAAGAAGGCTCTCAAGACCGAGATAGATCCTCTTCCATCGGATCAAGACGATATAAGGCGGAAAATGCAAGGAAAGGATTCTCCATGCTAGCACTTGGAGAATCCTTTGGCGACGTAGAGAGATACTAGGTACACGTGTGGATCACCGCTAGAGGGCGTCTACACTTGGCTTCTGTAACACAACGCCTAATCACATCGACAACGTGATCGAGAAAATAAACGAAGAAAGAACACTCAAAAGGTATTTCTTTATAATTAATTAAATAAATTATAATCAACCTGTAACGATCCTTGTTTGTGGTTCCAGGACAAACCATATTCTTTGTATTTTTCTATGATTCGATCCGTGGAGACTGGCATTTATCATCGTATTGATCCTGGATTGATCATTTCTAATGAAAAAAAAGCCAAGTGGGCACATCCACCCACGCTCTTCCACTGCGCCAGGAACCTTCAATCCGTTCCACCAATTTTTAATTAATAGAAAAAAGATATCATGCCTCCTCCAAAACCATTATTTCATGTCCTCCATTTTAATAATTCAATAAATTTAATGTTACATTCTATTAAAATGTAAACAAAACACATACATCACATGATTTTTTTCTCATATAACAGTGGTGAATATTTAATAAGAATTTTCTTATCCAAACCAGTGAATGATTCAACATCGGCTTGATAAATTATTAAATCTCAACCCACTATGAATCCTAGAAATGTTTTTATCATAACATTTTTTTGGGCTGTTCAGATAATTTTAGTTGGGTGGATGTAGTTGTTAAAATCTCATCACCAAATGAGGTGGACATGCCTCTTTTTAATGAAAAATTATTTGGTTCTTATTTTTATCATGTATAGTCTCCTCCACATTCCCCTAAAAATATATCTCCATGAATATTTTGAAATGTCATGGGAGAAGAAAATCATAGTTCTCTTACCCTTTTCTTAACATGAATTCTCTAGATAGTCACATTGTTATTTCTCTTTTGAAATACCTTTAAAGGAATAACTATTTTTATTATGAACTATTTTGAAACAACCATTATTCGATAGAACTAATTTTTTCAGCTGGAAAATAATCTCTTCTGAATTTAATTTTCCTTGAAATGTGTCACAATGTGAGGTATAATAACATAATATATTTCACCCCACATTTATATTCAACTACATCTTGAAATTTCACTTCAATAGAAGGTTGGGTAGGGAAATATTTCTTACAATTTTTCCAAAATAATATGATGTCCATTGATTCTAATAGATAAATAGATTAAATGTACAAGAAGGGAATAAAAAAATGGGATTCTCTGAAAAAGGGTTCTTTAAAACCAATGAATGGACTCAAACATTTAAGAAATAAGTTCCTAAAACCATCCATTTTTTAAAAGAGTAATTAAAACCGTATTTTAATAATCCATATGATGGATCTATCATGAAGTGAGATGAATGTAAATAATATATTTTTTTTATAATACCCACATGAATGTGGTCTCAAAGATATTAAAAATGAGTATTTTCATGAGATTAATAAACCAGTGGTCTTTCATTGAAATTACCAAATATTAGAACATGAAACAAATTATTTTTAAGCATTAATTTGAGATCAGTTTCATGGGATAAATTTGTTCAGTCAATGAAAATGGGTTTAAAAAATAGAAAATAAAAACAATTTATCTCAAATGTCCAAATAACACATAAATGTATAAAAATAAACACATATAAATTTGAAAAATAGACACAATATATTTGAAAAATAGAAACATATAAAATTTAAAAAATAAAAATAAAAAGGTTCCCACCCCAAAACCATAATTATTTAGTGTAATCAATGTATTCATTTTTATATTAAAATTTTGAAATACTATAATTTGAAACCTATTATTGATGAATGTTGTAAAGATATGTATGAACTGATGACTTTTATTATTAAATTTTTTCAAGGAATAAGATTTCCTCCATCGGCTCTGATGGGATAGTCAACTATAACTTCGTTATTCTACATGAATTTATAATGAATGTGTCTTAATCTATATCCTTTTTAATATATAGTGCACCGAATAGATCTTCCAGAGAAATTATAAATTTAAATTCCCATATGGAATGATGTTAACTGTGTATCATCTTGGGTATTGAGTTGAATAATGTAATTGTGTCTCAATGATGGAAACAATTCCGTTGGATTACATTTAAATGTTCCACTATTGTTATATCTTGGCCAATCCTATATTTTTTTAAATATTTCTTTCTAATTTCATTAATCTCATAAAATATCATTCTTATCTCTTTTCCATTGCATTAATGATCCAATGTCATCTTTCTGAAAACAAATTATTCCATATAATGAAATTTCAAATTCAGGTGATAGCTTCAACAATAAATCAACAAATAAGGACTCATTCAATATTTCGTTCTGTTTGTTATAAAATATATTCATAACATGTGTTCTAATATTTGGCCATAATTCATCCATTCCATTTTAACTGTTTATTTTAAATTCCATTGATTTCCATATGAAAAATCCCATTTAAAATTTTATTTGTTGTATGATAGTTTATTTATATTTTATGATGAAACCCAAACTTTTTTAAAAAAAAATCATGCATTTCTTTATATCAAAGGTGAGTCCTTTTATCACCGATGATGTATTTGGGAACAATAAACCTACAAAATATGTGAAACGTAATAATATGTAATTCAAATATAGTCCCATAAATCATTGTGGATTTTTCCTCCACAAATTATGAATCCTAATTTTCTGAAAGAATGATATATAAATTTCAAAATGAAATCAAAAAATCGTCGATAAATTTTATCCCCTAGACATAAAAAATCTCAAAAAATTAATGTGGATTTGGTGGAATTTTATGTTTTTTGGTGTATTTATAAAAGAAAAATATTATTCACACCCATTTCGAATTTCATGTCAATAATTAAAGGTGTTGGTTTAATAATTTATTAATTATAGAACAATCTATATTTTTCTTTGAGATCTATAGTGGCCCCCAAAAGTGTTTTTGTTTCATGACATAATGGAATATTCATTTTTTTCTTTCATGATAACATCAAATTATATCATGATCATTGAAAATATTCATATCAAATATATCTATACATATTTAAATCTTTAATACAAATTTAGTTTTTTTTTCATTTTTTAGGAAATTAAATGATATAGGATGTGAGATGTTACTATATAATTTACAATGTAAGCATACCAAGCCTCTTATAATTCAATCAAGTATAACTTCCCTTTTGGATGGTGAAATTTCAAAGATTCATTGTCTTTAATTTTATCTTTATCTTTGTTCGATAGTCTACATATGTGATCATAAACTTGGTTCTATAGTCCCATATTATCTCCAACTTCTATGTTGAAGTCCTGTATCAGTCACATAAATCTCACAAGATTGAGTTTTTATTCATCTTTATCCATTAATTAACTTATATCCACATGATGAAAAACATAATGACTTTATTTCCAATAGAATATGATCTAATAGATTCTATAGAAAAGAAAACTATTAAATATAATTTTTATATTGTAGTGTATGTGAATAAATTTGTATCTATAGTTAATGATGAATATGAAATGAATTGTGGTCTACCCTCATTTCACTGAGATATGACCAATATACCTTCTCAGTTGGAAGCATCACAACCTAGCTCTAATGGTCCTCCCCAATTCTGGTGTTGTATCAGAGGTTGTTTAATTAGTCTCTCTATGAATACATTAATGTATTTCATACACGAATCACTGAAAAATAAATAATCACATTTTAGTAGTATCATTGGGCGAGGGAGAGAATTATTAATGAAATATTTGATAGACCACAGGTAGAATCTTCCATTCCCCAAAAATGATCTAAATGTTATCACTCATTTAGTTATTTAAATGAATTTCTTACAGAATTTTTTGATTTAACCATTACGTTCATTTAATAGAAATTTAATTCAAATAGAAAATTACTCTCTCTAACATGAGATAAAACTTTTTAAAATGTAATCCAAAATTATTAAAATTAAATATTTCAAATGAAATTCATATTTTTCATACATTAGTTAAAATATTTTTGAAAACTATGAAGTCATCCATGAAATTACCAATGAGATATTTAATGTGGTGAAAAAATATACAAACCATGATCCTATGAAATGTAATTGGGGCATTGGAAAATTCTAATAAAATAATTATATATTAAAATGGTCCAAATATATTAGTAAAGGTATACTTCTGTGAATCCTTTAGAGAAATAGGTACCTATAAATAACTAAAAATCCATCTAAAAAAAAATTCTGTCTTATCCCTTTATATATCTTTATCATCTAGTATATTATGGGGATTTGGAAATGATCAATTTATGTGACATGATTCCAAATCCTAATGTGTAAACACAATTTACATCTATTATGAATTCTATCAAATATTAATTTACTCTTTTCATTCATCATACTGGTTAGGTATTTTCATTGAAATATATGAATGGGGACAAACCCTTGTGAATATAAAATCATATAGATGATCCCATCTTCCAAGAGCTTATCAATATTCATCTTAACAACATCCATTAATGTGGGATTAATACTCCTATAGGGATATCTGAAAGATTTGGAATCTTCTTCTTGATTAATGTTATATGTCCATACATTTGTTTTTATTATTGGGATGTAATATGTACTCCACGTAATTATATTTATATTCTTCTTCAAAATACTAATAAAAAATTGTAATACTATTTGGGAATTATTATTAGTAATTTTATATAGTAATTTATCTCACCCTTTGAGGTAGATATATATCAAATTAATGTGGATTGGTTTTTATTCTAGATTTAGGGGATTTTCAAGGGAAAACTTAAATTAAGGATCCCCACTTCAAATGGTTTAACCTCCAATAAAAAATAAATAATATCATCTTATTCATCATTAAAAAATTCATTAAATAAATCATATTTTAACTCTTCATCCAACATGATATAATGAACACTTATGTTTTCAAAATTTAATTTTTCAATGATATTTTTAGCATAAAAATTGTCTCCCAAGACTATGAATTGATGGTCCATACCTGATTCATAAATTTATTAGTACCAACTTCTTATTAGATAGAAAAATGTGAGTTATCATCTAATGGTTTCATCAATTAGTCAAAAAAATTAAATTAGATATTTTTATCTCCAAACATCACAGTGATTAGCCATTCAGGAATGTTGATGATTTTCTGTCCATATTTCCAAAATCCTCCCAAAAATAATGGTTGAAAATCACATGCTCTTACCTTCATCCATATTTAGAATATGGGAGTTAGTTTAGAAGAAATCACCAATAACATATTCTTTGAATGTGACTGGGATTAGGATGTTTAGATGTACTTCAATAGATTAATTGCTGCTTTCTCCCTTGATCCTCAGTATGCCATTTTCCAGCATCGATCGTTCGAGAGACCAACATATAATGTACAAGAAAAGATGTCTTGCTTAATAATATTCAGTGGAGGATAATGTTGAATTTGTTATTATCACAACCAGACACGCTATGAGGGGTCATCTGAAATTGTGAGATCCATCAATATACCAACAAGATGCCATCTGATCGATTTAGTCAATATTTCCAACAACTACAAGGATTCCCCTTACATGAGGATGCTTCAAATTAATTCACATGTGGTAGAACCCCTCACTAGGAAGGGCGAGTGGGTGTGGTGGAAACCTCCTAATAATGGCTTCAAAATCAATAAAGATGTCTATTGTATTGTAGGGGTTATGTGATGGGGAGGGGTATTCTGTGAATCCCGAAGTAGTGTTATCCATGCTTTCACGACCCACTATGTACAAGGAAATTCCATGCATGTAGTTTCCATGTCTGTCCTCAATGTACATACCATATGTAATCAGAGAAATATTAGAATATCCCATTTTGAAATAGACTCCATGATCATACATGAATACATTAAGGGTAAATTATCCACTCTTTTGGTGATCTATCACACAATCAGAGAGTGAAAAACCCTCATCAGCAACAGTGCATGTGTGTCCTACACTTGGAGGGAGGGGAACAATGTGGTGGACCATATTTCTTCTTTGGACCTCAAATGTTACAATGTCACTTTCTTTCAGACAATCCCTAGTTTTAAACATGAGGGGATGAATTTGATTTGATGGGATTCCCTTGATATCAACCAATTCAGACCCCCTATACCCCTCTTTTTTTTCCTATGTTTTTTATAGTATTTCCTTATTGAAATAAAAATCTAATTTTATACTGATGACAATGTCATCCTCTAAATCTCATATTTTTAAAACTATAGATCTATTTTCAAAAAATACTACCACTATTGCGTGATTCATGTATATCACACATAATGAATTGTATACTATGTTACAAAATATATTACCTAAATAATATATATGACATAAACCATTATATAAATATAATGAGTTGATGTTAAATGAAATGTAAAAATTCTCTTGATCATCACATTTGGTTAGAAACTATTATGTGAAAAAATGAGACCTTTATTATCATAATGATCCACTTATTAACAAGAATCGTACTCTTCAATGTGAAAATATCATTCAAACATTTAAAACGAAAATGATATTTTTTTCCGTTAACAATGCATGGGAATGTTAATTTCCACTTTGTAGAAGGTGTGCATAATTTCTCATTGAAGTAGTTATTCATAAATTATAATTTATTCAATAATCCAAGATGGAATGGGGGGTAATAATTTTTTCTCCCTTTTAGCTCTTTGAAATTGTGTCTCCATCCACTTTCTCGTTGGCCGATCATTATCCTCCACATATTTGATATCTTTTTCTCAGTTTATTTTCAATTAATTTTAAGAATTATAAATATCACTCTCTCAGAGAATTGGTGGTCATGTTAATTTTTCATCGATTCAATTAGTGGATGTTTTTTTCATCTTTTAGTTGTTATCATACTGATATTATATATATGATTTGGATCTGTATGGTCTGGTCTGTTTTATAGGTTCTTTGGATATTATTTCCACGTGACTTCACACCATGTTTTAATCTTATAAAAAATAACATCTAGGAACTATATAATGAATTTTATATTTTAAAATGGATTTTATGTATATGTGGATAGTTATTAAAATTACTTTTTATTGTTTTTGTTTTGTGGTGATAAGGATGGTTAAAATATTTCATTTACTGAAAGGTTGTTGGGTTTTGGAATTGTTTCTGGAATGGGGGTTGGTTTTTAAAATGGGTTATCTATTGTTTTCTAGATTTATTATACTGAGTTCTAAAACCATATTTTCTATGGTTAGGCTCTCTCTTTATGTTATTTTATTAGAAAAAATTTATATAAATAGTGGATGAACAAATTTTCATTTCTAGTATATTAGTACAATAGATAATGAAATGATTATTTAATGATCATAAACCTAATACCATAACCATTGTTTCTTCTCACTCTATTGTTTTAGGTCCATCCATCTCACCAAACTGGTATAATATTAAAAAAATTGATTATTTAAATAGTGATGGATGTTAATTTATTTCCTAGTGAATGCCTATTTTTCAATTACCTATTGTATAGAAATGTATGGTGTTCTGAGAAAACATAACAAAAAATACCTGGCATTATTATGGTGAAATGGCAATCAATGAGATTCCAAAATAATCATCCATAGGGTTTATATCATTTTATATTAATCCATGCTAAAAAAGATAATTATTTAATGCTCCTCAATTTCCTTATATGGGAAGATAGAACACACCTTCTTAAATATCTCATAATACTCATGAATGTTTTCTCTAGATGTTTGTATGATATATAATATTTCCATTTATATGGATGTTCTTCAATAGGTGGGGAAGATTCATTGAATAAATAAGTCCCTCCAATAATGCCCTTCACTAGGTTGTGGGACATAAAACCATTCTTTGGCATATCCATCCGATGAAAATTATAATTCTATCCACATTACAAGATCATCACATTCTCCTCTATGTTTGATAGAAGATAATACATATGGTGACTCATTAATATATTTTCATGGATCTTATCCATGAATGAAATGAAATTTTGAATGAAAAGGGACCATGTTATGCTTCACCCAAAAATGAATATTCTATATTTGGCATGACATGTTGATTTTTTGTAATAATATTTTTCATAGAGGAATAGAAAGGGTTGGTTGTGATTTCTATTCATCATGATAGGATTAGAGTGAACACTTGATTTGTTACTGGAGTCATCATGATAAATTTCTAGAAATTTATCTTGAAAATTTTAGTATCCATGTCTATGAAACAAGGTTATTTATATTCCATGATTTAGGGGAAAGGTTTAGTGTTAGTGGTTCTAGTCATGAAATCAGAAATTTATATTGTTAGCACCACCTCCCAAGAATGGGGTCCATCTTTTGACACATTTCTATAAGGGGTGTGAAAAAACAATTACAATCTAAGTTAATATTTATTAATATTGTGAACATATTTTTTTCCATATATAATTACACAAAAATAATCCAATCAACATCAAATAAGGGGAAAGTGGTTGTTTTGGAAATTTTATAACATTTAAAACAATCTAAAGTAGTGAAATAATATATATATATATATATATAAAGATAAATATCAAAAAATTGAAAATGTAAGTAATTGAAAATATTTATTTGATTTGGGATATCTGGTTAGGTATTTCCATGCCATTTAAAAGCTATCCTAGTTCAAATTTATTCAAACATCATTTTCTATGTCAATTAATGTGATATTTAAAATTTGTTTCCTCTCACTCCCTTCGTGAAACTATAAATGTGTGATTTAACGATTACTAAATCATGCCTTGTCCAACACTCCTTCGAATGCATGTGAGAGATTTTTAATAAAATACCCCCAAATGTAAAATGAAATAACCAATTGGGTATTATTTATCCGAAACAATCAATAATTTCTACTACCCCTACAACACTAATGGTTGATTATCGAGCATTTCACTACTAATCCCTTGTATATTCCATAATATATAAAACATACTCTATTTTTAGGAGATAATTTTTGTTGACAAATTAAATAACAAAATAAGTATCCAAATATGATTGTAATGGTTAATAAAAATAGAAATTAGTAATTTAAATTCACTTTAGAGAAGAAAGAAATGATTTTTATTCCATGTAGTGAAAGAACTCATGCATTGTAAAAAACATAACCTCCATACATTAATCAGTAATAATATTAAACTCTCCTTTTGATGGGTGTTTAAAAGTCAGGTGGAATATTAATTCATTAGAAACCTAATAAAAAGAAATGAGGGAAATATATGAATAGAAAATTTTTACTCTATAATAAGTCTTCCATAAGTTGGATTTAATTCATCCCAATAGATGTACAAAATCAACAAGGCTCGTTAATACAATTTTTTGAGATTGGGTGTTATCACTGACCTAAATATTTCAATATCATTGTAGGATTATACATGGTTTTATGGACTGATTAATGAATAAATAATTTTCTAGAAAAATATACACTAAATCTTTCTCCAAATTGCCTCCTTTAATGGTTGAATTAATGATTGAATATCTCTATGAATTTGTTCATGAATAAAGGCTATGAGTAATCTTTGAAATAATGAAAGAATCATATCATCTGGATTTTTTTACCCCGATATGTGCTTCATTTATTAATTTGGGGTCCATTCATCCATCCAAATATCTTTTCAAATTGATTGATTATTTGTGCCACTAGAAGATCGTATTATCTCTAGGTTTAACAGACGAACATAAAATCAACAAAAATAGAATCTTCTAAATTAGAATAACTCTAATTAAATAAATATTTAAAATGGTATACCACAATTATTTATGTGATTATGATCTCTTATACATTTAGAGTAAATAAATTTAAACCTTTTTCCCAAAAACACGTGAATATAAAAAAAAGATGAAATTGATATCGAATTGGAAAATTAGAAGGGATTAAATAATTGAAATACATATTAAAAATGGAAATTGTATTATCTATATCATTAAAAATATTGCACATGCCCATGATCATTTTATTTATTTAGATAATTTTCTATCATTATGATTTCAATGTGATATTTTTTCATGATCTTAGAGAATAATAAATGAGCATGAATAATTTAAAAGAATTAATAAAAAATAAATATATTATATTATTAATTATGTACATTTAAGCATCATCACGTATGCAATTCATTTTAAGTAAAAAATATTTCATTATCCAAGAATAATTAAAACCAATAACATAAGTATTATTTTGCGAAACCTTCCATTAGTTGATTCAGAACAAATCCATATAAATAAGGTTTTCTATAGACATGGATGTGGGTTTCTATTTATAAAAGAGTATTATTTGGAATATAGTGGTTAAAAGTATCGAATTGTTGTGGATGTGATATAGTTATAGTTATATTATTTTCTTTAGAGGAAAAGTGTTGACTAGAATATAATTTCTAATTCTAGAAGATGAGACTTCCTCAAATGATAAACAAAACATGAGTAAATTATGTTGGATGGCCAAAATCCTTTGTGAGGCTCTATTATTATTACATTAGTATTATCTTGGACTTTGTGGGATTTTTTTAATAATTATTTACACCAGAATATTAAAGATATAATGTATTCTAGATCTAGTGGTGAGGTCTTCAAGGATTCAATAAAATAATGAGAGACATTTATTGGTTATTTAATCATTATTTCTATTATAAATAAAGATAAATACTAATTATCTTATTTTTAATTATTGTAAAACAAATGGAATTAACACATAAATTTAAATCTCAATATGATATATATTGGAAAAAACATGGTATCTTACGTTAACAAATCATGAAGTGGTATAGGTGCATACACATAACACTATACCAACAGTAGAATATTTTATGTTGGAATTCAAAATTCATGTTGACTCAATTCAATAATAATGTTATGAATATAAATGAATGTATAATAATAATACTAATGATATTTAATATTTATAGTTCATTATGTTTTCATCTATGTCTAGTTAGAAGTAAAAAATGAACATGGATGAAGACACTTACAAAAAGCTATGTCATATCAAATAATTAAAATATTATGGAGAATGAAAACAATCATATGAGATATCCAATACACAATATATGATTATGAAAATAGAAGTGATTTATAAATGACTAAATGAAATCAAAATTATTTGATACATTTAGTGTCTTTTATCCCTTGGGATCATTATAAACCATGAATTTTCCACAGACCAATACCTTGCATCTACCATCTATATTCTCAAATATCATCAATAATAAAAATAAAAATAAAATTTTTATGTTACTCATATATCTATTTTAATTATTTAATTGTGAATATAAAGATATATGTAATAGAAAAACTTAAATCCTTATCATGACCAAAAGGAGGATTGGAGAATATGAATGGTCCAAAACAATGTCTAATATAATGACGCTAAAAAACTTCTTATCCATAAATCCAAATAGATAATGGGATCACAATGAGAGGGAATTAATCTAAACTTCATGTGTTAATTAAGGAAACAAGAATATTCATTATACTAATAGAAATAAGAAGAAAGTATATTATCACTATTTTATATTTTTTAATGAAATCAATTTTAATTTATAAAAAAATATTTGAATTTGATATTGAATTCCACAAATATATTATCTTTTAAATCCACATGTTTTTGAGTGAGTCAATAATCATCAAAAGTTTATAGTTTTTGAGTGTGGTGGTCAAACTAATAATATTTTAGGATTTAAAACATAATAGCTAGAGTTTTATTAACCAAAGGCCTTGTTTTTAAATGGGGTATAAGTCATAGAAAGAATATTGGTGTTTATAATGAGTATTGCATATTTAAAACACTTGAATATTAGTTTTTGGATGTGAAGAGATAAGAACATATATTTTTCAAACCATATAGCCATTAACTAGAACCTTTCGTTCCAACATTTTCAGTAACCATGGTTTTATATATTTTGTGGGTCAGTTCACCTGATCATGTCAAATTTCAAATTTTTTTGATAGTGGAGAAACATAAAGGATATAAACTATTTAGAAAACTATATTCTTAACTGTGCATAGTTAAATTCTTTTGAAATGGGAACCACATTATTGGAACTTGTTTTTCTTATATGTAATGAGGAACCATTCGGTTTATATGAAGAGGTGAAATGAATTTTCACCCCCTCCCAAATATTTTTTCTTTTCCATCCCAAGGTCTATAATTTAGTCCTTCATCTAAGTTCCAAAATGAACTTCTTATTTCATAATGTCTATTAATCTGTATGAAATTCAATCATATTAATATATTTCATTATTTATCTTTCAATTGAATATGCTAAATCGGCGTGTTCTATTTTTATTATTTTTATTGTTTCATTTAAAATATCTAATTTATCTTGATAAGAATTGGATTAGAGGCCTATAAACGATGATAGAGTTCATGAATTCATAAGGCAGGATGTTCATATCATTCTTTTTAATTTTACCAGTTTTTTTGGTGTGTACCACAATACGAATGTTGGTTTGTCTAAGTGAACCTGTAAAAAATAATTTATCATTTTTAATAAATTAATTTTAATAATGGGATGATTTTGAGAATACCTTAGAATATTTTCTATATTCCATGTTGGGTAAAGTACTGTTAACAAGTTATGATTGTTATTCGGGTTATCTATCTCAAATTAATAAAATTATTTTGTCAATGTTCCATTGGAATGTGATGGGTATGGAAAAAGGTAATTGTGGTGATGTTGACATTTTTTCTAAGGTTACCTGATCATCACTTCGGGTGCAATAAAAGATATATTGATAGATGATGATCACCAATTTGAGGCATCATTTTCATTGGTTTGAGGTGATGTGGATGTTAGGATGAGGGTATGGCCCGTGTAACATGAACTGTTGTTAACCATTAGGAAATAGTTATTTTGAGGTAGGTTCTCAAGGTTATTAATGATGAGGATTTGGTATTTTTTAGTGATTTACAATCTCAATTTTTGGAAAATGAAATGTTGGAGTTTTTTAGACATAGATCTGACTCAATTGAGTAGTTGTGTACCAGACCTTATGGGTGGAGGGGTATGTTGTTATTGTAGCTTATAGGTTGGTGTTAAACATTTCTTATGTTGTTGGTTTACACTATAGAAAAACAATTTTCATGGAAATGGACCCTCAGGTTAATTTTTTGGGAATATTGGGTGTTGGATGAGTTTCACTGTTAAAAATCTTGTTCATCATCTTATATCATGGGAGGAAAAATGTATCCTTGCATTAGAACATCATTTTACTAAAAAATTGGGATTTATTATATATTGGACGGTGGATCTCATTTTTGCCACATGATGTCGTGATGTTGTGGTGGTAGTTATTATTTGAGTTGAGGTCCAATGATCCAAATATTTGCTGATGATTGTAATGGTCCAGGGTTTTGGGGTCCGTTACATGGTGAAAATATGATGTTTGGGGTGTTCTGGGTGGTCTAGAAGGCCATCCCAGCTTCTCGGTGAAACCTAAGACTCCTAACGGTAGCCTTGGCCTACCGGTCTCCTTGGCCTACCGGTCGCCTCGGCCTATCGGTCGCCTCGGCCTACCTGTCCCCTCGGCATACCGATCACCTCGGCCTACCGGTGGCCTCGGCCTACCAGTGGCATCAGCCTACCTGTGGCTCGGCCTACCGGTGCCCTCTCCATAGGTTTTCCATTAGTGCCTCCTTTTTGCACGAATTGGTTTCTAAACCATGTTTTAAACCTTTAAGCCTGTTTTAAAGCCCATTAATGGGGTATAATTAAATGATTGGTGAGGTACCCTCCTTAAATGAAAAACCCTGCGTTTTGGTCATGCCTTTAACTACATTTTCAGAAATTCCTCTACTACATCTTGTGAGGATTCCTTCCTTGGTTAAGGAGGTGTGCATTAGTTTTAACCACCCCGAAGGGTGGGGAAATTTTAAGTTGGAAGTGTGGGGTGGGCCACCCGCGTGGTCAATCCATGATCCCACTTCTTCCGCGGTTTTGAGTTTTTCTCTATATCTTAATCGTCCCGGGGATGCTGTATCTCAGCCTTTATAACCTAAAGGATTCTCTTCTCCCTAGGTTTCTTTTTTTTCTCTATCACCCTGTGCTCGGAATACCCTTCCTCTCAATGAGTTATACACCCATGAAGTTTTCATTGATCGCATTCCATGGAGTTCCTGCTACTCATGATTTCCAGTTTCCACGCGAGGACTTAAATGTCGATCCTCGATCAATTAAGTAGGGATCTTACCTTTGTCTCTCCTCCTTGTGTATAATGCTGGGTGGGTGTTCTATGGTTCCCACAACAGTTAGTCAATTCTGTAATGAAGATAATAACCGGTTAAATAACGGGGATGAGGAAGTTTGTTAATGTTGTCAGAGGTTTTTACCCATGCTTTCCCTATGATGTTGTTATGAATTGAATGGGCTTATGCCTACTAAAAATCATGGTCGTTGGGGGCCTTTGTTTTCACATCTATTCTATACTCTATTTTACGCATCATCTGGTGAATGGGAATCATGTATGAATCGGTTAGACACATAAAGTTAGCTGTTGAATATGAATGCCCATAACCTTGTATGATCACCCGAGTTGAACTAAATAATATAAAAGAATTAATTATTAACTTTGGGATGGTTCAGTTATGAAATAGGTGAAGGGATGAATGTGTTTTGTTATGGATGGGTGAACAAAGGGGCTATGAATGGTGTGGTTGAAATGGCATGAGTTGTTGTGTGGCTGTGGTGGTGTTTAGCAGCAGGGCTGCAGGTTGGGTTGTGAGCATGAATAAAAGTGGAATGTAAAAAAATGAGATGGGTGGAATGGTAGTGAATTAATGTGGGGATAAAAAATGGTTTTTTGGGTTTTCCCTTGGTTCTAGTTTTTCGAGGGTTTCCACTGATCCCACTTTGATGTTATTATTTACCAGAGAACTAGGTGTGAAAGCTCAAATTACCTGATGGTTTTATTAAAAACTTTATTGTTGTTTCATCTCTGATTGTTCCTGTTAGTTTCCCAGTAGTGAAGGGATTAACTCATACTGAACTGTTATGAAATGATAACTTGAATAGGGAAATTGGGAACAGTTTGTTGTGTGCCTTTTTTCTAAGGTGGCAGTTCTTGGGCACCTGCTTGTATCTGTTTGAGGAGCCATAGGTTGGGCTGTGTGCTGGTGTATATATGTTTAACTGTATGTTTTTTGTTTAGTAGCACCCCACCAACATTGGGAATTTAGTGTCAGACACCCCATTTCATGAGGAAGGGTGTTTCCCCCTAGTTACTCTGCTTCCTGATCCCTATTCGCTAGGCTGTGATGGTTGGAGGCGACCTTACACCCAAGGCTCTTCGGGTAGGTCTTGTTTGGTGTGTTGTTATCCCGGGACTCTTTGGGCTGGTTTTTTCCCCAGAATCTTTGGGATGAGGCCCAGGTGTTTTCGTCCAGGGGTTCTGGTTACGGTTTGTTTTCCCAGGTTTCTTCGGGATGAGGCTCAGGTGTATGCGGGCAGGGATGTGTGGTTATGAGGCCCAGGTTTGTGCGGGCAGGGATGTGGATGGTTGTGAGGCCCAGGTGTGTGCAGCCAAGAAGTGCATTGTAGTGTCAGTACGTTTTCTGTTAGGGATGAGAAGCTAGCTAGTGGGGGAAATTGTGGTGCGAGGTACCCAAATGTTTTGTTATTTACTATTATCTTTCTGGTTGTGTTATTTGCTGAGAGTGGCCGGTGAGGTGGGATGGATAGATTCCTTGATAAATTATGTTTCTTCAGCTCCTCACAAGACTTTAGGACGTCTCCCCACTTGTGCACGAGAGCTTTAGGTTTTCCTACTGAGTATACATTGTATGCTCACCATACGTTTACTTTCAGGTTTCCAGGAGGGCTTCGGAGGCCGTGCAGGACCATACTAGTCTGGATGTTGGAGTCACTATTGGTCACTGTTGGATTCTGCTTATCCTTTTTCCTTTCCTGTTGGGTATTGTACTTTGGAGTCCTTGTAATTTGTTCAGTTTTATTATTAAAACATGCATGTAGTTTGGTTTTTATACTTTGAGTTTTCTATACTTAGTGGTGTTTGGTGTTGACTCATTCTTTCTCCCAATATTACTTAACTAAAAATGCTAATGCCTACCATTTTGTGAAAAGGTCATACCCTTGGTGCTAGTCGCCACTTTGGGGCCTACTGGAGGCGGGAATCAGGGGTCATTATCTCTCCTTCAACTTAAAGAAGGAAGGGCTTGGAAATCTGTTGTCCCTTCCCTCCATTTAGTAAAGGCGGGTCATGACAGAATGGTATCATAGGGAGGTTGAGGGATAGGATAGAGTCTAGATTTAGTCTCTGTGAGGATTGCATGGGATGGCAGGGAAACAATGTTAGGTGATCTTGATTTGTGAAATAGACCAGGGAGTACCGGATAGGACATAGTATTTTTGGGCCCCCTGTGATCTGATGCAAGGACTCTGAGCCTATAAAATGACCAAGTGAGACTACATTTATTGCAGGGTAGAGACCCAAGGGAAGGTACATTCATTATACTGACTGTGTTTTTAATTGATTTGGGGCACCTTTGGGAGAAAAATTTAATAATAATAATAATGATTCCCTTGCTACTCGGGCTTAGGAATTCTTTGTTTACCTTGCATCTATGGCACCCAAAACATTATCCACGAGTGACTCGGATGGTTGAGGCCCATCGGATCGAGGAAGTTGACCGGCAGGGATTGACTGAGATGAGGAGGATGACTTGTGGTAGAGGTCTCTGCGCTCCTTCTAGCAAAAAACCCTCGAAAAGTACGAGGGAAATGTTTCTGACTCAGTAACGGAGGGATGGATCGAGGAGCTATCCATCACCTTCTCTTTCATCCATGCTCTGAGGGAGTACTGGGTTCCGTTGACCATCAGTTAGCTGAGATGAGTAGCGCGTTAGTGGTGGACGCTTTTCCTTGGAGAGAAGACAGAGGCAGAGGTTTTATGGGCCGGTTTCGAGAAGTAATTTCATGAGGAGTTACTCTCCTCTACGGAGAAGGCTGAGAAGAGACAAGAGTTTCTCTACATTCAGCAAAGAAGCATGTCTGTGAGGGAGTTGGGGACCAAGTTCAAAGATTTCTTTCACTTTTCCCCAGATCTCTTTCCGAATGAGGAGTCTCGGGCAAGGAGGTTAGAGGAGGCACTCTGGCCTTCTCTTCAGTACGATGTCACTCCCTTCACACTTCCGACGTACCTAGAAGTACAGAAGAATGCCGATATGGTAGAGAGGATGCACTCGAAGGGAGACACACCACGAGAGGGGAACCAGCTGAGTTCATCAAAGGGGAAGACAATCAGCAGCATGTGTCTAGCGATAGAGCCATCCATGTTTCAACAAGAAGGGATTAGGCCTCATCAGTTCCAGTCCCGAGCATCTGGCCCTCGCCCCTTTTCCACAGGTCCAAGACTAAAGTGTTTCCCTTGCGGAGATTTTGGGTACATCCAGAGCAGGTGTCTGACTCGAGCTCCACATGGTGGAGGTGGGAAGTTTCAGCACCCACCTCAGCAGCATCCATTGCCGGCGAGGCCTTTCCAGAAGCAGCAATAGGCCCCTAGCCCTCTGAGAGATGAACTTGTGGGAGGAGACTGACACCAGGGTGCTCCTTAGGGAACTCAACCAGGGTGTGGTCAGGGGGGTGGTCGACAGTAGCGAGGTAGAGGAGCTGGGCGTGGATAGTTGCACGCCACAGAGTTAGTAGCTCTGGCGGGACCAGAGGTCATTCGAGGTACGATCAGTTTATTCAGCACTCTTTTTTCTACCATATTTGATTTAGGAGCTTCACACTCTTTTTTACGCATGAATTATCCCATGCTCTGGGTCTGGATACTGAGAGACGTTTTGTGCCCCTAGTGTTGAGAACACCAGTTTGGGTTCAGACCAGCGTATCTTACTTTTTCCGGGGATTTAGACTGATGTTGGGACCGCATCAGTCTAGTGGAGACCTTATTTCATTATAGATGCAGCAATACGATGTCATTCTAGGAATTGACTTGTTATTATCCATGCATTCCATCATCGAATGCTATCAAAGAAGGATTGAATTCTCCAACGAGGATGTACAGTGTGTGGATTTTGTTGGGGAGCAGAGTTATCGGGTGGGGAGTCGACATGTGGAGCCACTCCTTTCTATGCTGGACGGGGTGTCAGTGGAGTCAGTGGACGCATGAATGATGGATGTCCCAGAGGTCATAAGAGAATTCCATGATGTCTTTCTCAATGAGGTTGTGACTCTACCCCCTTGGCGTGACGTTGAGTTTGGGATAGAATTACAACCTGGTGCCTGCCCGATCTTGATGGCTCTTTATCGGATGGCACCTTCTGAGTTGCGGGAGTTGTAGATTCAGATTGACGATCTGATGGAGAAGGGATTTGTTTGACCCAATGTGTCGCCGTGGGGTGCTCCAGTTTTGTTCGTAAAGAAGGCAGATGGTAGTCTATGACTGTGCATAGTCTACCGGAGGTTG
Organism: Viscum album; assembly: GCA_963277665.1. Lineage (NCBI taxonomy): Eukaryota > Viridiplantae > Streptophyta > Magnoliopsida > Santalales > Viscaceae > Viscum > Viscum album. The sequence continues at coordinate 2,030,090,877 of OY728130.1, forward strand.
AATTAGGTGACGGTGAAGAATCTTTATCCCCTCCCAAGGATAGATGATCTTTTCGACCATCTAAGGGGAGAAGGTTGGTTCTCTATGATCGATTTGTGGTCTGGATACAACCAGTTGAGAGTGATGGAAGGTGATATCTCCAAGACGGCTTTCAGGTGCAGTTATGGACACATTAAGTTCGTGGTCATGCCATTTGGGTTTACGAACTCACCAGCTATGTTCATGAACCTCATGAACTCTGTCTTCCTAGAGTTTCTGCACCAATTTGTTGTGGTGTTCGTCAACAACATCCATATCTAATCAAGATCAGAGGAAGAGAACGTTGAGCATCTTAGGGCAGTTTTGGGAGTCCTTTGATAACACCATCTTTATGGAAAATTTTCAAAGTGACAGTTCTTAAAGTGAGAAGTACATTTCCTTGGACATATATTGTCTTAGAAGGGAATAGCAGTAGACCCGTCGAAGGTCGAGGCAGTCATTTCATGGGCAACACCCAAGAATGTGCCAGAAGTTCGTAGTTTCCTGGGTTTGGCAGGCTATTACCAGAGGTTTGTTCCCGACTTATCTCGAGTTGCAGCTCCATTGACATCTTTGATTAGGAAGGACCAGGCCTTCGTTTGGAGCGACCAATGCCAGATAGATTTTGGCTACCTAAAGGAGAAGCTGACTAGTGCTCCAGTACACAGATTACTAGAGGAAGGGGTGTTGTTTGAAGTGTTTTGTGATGCTTTTGTCCTTGGGTTGAGATGTGTGCTGATGCAGCAGTGAGGAGTGATCTCCTATGGGTCTAGGCAGTTACATCCTCATGAACATAACTATGCCACCCACGATCTAGAGCTTGTGGCCGTGGTGTTTGCATTGAAGTTGTAGCGAAATTATCTCATCGAAGAGCGCTTTGTGGTCTTCTCAGATCACAAGAGCTTGCGTTAATTCTTTTCCCAATGGGACTTGAAGTTGGGGCAACAAATATGGGTTTATTTTCCCTAAGACTACGACTTCAAGATCTATTATACTGAGGGAAAGGGTAATGTTTTCGATGATGCCCTAAGCAGGAAATCGTAGAAGGAAGTAGTTCGGGAATCTGCAGATGCTTGGAGAGTGATGGAAGAGTTAGCGGCCTTTAATTTGGATGCAAGGGTGGAAGGTGGAAGAGGCTATCTGTTTTAGATGACTATGGCTTACTCTTTAGTGGTGCCGGTGGAAGAGTCTCAGTGGGGGGACTCAGAGGTGGAAGTGATGCGAGATCAGGTTTATCAGGGAAATGCTCCTAAGGGATGGGCGGAGGATGGTCAACATTAGATGCTTTTCCATGGAAGGATTTTTTTTCCGGAGATGATGTGTAAAAGATTTCTTCGTGAGTTCCATGACTCGGCTTTAGTGGTACATCCTGGGTTCTCAAAGATGTACCAAGGCCTGAGGGGATTCTTTTGGTGGCTTGGGGTAATGTGAGTGGTGGCAGAGTTTTTGGCTACGTGCCTAGTGTGTTAGCAAGTAAAGGCTGAACACCGTATTCCTAGAGGGTTGTTACAACCTTTAGATTTTCCCGAGTGCAAGTGGGATGACATCTCGATGGACTTCGTCACAGGGCTACCCAGGGCTCAGGGAGACTATGATGTCAGCTGTGTAGTGGTGGATCAGTTGAAAAAATCAGCTCACTTTTTGGAGATTAAGGAGTCGAGCACGGTGAGCACCTTATCCCAAAGGTACGTCGATGAGGTGGTGCGGTTGTACGGGATTCCGAGAACTATTGTCTCCGATTGAGACAATCAGTTTACCTCACAAGTTTGGAGGGCATTACAACATTCCTTTGGCACCCATCTATGACTTAGAACTGTTTTCCACTCTCAGACAGATGGGAAAATAGAATGAATGATCCAGACAATGGAAGACATGCTGTGGGTATGTGTTTTGGATTTTGAGGGATCATGGGTACGACACTTGCCTCTGGTGGAGTTTTCTTATAACAATAGATTCCACTCCACTATCGGCATGACACCGTTTGAGGCCTTGTATGGAAGGTCGTGTCGTTCACCCATTTGCTGGACAGAGATTGGGGAAGCAGCTATTCTTGGGCCAGAAGTGGTGTAGGGCACCACTGAGATGGTTCAGCTCATGCGTGATATGATGAAGGAATCCCAGGACCGGCAGAAGTCTTATGTCGGTCGTAGGAGGTGTCCCTTGGAGTTCGTGGTTGGAAATCATGTGTTCTTGAAGGTTTCACCCCGAAGCGGGCAACGAATGTTTGGGAAGGGGAGTAAGCTCTCCCCTATGTTCATTGGACCTTTCGAGGTGCTGGGACGAGTTGGTGAGGTGGCGTATCAGCTGGCATTGCCACCTAAGTTGGATAATGTTCCCAATGTCTTTCACGTCTCCCAGCTTCATCGATATCAACACGATGACTCCCACGTCATCGATTGGGGAGAGTTAGATGTCTAAAACGATGCGACCTTCATAGAACAACTGATCAAGATCGAGGATGGTAAAGAGAAATTGATTCATGGATGAACCATCCCCTTGGTTTGTGTGTTGTGGAGGCATGGTGGCCTGGAGGAGAGCACTTGGGAGCGGGAGGCCCAGATACGCGTTCAGTACCTAGAGATTTTTTGACTTCCTTGTTGTTTTTGTTCTGAATTTTGTTGAGATGTTTCACCTTGTGCTTTAATATATGATATGCTTATTCAGCTTGATTTGTGTCTGAATGTGTGATGATGGGAAACTTGACTGCTAATCAAGTCGCATTAATGTGGATGCGATTAAACCCGTGCGGGCGAGTCAGTGCCGCCCAAAACGGATAATATCCTCACATGTAGGAAGGGACTCACTGACTCAAGTGTTGGACAGTGTGATCCTTGTGCTTGTTGTGGATGTTTGTGGTTGATAACTCTTGGGGGAGTATTCCTGGATGTAGGGGGTTCTGTTCTAGATTTGGAACAACTCAAGGGTTTTCCCCTGAGAAGCATCTTTAGAGGGTGGTTGTTTGGACCCCACTTTTCTAGTTTCTAGTTTGTTCTTATAATCTCGGGGACGAGAATAGTTTGAGAAGTATCTGATGTAATGGGCCGGTGTTTTGGGGTCCCTTACATGGTGAAAATATGATGTTTGGGGTGTTCTAGGTGGTCTGGAAGACCATCCCAGCTTCTCGGTGAAGCTTAATACTCTTAACGGTCGCCTCTATCTACCGGTGGCCTCAGCCTACCGGTGGCCTCGGCCAACCGGTGGCCTTGGCCTACCGGTGCCTCGGCCTTCCCAGTGTCTCGGCCTACCCGTGGCCTAGGCCTACCTCTGGCCTCGGCCTACCGGTGGCCTCGACCTACCTGTGGCCTCGACCTACCGGTGGCCTCGGCACCGGTAGCCTCGGACTACCGGTCGCTCAGCCTACCGGTGGCCTCAGCCTACAGGTGGCCTCGGCCTACCGATGGCCTCGGCCTACCGGTCTCCTCAGCCTACCGGTAGCCTCGACCAACCCTTCGCCTCGGACTACCGGTGGCCTCGGCCTACTGGTGCCTTGGCCTACCCAAGGCCTCAGCCTACCCGTGGCGTTGACCTACCGGTGGCCTTGGCCTACTGGTGGCCTCGGCCTAGCGGTAGCTTGGCCTAGCGGTGGGCTCGACCTACCAGTCACCTCAGCCTATCGGTAGCTCGGCCTACCGGTGGCCGCGGCTGACCGGTAGCCTCAGCCTACCCATGGCCACGGCCTACCGGTAGCCCCGGCCTATTGGTGGCCTCGGCCAAACGGTAGTTTGGTCTACTGGTAGACCTAGCCTACCGTTGACCTCTCCACAGGTTTTCCAGTAGCACCTCCTTTTTTGGTGTGAATTGGTTTTTAAACCATGTTTTTACCCCTTTAAGCTTGTTTTAAAGCCCATTAATGGGGTTTAATTAAATGATTGGTGAGGTACCCACCTTAAATGAAAAATCATGCCTTTTGGTCATACCTTTAACTACATTTTCAAAAACGCCTCTACCGCATCTTTTGAGGAGTCCTTCTTTGGTTAAGGTGGTTTTCATCGGTTTTAACCTCTCTAAGGGGTGGGGACCTTTTAAGTTGGATGTGTGGGGTGGCCGAGCCGCGTGGTAAACCCACAATCCCGCTTCCTCCTCCGTTTCGAGTTTTTATCCATATCTTAACCATCCCGAGGATGCTGTATCTCAGCCTTTATAACCCAAAGGCTTCTCTTCTCCCTAGGTTTCTTTTTTTTCTCTATCACCCTGTGCTCTGAATACCCTTCCTCTCGATGAGTTGTACCCCCATGAAGTTTTCCTAGAACGCATTCCGTGGAGTTCCTGCTACTCCTAATTTCCACTATCCAAGTGAGGACTTAAACGTCGATCCTTGATCAATTAACTGGGGATCTTACCTTTGTCTCTCCTCCTTGTGTATCATGCGTGGTGGGTGTTCTATGGTTCCCACAAGGTAGTTAATGAATTCTGTAATGAAGATAACAACCGGTTAAATAATGGGGATGAGGAAGTTGGTTAATGTTGTTACATGTTTTTACCCATGATTTACCTACTATGCTGTTATGAATTGAATGGGATTAGGCCTACTGAAAATCAAAGCTGTTGGGGGCCTTTGTTGGCACATCTATTCTATGCTCTGTTTTGCGCATCGTATGGTGAATGGGAATCATGTATGAATCAGTTAAACACTTAAAATCGACTGTTGAATATGAATTACCATAACCTTGTGTTATCACCACAGTTGAAGTAAATAATATAAAAGAATTAATTATGAACACTAGGATGGTTTAGTCATGAAATGGGTGAAGGCGTGAATGTGTTTTGTTATGGATCGTTGAACAGTGGGGCTGTGAATGCTGTGGTTGAAATGGATTGAGTTGTTGTGTGGTTGTGATGGTGTTTGGCAGCAATGCTGCAGGTTGGGTTGTGAACATGAATAAAAGTGTAAAGTAAATAATGAATTAGGTAGAATAGTAATGAATTAATGTGGGGATAACAAATGGTTTCTTGGGTTTTTCCTTGGTTCTAGTTTTTCAAGGGTTTCCACTGATCCCACTTTGTTGTTATTCTTTACAAGAGAACTGGGTGGGAATGCTCAAATTATCCGATGGTTTTCCTTCCTGCTTTTTTTTTGTTTCATCTGTGATTGTTCTTGTTAGTTTCCCCGTAGTGAAGGGATTAACTCATACTGAACTGTTATGAAATGATAACTTGAATAGGGAAACTGGGAACTGTTTGTTGTGTGCCTATTTTCTAAGGTAGCAGTGCTTGGGCACCTGCTTGTATCTATTTGAAGAGCCATAGGTTGGTATATGTGTTGGTATATATATGTGTAACTGTATGTTTTGTATTTAGAATCACCCCACCCACGTTTTTCACTTAGTGTCGGACACCCCATTTTATGGGGAAGGGTGTTTCCCCCTAGTTACTCTCCTTCCTGCTCCCTCTTCCATAGGATGTGATGGCTGGAGGTAACCTTACACCCAAGGATCTTCGGGTAGGTTTTGTTTGGTGTGTTGTTATCCTGAGACTCTTTGGGTAGGTTGTTTTCCCAAGAATTTTCAGGATGAGGCCCAGGTGTTTTTGGAAAGGGGTTCTGGTTACGGTTTGTTTTCCCAAGTGTCTTCAGGATGAGGCCCAGGTGTATGTTGGCAGGGATGTGTGGTTATTAGGCCCAGGTGAGTGCGGGTAGGGATGTGGATGGGTGTGAGGCCCAAGTTTGTGCGGGGCGGAAGAGCATGGTAGCATCAGGACACTTTCCATTAGGGACGAGCAACTAGCTAGTGGGGGAAATAGTGGTGCAGGGTACCCAAATGTTTTGTTCTTTATTGTTATTTTGCTGCTTGTGTTATTTGGTGAGCGTGGTCAGTGAGGTGGGATGGATATATTCCATGATAGATTATGTTTCTTCTGCCTCTCATGGGACTTTAGGATGTCTCCCGCTTGTTCACGAAAGATTTAGGTTTTCCTACAGAGTATACTTTGTATGCTCACCCTATGTTTACTTTCAGGTTTCAGGAGGGCTTCGGAGGCTGTGCGGGACCTTACTAGTCTAGGCGTTGGAGTTTTTGTTGATCATTGTTGGATTATGCTTAGACTTTTTCCTTTCCTATTGGGTATTGTACTTTGTAGTCCTTGTACTTTGTTTAGTTTTATTATTAAAACATTCATGTAGTTTGGTTTTTTACTTTGAGTTTTCTATACTTGGTGGTGTTTGGTGTTGACTCATTATTTCTCCCAATATTGGTTAAAAAAAGGGCAATGCCTCCCATTTTGAGAAATTGGTATACCCTTGGTGCTAGTCACCACTCCGGGGCCTACTGGAGGCGGGACTCGGGGGTCATTATCTCTCCTTCAACTTAAATAATGAAGGGCTTGAGAATATGCTGTCCCTTCCCTCCTTTCGGTGAAGGCGGGTCGTGATAATGATCCATCCATTTGGACACATTATACATGACCTATGAAAGAAGAGGATTTAGATGAGACATGATTCTAGTGATGTATTTATGGGTTATTCTTGAGGGCTGACATGGTATGATATTATAGTTTGGATTAACAAGTACAAACTCATGCATTCACTCCATTATAAATATATTTATTTGAAACCATGTATTTTATTCCATATTGATATTTTGGTGCATGTGTTTAGATAATGTTTTGTGTTCGCTGCTACACGTGTTGAGCAGGTGTTGCCTCCAATAATACTCTATTTTATTAGGGAGTGTTTTTTGAGAATAATACTCTTATCTTTTTATAATGATTTTTGTTGACCTCACCTGTTTTGATAATCCCAACTATGCTTTCACATACCTTGAGAATACCAATTAAGGTTTATCTATATTCTAATTCACTCAATATATGACATTCTATCTGATAATGATTTTAAAATAATCCTTGAAATATGTTAATTAATGTTTATCTTTGTTTATATATGTTTTAAAGTAATTATAACCCAATCAGATATCTTTTGCATAAAACAGATAAGTGTTAGTCACTGATCTGCATATAGCTACTGATATAGAGCTATCGGTACTTAGTATACCGATAGACAGAGTCACCAATAAGCTAAGGTCACCGATACCAGAGCTACCGATATTTACAAGTCCACCGGTAAGCATAGAACAAGGTCACCTATACAGATACTAATAGAACAAGTGTAACACCCCGAGATTTTATGAAAAATATTCTTTTTAATTTCATTAATGTCTTGTGTTTTATGCTACACCAAAAAAATATTTCACAACACGCATCCTTGACTTGCCTTTCATTACACGCAATCACGATCTTCCTCGATAGCATGTGTAGTAAGCAATACCGAGTTTCACTAAACAACGACATGCTATTAAAATATTATTAAAACTAGTCGTTATGAATAGTAATAACAACTTTTTGAAATTTTGTAAATTTTATTTTTCAAAATGGACTTCATTTTTGGATTTGGAATATTGAAATTAGCTTAGGTTAAAATTTTGGTACTTTTTGGATAACTTTCATATTCTGATGAATAGTGAAAATTACTAAATTTTAATTAAAAACAACTTTTTTAATCGAAATAATTAATAGTGATAAATTATTAATTTGAGTGGTTTTAAATTATATTTATAATATATTTTTAAAATTTAATACAATGTTGTTCATTGGATGTAATTTCACATTTAAACCAGACATAAACAAGGGGCAATCTTTTGATAGTCATTATCTCTTAAAAACACACTATTTGTTTTGACGACGGGAATTAATTTTTAAATTAGTTAATCTAATTGATATGTTTTGAATTTGGTAAAATAAAAATCATTTTTGAATTCATAATATCAAATATAGCTTCGGCCTAATTTTTGGTATTTTTCTGGAAACTTTCATTTTTTGATGAATAGTGAAACAACTAAGTGGTAGTTTAAAGACTGAATTTTTTCATAAAACATAATTTTACCGCTTCTGTGAGTGGAATTTCAAAAATCTGAGAGACATGGTTCATTTCAGTAAGTAAAATGTTGTTCAATGAGATGAAAATAATTTTTGGTGAATAGTAACATTTTACTTTTATTTACCACGGTTAAAAGTAAATAGGGTAATTAAGGGTAAAAATTATATTATTATTACCTAAAACATGTCCTAATTCTATTGGATAAGTGTCATTCGACCAAAAACAACCTTAGGAATAAAATATGACCATTTAGTCCCACTTGGATTAGATTAGGACATTTATTATTAATTTATTTAAAGAAGGGTTAAAATAGTTAAAATCAAAGTTTAATAAGAAAAAATTTTTTAATATAGGGTTATACATAAGATAAATTAAACTATAAATATTAATTAGAAATATAAAAAGACTTCCTACATAATGATATTTTATTTATAATTTTTATACTTTAAATAAGTTAATTTATTTATGATACAAATATGATGCAATAATTATCTTATTAATGAAATATTGACATAATTGATGTTATAAATACCCAAATAAATGTAATTTGAGACTTTTTATGAATTCCACTAATTTTCTAGGTTAATATGAAATGTTATTATTTATTTAATTCACTTTTTGCGAACTAATCATTCTTTTATAATTTTCACAAAAATCAATTACTAAATAGTGTCAAAATTGACATAAAATAGTTTTAAAACAAATATTATATTATTAATTGTTATTTTATTTCTAAAAATCTAAGGATCAGACAAATGACTTAGATAAGGTTAAATATATTAATAATAAACAACTTGGGGTTTGTTTGGCTTGTTATAGTGAGTTTATTAACCTTATAGTATAAGAACACAAGAAGACACTGTAAAAGTAAAATTATTTAACAAAATGATAAATCTAAATGATAAGGTTAAAATAGGAACCTAAACTTGTCTAAATTCTATTGGATGAGAGGATTTAGACCCATCCCCACCTTAGCTTAGAAATAAATCAATTTGGAGCTATTTAAAACCGAACTTGAATTTATAATAAAATAATATCTTTAGTTTTTCCAAAGGAGCCCCTCTCCTCCCTTATAAAAGGGCACCTCCTCCCCCTCTTCCTCACACCACTTTGAGCCTTCAAGCTCGGCCAACCCCTGCCCATTTATCCTCTCCACTTCCCTAGAGACATCCTAGAGGTACTGGTCTTCTTCAAAGGCCAATTTTAGTGCCCTAAAAGGAGGTCTCAAAGAGGCGTTTCAAAGAAGAGGAGGTTCAGACGCATACAAAGCATATCAGACCTAAGGTAAGGAAAATATCACAATCTCATTTTTATCCGAGATTTCTTATACTTCGGTATTTAATGGGGTTTATTTTATCATCCACATCCATGTTTCCTAAATATGAAATATTATTTCCATCCACCTAAAATTGTTTAATTCCAATTTTACCCTTCGGTGGGTTTTTAGTAAAAGATATGAAAGGAATCTTTTGTCGTTTTTCGTACAAGGTACTTTTTGAATTTTCCGACAAAAGTACGAGAAGAATGTTTTTTAAACTTATATGGCATGAATGGATTTTTAAAAAAAATTCCAAGAATCTTCCTTTACAAGTTTTCAAGTTTATTTTTAATTGACTTCTCTTAGTTTAAAATTGTATGACATGTTAAGAAAGGAAAAATGTTTTTGAAGTAGAAAGGATATTTTCCTCAAGAATGGAGTTCAAGTGTTTTATCAAAATTATTTTCCATCTAAGACAATAAAGGGTTCTGTTTCTATCCCTATTATTACATGGATTTGATTATGTTGTTATGGAAATATTTTTTTATGAATTCTTTTATCTTATATGAATTGTTTTTTGATGTCACGATGGTTAAAGATTCCTATTTTTATTACATGGGTTATGCTATGATATATGGTTTATGATTTTGTGGCACACATAAGAATGATATCATTATGAGATGGGTGGAACCTATATCTCCCTCCAATGCATTGGGTAAAGATTTTATATCTCATGAGATAGACATGGCTGAAACGACAGGTTAAACCTGTTCAGTGAAACAGGATTGAAACGAGGAGTGAACTCGGTTCAGAAATGGACTTTGTCCACTAAGATAGTATTGGAAATGAGTTTTGACTAATAAGAAATGATTCTCTATGATTATGTGTGTATGCCACAAAGTTTCATGTTTTATGTTGTGATTATTGGGATTACGTTTCACTACTATCATTTATCCCATGTTATGAAATTATGATTTATTTTGTAGGTTAAGATATCCAAAAGTTATGTTCTTATGTATATGATGTGATTGATATTTCTTTTGTTTACCCTTACTGATCATTTGAACTCAACCTTTTTATGTTTTATTTTCCCTCCGGATCAAAAGAAAGGTTTTAGGTAAGGAAAAAAAGTGGAAGATCTTTATGGGAGATGTTGAAGATCTTTCACCACGATTAGAAGATTACGTTCCAAGTTTCCAAAGACACTAAACTATTACGATCCTTGGGTGTCTATTTTTGTTATGTATTAAGTATTCTGAAAAAGTAATGTAATGTCCATGTACGTCAAGCTTCGGGTCTCTACAGTTGGTATCAGAGGAAAGGTTTAGTCAACCTTTGGAAACTAGGATGTGAGAACTTTAGTGAGATCCCTAGAGATATTTCTAAGGTATGTCTAGGGATTTCCCTAAGGTTAAGTATAAGTATAGGTTATAGTACTAGAATTACGGTAACCCAAGATGTTAGATATTGAAGGTGCTCCCCCTTTATTATGTTTTTTCCCTAGCATGATTTTTGCCTCTCACACTATTCTTTTTGGGTTTTAGACGATGGCTGGAACCCGAAGGAACCATGTTGATCAATGCAATGGACAATGAAATGATTGTCCTCCTGAACAAACAAATGTTATGGGAGATGGAGTGAAAAATCTTATTGCTATACTTACACAAGCTATGAATCATTCTGGACTTCCAAATGAGCAGAGAAGGGAACAATATTCTATTGAGTCCTTCATGAGGCAACATCCACCTTCTTTTAGTGGGTCTTCTAATCCACTTATTGCTGAATAATGGATCATTACCACTGAAAAGATTTTTTTAGTTCTTCAATGTTCTGAACATGATAAAGTCATCTTAGCATTATATCGTTTGGAAGGTGAAGCTGGTCAATGGTGGAATCTTATCAAGAATACGAGGCAAAGAAATGAAATTGAGTCCATGGAATGGGATGAGTTCAAGAACTTATTTTTCAATAAGTACTTCCCTCGTATTCTTCGAACAAAGATGGAGGAGGTGTTTCTTGAACTAAATCAAAAGGATGATGAATCTGTTGGTATATACGAAGCGAATTTTACAAGGCTTGCAAGGTATGCATCTGGATTTATCATCCAACCTAAAAGTAAAGTTGATCAATTCTTCAGTGGCTTAAAACCAAATCTTCGAAGGGCATTAGCTATAAGAGACTTCAGTAGCTATGAAGAAGTTGTGCGTTGTGCTATCAAGGTAGAAATTGAAGTTGATGTTACTTATCCATCTCATAGTTTTGACAAGAAACGAAAGATGGAGTTCAAGGAGAAATCTCAGAATAATGGTGAAAAGAAGATGAATTTTTCCTTATGATCAAAGTGTGGAAAAGAAGCATGGTAGAGATTGTATTAAAGGGACTAGAAAATGTTTTAAGTGTGGAAAAGAAGGTCATCGAGTAGCTGAGTGTTGAAGTAATGGAAAAAGGGTTTCTAATGATGTGAATAAAGAAAAGACTGCAGAGAACGCACCACCAACACTTCAATGCTTCAAGTGCAAGGAAATGGGGCATTATGCTAATAAATTCCCTAATCAAAGGGTTAGTGATGATCGATAGGATCAACCACTTAAGGAAAAGGAAAAAGGGAAGTCACATGCGATCACTATTGGCGATGTTGGATATGAAAACAATGTGGTGGAATGATTAAGTGTTTATGTAATGGAATTCCAAAATAATGTTGTATATAGTATCGTGGAATATTGGAATATTTATGTATTGGTCTATTGTGGTTTTCAATGGTACCGGTAACCATAGAATGTGATTGATATATTTTTGGAAAAAAAGATGATATGCGTATAATGAAAGGAAAATGAGAAAATGAAATGTTTGACCGTATTCATGAGCTCATGACTAATATAAGGAGAAGGTTATATCATGGTATGAGTATATAGAATTTTTGGATTTTGGTATGTGGAAAGAGTTAAATAATGACTACATTCATGTTTTCACTAAGGTTCAATGGGTATTAATTCTTCAAGAGAATACATGATTAAGGTATTCACATGTTTGTAATTGGACCAACAAGATATATCTTATGATATATGGGGGATAAATGATGGCATTCACGTGATTGTTATGTGACATTTCAAGTAATCATTCTCTTTATACTATGAGCTTGGAATGAAGTATTTTAGATAAGCCTACAGATTGGAATGGATTATGTTGGACATAATTTAGGATAGAACTTTTTTCGATATGATTGATGGGATGTTATAGTAATATAGCTTTAGAAAAAGGACAACCTGCAGGATGATCGACAACCCATCGCGTCGGACAAGGCTGTGGGATCGAACCCACAACTGAAGTGCGACTGGCCTTTATCACCTACCACTGGCCTATAGGAAGTCCCTATTTAGTAGAAAATAGTTTTATTATATTAATCAGTATAATATAAGAAGTATAGGTCCATTTTAGGAACCATATATGATTAATCTCACCATAGATGGACTTATGTATATTTGATAATTTTAGCTAACCTTTTATTTGAAACAGATGGAATGACCCATCATTCTATCACATGATCTGCTAACACATCACGAATGACAAATTCAACTTCATTTCTTTAAGAGGTGAAGTGGAAATTTTCCAAATAATGACCAACAGTGAGACTATACCAAAATCACGGAAGTATTTCTTCTAATTCCAATTTCATCAACTTTAGGGAAATGATCTTGATAACCAAAAATGTTGTTCTAGTGATCTTATATTTGATGAATCAGATGGTACCTTAGATCGTCACAAATTTATGGCTTTGTGATTGCTGGCTTTTCCATAGCCATGTTCTCTACCACTCTCCATCAGAACATGATGGTTAGATTTCTCTTCCATATCCATATTTTCACCTATGTGGACCCCCAGTGATTAGTTTATTTGGGTAACCGCTACATTTCATGCTTTTGCTTTTAAATATTGGATTTGGTATTCCTTTTTACGATGTGGGTTTGTAATAATGAAACTTTTGAGTAGTAAACCATTTATAACCCCGACGAATTTCGAGGGCGAAATTCATTTTAAGGGGGGTAGAATGTAACACCCTGAGATTTTATGAAAAATATTTTTTTATTTTTATTAATGTCTTGTGTTGTACGCTACAAAAAAAGGAGCTTGCACAACACACATCCTTGACTTGCCTTTCATTACACGCAATCGCGACCTTCCTCGATAGTGTGTGTAGTACACAATACCGAGTTTCAGTAAACAACGATATGCTATTAAAATATTATTAAAACTAGTCGTTATGAATAGTAATAACCATTTTTTGAAATTTTATAAATTTTATTTCTCAAAATGGACTTCATTTTTGGATTTGGAATATTGAAATTTGCTTAGGGTGAAATTTTGGTACTTTTCGAATAACTTTCATATTCTGATGAATAGTGAAAATTACTAAATTTTAATTAAAAACGACTTTTTTAATCGAAATAATTAATTGTGATAAATTATTAATTTGAGTGGTTTTAAATTATATTTAGAATATATTTTTACAATTTAATACAATTTTGTTCATTGGATGTAATTTCACATTTAAACCAGACATAAACAAGTGTCAATCTTTTGATAGTTATTATCTCTTAAAAACACGCTATTAGTTTTGACGACGGAAATTAATTTTTAAATTAGTTAATGTAACTGATATGTTTTGAATTTGGTAAAATAAAAATCATTTTTGAATTCATAATATCAAATATATCTTAGGCCTAATTTTTGGTATTTTTCTGGAAACTTTCATTTTTTGATGAATAGTGAAACCACTAAGTGGTAGTTAAAAAACTGAATTTTTCCATAAAACATAATTTTACCGCTTCTGTGAGTGGAATTTCAAAAATATGAAAGACACGGTTGATGTCAGTAAGTAAAATGTGGTTCAATGAGATGAAAATAATTTTTGGTGAATAGTAACTTTTTACTTTTATTTACCACGATTAAAAGTAAATAGGGTAGTTAAGGGTAAAAATGATATTATTATTATGCTAACAGATGTCCTAATTCTATTGGATAAGTGTAATTCGACCAAAAACAACCTTAGAAATAAAATATGACCATTTAGGCCCACTTGAATTAGATTAGGACATTTATTATTAATTTATTTAAAGAAGGGTTAAAATAGTTAAAATCAAAGTTTAATAAGAAAATCATTTTTAATACAGGGCTATACATAAGATAAATTCGACTATAAATATTCATTAGAAAGCTAAAAATATATCCTAAATAATGATATTTTATTTGTAATTTTTAGACTTTAAATAAGTTAATTTATTTATGACCAAAGATGATGCAGTAATTATCTTATTAATGAAATATTGACATAATTGATGTTACAAATACCCAAATAAATGTAATTTGAGACTTTTTATGAATTACACTAATTTTCTAGGTTAATATGACAAGTTTTTATTGATTTAATTAACTTTTTTCGAACTAATCATTTTGTTATGAGTTTCACAAAAATCAATTACTAAATAGTTTCAAAATTGACATAAAATAGTTTTTAAAACAAATATTATATTATTAATTGTTATTTTATACCTAAAAATATAAGGTTCAGCCAAATAACTTAGATAAGGTTATATATATTAATAATAAACAACTTGGGGTTCGTTTGGCTTGTTATAGTGAGTTTACTAACCTTATAGCATAAGAATACAAGAAGACACGGTAAAAGTAAAATTATTTAACTTAATGATAAATATAAATGATAAGGTTAAAATAGGAACCTAAACTTGTCTAAATTCTATTGGATTAGTGTATTTATACCCATCCCCACCTTATCTTAGAAATAAATCAATTTGGAGCTATTTAAAACTGAACATGACTTTATAATAAAATAATATCTTTAGTTTTTTCAAAGGAGCCCATCTCCTCCCTTATAAAAGGGCACCTCCTCCCCCTCTTCCTCACACCACTTTGAGCCTTCAAGTTCGGCCAAACCCTACCCATTTATCCTCTCCACTTCCCTAGAGACTTCCTAGAGGTCCTGGTCTTCTTCAAAGACGAATTTTAGTGCCATAAAAGGAGGTCTCAAAGAGGCGTTTCAAAGAAGCGGAGGTTCGGACACGTACAAAGCATATCAGACTTAAGGTAAGAGAAATATCACAATCTCATTTTTATCTGAGATTTTTTATAATTCGGTATTTACTGGGGTGTATTTTATCATCCACATACATGTTTCCTCAATATTTAATATTATTTCCATCCACCTAAAATTGTTTAAATCCAATTTTACCCTTCGGTGAGTTTTTAGTAAAAGATATGAAAGGAATCTTTTGTCGTTTTTCGTACGAGTTACTTTTTGACTTTTCCGACAAAAGTATGAGAAGAATGTTTTTTAACTCATACGACATGAATGGATTTTTAAAACAAAATTTTCAAGAATCTTCTTTTACATGTTTTCAAGTTTATTTTTAATCAACTTCTTTTAGTTTAAAATTGTATGACATGTTTAGAAAGGAAAAATGTTTTTGAAGTAGAAATGATATTTTCCTCAAGAATGGAGTTCAAGTGTTTTATCAAAATTATTTTCCATCTAAGATAATAAAGGGTTCTGTTTCTATCCCTATTTTTACATGTATTTGATTATGTTGTGATGGAAATATATTTTTTATGAATTCTTTTATCTTATATGAATTGTTTTATGATGTCACGATGTTTAAAGATTCCTATTTTTATTACATGGGTTATGCTATGATGTATGGTTTATGATTTTGTGGCACACATAAGAATGGTATCATTATGAGATGGGTGGGACCTATATATCCCTCCAATGCATTGGGTAAATATTCTATATCTCATGAGATAGACATGGCTGGAACGGTAGGTTAAACCATTTCAGTGAAACAGGACTGAAACGAGGAGTGAAATCGGTTCAGAAATGGACTTTGTCCACTAAGATAGACTTGGAAATGAGTCTTGACTAATAAGAAATGATTCTATATGATTATGTGTGTATGACACAAAGTTTCATGTTTTAAGTTATGATTTTTGGGATTACATTTCACTACTATGATTTATCCCATGTTATGAAATTATGATTTCTTTTGCAGGTTAAGATTTCCAAAAGTTATGTTCTTATGTATATGATGTGATTGATATTTCTTTTGTTTACCCTTACTAAGCATTTGAGCTCACCCTTTTTATGTTTTATTTTCCCACAGGATCAAAAGAAAGGATTTAGGTAAGGAAACAAAAGTGGAAGATCTTTATGGGAGATGTTGAAGATCTTTCACCACAATTAGAAGATTACGTTCCAAGTTTCCAAAGACACTAAACTATTACAATCCTTGTGTGTCTGTTTTTGTTATGTATTATGTATTCCGTAAAAGTAATGTAATTTCCATGTACGTCAAGCTTCGGGTCTCTACAACAAGTCTTTTGGTAGTAGAGAATGTTGCTATCGATATGTCTAAGTCTACCGATTCACATATCACTGGAACTAAGCGAGCTATCGATATAGACAGTCACAGATACATAGAGCTAACGATAGACATAGAGCTACCGATAGACCAAGAGATACCGATATACAGAGTCATCGATACAGAATGAAGCTACTGATACAAATCAGAGCTACCAATAGATCAATATCTACCGATATAATGAAGTCACCAGTATATATAGCTACCGATACCAAAAGTTACCAATACACAGAGTAAGAGCTACTGATATCAGGAGCTACCGATAAAAGTCCAAAGAGCTACCGATGGAAGGTAACTGCTACACAACGTCCACCGTACACATCTACCAATAGAAGGCTACTAATGATTTACCAACTAGTCAAACTCTATACTATAAATATTATTTATTTATTAAGTTAACGGTTACATTTGATGTTTTTAATGCAATTAATGTTATTTAATTATATCTATTGGCATGTCAGGGAATCATACCTTGTACCCATGAAAAAGGTTAATCATTATTTTTTTGGAGCTGACAACTATAAAAGGAAGGACAAATATTGAACAAAAATGGATACACAAGAGTGTGAATACAGGAAGATCATAAAAAAGAAACTAATAAGGCGCTTGAAGTTTGAAGTAAGAACTGAAAATTGGCGCATACAGAAAGACTACATCCATACTCCCAGAACACTAGACATACACAAAGAAATTCATTTCTATAGGAGAACTCAAGATGCATCTTGAGTGAAGAACTACAACAAATACTTCATGCAATCAGGCTGATAAGATAAACCTGAAAACCAAGGAAGAAAACGACACTCTGTTTTTCAGAAAAAAACCAGAGAAAGACTCAGAAACATTTCTGACCAATAAAACGAGTCCAGAGCTGCACTGCCAATGACTATAGATTTTCTAAATTCATTCATACTTATTCTAATGATTCTTTTATTTACCTTTCATGAAGTGTGTATACCCTGTTTATTTTACACAAACAATGTATCTTGATCTAAGAAGGAGGATTCTTAAATCCTCATTCAAACTCTATAACTCCCTTATTTCCCACTATGGATAGTGGTAGTGGTCGATAAGATCTGGACAGCTGTGAGCTGTTGTTTGTTTTCCCACATAAAACTGTGGTAGAGGTCTTTGAACCTGGAAAATATTTGCATTGTTTTTACCCCGATCCAGGGTGTGGATCAATTTATATAAATTTTTTCAGAGGACTAATTCTCTCCTTGAGACTGAACCTCTTGGTTACATATGTTTTGCATTTCTGTTTAAGTCATAAGTATATTATTTATTTCATATTCCACTACTAACTACTTTGATATATAATTTGTTTTAAAGATACTTTTATAGTTAAATTATAAAGTGTTTATACTTATTGTAAACAATTAAGTTAGTTTCAAAAGTCAATTTTATCTTTAGATTAAATTAACTATGACCTAATAAATCTTTAAGAAACTAATTGAACATTTAAAATCCTTATAAATTCACTACAGTATAGATTTGTTTTTAAATAGTGGGAGTTTAAGAGAAATATTTTTAACAAAAATTTAAATTGGAACCAAATTCACCCCCCTCTTGAGTATCCACTCCGACCAATATTTGGTATCAGAGGGTTGTTTTTATTAATACAGGTTTTTAAAACATTCTGTTTTTGAACTGTGATTTTAGTTTCATTTTTAAAAGATCTTAAATTTCTGTACGTTCTCAATTTTCTCTCTTTAATATATTTTCTAAAATCTAGTTATGGACAATAGACTAGAATTTTATGCTACTAATAGGCCACCTTTATTCAATGGTATAAAGTATGCTCAGTGGAAAGTTAAGATGAAAATTCATTTGGAAAGTATGGGTTTTGATATTTGGACTGCGATAGAGTCACAATATTAAATTATAGAAACTGAAATAACAACTTGGGATGAACCTACAAAGACTGCTTACAATAATAATTATAAAGCTATGAATGCCCTGTATTGTGCTTTAGGAGATGAAGAGTTTAAAAGAATATCTACTTGTAAAACTGCTTATGAAATATGGGATACTTTGAGTGTTTCTCATGAAGGAACAACCAATGTTAAAGAGATGAGGATGAATATATGTACTATTAAATATGATAATTTTAAAATGAAGACTAATGAACCTATCTCTGACATGTATCTGAGGTTCAATGAGATTGTCAATAAAATGATATCTCTTGGAAGATATTTCACTAATAAGGAATAAATCATGAGAATATCGAGATGTCTACCAGATCGATGGATGGTCAATTCTATTTCAATTAGAGAATCATGTGACATAGGCAAGCTACGAGTCAAGGAGCTCATTATTAAACTTATGATGTATGAGGAAGAACTCAAGGTGAATAAGGAGGATGACGATGAACCTAAATGGAAGTCTGTAGCTTTTAAATCTACTACTTCGAAGAGAATGGAAAAAGACAAAGTTAAAATACAAACTTAAAGTTCAACAAGTGAAGATTCAGATTCTGGTAGTGATGTAGAGATGGCTCAAATAACAAGGAGATTCAAGAAGTTTTATAGAAAGAAGATATTCTTTAGAAAATAAAATTACAAAGGAAAGTATGATAACAAAGGACATTAGAAAAAGGATTGGAAAAAGCCTGACAAGAATGATGAAGTTGCCTGTTATGAATGAAAAAGGAAAGGTCACATTAAAGATGACTGTTTGAAGTTAAAATTCAAAAAGAAATATGATTATAAGGACAATAAGTACAAGAAAGCAATGAAAGAAACTTGGAGTGCTTCAAAAGACACTTCAGGTGATTCTGATTTTGCTAAAGATGAATATTCTCATAAAGCTAACATGTGTTTTATGAAAAACACATCTCAGGTAACACTGGACACCCCTGCTTTAAATTCATACTATTATGGAGATGATTCTGATTCTAAATATGAAAATATGTCTAGTGAATAATTATTTGAATATTGTAATATGCTAGAATAAACATGTAATGAACTTAAGGACAAGTACAATGCCTTAAATAAACAGCATGTTCTCACTGCTACTGTTAAATATACCCTTGTTGTAGAAAAGGAAAAGAATGCTCAACTGATAAAGGAAAATACTGAACTGAAGTTGTATAATGAGAAATTAAGGAAAGACATAGAAAAATTTACAAATAAATAATATACACTTACAAAAATTCTAGGAAAACAAGTGGCACCAAAATATACCACTGGAATAGGTTATAAACCTGGATAGAGACAGCTTACCAAAACTAGATTTATTCCTAAATCTGGACAAAATTCTACTAGTTCGTGTTCTAATAATTCATAGGTCTCAACTAGTTATTCAAATAGTTATAGATCAAATAGAGTTTATCTTTAAAAATATGTTGAATCTTTTAATTATATGGGACCAATAAGACAAATTTGGATACCTAAATCTTGGATTAATAACCTATCTGAACCCAAGAAGATCTGGGTACCAAAATCATTTTCCATCTAAATCTGTTTTGTAGGAAACATGTTTGAAGAGTTATCACAAGAAAATATGGTACTTGGATAGTGGATGTTCAAGACATATGTCCGGAGATTACTCATGCTTTAAAAGTTTAATAAAGGTTGATGGAGGCTATGTCACATTTGGTGATAATTATAAAGGAAAAATCATCGGCCTAGGCCAGATTGGTAACATTAATTCAGTTTTAATTTCTAAAGTTTTATTTGTTGATGGACTTAAATATAATCTGTTGAGTATTTCTCAGTTATGTGATGATGGCTTTAATGTGAAATTTTAAAATGATTCCTGTAATGTTTTTAACTCTAAAAATGTTTTAGTATTTCCTTCTTTGAGAAATGAAAATGTTTGTGCTGTTGATTTAAATTATTTGGCCAAACAAAATGTTACTTGTTTAAATGATTTTCATAAAGATTCTTGGCTTTGGAACATAAGATTAGGACACTGAAACATCCATTTACATAGAAAATCGACTAGGAAGAACTTAGTTAGTGACCTACCTAAACTTGAATTCCCATCAGACAAAGTTTGTAATCCCTGCCAAAAGGGAAAGAAAAATAAGGTTTCTTTTAAATCAAAGAAAGAAGTTTAAACTTCTCAGCCTCTCGAGTTGGTTCAGATGGATTTGTTTAGACCTTCTAGAGTTTCTAGTTTTAATGGGAAGCACTATATCTATGTCTTAGTAGATGACTTTTCTAGATATACTTGGGTATACTTCTTGGCTCACAAAACTGAAGCTTGTTATAACTTTATCAAATACTCCAAGTCTTTAGAAAACCATAGTGGACTTAATATTAAGACCTCGTGAAGTGATCATGGACATGAGTTTGAAAATCATGAGTTTGAATCTTATTGGTCACACAATGGCTATAGTCACAAATTTTCTTCTCTTTGGACACCTCAGTAGAATGGTGTAGTAGAAAGAAGAAACAAAATACTTCATGAAATAGCAAGAACCATGCTTAATGAGCATGACCTACCTTTTTATTTTTAGGCTGAATCTGTGAATACAAATTGTGATATTATCAATAGATTCTTAATTAGACCTGTTCTTAAAAAGACCCCTTATGAGTTATGGAATAATAAGAAACCTAAAGTTAGTTACTTCAGATTCTTTGGATTCAAAGTTTTTATTCTTAATACAAAGGATAATCTAGATATATTTTCTTCTAAAAGTGACGAGGGAATCATTCTAGGTTATTCCATATCCAGTAAATCTTATAGACTCTTTAATAAAAGGACCAAATGTGTAGAAGAATCTGTTCACATAAATTTTGTTGAAACTGATGCACATGAGCCTAAAACCTCTCTTGAAAATCTTGAAGAAGATTTGAGTATTCTGTACCCTTATGATAAAACTAAAGAACCTACAGTAAAAACATCATGTTCTGGACATATGAAAAAATATGCTTCTGTTGAACCTGAACCTATAGATGAACCTAAAATTTCTAGTCCTACCTTTACTAGATCAACTAGGATTCTAAGGAATCATCGTTTTGATAGTGTTTTTGGTAATCTTGATAGAGGGACACAGACTAGAGATTCTCTAAGAAACCAGGTTGAACATCAAGAATTTATTTCATAGCTAGAACCTAAAAATGTCAATGATGCAATCAATGATGAATTTTGGGTAATGGCTATGTAGGAAGAGTTAAATCAATTTGAAGGAAATAATGTCTGGGAATTAGTTGACAGACCCAAGGACACTTTGACAATAGGCACTAAATGGGTTTTCCGAAACAAAGTTGATAAATCTGTAAATATAGATAGAAACAAATATAGGTTTGTTGCACAAGGACATAATGAAGAAGAAGGTATTGACTATGAGGAAACCTTTTCCCCTGTATCTAGATTAGAATCTATTAGGATCTTACTTGCCTATGCTGCTCATCTGAATATCAAGTTATATCAAATGGATGTCAAAAGTGATTTTCTAAATGGTTTTATAATTGAATATGTTTATGTTGAACAACCACCTGGATTTACTAATCATCATTTTACAAATCATGTTTTCAAACTTTCTAAAGCTTTATATGGGTTAAAACAAGCTCCAAGAGCTTGGTATGATAGACTTAGTAATTTTATTATTTTAAAATTTTTTATTAAAGGGATTGATGATCCAACTCTTTTTATTAAATTAATTTCTAAAGATGTTTTGATAGTACAAATCTATGTTGATGTTATTATATTTGGATATTCTAAACATTCCTTATGTAATTATTTTTCAAAGAGTATGCAAAATGAATTCTAAATGAGTTTTACGGGGGAACTTAAATATTTTCATGGATTTCATGTTTTTCAAAATGAAAATGGTATTATCTTGAATCAAATTAAATATAAAAAGGATCTTTTAAAACGTTTTGGTTTGGATAGTATTAAGGAAAGTGATACTCCTATGAGTACAGTCTGTAAATTGGATGCAGATGAAACTGGGAAACCAGTGGATCAAACAAATTACAGAGGTATGATTGGAATATTAATCTACCTTACTGCTGGTCGACCAGACATTATTTTTAGTGTGTGTATCTGTGAAAGATTTCAAGATAATCCAAAATAATCTCATTTACTTTCTGTTAAAAGAATTTTTAAGTATCTTAAACATACTACATATTTGGGTTTGTTTTATCCAAAAGGAAAATATTTTGAGTTAATGAGTTATTAAAATACTGACTTTACTGGTTGAAAGTTGGATAGAAAAAGAACATCTGGAACATGTAATTTATTGGGAAAATCCTTAGTATCTTGGTGTAGTAAAAAGAAGAATTCTGTAGCTTTGTCCACTACCAAAGCAGAGTGTATAGCTTCTGGTAGTTGCTGTGCACAAATTTTTGGATGAAACCCACTCTTTTGGAATACGAATATGACTTCAATCCCATTTCAATCAACTGTGATAACACTAGTGAAATTAATATTTCAAAGAACCCTGTATCTCACTCTAGGACCAAACACATCAATGTAAGGCACTATTTCTTGAGAGATCATTACCAAAAGTGTGATATTACTCTTGAATTTATATGTACTGAACATTAGTTAGCTGACATTTTCACCAAACCTTATGTTTGGATAGGTTAAGTTACATTAGGATTGAGTTGGGAATGATTATCCTTGATCAGTAGATACCTCACCGATGTAACCACACTGATGTAACCTCACTGTTGTAATCTCACCGACGTAACATCACCGATGTAACCTCACCGATGGACCTCACTAATAGGAATTCTCACTGATAAACCCTACTGATGAGTGCACTATTTTAAACATCTGTCTTCCACCAGAATCTGAAGCATTTTTTACTTTATTTCATTTTATTTATTTATTTTATTATTCATAAATGATAAAACTAAGTCCTAGTTACTTCTCAATCCACCGATCCTCAAATCCTTTACACTCAAACCTTAGCTCCTGAATCTCTCGAAAACACTAAATCCCTTGAACCAGATATGGAAAAAACCAAACTCCCTACCATTAGAGATGACACTGATGAGTTGAGTGCAAAGAAGCAGAATTCTGAGCTAGAAGCAAGTGGTTGTTGGTAGAACTAGGTCGGGGAGGCGACCAGTGAACCCTCATTTGTAGAATAGAGTTATTGTGATCGAAAAGGAGCCGTGTGTGGAATGGTTATTGTCTAGAAAATTGTTAGTGCTCGATGTACTGGAAGATGAAAAGTGGGTAGATTTATTTTCAAACAACAATGGACCCTATTATTCGAAGCTAGTGAAAAAATTTTATGAGTTTATATGTTTTGAGAAGTCAGAAGATGAGAAACCTGTGATTACTTTTGTGAAAGGAAAAGAGATATCTTTTTTATCTTTTGAAAGGGCTGAATGCCTGAATGTTCCACATGAAGGTTTATCTGAATATGTCTCGAAAGCTATACCACCTAAAAGTGATATATTCGATTATGAGACTGCCTTGGAGGAGCTCAATGGCAATGGAAATCAAAGACAAGTGGTGGCTATTGAAATGGATGGAGAGAATAGATTTCTGTTCAAATTTGTTTAGCATGTCTTAATACCAAGGAGAGGAGATTTTTAGAATTTAAGATATTAGGATGTCTATCTCCTGTATCTCTTGAGACATTGTGTAAAAGTGAATTTGTGCAGATTGCTGATGATTCAGATGGAGGACATGACCAGTCCAAAATCAAAGACCGAATCCCTATTCATTGCCAAGTTGATCTCAGTGATGATAAAAGTGAAAGGGGTAGATGAGTCTCAAGATGAGACAATTGTAGTAAAGAATATTTTTTGTATCACAACCACATTGTGAAAATTCATGAAGATAAATTGGAACCCATGGAGAGGAGAGTGGGTTAATGATGACAAGAAGGTATATGATAAATTCATTCCCGTGGATCATACCTCAAGACCTAATGACGTGAGGGATCCAGGTCTAGGACCTGATGAAGAAGAACCTGAGTATAGTGATGAGACTGAAGAAGAAGAGACTTCTATGGATGATAGAAGAGATCTAGACTTACCTACATGTTCTGCTACTAAAATTGTATCTTCTAGAAAGGAAAATCTATTAGAAGAAGAGACTCTTGCTGACGAGGAAGACCATCCAGCCCCTGAGCACAAAGTAGAAAAGGAGAATGAATATGAAGCCTATGATTCTGTCTACTTAAGTCTGAGTCCATTAATTGGAAGCATAGTTGTGCCTACTAAGGATGTAGTAGGATAAACGGAAGAAGCTGTACCTAATCCAGAGAACCCTCTTACTGTTGCAGAGATAGAATTTATATTAGAAGATTCTTCTGAGGAAGAAAGACATGATGAGAATGCTGTTGTTGTACATGGGAATTCACCCATTGAGGGGGAGCATCAAACCAAGTTTGGAAGTGTTTAAGTGGCTGTTGGAATTGAGGACTGGGCAGAAGACCCATATTTTGTGGTTTGTGGATTAGACTATCCTGACTTTGATAACACGACATCTCTAAATAGACCAAAAATTGTTTATGATGTTGAGACTGATTTGTTACCTGAAGATGTGGTCAGAATGCATGAATTGGATAATCTGAAGAAAAATCTTAAGGTCACTTTTGTAGAAGAGACAAGGAAGATGGAAGTTTCACTGGTGTCATCAATTCAATCAATTATGAATGACTCAGTGGCTAACATAGAATCTGAAAGAGCACCTGTTGTAACTACTCCTGCTGAAATGATCACTAGGGATGACCTTGAATCCTTAAAGGATGATCTGAAAGATTCCTATAGTGATTTTGTTGCTGAGTTGAAGCAAAGCTTTGTTGAAGAGATGAGCAATTTGGAAAAATCTTTTAAACTCTCTCTCGGTCGTAATATGTCAACGTTTATGGCAGAAATAGTGGATGAAGTTACAGCCTACCAGAATCAAGTATCTAGACTAGAAGTGGATGTTGAACCTTTAAAGAAATCTATTATCTCTTTGGAATTTTACATGAGTTTAAAATCTCAAGAACACAGGACTTAGCCTATGTCAAAAGTGTTGTGTGCCAGATGGTAACAATGTTTGAAGGTTTTAAAAACTCTATGAAAGAACATATCGGCACCCAGGATTGCCAAGTGAAAAATCTCATTAGTGGGATAACCAAAAATTTCAAGGAAACAATAACCTTCTCTATTGGTTCTATTGCTTCTAGAACTTCAGTAGATTTGAATCAGATTCGAGCTGTGATGAAGGAGGAGCTTGGTTCAACATCAACCAATGGCTCTGTGGACTCATCCGACCTATTAAAAGTTGTGATTTCTACTAGAGATTCAGCTAGGGAAATAACGAAGTTTGTTCAAAACTATATGAAAGAAGATTCTGCCTCTTAGAAAGAAGTGAAAGACAAGTTAGACTCCTATTTCCAAAAGTTTTACACCAAGCATCAACTCAACAATCACTTCAAAATTCTGTTGGAAAACCTGAAGTTACCTCTTGTCAATCAAGCCTTCAGAGAGAAAGTCAGAAAACATAGGGAATTGACTCCAGCATTGGACAAATTCATGGAGAACAAGGATGATTTAATTTCTGCTATGGAGAGAAGAAGAGTTATAATTATGGATTTTAGAAATCTTTTACTGCCTTTCCTACATGTCGATGTTAGGCCGGTGATTGTACCTCCAGCTTTACCTGCCTCTGCCTTTACTGCTTCTCCTATTTAGATGAATCCTTCTCAAGCCATTTGAATCCTTAAACCTATGATCACTCAAAGAACTCCTCAGTACAGTCCAGACACAGGTTTTGTGGCTCAACCCCCTATGATCATTTCTATAATTCCTAAGCCTTCACCAGCATCCACACAATCTGAATACTCTTCTGATCCAATGAAAAAAATAAAACATTGAGGATGTGGATTGAATAGGTGGCTATGATAATTGATAGGAATCTCTTGTATTTTTTTCTTTCTATGTACCTTTTTGCAACATATAATACAATTTCATTTCTTTTCCTTCTCATTTTTTTCCTCTTGTCTTTGTTGTTTCCCACTTTTTGATTATCACAAAGGGAGAGAAAAATATTATCAAAGTATCAAAGGGGGGAAATATTCTCAAAGGGGGAGAAATATTATCTAAGGAAGATATACCGGGCTTTGCCCCTCTGATATCATTGCATTTAATTCTACCCCTGATACATTATGTTCTATAATATACAGTTTTCTCTGAGATAATTGAATTTACTGATATATCCTCTGATAAAATTACTCACTCTTTTTTAAAACTATAATATCATAAGTTTTGATTATCAAAAAGGGGGAGATTCTTGAACTCACCTATTTTGATAATCCCAACTATGCTTTCACGTACCTTGAAAATCCCAATTAACGTTTATCTATATTCTAATTCACTCAATCTATGAAATTATATCTCATAATAATTTTAAAATAATCTTTGAAATATGTTAATCAATGTTTATCTTTGTTTATATAAGTTTGAAGTAATTCTAACCCAATCGGATATGTTTTGCATAAAATAGATAAGTGTTAGTCACTGATCTGCATATAGCTATTGATATAGAGCTCCCGGTACTTAGTCTACTGATAGAAATAGTCACCGATAATCTAAGGTCACTGATACCATAGCTACCAATATGTACAAGTCCACCAGTAAGCATAGAAGAAGGTCACCAATACAGATACCAATAGAACAAGTCTTACGATTGTACAGAATGGAGCTACCGATATGCATAAGTCTACCAATACACATATCACTGGAACTAAGCAAGCTACCGATACATACAGTCACCGATACATAGAGCTACCGATAGACATAGAGCTACCGATAGACCAAGAGCTACCAATATACAGTGTCACCGATACAGAATGAAGCTACCGATATAAAGCAGAGCTACCGATAGATCAAGATCTACCGACAGAATAAAGTCACCAGTATATAAAGCTACCGATACCAAAAGTTACCGATACACAGAGTAAGAGCTACCGATATTAGGAGCTACTGATACAAGTTCAAAGAGCTATTGATGGAAGGTCACTTTTACACAACGTCCACCGTAAACATCTACCAACAGAAGGCTACTAATGATTGACCAACCAGTAAAACTCTATACTGTCAATATTATTTATTTATTAAGGTAACAGTTACATTTGATGTTTTTAATTCAGTTAATGTTATTTAATGATATCTTTTGGAATGTCAGGGAACCATACCTAGTACCCATGCAAAATTTAATCATTATTTTTTGCCAGAGCTAACAGATATAAAAGGAAGGAGAAATATTGAACAAAATTGGACACAAAAGATAGTGAATACAGAAAGATCATAAAAAAGAAACTAAGAAGACTATTTAAGTGTAAAGTAAGAACTTAAAAGTTGTGCATACAGAAAGACTACATTCATACTCCAAGAATACTGGACATACATGAAGAAATTAATTTCTAGAATATAACACAAGCTGCATCTTGAGTGAAGAACTACAACAAAAACTTCATGTACTCAGGATGATAAGATCAACCTGAAAACCATGGAAGAAAACGACACTCTGTTTTTTAGACAAAAACCATAGAAGGACTGAAAAGCTTCTCTGACAAATCAAACGAGTCCAGAACTGCACTTCCAATCAATACAGATTTTCTAAACTCATTCATACTTACTCTAGTGATTCTTTTATTTACATTTCAAGAAGTGTGTGTATCTTGTTTATTTTACACACACACACTGTCAGCTGAGCTAAGCTAGAGGATTCTTAAATCCTCATTCAAACTCTATAACTCCCTTGTATCCCACTATGGATAGAGGTAGAGGTCGAGAAAGACCTGGACAGTTGTGAGCTATTGTTTTTTCCCCACGTAGAACTGTGGTAGAGATCTTTGAACCTAGACAATCTTTGCACTGTTGTTTACCCCGATACAGGGTGTGGATCAATTTATATAAATTGTTTGAGAGAATTAAGTCTCGGTTTGAGACTGAACCTCTTGGTTACATCTGCTGTGCATTTTTGTTTAACTCATAAGTATACTATATATTTCATATTTTGCTGCTAACTACTTTGAAATATAATTTGTTTCAAAATTTACTTTGATAGTTAAATTATCTTTTGTTTGTACTTATTGTAAACCAGTAAGTTAGTTTCAAAAGCCAATTTAATCTTCAAATTAAATTAAATGAGATCTAATCATTCTTTCAGAAACAAATTGAACATTTACAATCCGTATAAATTTACTACAGCTTAACTTTGTTTTTAAATAGGGGGATTTTATGAGAAATATTTTTAACAAAAATTTAAATTGAAACTCAATTCACCTCCCCTCTTGAGTATCCACTCCAACCAACAATTTCAATGCTCACAAATACCATTGTATTTTTATTTTAATGATTTTAACTTATGTATAATTCCAGAAATTAATATTTATTATTTATCTATTTGGAAATAATATTAATGCGTTTAATCTGAGTAGAATATATGATAAAGTGCTTGGAAATCATTTTAGCATGTTATGGAGACATTGTTCATTCTTACGTGTTTGGAAATCACTTTAGCATGTTCTGGAAACACTGTTCATACCCTACGTTGAGAAGTATAGCATTAGGATGGAATTTTTTACTTTATGGGAAATCAGAAAAGTATGGTCATGAAACCATACATTATCGACAAAAGTATGGTTATACAACCATATGTTATCACCAAAAGTATGGAAGAAGAACAATACGTTTTTAAGGAAACTTATGTTCGAGATATCATAAAATACTGGAATAATAACAGCACCTCAGTATGGAAAAATATGTTTTTTTTCTCAAATGTATGGTTTATCAACATTACTTTTGCAAACAACCTTACATTGTTTCAAAATGTATGGATCTTGTACCTTATGTCTAAAAGATGATAAAAGAATGGATTATATATAGTACATTTGAGAGTCGAAGAGAAATGTATAGATGATCAACCTTACTTTTAAAAAATGAATGATCAACCTTACGTTGTGAACCTTACATTCAGAGAATATATGCTATACAGTTCAATGATACATTTTGTGTCGATGATTTAAATTATGGCTTTATTGAGCAACAGTATTTATATGGATTATTAGGTTAATTACAAGCATGTTCAAAGCCCAAATTTATAGTGTGTCTTTGATTGGAACAGGTTGATTTAATTATGATTTAAATGATCGATTTTAGAGGATATTTTCATGGAAAATAATAATGGGAGTTATAACTGCTCTGTTTCTCAAACATTTGAATATCGCGATTTAAAAGGCGATATTTGTGGTTCTAAATTTGAAATGAAATAGTTATTTTTATGTTCTATATATATGGGATATTTTTATTAGATGAATATAGAATAATCATTAAATAGAATATTAGTATAACAAACTCATGAGTTTCTCACTACTTTAGTCTAAAGAGATATATGAGTCAAATAGACATGTCGCTACCAAGATCTAACAAACTCTATTTTTCATGAATAAGAAGAAGAAACACATAGAAGATTCATTGATTCTACATTAATTATATAGTGTCAATCTACTATTGTTGATGATGTTAAATTCATTATCAAGATCTACTACAACCAGATCAGCTCAGAACAACATCTACCTAAAGATCATTCTTTGAAAAGACGACAATCCATCGACAGTCAGTTGTGTTCTATTGCAACTATGATGAACAACTTGAAAGTATTTTCTAATAAATTCTTTTTTTATTTTGAGTAATAGGCTTACCATACTAATCTGTGTATTCGGTTCCGTTTTTGAACTAGAAGGCTATGTTTTAGCCTAAACTTGTAATGGTGTCAACTGCCTGCCCTCAATTGTGGACGGTCTATTGATAAGAGGACCCAATTGTGAAATTCACAAAGAATGTGGAGTAGAGAGGGGGTGGAGTGCACTAGGGGACTTTTATTCCCAGAACCACTACACATCTTTTAATTGTTTATGTTTTTTATTTTCCACTACATAAACAACTTGATAAAGATAAAAGGATAGACTCCTCCATCTTCACTATTCGTAAAGAATTTGTAAAAGACACAATTCACCCCTCTTGTGCATATTTGGTATAACCTGATCAAATTGTAGGTAGAACGGACACTTGTGGTTGTTGAGAATAATAGGAGTGAGTACATTATTATACATGTATCTATTTATTTTTTAGTCATATTCTATATAAACATGTAAATTAATAGATGTAATACAGTCAGGCATAATTAGTGGCCTACCGAATTCATACCCACACTATAAACATTCACATTGAGATAAATTTAGACTTTATATATTTGAGATAAAGTATGAAATTTGTCTTTGGAACTAGAAATTACTAATTAGAGATGTACCATTATCCTGGGATAGATGGTAGTGGACTAGGAAGTTTATTCACCATTGATTTGGAAATTTATTTTTGGACTTTTAATATATGTGTACCTATATGGTTACATAAAGTTTACCATGCATATCTATTGTTTTTAATGACCTGTTGTGTCTAGTTTTGTTATCTACCAATTATATTGTGATTTGGTCAGGTTCATTATGCTGATGTTATTAATTATGATACCACTACATGTATATTTTTCATCTTCTAAGTTATTGTTTTTATTCAATTTCATTATTTACATATAGACCAATATTTTTATCACCACCTGAGGGTGTAGTCTCCCCAATATCACCTCATCACACCCTATTAATATATTGATTCTGTTGGTGTCTAAAGAGGTTTTCCTAAGGCCTATTTCTAACTATTATAAAGCACTATAGAGTGGAAAATAGTATAGGTGCTACAATTGTATTATAGTGGTACTTTGTGGTGTTTCTTTGCTGAATCAAATGACCTGGGATTAAAATGGTCCCATATAAAAACTGGCTACAAATGGTATGCAATTATTTTTCATTTTAATTATTGTTATAATATTTGGGATATGGTAGTTAAGAGACTATGATGTAGTCAAAAATGATTAATTAGAACAAGTTTGGGCACCTTCAGCCCTAGGAATTAATGAAGGTTCTTGTTTTTATGGTTTGAAAATATATGTTTTACAATGAACCATTTCACCTTATTTTATTTCATCCTCGAGTGGATCACATGAGTGTGATGGTTATATGTTTTAACGATTGAACCTCATCCCAGTATAGCAAGGGAAATTTCATTATTGTTTATAATAAAAAATTATAATGAAATGATATTTGTGTTTTCCTAAAATAATTTCTTTGAGTAGGGAATACGCTAAGAGCATTTTTGGTGATTAAATGGTCAACAAATATGCTAAACATTGTTTTTCTACATTGAATTTCTAGAACAATTATACTTGTCTAGCTCAGGAATATGGTTCCTAGTGAGATTGAAATGTCATATTTGGCCATAGACTATTATTTGAAATAAAGAATGATAAAAAGGGGGTGAGTTATAAAATATTTCAACAAACAATCTAAATAGTATTTTTTGGTGTTTGATTTTCGGATGCATTCTACTCAATTACCCCTAATAAATATGTCTGATATGTGTTTCATGGCTCTTTTATTGGTTGTAATGGATCCATGAGGATGGATGATATGTGTTACATATCTATTTTATAGGAAGGTACTGAAACACCCAATGATTTTATGGTATATCACTTTTAAAATTTAACAATTTCTATTGTTTATTCCTTAAGAAACAATGTGCATAAAATTGTAATATTTTATTAAATATGAAATTTGGAATAGTAATGTGACCATTTTGAAAAGTAATATAACTAATAGAATAGAAACTCCACTTATACAATTATAACTAAAATTCGGTTCTCTTATAAATTAAAATATAGTATATTAAAATAATTGAATAAGTAAAAAATGTTTTAAAAATGAGAAATTATGAATTTTTTTTATGAAACATAAATATTTATTTAAAATATTATAATTTAAATAATGAATTGAAAAAAATATTTTCATAAAATATATTCATAAATTAATATTTTTAGTCTTATAGTAATAATATAATTTCATCATACCTTAATTATGTTTTGAATATATAATAATATTGGTTATAATATTAAAATCTATATTTTTTGAGTAAATGATGAATTTATTTAAAATTAAATTTCACGAAATTAGAAAATAATTTGAACAAATTAGATTCCATTATTTATTTATAAACACAGATAATATTTTAGGTTTTTTTAGATTTTTCTATAATAGTTGAAATTTTAATGAATAACGAATTACAGTAATTTATGTTATTTAATAGTGTAAATAAATAAAAGAATTATTCCTTTAGGTAGGATTCAAGGATAACGTAATCCCACATTAGTTTGACCACACATTCACTATTTACAATATATATTCACAATAACCAACACTATTCATATCCTTGATCTAAAATAATAATCTAACAAATAAAATAATAATAATAACACATTTATCTTCCACTATAAATACCACCATCACCACCACTTCTCCTCACACCTAAAAATATACGAAGTATTCTTATATTTCTCCCATTTTCTATGAAAAACCTCTCCCTATAAATATGGTTTTTTTGGTCTCACCAAATGTCTGTTTTAATATTCCCTAAGGAAGTTCTCAGGGAGATGAATTCAATACATAAATTCACCTTTCGTTGATTTATTTTTCTTTAAATTATATTTCTTTTCTTGTATTTCTTTTGTACATCCTCTTTCTAAAAAATAATGATAAATACAGTATCTTATATATACATTAATATTATTATGTTAATGGAATATCTATCATCAAATCTTTTGTCTTTACTTTTTTGTTATAAAATAGAAAACATTGTCTATGATTTTTTGACTCACCACCACAGTAGATGAATTTTTTTTATATAATAAAACCTTCTTGGAAGGTCAGATAACCTTATTCTGATAAAAATATTTTAAAATTTGTATTACATATTATATATATTTCTATAACCTTTATATACATAAAATACTAATTCTTAAGAAAAGTGATCGAAAAAACCTCCAAATAATCTAAATAGTTATCATTTGCATTTTATCAAACGAATCATTCTTATATCCAGAAATAATTTATATAAAAGATCATTAAATATTATATATGTTTATAAATAACATATAATTCCAATTATGGTTAACTTTTTCTATTTTACATGATCTTTTTTACATGTATACCCATGAAACAATCATGAAAAATATAAAAATTAAACACTCGCATGAAACAAAATTGAATCTTATAACTCATCAACAAGTCTATAAATGAATAAAATGAAATTATTATAATTTATCCACATGATTAATAAGTTTTAAATTAATTTCGTAATGAATATTATCTTACTATCCCATAAATTATATTCATGTGTAGAAAACCTTCAGTTATAAGGTTTTGGTTTCTCCATCAGAGTCTTATTACTATGAGATATGACACATGTGAAAGATATTTTTTTGTGGTGTTTGAATAATTACCACTGTAATTTTTTATCATTAATATATTTTTATTCCTTGTATTAAAGTATGATTTTAAAGATCATTAATATTATGAGGCATATAGTTTTAATGTTTACAATGTGATAAGGGTTTCTTCTCAAACATTCATTTTCCATTCCGGTTGGACATTATCTCTCTTTACCCAAATGTAATTACTCTTTAGTTTCATATATTTCCTTAAAATTAAATATATATGTTCCATAATCATATATCCAGATCATTTAATCATTATTTTATTTATAAATACATGTTTTACAAGGTTCCCCATTAAGTTTATCCTGACATCCAAGCACAGTTGAAGGGTACTTCTCCATTTCATACCAATTTTATACTACACTCAATAATCAGTAACAAGAATGCAGTAATTTTACAAAATATATCTTTTATCTTGATAGTATATCTTATATATATTCTAGTTTTATGTAAATAATTAATACCTTTCCTCTTTAAAGACTCTTATATATTTTATGTCAAACCAAACTGAAGTTTCTCATTTATAATGTTTATTACAACTCTTTTTCAATTTTTCCCTTCATTTAGACTTAATTTATGCCACAAAAAAATAATTTCATTTTCCCTAATGGTTCTTCTCTAGGATATACATGATTACAAACTGTTTTTTTAACAAATAAAAATGTTATATTTCAAATGAAAAGATCTTTGAAAAGTAAAAACATTATTTCATTTAATAATTCCTTGATGATTTTGTTTGGGATTTTTTATATATTTAAACACGAATTTTTTGATTCTTATTCTAAATTGGGATAGATATGATATGATATCATCTACCATATCTTATGAAATAGATTATTAATAGTTTAACAATTTATGTAATATCTTGGTACCATTCACAATATTACTCATAATGGTTAGTGATTATGTTTACTGATTGGGGAATGTTATCTACCATTCATATGTATATGTTTCTATGGATTAAATATATTCAAATAATGAATTAATTAGACATATTAATTATTTTAGTGGACCTCTATAGACCCTTGACACATCAGTAATTCTCGTGTGAAAAACTAGACTATGATATGGCCATGAAAAACTCATTTATTTTCAGATGTTTAGGTAGATGACTTGAATGTATGTTTCAAATCTGCAACATTAAAGATTCCATCATTTTGATATTAAGAATTGAAAATTCATGTGTTTATTTGATTAGTAGAATATCTTTGGTAAAATTTCCTTCTTGTATGATTATTTATATGATATTATTTAAGCATCATTTGTTCATTACATACTATGCTCAAGATTATGTTTTAATTGAATACATTTTTAGTTATTCACTGTACCATATTGTTAATGTTTACGATAGATTCAAATGTATTTCTTACCATTATTGAGCATCTGATATCACCCCTTTATAATGTTTTATTTTTCCTCGGGATGTGAAGATGTATGTTATGAATGACTTACATTGATAGTCTAGGAATTTATATGTGTTTACAATGGTGTTTCTAGGTTGTTATTTCATTCAAATCAATAATATAAAAACTTTTTTTTATCGTTATTCCCAAATATATGAAAATATTCTTTATTTATGGGTGTGAACTCTTTTTCATAGTGACCATGTATTAATGTAAGCCAATTTCTTTGTGATGATTGTTCATTGGTCCTTATTATTAGTATCAAATAAATTTTAGTATGAACATTGGAAACTATATTTAGATAACATATATTAGTGAACATAAACCTAATATAAATTTTAAGGATAAAAATGGCAAAAAATACTAGAAATTTGGAAAGGTGGATATTATGTGGGTGATCGTAGAAATACATCCATGTCTGGATACTACATATGGATGTGGCTTTGGAACAGAATTACCATGGGTTAACAACACTGACCAGGTGTGTCGGTCATGACTCAGTGTAACCAGAAGCATGAAAAATGGCCTTGATACACACCAGGTTTGAAACTCCAATGGAATATTCTTAGGATAATAAACATTAACATTAAAAACATCTATGATTTATTTAAAAGAAAATATTTCCCCAAAGAATCCATGTTTATTATTATGATTTTATTTATTCATTAATTATGATATTATGTTATGATTTTTTTTCTACAATGAAATTATGTATTATGATTAAAAACTAGAAAAAGTGTATTATATTATTTATAAATGGAACTTATTATAAGAAATGGAAACCATATCAATGAACTTTTTCCCTAAGTGGATTTCCCTCCTATGAGAGATAATAATGTTTGATCATGAACAAAAACTAGCGGTGAGAAACATATAATTATTATAGGATAATTGACTCAGGTTATGAGTAATAACCCTTATAATTTGAATCATCATTATCTACAACTCGGTGTAAAAATGTTATGCCACATTATGTGACAATAAACTTAATTATTCAATGGGACTACAAATCCATTTGTTGACGACCAATGGATAATTTCCATATAGATGATATTTTTCATTTTAAGAAGTAATGAAATGGGGAATGTTATCAGGGAAATTTATCATCTCTCTAGAGATGTGTATCAATGGTTTATATTGATTAAATACTGGTGAAAGATGACATATCAAAACAGGAATTGAATGAATTTGACATTCATTTCATGGGGAAATATTTTCTTCACAAAAAACAAGTAGATATGGAGATACAATTCACTAATCTGATGGAAAATGAATAAGATAATGTTTATAAGTATGAAGAAATCTTCACATGGTTGGGAATCCATGATTCCGATTACGTATGTAATCCATAGTCCAAGACTGATCGATTATTTCAAGGGTTAAAACCATTCCTCTAAAGAGAACTGGCCTCTCACACATTGTCATATTACAATGATATTATTTCATGTGCGATCAGGATAGATAAATAAATCTCTAATACCTTTGACTTTAATGAATAATAGAGAATAGTAGGGTGGAATAGAAAAGAATGATTAATAGAAAAAAAATAAAAAACTGAATTTTACAACATGTGATACATGTAGAAAGAAACACCCTGGTGTCTTCTTTAATGGAAAATTAGTTTTTTTCAAGTGCGGTGGGAATGTCCACCATGCTCACGGTTTCAATGGAAAGAAAAATAGATCCAATATTAAATTATAAAATAGTAGGTATATGTGACATTATGAAAATTAATATACAAATCATCAAATTAATATGCCTCATAAAAGGCAATGAGGTCAAGGAAAAGCTTTTGTGATTAAAACAGTTGAGGTTAAAGTTACTAATGAATTGGACGTTTGTTATTTAATCATCTCATAAAATTTATCTATTGATTAATTTGATTATGGATCATCACATTCCATTATATTTTCCTATATTTCATTACAAAGTAGATATTTTTAAATCACCTTTACAAGGTAGTTTTCACTAATTACACATAGTGGAAGACATATTTAAATATATATGTATCAAGAAGTATTTCTTATCACACATGAACATGGTATAATGACTAATTGTATCATCATAATAATGGTTGATTTTTATTTACTCTTCTGAATGCAATTTCATTCTAAATATAATGGAAACTATTGTTGTGAAGTGAAGGAAATTATGATTCATGCAGAATATATGGTATTTCATATCATTATAGGGGATACTTATTTATTAGATTCATATAAATTTCCACCGCCAGTATCTCTTCTAAATTAATTTCTGACAGAGTTAATGAGAAAAAAATCTATGGGTGAGAAAAAAATTCAAATTGAGTGTGTACCTATTTAACATGAATACATAGATGTGTTTCCACAAGATATACCTGAACATCCATTGGAGTGGGAAGTTGTGTTTCCTACCGATTTAATACCTAACATAAGGACAATATCAAATATTCCCTATACAATGTCCAATTTTGAATTAGTGGAGCTAAAAAAAACATGTGAAGTTATGTAATGTGGAATTTATTCACCCTTGTGTTTCTCCATAGAGTGACTTTATTCACTTTGTTATGAAGAAATATCTATCTAAGAGGTTGGGAATTGACTATAGGGAAATAAATTCCTTTACAATAAAGAAAATTTACCATCTACCTATCATTGATTATATATTTGTTCAAATTCCTTGATCTTAATATTTTTGGAAGATTGAACTTCAATCTATATATAATCAATTGTGTGTGTGGAAGGAAGATATTCCGAAGACAACAATTTGAACAATGTATAAACATTTTTAGTTTATAGTAATTCTATTTCGACTATGTAATTAACCCTTTGATTTTATGGATATAATTAATATAGTGTTCAAAGAATATCTTAATGGTTTTATTTCCGTATTTGTTTATTATATATTGATATATTCAAAAATATATGAAAACCATGAGAACCACTTTCATATTTTCATGAATATTCTTATAGGAAAAAAGTTATATGGGATGTTTAGTATATGTGAATTTTTGAATCAAATAGTCTCTTTTTATGTCCATATTTTCTATACGGATGGAATATTACATGATCTTATGAAGACTATGGAAATTAAAGAATGATATACACCTACAAATTTAACAATGGTATGTTTTTCCATTGGTTTAGGAGGTTACTATCTCCATTTTGTTCCTAATATTTCATATTTAGATGACTGATTAAACAACACATGATGGTGTTACTTTTATTATGAAAAAGGAATGTTAAGTATGATTTTATTAATTTTATATGATTTTAGTGAATTTTATGATCTATACATGGTGAATTTTTGATTCTATTGATGCATCAATGAATGAAATTGGATATGTAATTATATATATTGAAATAGTTATTTAATCTTCAAATTGGTTGATAAAAACACAAAATAAATACAATCTGTTTTATGATCTTCTATTAGTATCCTTAATACTTTCTATGAATATATGGGGAAGCTATCTCTATAGTGAATGATAAGAGATATATATAGATCTCAGGGGATTGAAATATATCTTCTCATAGAAAGAACTCAACAGGAGCCAATGGTTATAGAGAAATCTAGTAATAGATTATTATTACTCAATACACTACAAAATAGGGAAGGTATCTATGGTGGAAGATGAATTGATAAAAAATAATCATGGAGTTTTGAAAAAAATGGGAATTAAAAGGGGCCATGTGTTAATGGATATGGTGAATATAGATATTAGAATTATTAATTATGGATATATATCATTACTCTATCAATTTATTTCCAATCCATCATTATGGGAATAAATAAAAAATTCATAGTTTGATGATGATATTTACCAAAAGAAAATTTAAGCTGTGAGTGATGGAAAATTTTTACACTTCCTATATTAAGAGTAAATTTTGAAATTTGGGAAGAGTCGTTGAGTTCCCTTTTACCTAGGTAATGAAGGGGGTCATTGGATGATGACGACATTAAAAATTTCCTTATTCACCATGGTATCACAAATATGTATATATATTTTAAAGGAAACTTTTGGTGGAATAATATGAAGTGGGATACTGGTGAGTATGTGTCAATATAAATTTTTTGAAATCAATTGAAGGCTAATGTACTACATGTAATACAATTTATAGAATCTATTTATATACTTGTATTTAAAAGTGATGTTATTACAATGGAATATTTCATAGGACTACCAAGGAATCCTAGAAGGAATGATTCAATATGGGATAGTGATTATCACCTTACCAAATCATCAAATTTACTCACTATATGGAATGATTTTCTACTGTAGATACTAGAACGAATCTATATTAATTGTGTTATATAAATTCATGGTTCACCTATTTCTATTGTGTTTGATCATGATCCATGATTTATATTGAAATACTAGAAAAGAATATTGAATTATTTGGATGCTGAGATTAATATTATTATTTGTTATATCCCTCAAACCAATAGATAGTCTGAACGAACAATACAAAAATTACAAGTCATTTTGAGATCATGGTCACATGAACTTAAATGTATGTGGGATCGTTTTTCACATTTTGTAGTGTTCTCCTATAGGAATATTTCTCGACCATATGTTTATATGGATCCATATAATGATGTTTATTGCATGATATGTGATACTCCAACTTTTTGGGGTGATGTTATTGAATGGAAGGTTATCAAAATGGGAATTATATAGGAATAATGAAATGCTAAATTTTTTTAAAACCCATAATAATGTGGATTGAAGTAGTCAAAATAATTTTGTTGTTATCCATAGGAAATATTTGGATTTTCAAGTGGGAGATCATGTATTCATGTTGGTATCTGCATGGAAAGATGTTATAAGGTTCATTAAAGAAAGGGAATATACTTTCGAGGTACATTGCAGCTTTTCATATGCTGTAGAGAATTGGATTTGTGGATTATCATTTGGCTATACCACATATCCATTCAAAGGAACATAATGTATTCCACAACAATTTATTCAAGATATAAATGCCAGAACCTACACATATCCTCATGTATAAAGGAATAGAGTTGGTACGTGATTTATCTTACCGTGAAGTGACATTCATGAAACATGACACTAATGTATAGGTTTTGAGGAATGATACAAATTGGATGGTAATGGTACATTAGAAAAATCATAAAATTTAAGTGGTGGTGTGGGAATAAGAGAAAATTATGATGAAGAGATACCCAATTATTATTATGAGGTGACGTTCATAAAATTTTGAGGGAATATTTTTTGAAATATGGAGGAATTTAACAACCCAATATTTTAGTTAATGTCTCATTTAAAATTTATCATCTTCTATTTTTTATGTTTCAAAAAACAATGAGTATAAAACTATAAAATACAATTAAATAGGATAGTTAAAATAGTAATGTGAACATTAGGAATAGTAATATGACCAATAAAATAGTTACTTCACCTATTAACGTGTAAATGAATCTTGGTAATCTTATAAATGAAAAATGTTATATTTACATCATGGAATTTGTAAAAAAATGATTTAAAAATTACAAATTAATATTTGGTATTTTTCTCAAACACTAATCATTTTAAACAGTTAATAATTAAAATAACGATTAAAGAGATAATTTATTTTCATAAAATAGATTCATAAATTAATATATTTTTTATTTATAAGCTCCTTTTAGGAGGCCCCAATAAAATTTTTAAAGTATCAAAATTTTTGTTATAATATTAAAATAAGTATTTATTGAGTCAAGGATGACTTTATTTAAAAATTTCATTTCTCATAAATAAAAGATTATTTTCATAATGTGGATTCCATTTTTAAATTCTAAACATTTAAAAATTTCTCAGTGGATTTTTTTTTTAATTTTTCTAAATTAGTTGACATTTCAGTGAGTCGAGAAGTATTGAAATTTACGAAATTTAACATTTTATGAAATTAATCAAATAATAGAGTAATGGATGAGGTATGAATGAGGTAAGAACCCATTAGATATAACACACATGAACATTTTACATTATTTATTCAAAATAGAGAAGATTGTTTTTTGTTAATCCAAAATAAAAAAATAATTCAAAAATAATAATAAAAATCCTCTCATCCTCTATAAATACCACACCTCAACTAACCTTCACCTAAAAACCCAAAATACTTGAATCATTAATATATTATTATGATTTCCTTTCCAAAACCTCTCCAAAAAAGTATTGTATTTCTCCTCTCACCATAATACCATTTGACTTTTTAAGGAAGTTTTCATGGAGATTAATTTAAGAGTTTAATTACCATTTCAGTGTTTTAGTTTTTACATCAATTTCC
Organism: Viscum album; assembly: GCA_963277665.1. NCBI lineage: Eukaryota > Viridiplantae > Streptophyta > Magnoliopsida > Santalales > Viscaceae > Viscum > Viscum album. Next base: position 2,030,132,405 of record OY728130.1, read on the forward strand.
TTTGTTTTAATATCATATCCTAACCTCATCTATCCAAAAATTCTTAAAAACTCCAATATCTTATATATTCATAAATTTTATTATCCTACTATAATTTCCACAGTCAATTCATTTATCTTCCCCTTTTGGATCAAAAAATGAAAACATCGCCAAATGAGGTGTCGATTAACCACCATCGAGGATGAATTTTTTTTCATAATATTGCCTTCATAGATAGTCCTGAAACTACATTTTTTGTTAAAAAAATAAAATTTATATTGAAACTTATGTTGTGGTTTAGAGCTAGTATATATACATAATATTAATTCATAATACAAATCTAATTTGTAATGATTAAACAAGGGAAAAAATAATCTATAACATTATCATTAATATTTTATTTAGTGAATCATCCTTATGAATGTAAGATTTATATATAAGACTAATAAATATCATTTAATTTCATTAATAACCTAAAATTTATATTCAGGTTAACAATTTCAATTTTAAATGAGCATTCGTACATGTATATAAGTAAACAGATCATGAAAACAAAGGATATGAACACTCCCGAACAATGAAGTTGAATCTTATAAGTCATGAAAAATGCCATTACTTTACATATTAAAGTTATAACAAAAAAAATAAATGTTCAATGGGTATTAAATTAAATTATTAAGAAATCTAATTACACTATCAAGAACATTATGTAGCAGTGAAGAACCTTTTATTACAAAAGGTAAGTGTCTCCCCATCCCACTCATATTTATGTGAGATATGCCTTTTAGGCCACTTATTTATTTTCATTTCTATATGTATACTAATATTTGAAATAAAATTTTATTAATATATTTATCATAATTTTATTCTAGGATTATTTTGATTATCATTAATTTGATAGGGTTTAGAGTTAGATTGATTGCAATGTTGTAAAGGTTTCTTCCCAAACCATAACTTTTTACTCAGTTTATTCATTCCATTTCTTTACCCCAATGCAATTATTCATTACATTAATAAAAATATTCTACATTACGTGTCTATGTTCCAAACTCACGTATCTAGATAACATAATTTTTCTATAATGGGGAAATAAATATTTTATAAGGTTCCATTTTCAATTAATCATGATAAGCACACCGAAATAAAGTGTACCTCCCAATTTCATACCGATTTTAACGTATAATTTAAAAAAAATATAAGATAATTTTACAAAAAAATATAAATTTTACCATGATAAACTATGTTTTATATAGTTTTATGTAAATAGTTATACCTTTTCCACTTTAAATCATCTTTTTATATTTCCCCTCAAACAAAACCGAAGAGGCCCATTGAAAAAGATTCATAAATACTATTTTTAAATTTTTCTCTTTTTTTAGGACAAATTTTATTCCTCAATCATAATTTCCTTTTCCATACATTTTCTTTTGAGGGATAAATTATTGAAATATTATTTTAGGATCAATATAAATGAATTTCTCTATAATAAATTTTCATTGATAATAATAAATGGTATTTTTATCATGAATTCATTGAATATTATATTTGAGTGTTTTCAAAAATTTAAATACCCAGTTTTAATCTTATTATACATTGGGATTGATATTATATAATATTATCTACTATATTCTATTAAATGGTTTATGATTTGTTTGATTTTGGATGTGTTATATTGATACTAGTCACTATATTACTCACAATGGTTACTAATTATGTTTAATATTGGAGATAGTTATTTACATTTCAATTGTATTTATTTTTTGTATTTCACCCCATTAATATGAAGAATTAATATGACTTATTATTTGGTGTTTGGGGCCTAATATTTCCCTAAAATGCATTGGTAGGTCTCATGAGACATACTATATTGGTATTTGGATGAGGTATTACCCACTTATTTTTAGATTACTTAGTCAAGGTCATTCCAATATGTTATATATATCATGAATTATGAATTCCATCATCATGATAATGGTATATTTTAATCCATTTTATTCTTTGACTTGAATAAAATCCATGGTTATGCTTAATTCCTATATGATTATTTACATGGAATTATTTCATCAACATTGTTTCTAGCCATATTATTCTCAAGATTATGTTTTAATAGTATGTTTTTGACTTAATAACCATGCTCTGTTGTTTATGTTTTTGATAGCATCCACTATATTGATTATTATTACCAAAAATCTGATCTCTCCTCATTCATAGGTTTTTAATTTCCACATGATGTGAAGATATATATTATTAATGACTTGCTGTGATAATATAAGAGTTTATGGTTGTCTCTAATAGAGTTTATTTGAATTTTTTCCTTTCATATTCATAATTTTATAAATATGTCTGTTTATATATTTTCAAATCTATAATAACATTTAGTGTTTTGGGATGTTGTGTCTTATCAATATTACCAATGTATTAATGTAAGGAATTTTCACTAAGATACTATGATCGATGTGTTTTGAGTCATATCCCCATGATATCAAATATCATGTGACATCAGTGGCATAATGTTGTGTAAGGGTGGTGATATACACTTCCATGTAACTAATTCCCTATATTTGAGACATATAATGTTATTGTTTTTTGAAAATTTTGTTTACATTTTTGTATAATTCCACCAACACATATTTTGGTGGATCTTCAGGTGGGATAAGATATGATGTCATTAGATTGTGAAAAGGATGAGTCCACTTAGGTACTAGAAGAGGGCTATGAGAGATAGTATGATCATGATTTATATGTAAAGGCATCATTACAACTAGGATAACATCCAATGATGTAATATTTTTGTCCATGGATAGATGATCATTTTTGGGAAATTGTGGAATGAGTTATATATTAAATTCATAGAGTACATTAAGGTGTTGATCCATATATGTTGTAATGTAATCACACATCTATTATAATCATCATATATTATTATAAGGTATGGTTGACCATATGATGTAATGAAATGCATCAAATTCCGTGCAGACTATCTATGATCAGCGTCATGCACCCCTATTTTAGAGGGTAAAGTGGGATACATTCATGCTTAGAGGAAAAGAAATGAATTAGAGGTAGGTAATGGTATATACTTAGATACATGAAGGAAATTCATGGAAGGATTTTGAAGAAAAACTAATTTAGAAATATACCAAAATATGTTGAGGAAAGATTTATCCAACGAGTTCTTGAATCTTTACATGAGGGATACATATGTCATGGATTTTGTATCCAATTTCCCAAATGATCCCGTTTTCACCTAAAATATATTGGGATGAGATAATAAGTGTTTGTTGGATTATGGATGATTTTTTAAACCCCATTGAGGTTCTATTAAATATCATCTCTACGAAAAAATTATAAGAGTTAGTGAATCTAGTGGTGATAGAATAGGGAATGTTGAAGCCATATTATTATATGATTTGATTGAAGGCATCTAGTGAGAACAACTGAATTTTTTCAATTTCAAGGAAGAAATTCAATAATGTGTTTCTGAAAGGATGTTATAATAGAAACATAGATAGTCCATTGAGGAGTTATTCCATGATGGTATATTTACAGTGTGGTTAGCCAATGCATGTTTTTACTCATTGTGAGAGGAAAAAACAGAAGTTCTAAAGAAGTGGTCAGAGGGGCCATCTGAAGAGGTTTTGTATGAAGAATTATTTAAAAGTGTGGAGTTAAAGACAATGTCAGACTTAAGGATCTGATATAGTACCATGAGTGATATGAGATCTAGTTGCTCAAATTCATCAACTGACAAAGTTCATAGAAGAGATAGTGATACCACGTTAGGGGGTAGTGAATGATAGCTAGTTCATCTCTATAGGGAGGACATTGATCATGTATTTAATAATTAGTCCAGGTTAATGTGTCTAAAAATGAGTTTTCATAGGAATATGGTGAGATAATTACAGTGATAGGTACACCATTATTGCAGTCATGTCACTTCTGTTATTTTATTGTTGTTTTTTTTCAAAACAAAAAGACAATATATTGTATTTAAGGTAAAAAATGAGATGTGGGGTTTGATGAGTGTTGTGTATGACATGTGTATATTTGAGAAGCTAACGAGATATGGGACTTTTTGGGTTTGATGTATTAAACTATAATTAATTGAGCACCTAATGATGTCCATGATTTACAGTACATCAATGTAGGACATGGATTCCTAGGTAAGGTGTTTGGAAGCATTATATAATTAAAATTTTTGTCAGGAAGAAACCGTGAATGTAATTCCTATGGTGGGGTGCACCACAAGGGTAATTGACCATGAATAATAACTAGCGTAGTTTGGGTTGATTTAATTGGAAAGGGTTTGTTCCTTACTATCTCCCAGTAAATTATGTGTCCTCTGGAATGATCTATTTTAGTGTTTAACATTTTAACATCCATTTTTTTTGAGTAGGATGAAATTACTCATCATTTTTGAACATTTGAGTTTGGCAGTTAGGAAAAACACTCATTTGTTACTTGGAAAATAATTCTAAGTGCTTTATTGATCAAAATCCTTTTAATAGATAGGGTTTATGGATCATAATCATCCACATTGTTTCTAATGAGTTTTGGTTTTTCCAGGACTTGAAAACTCAGTTTCAGAAAGCGCAAATAGAGGCACATGTTCTAATCTAACCATGAGGCCTAAAAGAGGAAACAATGCGGCTCATTTCTTCATTAGACATGTTTTTTTAATCCTTGTGGATGATGGGGAATGGCCATGATATATTTTTTTAGTTTTTTATAGAGTATGGTTGCACATGTTTTGGAAAATCATGCGTCTAAACTGGATCAACATGGTTCTTTGGAAATGAACATTGAACCGATGGTGCATGGATAATGAATACATGGGGCCAAAATATGTTGTTTATTTAATGAGGTGAAATTAATTTTTTATCCATCCTTCATTTAATTTAATCTTCTTCTTTATGCTTTATATTATTTTATATTATATGATCATCGAGTAGAAAATAATTAGTCTCATTTGAATCATATCAGTAAGTCCTTCAGTCCTCTTTTTTCACATCCTTATTAATGTCTCCATTCATAATACTAAATCTATTTGAAAATTATTTTGTCTTTTTTTTTTCTGGGTGTTTTCATAAATGTAAAATTTATATCTGTACAACTTTGATTAAAGGCATGTATTCGATGAGAGAGTGAAAAGTAGACTATGGTTGGAGGTTCCAAGATTAGTTTTTAATTTATCTTTTTCTATTGGGGGTGTGCCTAAATCCATACATTGGGTTGTCGACACTAAACCCATAATTAGTTAATGATTAGTTATAATTGCTCAGTTATTATGATGGGATGTTGTTTCCCATTCTCCAACTTATTTTCTACAGGCTACGAAGAGTAATGAAAATTTGATAGAATTGGAAGGATATGGTAATTTTTTATTTTAAATTAATTAAATTTTTATGTGACATCAATGGTTCCATTGGAATTTGTCATCCATGTGTCAATATAATTGAGGTGATAATGGTCACCATGAATAAGGTGATATCATTGTTAGTTTCGGATCAGCCTGAGACACATGGGGTTCTGGTGATCACCATGTTGAGGTGATATAGTCATCAGTTTTAGGTGAAAAATTCAATTGGATAAGGGAATAATTCATTTTACTAGATATGGTTTTAACCATTAGGACATAGTGATGTGGACATAGTGGAGTGAGGTGTTGTGTGATGTGTTTTAGTTATATTTGGTTATTTCTTCTCATCATTGTTAACTGACATGTAGATGGAGTAGGTTGAATATATATAGGAGTTGGATGAGGTGGTGTGAACCAATTATTGTGGGTAGAGGCCTCCATTGATATTATGGATTTTGTGATGGTGTTTACAATTGGTTATGTTATAATTTTTCTATATATAATGAAATTGTGGTTGATGATATATGATCCAATGAAAGTGTTGAGACTACCATTTGGGGATAGTGGATCTCAATTACAAATTTGGTTGATGGGTTTGGTTTATGGTAGTATGGATTTCATTATCAATAGGTATTTTGTTATATTGATCTAATGGTGATTATTTTCATATTGGATGGTGGATCCCATTGAGCCTTGGGATGTAGTATTGTTGAACCGATTGCGATTTTATAAGAAGAGTCCCCAAGGACCAATGAATTGTCGAGGGTAGTTACTTTTGGATTTTAGATAATCGATGTATGATATATGAGTTGTTTGGTGGAATGTTGTTTTGATGATGTATTTATAAGTGGCATCTGAGGGATCTCTTAGTTTTATATTCTTCTGGGGATTTATAAAAATTAATCCTCATTTTCTATTCACTTCAAATATATATATATGCAAACTTGTATTCAAGGAAATATATATATTATGGGAAAAAAATTTATAGATATTTCATCATTGGATGAAGTAGGTAAAATTCACAGTTTTGGATATTGAGAATAGGTAGAGTGAGTTATAATGTCCTATGATTTTTAGAGGGTAAAAATTACTCAACCTTTAGATTCATTGAGTTTGGTGGTTAGATAAAATAATTTAATGGTATTTAAAACTAATATATATAGTTCAATTTATCTAATGGTGTGTTATAAAATTAATCATAAGTTCCCTTCGGTTCCTTATGATTAGGAATTGTCTTCAGATGCTATGAGCTCTAAAAAACCAGTTTTACAAAAAAGATAGAAAAGAAAAAGTTTAGCACATGTCTGTATTACTGTGTGGCCTAAACAATTTGTCTTGTCTCCAAATATTCATAGTTTTAGTTAACCTTGTAGTCCCTTCATTCAACCATATAGGGGATATTTTTTCATATTCAAAGGTTATGCCCAAGAATAGCATATATTTTCAATGTGTTTAGCCAAACCCACTTAATTAGTTCCACATTGATAATACATTAATACTACTGAATTTTTTTTAAAGAACTATGTGGCCAATATATAAAAAATATTTTATAGGGGTTACCCTATAGTTATATGGTGTTCATGGTACTGAACAGTTAGCCTAACCATCTGACATAATAGTGAACATCTTTCAAAAGTGGATATTGTTTAGTTTTCCCTCCCTCTCATTTATCCATTTCTTCTGTTCCACACTATTTTACACATTGTAGATGAGAGCTCCATTTTCTTCTACTTTATAAATATTTTAGCCCTTTCAATCATGAGTGCTCTGATTCGATCATCTTCAAACTCATTGGAAGGATATTGATATGGCCTTCAAACCAATGTTTTCACATATTATATTATCACAACATAAGTAATTCTAAATCTATGTGAGATATTTTTCTATATTTGTAAAAAAAATTTCATAAACCACTAATTTCACTGATTTTAGCTTGAGATATAGATTTAAATTTGATGAAAAATAATCTAAATGAATATTACAGATGATTCAAATCTTTCTAATTGTTTTTATGATAATTATATGTGCATGTTCATTAATAAACTCGGTGTATAACACCGAGTGAGGCTAGTTATAATTATATTTATTCATTTAAAATATTATAATGACACTATTAGATTCTATTGTTATTGTAATAGTCCTTTTAAGGTTAGAAATTTGGGCAAGGCGTGTTAGATCATTTGGAAAGTTAATGCCCGATGGTTTAATAAATTGATTATATTATTTATCTATATTAAATTAAATCCATCGGAATGTAATGGGAATGGATGAATAATTAAGTTGATATTTATCACCAATAATGAGGTGGAATTGTCATTAGTATGAGGTGACCTGTTCATTCAGATTCGGGGATATCCTCTGTTATATATGATGGTTTTGACCATCAATATATAGAAACATGGTCACATGGGTATGAGAAGTCATATATAGTGTTTTATGTATTTTTTTGGTAATTTTCTGTCACAATCATTGATTAGTCTTCAATTTATGTTAATTATAATTAAATTGGACATAGTCGGGGAGTTCATAACCACTCGTTGTGGGTGGAGGCCCCAATAAATATTGTGTCTTAAGGGAATGTGATGAACATTGACTATGTTAGTGGTTCTCACCATAGAAATCCTTGTGGATAACAATGGACAATGATTTTTTGGATTTTGATACCATTTTTTGGGTGTTTATAATAACTGTTATAATTGATTCTGATTTTCCATGATAATCAGAGAATGAGTTTGTTTATACCCCAGGGTGTTGGGTTATTAAAATGATAGTGATTATTTATTATTGGATGGTACCACTGCGCCTCAGGATTTCTAGATATCATGTTGATGGGGAAATTCTGACTAGATGTATGAGGGACCAACGACATGTTTATGAGTGTCATGTGATGACCATAGGTTTTTTATTGATTTCACGAGGGGTTGGATGGAATTATAACCTTTGAACATAAGGGTTCAAAAATTTGATTATATGTCAGGGGACTTCATGGGTATTAAGAAAAGGGTCCTTTCTACTATGTATATATATAAATGTAGAAATGTTTTATATTAAATATATATTTTAGGGGAATGATATTAGAGACATACTAGTGACGGTCAAAGATGGGTGATTATTCCTTGTTTTTCATGATAAAAAAAGAATTTGAATTAATTTTTAAATGGGTTTTATTTAATTTTTTATTTAGAATGCACATATATAATTATGAATTTAAAATAGGAACACACGGGTGGATTCCCACTGACTTCACACTCATGACAGATAGTATCCCATATGGACATGTATAGATTTTATGCTTTTGAGATCAGTTAAGTATTTAGTATATGATGTAGGACCATAGTGATTATTGGGTAAAACTTTTCAATGGATATATAGAAAAAGAACATGGTGGTTTATGTTTTAAGTTGGATATTTTTTTGAGTTTTTTCATGCATTATATATGTATGTGCTAATATGGTCAACCTTGGGAGACCATAATAGTCTATTGTTTTATATGACATATTATGACATGCTGTATTCATCTAAAAATTATATTATCCCATTGGACATTTTTATTAATGATTCTATTTACATTTTATTCTTTTTAGTTTCTTATATTCTTTTGATGAGTTATAACCATTATTTATTTTTATTATATATGTATGGACCATTATTATTATCACCACAAGAGTGTATAATCCCCCCATTGTTACATATTCAAACCCTAACTACTTTTTTATTGTATTTTTCATATGGGTAGACGTGACTAAGTTAAATAATCTAACTGTCCTAGAGCACTGTTGGAGTAAAAATCAGGTCATCATGCTACAAATTGTATCAGATCATTTTATTTTCCTATTTATCCTTACTATTTGTTCTATGGTATACCAGAGACTAGGTTGTTTTAGGAACAAGGTACAGAGCTCTTGTTTTTGTTCCTTATGCACCTTGCATGTGGGGAATTTCATTATTATAGCGGGGGGGGGGGAATTTATGATCTGGTTTGTTATTTTATAGTTTTTTACACTTCCACCTTAGTTATCATACTTGGTGTTGATGTTTATCTATTATTTCGAATTTGAACCATGGTCATTTATGGAAAGGGAGAATTTTTAATGCATCGTGACATGAACCTAGTGTCAAATTAGATTTGATTTTCATGCTATCAACATTAGGAACCTAGAATGTGATAAATAAGGCTGACTTTTTTATAGTGTCAAACAAGAAGCTAAACATCAGTTTCAATCTTTTTTATTTTGGTGGAATTCTACTTGGCCATTCCAGATATCAGGTTCCTGATGACATATGACGTGTTTCTATGTGATTAAACATGAATTTGACTTATGGTATTGATTTTTTTTTTCAGTAGGTAGGGATGATAAAAGGGGTTACATTGATTAAAGTATCAATATAGAATCTAAGAAGTGTTTTCATCTATAACCTACTAGGTAGAATTATACTCAATTAACCCTGATTGAGATGCATGATATGTGATGTCAGACCATGATATTTGTATGAAGGGGGACATGAGGCAAGATTATATGTTATTTATTACTCTTTTATGGGTATGAAGGGGATGGGAGGACAAATGATACTTGATACATAACCCTCATATTGGTATGTAAAGGGCCATGCACATTCATTTCATATGACATGGCTGTTGTACAAGAGTGTAAGTTTGGCTGTGATGCATAAGATATTACATAATTCCCTATATATAATATTTGTATATTTACTTTTCTTACCATATTATTGGTATTCAATGTTATACTAACTTTATATATTTTGGTGGAGTTTTATGAAGGAAGAGATATGGTTCTTCTAGTGTGTTCTCCGAGTGAGTCCCCAACAGGTCGGGCTGATCATGATCCATAAGTACAAGCTAGAAAATAGGTGGTATAGCTATAAAATATGTAATAAATTAATCAATTGATAGAATATACTATCATATATTATTTGGATCATGTCATATTGGGTATTAAAATGGTAGCTCACATAGATGATCTAGCTATGATTTATCTATCTTTTGAGTTCTATTCTCATCACCCACAATTCATTCAGGGTGAGGGTGGACTGTAGGTAACATTAAACTAGATAGACTATATGAATAAAATCATTGATCATATTGATACCCCACTAGTTTTGAGGGTGAAGATGTATACATACATTCTTATAGGACCAAAAAATCATGGGAGAGACATTAAGTTATAGGCTGATCGACACGATGGACTATCTTAGAAAGATATTGAAGTAATATTCTTCGAGTACTTTTTCCTAGAGACTTTTTGGTGGATATATCATGCGTGTCTATAAATATAAATCATATAGAATCATTTTTAATGGTATATAAAGGCAATTTAATAGAAATTTCTTGTTTTCACATTCTATAGTGGGTGGCGATATTTCCACAATGCGTCGTTTGAAGGATGGTCTGCGAAATTCCATTATGGATTTTGTAAATATATCTAGTCAATAAAATTTCTCTAAGGTAATAAATTGTGCATTGATAGAAGGGGTAAATTATCATACCATTCATATTCCATATAGGAGGGAGCTTCAGGTGATTTGAGTTGAAATGATTCTTGTTGATGGACGTAGGGAAATAAAGAATCTTAGCAGGGGAGTAAGGGTAGAGATTGTATTAGATCATCAAGGTGTGGTTCGTCAGTCATATGTTTATAATATTTGAATAAAGGAAATTATCATAAAATGTGTGATGAGGTTCTAAAGGATTACCATGTGTGTAACCAAATGGTTCATTTAGATTGGTTCTGTATGAAGCCTTCCCAGATATCAAGGATCCATGATTCATGTTAGCCTCAACGATCAAATATAGGACTGAGAGCAGTGTTGAGAATAGGTACAGGGGATTCATCTTCCTGTGGAGGTCATGGAAAATATAGAGGGACTATAAACTGGGATGAGTGGCCAGTAGCTGGTGTAGCTTTGTAGAGATTCTATTCATTTGTTATCCATGATACAGGTTAAGTGTAGGATGTTTAGCTTATATGAATATATAATTTTAGTGATACATCGATAGTTAGAGTTACACTGTTGGTGTGACTATGTTTCCCTTTGTTTCTAAAATAGATTTGAAAATTTTCTTGGACATTTTTGGTTCATGAGTTGCACATAAGATGATTTTGGACTAACCAAGAACTCTTTAGTAGTTCGACTTCTGTTATGATGTTTAATACATATATATAGGATATTCATTGGAATTGAAACTTATTATGGGAATTGATCTGATGATAGTTTTATAGGAGGTGTGTGGGAATATTGACTATGATTCTAATTCATAACAATATGTGATGCAGAATTAGTTTTGGGAAACTAATGAGATGTTGGTTGCTTGGGTGACTTGTATGATAGAAGACATAAGGGAATCTGATGAGATGAAAGACTTGATGGATTATATCCCTATGGAATTCTTTTTTTCCCACATGGGAATATAATTTGTAAATTTATAACATGAAATAAAAAAATACTAAACTATAGGGGTGTCTATAATTTGAACATATTTGGTGTATATGGAGGTGTGCCTATGCCCTCGTGGACAACTGATCGGGAGCACAATTGAGTAGAAAACATGTTGGGGAAATACATAACTCAAATATTGTGGTTAAGTTACAACATACCCTGATGATAAAATATATTTCATTTGAATTGACCATGTTTATTAGTAAACTTGTGAGACTAGATACATTTAGTATTCTCTAATTATATATATTAAAACATGAAATAAAATATAATTCTTTTTGTGAAAATCATTGTTTCTTATAATATATCGCATAAATAATTTATTAATCCCTTAATTATATGAAGGGGAATAAATAACATAATAAAGTGTGATCATATGTGATTATTGAGAAAAATAAACAAATTAATTTCTATCAAATAATAAATAAACAATGAATTTTATGGAAGAGATAAGCAATAATAATATAATTAAAATATTTAATAATCTAGAAGGATAATATGTCATATGATGGAATAAAAAAATAAATAATCACATGGATATAATAATACTGTATCATAATGATATATTATATATTATAAACATCATAATTACCATCAATACATTATGTGATGACCCCATACATAATTTTTTATTCCAAAGATCAAATACCAATGATAATTTGTCTCATGATTCCTAGTAATGGATCAAGGGGTTATAATGGGAACATACTATCATTTTCAAAGTCAATAAATTTATCATATTAAATAAATGAATAAAAAATCAACACATATTCATTATAATATTTCTTATTTAAAAACTATAATTCAATATATTAATATTTTCTATAATCAATAAATAGATCAACATAATTATAATCCATATTGATAAATAAGATGGGTTTAATAAATAGATTATGTATTTTATATTTTATAAGATTCATTGATGTATGTTCAAATAAAAAGGAATCCATAAAAAGATTAATGGAATATTTATTGAGGAATAAATACTTTTCATTAAGAAATCACTTATCTAAAATATTAATATATATAGAAATTTATGAAAAAATCATTAAAAATAACCATTGAAACATATAATTTTATATTAAATAAAAATGATTTTCATGATTGGTTAACGGTCAACAATATTGTAAATGATAAAACAAATACTTCATTCACAACTTATGAAAAAGTAACATGATTTGAACATGAAAAAAGATTACAAATTTCATTTTTTTACTTAAACATGGATAAATATGTATTTAATCAATCATTATATAATATAAAAATCCTTCTTCAATCTATTTTAAATGACATAAGGACAATGAAGAAAAATATTCGCGAATGAAATTAAATGTAATTTTGTTTTTAACTAAAAAAATAAATTTTAAATTTTGAGTGCATATAGAGAGTAAAATTAATAAAAAAATTTTAATTTTTAAAAATAACGATAAAAAAATAAAATAGATCTGAAATAAAATAATTATATTATATTAATCTTTCAATGGAACCCAAAATATAAATATCTCATAACAATGATGTGATTGTTATATAATCTCTTACTTCATTGGTAAATTTTGAATCATAACCCCCATGAAAGAAATTAAATAAAATCAAATAATAAACATCATTAAGATTCATTGATTCATGATGGATCGTTTCATTTTATTAATATATAAAAATAATGAATAAACGATGTTTTGAATATGCAATATGTCTCATAAGAAACATAACTGATACGAGAAACCCTTACTTATTTGGTAAAATTTAAATAATATCCCCTATGAAAATAATTGTAAAATCATGTTTTTTTAAAAAAAATATTAAATTTAAACATATTATTTTGTTAAATAGCTGTCTACTCACACAACACAAAATTAAATTAAAACCATTGTCTATTTTAGTAATAATTTAAATATTATATATGATAATTAAAATTTTGGCAATGAATATGAAATAATAAATAGAATTTTCCCCGTTATAAAAATTTTATAGAAATAATTAATGGGAAATTTTAATATAAATCAAATTCAATTAGTATTTCTAAAACAAGTAAGAAACTAATATTATGTTTAAAAATATATTTTCCAAAAATCATTGTTTTATTTCATGAAAATATGTATATAATGATTATATAATTAATCTATATTTCTATTATATAAATAATAAATCACAAATAGATTAATTATTAATTTATAGGACATAGTAATAACAGCTATTTAACATTACAATAAGTTATTCAGTAATTTGAATTTTTTCTAAAATAATATTGGATGTTATTAAAATAATAAATTATCAAACATTATTAATTTCATCTCAAAATATAATAATCAAATTCTGAATATAAAAACAAAATATTCTTATGGATAATTTTATATATTTTTCTAAAAATAATTTTTTTGGTGAACAATTCAAAATAATATTTATACGAAAACATTACTTGCATGATATTATTTTTATAGAATAATGATTTTGAAATCATGATACATTTTTATAAGACCACATTTAAATTTCTTATGTGACATTAAAGTTTTTAAATTTTTTAGTTAATTTAAAAGCCCATATTTGATATTTCATAACATAATTAATATGTTCCCAAAGAAATTAATAATTTTCAATTTTTATTTTAGAATATTTTTTTATCAATTGTCACGATCCGTCTTCAAGACCAATGTCATGACTACCCCAAGCCCACCTTTTATAGGCCATGGGCTAGTGACTAGCACCAAAGGCGTAAATCCCAAAGCTGGGAAGGAATTGACTTTATAAAAAGTAGACATACCCAATCAGAGTACACAACTGGAAGAAAAACAATAATCAATACTGTATATAGAAAAAGTGCTGGAAAGTAAAAGGGGCAAAAAATACAATCCCAACAGTAAAGTAAAGCTACAACTGAAAGCAATTACAACTGAAAAAGGGACAAAAAGCTGATCGGTAAAGAGAAGCTCCTGGATCATCCTCTGGGGTTCCTACCTGAAGTGTATAAATAGATGACCACCTCAGCACTCCACGTCGGTCAGACTCCTCTGTGTACCGACTCATCTTACTGTCCACCTCTAGGTATCGTCCAATCCTGGCACTCTCGGCCTCCGTCAACGCTATCCGTCGTCTACATCAGACAGAACGAGGTGCGATCATAGCCTGTGCAGAGTGAGTATAACAATACTCAATAGGTACCCCGTGACCCTCATTGTCTAAAAAAATACAACAAGGATAAACCAAAAAGAAAGATACTATAATGAAGTATCAACCATCCATACTTAGGTATATGCCCATACATATACCTAAGTTACCAGTCACATTCCAGCTCCAACTCTCGAGCCCAAGAACAACCCAGTCCACAACGGAAGTGAAGTCAATCACCTTGATGATAATGATTGAAAGTCAAGACTCAACTCACACATATATACAAAAAATGAAAAGGGGTTGAGATGATTTGATGTAGCCTCTAAATCATCTCCTCTGTCGAACCCACGTAGGATCTTGGAACAATATCAGTGTTGTCGAACCCACATAGGATCCTAGTACATAAGTCATCTCTACAGAACCCATGGAGGATCCCAGTACAGAATTCACCGCTATCGAACCCACAGAGGATCCTGGTACAGAAGTCATCGCCATCGAACCCACAGGGGATCCTAGTACAGTATTGTCAATGTCAAACCCATGGAGGATCCTGTCATCTCTGTCGCTGCCAGCCATAGGGTTATCGCACACAGTACGCTCGATTCCGGGAGGGTCCGCTCCTCGAGCCAAGTGTCGATTGATCAACTATCATGAAGTCTTGAGTTGATGTATCCTTTAGTTTCGTATCATCATAAAGAACTCAACACGAAAAATGGCGCGTCAATTAGACGCCCAGTCTGTGAGTTATTGGCATTTCCGTTTCAGGAGCCCGGTTGGTTTTCAGGCTCAAACCAACCAGACCATACCCCAACTGCATCCGAATTTCAAGTGGTGTATGCCAAAAGAATCGTCTCGCTCCATGAATTCAATCTCCATAGACGGTTCATCTATCTATCTCCCGTAGTCTAAAATACGGATGGAAAAGTTGAAATGGGTCAACTAGGTCTGGGTCCCGTCTGGCCCAGCAGGACCGACCCAACCAGACCTAGTCATTACCGGGATCCGACCCATTCTGAGGGTCCACCCCGATTCGAGTGAACATCCAGATCTGAGGGGGTGGCCCAGCCTAAAGGGACAGCCTGACCGGAGGGCGGCCTGGCTGAAAACAGCCCAGCCAATGGACAACCCGACCAAGGTTGGCCCGGCCCTGGGTGGCCCGACCGATGGTGGCCTGACCGAGGGAGGCCCGATCGAGGGTGGCCTGGCCATGGGTTTCCTAGCCGAGGGTGGCTCGATGACCTACCCTAGTCATGCCCAGGGGGTAGCGCATTCCATCCAAGGACCCGAACGGTATAAACATTCAGGTGGACCGAACCAGTGCCAGGTGGAGCCAATCCCAAACACGCGGGACCCGACGAGGTACCACTCCTCCTATCTACCCAATTGGCTAGCCACTCCGGCTCCACGGCGGCTGGCCCGGACGTCCGCCACCGCATCTCCACCATGGCACGACAGCGCTGTGGTCTGGCTTCCCTTCATACGGCGCACCGGCACTGCGCCATCACCACCGTGGACTTGCCTGGCCAAGGCCCCAAGGTCCTTCGCACGACACGATGGCACCGAGCCTCCTCCTCCATGGATTGGTTTGGCCACAGCCCTCAGCTCCTCTGTGTGGCAGGACAGTGCCAATCCTTTTTCCGACGGCCTTGCGCCATCAGTTTCCTTCGCGGCCGGCCCAACACTGACCACAGTCGCTCCGTATCCATCCTCATAAACAAGGGTAATGAATGGGGGGAGGGTTGGGACTTGTTCATGTGGTCCGAACCATCCTCGTTATGGTGTTATGATTCGGTTCTCATCCATAAATTTGAACGACAAATTTCAGAAAATTTAAACAACTCAAAAACCCCCTACCATTCTTGACAGTGTCGTTTGACGGAGTCGCAGGAAGGCGACGTCGTTCCATCAACGTCAGAAGAGGAAGAGAGGTACTTAGTTTTGCTGAATGGTGTTCAAAGGTGACATCATCGTTTGGGATTATCTTCACGGGAGAAGTCTTCTCCTTTTTTGCGGATGAAGGTCGTTGGAGATAGTGCATTCTTCATTAGAGATGGTGCGTTCTTTATTAGAAGGATGAATCTCTTCCAAGAGTTATCCAAGGATCCACCAAAAAGAATCGCCAACCAAAATTAAATAAAATATAACAACTTATAATTAGGATGGAATAATGAATTAAAAAGATTCAAATTCATTTAGTTACATCCCTTAATTAAAATGTGGGGTTGGCTCATTAATTTGGAGGGAGAAGGTCAAGAGGCTCTAAATTTTTTTGGGGAAGTGGAGAGTTTCATCCTCCTTAATTGGGGGTTCAAGGGGTTAAAGGGGAGTTAAGGAAGTTTAGGTGCCCTGGTGTACCACACCAATTAATCATAATTTTTTTTATGTTTTTCTCAAAAATCAATATATCATGGGTTTAACTAACCTTAAAACAGAGATTATCCATGAAATGTGGTATTAATAAATAACCTATATGTTCATTTCATATTTATTTATATACACATATTATTAATATAATTATAGTAATCAATCATAAAATGATAACATTAGTATTATTAGTATCATTTTTATATTATTTTTATGATGGTATAATCAATAAGTCCCCTCAACATTTTCATTATGAAAAAGGGGAATGTAGATCGTTTATTGTTAGTTGTGTGGACTACCACCTCCATGACACACTATATTTCATTTTAATTAAGAATAATGAACGTATTGTATTAATAGAGAATTTAATATATATTTTTTACATTTATGATATATTTTGTATTCATAACTTGTAATCCAAATTAAATAATTTCCACTTCCTAAGTAAAATAAAATATCTTACCATACATATATATATACACTACATCCCCTATTGAATGATTAATTTCTGTGTTTCTCTTCATCACTACCTCTTATTTAAGCGCAATAAAACATCATTAAATTAATTATATTAAGGTTCTAATATCATTAGGGTTTATATATGTAAACCTTTTAATTTTATCCATGATAAAATCATTATTATCATTAATGTAGTCATTTAAAATGAGTGAGCTAAGAGGAAAATGATATCTTTTTTTACAAATAATGACATTATCAAATTTGTTTGAAATTTATAATTATTAAAAATAGTAATTTACCATACTAATAATAACTAAATATTATCGTTACTCTTATTATATAATTATATTACAGATAATCAACCACATAATCATCCATTAATAATTGAATATTCATGTTTGGGATAGTTTAAACACCAACGTGAATAAGATATATAATTATATCATGTATGAATATAGGAACCTAATAATAAAAATAATATGATATAAATATGTAAATATTGATATTTTTATGGAAATTTTATTTCAACATTAATGTTGTCATTTTATAAACCACCCATTATTCATTATAAATCATCGAAACATGACCGAAACCAATTTTTTCCTCAGTGATCATAACCAAAACTATAAATAAAAAAAAGTAATTCAATATTATATATCTTGTAAGATATATTTTAATAACTCTATATATCTTCAAATTATGATATTTTCAAAATTGTTGAATATCGAAATGGTGTTTATGAAACATGTTTAAGGAAATTAAGATTACAGGCACCTTGTGGTAAAAATAGTGAATTCATAACTAATATGTATATATATACAATTATTATAAATAAGTTTTATAATAAAGTTTTATTTAGAAATTTGGTTCTTGAGTATGTATTTAAAAACCATAATTTATTTATTTTTGATAGTTTGTGCATGTTAATAATGAATATTGATTATTGTAAGGGTTTTTATTCTCAAATCCGTCTCTCCGGGGAATATTTGCTACTAGAAACCTATTTTTTTATGTATATATTATTTATTTTAGATATCATTTCATTATAATATTTCAATAATGGTATTTAATGTTAACTTATAATCACACACATTCATGGGGTTTTTATTAAATTGATATACAATCCGTATGAGTTTTCATAGTCTCAATTCAGCTTCATTGAGGAATGTTAAATTTTATAATACTTATTTACTTTGTATATTGTTTTATTGATTTATTACCCCATTAATTTCATATTTTTATTACATAGTAATTCATGGTAAAAACTAATAAATAATATTGTTATTTTTTCAAATGGTTTTAACTAAGTGTTACCCAATTCTTTTGGGTTTTTGGAATAATAATTCTCATTTATTGAGTTATGATGATTCAATTGAACTTATTTCATATAATATGGATACATTATACCATTAGAATAAATTATTTTGTATTATATAACTATTTATAATTTTCCACCAAACCCCTCTTCAAATGTTTTAATTCACATTGGTATATTTTTCTCATAAGAGATTTTGATTACTCAAGTTTCCATTACACGTATTATATTTTTTCATCATGAACATCATTCATCCATTCCTAGGAACTCATTCCTTTATTTTATTAATATATATTATTAAAACTACCACAACATGGAATTTTTTTAATTTTTTTAATCTTCATACAATGTGAATTTTTAATTAATTCATTTTGAAAATAATAAAAATGTGTTTTACCTTCAATTTAAAATTGGTTTTCTTCCACTACAGAATTACATTATATATTATTATAAAGATTCAAAGATTAATTTATAGATATATATTCAAAAAAATTATTTAAAAAATATTTCATTCCACCAATTAAAAAGATTCCTTTAAATAAAACACAAGAAATTTGTAGTTTCAGTTTATTTCAAAAAAACGTCTAAAATAAAATTAAATTTTCACATAGAATATTCATTAAATGGTCAATATTTATTTTCCATAATTGGTAATAATTTTCATTAATTATAAATTAAAATATATTTTTTGGAGGAATGAATTGACGATACCAAAAAATACAATTCATTATCCCTTCTTGGGTGGCATTGTTTAAATATAATTTGGTAATGATGATTTTTACCTCTGTAAATATACTTCTTGTATTATATTTCTTCAATGGGGATATGTTTTTTAAACTATATATTTTATTTTTCTTTCAATGGGTTTTCAATATTCTATCAAATTAATTGAATTCATTAAAAGTATAAACATGTAATATAATATTATTTTAATTGGAACAATTATTGGAATATTTAATTTGTTTTATTTTACCATCCATATTCACTACCAGGATGGGTTAAGATCAATTTTTCTGATTAATTACATTGAGAAACATATGGAAATTTATAATTATTATTATCTTTCTAAATTATTTGATCATATGTTAGTATTTAATAATATTCCTTATATGGACATCAATATTTCTATTAATCCAAAAGGTCTGTTATGGAATCAATTAAAGGGTCAAGTTTAATCTTCTTTTGAAATAATTGACATTATTAGGTGATATTTGGGGAATATAAATATACATCAGATTCACGAAACAATCTATTTCAGGAGATAAAAAAGTTCTGTTTTGGTGTATGACTCTTCTAATAACCAGATAGAATCTTCCACAAGTCCTTTACAGTGTGGTTTATATGATTATTATTATGAATTCCATTAGTATGTGTTCATTATTTTAAATTTTATAGGTCTTAATTTATTTTCATTGATATATAATTATCTACCATTCAGTTTATAATTTCACTGTTGATTACATTTAATCCTTCCATATCATGTGTATCATGATTGTCCTTTTGAAATATTTAGTTATATTGTTCCAATACTTATCCTTAGATATTTACATTACTATATTTATATTTCCATATTTAATCAAATAATGTCTTAAAAATGAAATTTTTAAAAAGAATAATTCGGTGTATAATGTTTTGGGATATGTTAAAGTGTTCTTATGGATTAAATAGTTTATCTTATAATGAAAAATATCAAATAGATGAGAATTAAAAAGGGTTTAATTATATTGATTTTTTCAAAATTTTAAATTTATTTAAACATAAATGGTCCAAAAAATGTATATTATTAAATATTTCCTTTAACTAATTTAATTATAGGATATTAATGTGGTAAAAACTATAGTTGGAACCAAAGTCAATATGTAAGGTTTGTGTTTATAATGTGCGATTCGGGGGAGAAATTTTGAGGTATCATAAAAATTAGTTAAAATAAAACATTTAATGACTTTAATATAAATATTTTAAAGATATAAAATATCTTAGGGTTAGTGTATACAATTCCTAAATTAAACAAGGGAAAATATGGCATATTCTTGTCAAACCCCAAGGAAGATATGAAATCCATTACATCATGTTCTACGTGTGATATGGGTTCCAAAAAACTCCAGTATAATAATTTAATATATATAATAATTTTATTGAATAGTAATATTGATATTTATAATACCATAAATTGTTTACTTATAACACAATATCAACCATTTGTTTATAATTCTTCAGTATAGTCACAATTTTTGGTGATATTTGGTTCATTTTTCACTTATGTATTGGTTCAGATTTTTTTTAGAATTTATTCATTATTTATGTTCCCCTAATATATATAATTATAGAAATTTAATATTAATATTACAATAACATAAAATATTATATATTTAAAATTTTTGTAATTCATTTCATAAATATTATAGCATCACACATATAGGTCGAAAATTTGATATAAAGAAGAGCTTCTTATAAAGGATGGGTAATTATGAAAATCCAATGATATAATAATGAAATTTAATTTAAAAAATCCTATAATTATAATAATTATAATATATATATATATATTATGAATAATTTTAGGGATTATATAAATTATGGATATTGATAATGAAATATATCATCCATAGAGATGGTAGTCATTAAATTTACATGATTGATATTAACATATTCAGATTTGTAAAGGGTACAAAAATTAAATAATATTTTATCATTAAAATATATGAATTTAATATTAAAACTTATATATATTTATTATATCACAAACTATAACCTTCAATGAGTTTTTGTGATGAAAAATGACTCTCATCACTATGTGGAGTTGGTAGTCCACACGTTCGCATGATTCATACATTCATTAACCATTTCATTGAAAGGACATAAAATTTTTATTAACATAATCCAAATAAAATATTAGTATAATTATGATGTTGGATTCATGATTGAAGTATTTATGCACTAGAGTAAGGGGATGTAGTCAAATAAATTAACATTCAACGAGTATGTAAATTTGATTTCCTCTTCTTTAGGAGAACTTTGTCTTATTACACATTAATCATTCATACAATGATATTCAGATAAGTACATAATATCAGATTTTTAGGTATTGGATGTAAAAGGGTATTTAGTAGGTATTTCTAAATCTAAATAGCTTATGGGTATGATGAAGGGGGATAGGGTGATTTGTTTTATAAGTATGGGAAATGACATAGTTGGAAGTACATTAAAAATATCAATATAATATAAATGAAAACCACGTATAGTGTCACCAAAGAAAAAATTAATAGATAAAATGTGATAGGGTCTAAATACCCTTTAAATAACATGTAGACTTGTTTTCAATTCATTGTATATCTTACATCCTTGTTAAATGTTCATTAAACTAAATTTTACCTTAACATCAATAACATAACATGATAATTTTAATATATGATCAAAAAAATTTGTAATAAAAAAATTATAAAACTATGATTTAAAAATTTTCATTACATTTTATTATATCATATATCATTAATTATTATAAAATAATATTAATATATGTTCACAGAATGCATACACACGTTTATTTAAATGGCCTGGTTTATGTGTAAAAAAAAATTCACAATTAAATAATGTGAACTGTTTTTTCAAAAAAAATTATCTATTAAATAATAATAAATTTAATGAATTAAGAAATTTGGATTAGTTTAAATAAATTAACTTTCCAAGTATATAATTTAATTATAATCCCCTAAAATATATTAAATTTTATAAAATATAATTATGATAATAATAGTCAATCATGAGTTCCAAAATTCAATGTAGCTATAAAAAATAAATTATCTTGCTCGTATATAATATGATGGCCATGTAAAAAACATATAATAGGGTGAAGTTATGTGTTATACATATTTTAAAACCTAACCCCATAGATTTAACCATGTTATACATATTTTAACATAAGAGAGGTGAAAAATATTTACAACAATTAATATTAATATTGTCCAAAAATAAAATGGGCCAATATAGACAAATTAAATTACATGACTAAAATTTGGTATCAAATTTAAAATTATTTATTTCATCAGGTGTAAGAAATAAATTCTCAAATAAATGCGGGATATGAAATGAAAATTTGTTTTTGAAAAAATGTGTTTTACAATAAAAAATGATTTATGATAAAATATATTATATTTTAGAATACCATATAATTAATTCTTTTATAATTAGATGATACAAATGTTACGTTTTGATAAAAATAAACACATAGTTTTAAATTAATTTTATATAATTTGGAAAAATTATATGAAAAGTTTACAAAAAAAACTTCATTTTAACCTAAAAAGAAATCATTGTAGAGAAATCCAAAGATTTAAGCCTTTGAAAATTATGAAATGATGTCATAAAATTTATAATCATAAATTATATAATAATTAAAAAAATGGTATAAATTATTCATATTTTTCCAATATATAAGAATTTTATTTTCAAAACTTGTTTTTAATTTATAAAAAGAATTTATTGAAAATTGAGTATATATTAATTATGGTTTTATCTATAAAATTTTATTTCATAAAACCTATATAAATAATTTCTATAATTTGGATATTTATATTCATAATTTAAATTTAATAGTTTGTTTATAATAATCATATTTAAATAAATTTTTTTTATAGTCCATTGCCTTTTATTTACCTCTCAACGTATCAAGATAAAAACGATATCAATACTATAATTATTTTAAATTAAACATTCAAGGTGTTTTATTCTCTCCCATTAAATAAATTTCTTCTATAAAATATTATTTTAATATTTATTATTAATGGTTCAATATTTGAAGATAGAAATTCTAAAAACTTATATCATACCAAAGGGTAATTGAAATTCAATTGAAAATGGAAGCGAGAAACATAAAATTTAACTAAAATGATTTATAATAGTTTTTTCAAATAAGGATATCAATAGTGGGATGTAAAACTATTTACATGGAAGATACAAATAACATTTTAGTAATAATATAGATTTATATAAAACAAGATCATGGTAATATGAATTCCAATAAAACCATAACAAAGTTGTGTTGGTACCTGGGTGGTAAACCAAATAGTCCTAAATCCAAATGATCATGGATCGAGTCCTACGATGCCCTTTACAGGATTTATGACATTGGTGGTAAAACATGTATGATAGAATCATGCAATGTTGTAGGTAGAAGATATATACATGACACTGCACTAGGTATTCTTGATATGTTCATGGGCACTTATCATTGGGCCTGTGGTCTATGTACTGTGTGTCCCTCAATCAATATAAAAACTAGTCTTTTATTTCATTATAAAAATAGGCATCAACCAATTTTTTTGAAACAAGTACACCTAAACTATAAGAAATGTAAGGGATTAAAGAATACCATTTTATAATCCTAAAATAAGGTTATATGAAATCATTTTCAATTCAATTTACTTTTATTACTTTTTTGGTATTGATTAACTATCAAGATCCTGAACATGATAAGATATATATTCTTGATTTCATATGATTTCCAAACAACAATTTGATTATTTTCCTATGAATTGATCAATTTTCACACCTATCACATCACTTACACTTTGAAAATTTTATTCATAGTTAATTTTTCAGTCATTAATCAAAAAAATAAACATTAACTGATGTATAATATCCAATAATGTTAACAAATTTATTCATCCAATATCGTGATTTTTTTTTCAAAATTTTAGATAATATCTAATACGAATAAACATTCATGTGAATAATTACGACATTAATATCTAATGGATCAAGAAAAACACACAATATTTAATGACAATCATTATGAAAATAAGTATCCTCAAAACACTTCAAAATATTCAAGAATTAAATGGAAATTAATGTTATAAATTATTTTAACAAATATAAATTTAATATAAAAATATCAACTATTTCAAAAAAACAATAGTCTCTATAAAATTCCAAACATTTATATGCCTCAAACATAAAACTTCTAAATTAAAAATAAAACCTTCATTTGAAATCCATAATAAATACATTATTCCAAGAGGAGTGTTGTTATATTTTATTTTTTTTATAATGATCAATATATATTTCATCCATCTTGATATTAAATCACAAAAATTAACATTTAAAAATTAAAATTCACAAATAGAGGAACATATTGG
The DNA here is from genome assembly GCA_963277665.1 of Viscum album. Taxonomy (NCBI): domain Eukaryota; kingdom Viridiplantae; phylum Streptophyta; class Magnoliopsida; order Santalales; family Viscaceae; genus Viscum; species Viscum album. The sequence goes on from OY728130.1 coordinate 2,030,157,576, forward strand.
AATGAAATTTAATGTATTTGAATCTATAGGTTTCAAGGAACCTTCAAGTATATTCAGACTTCATTTCGGTAGAGCTGATCCAATTGGAGGTGGGAACGAGGGTATTCATGCTAATAACAATCCTAATAAGGACAGTCTAACATATATGGGAAAAATGGAACTGAATTAAAAACCACACGTTGTGATGAACAACATAGTTTATGTCTCTGATCTACTAGAAGGCTCTACAGAGCACAAAAATAAGGCTGACCGACCACCAAATAAACTGAGTGTTAAAAATGTGAGTGGTTCTAGCATTGTAGTTCATTTCAAATAAAGATTTTATTTTGGAATTTTAATTGTCTTGCTAATCTGGAGACCACTATATCCATTCAGATGTTTATCCATTAGTACATATATATTCTCATAGGCATGTCATATCATAAAAATATCTTCCACCCTAGTGTTTCTAACTTACCGAATTTGGGTTTCTCTTTAATTGTCACCAATAGTTGTTCCAGTAATGTCAAAAGGCTCTAGGTTTTGGCTCATTCTTCTCTGACCAGTACATCCCTGGTTGTTTCAAGTGATCATCGTGTCACCTGATCAATTAATTAACTTTTATCTAATTTTGTTTGTACACTTATATATTCCAATAATAGTTATGAGTATCCTAAGAAACTATGAGAGGAAATGGGGTCCTTGAAATATGTTATCACTAGCCCCTGGATCATATTATGGGATTGTGATTCCATTCTTAACCTAGATGAAAAAATGGTAGATGTCAGCAATTCTATTTCTTCATGAAAATTCAGAGCATGAATTGACCAAAATGACTTGTTTGTGGTCGACTTGGTTGGTTCTAAATATACTTGGCATATGAGTCACATTAATAGTTATGTTTCCTGCAAAATTGATAGGTCTTTCATCATTGGTGATTTTCTGTATACATGGGGATTTATATCATGTTCAACCCTTGTTATATTTAATTCTGATCATCATCCAATTCAATTGATCCTTGCTGATAAAGAACCCAAGAACCCTCTCCCATTTAGGTTCAATAAGGACCTGGTCACTAAACCGGACTGTAGGGTAATTTTACAAAACACTCAAGACTCTGTGAATTGCAGGAATGTTTCTTTTTCTTATATCACTATACTAAAAATTCACTATAAGAATCATAAATTCTAGAGAAAGGATAGATTTAGCTCCCTTGATTCAGACATTTCATCCCTTGAGGAATCTCATCAAAATACTCAAGATATCTATTTAGATAGTGATTTATCTAATGGGTTCTTGGATGAAAATGAGTTAATCATCAAGCACAACAATCTTCTCAATCATAAAAATTCCTTGAAATGAGATTTCTTGAAGGCCAAATGGTTATTGGATGGTGATAGGAACTCAAAATTTTTTAATTCTCTTTAGAAAATCTAAAAGATTATTAAGCCCCTTTTCATGAACAAAAATGGGGATAACCTAATTGATAATAGGAAGGATCTTGTGGATCACACCATCCATTGATTCATGGAGCTCTTAAATGGAACACATTACAATATTAATCCTTTTGATGGCATGATTCCAAATCTTATGAATCAGGAGGATAAATGCAATATTATTTCTATTCTTCTTTAGAAGGAAATCAATGCTACTATTTTGATACTCAATTATGAGTGTTCTCCTAGTCCAGATGGCATTGGTAATTTCTTATTTCAATCATTTTGGGATATAATTCATAATGATGTATGTAGGTTGGTTATTCATTTTTTATATATGGGATCCTTCCCAGTGGATTTAATTCTTGGTTCCATTCCATTATTCCAATAATGGAGAATGAAAATGAAATAAGTTTATTCAGGCTAGTTTCCTTTCTCAGCACTGCTTACAAAATTATTTGCAAAATTCATGCTTGCAGGTTATCACAAATTTATTGAATGATTGTCTCTACCAATCAGTTTGGCTTCATCTAAAGGATTTTGATCTAGGATAGTGTTATAACTGCCTCAGAATGTGTGAATCTTCTCCAAAGTCCCCTCATATGTGGTAACATTTACCTCAAGCTAGACATCAGAAAGGATTTTTACACAATGTATTGGGGTTTCATATGCAAGATACTTACAATGTATGGATTTAATGATTATTCCATTAATTGGATCAAGTCTATTTTGTACTTGGCTCGCATTTCATTTCTTATCAATGGATCTCATGAAGTTTACATTGAATGATCACATGGTGTTAGACAGGGGGATCCTTTATCATTAATAATTTACTATATTGTCGAGGATTACCTCATTAGGTTCTTATCTATCATGTATAACAATAGAATGTTGAAACCCATTCATGTAGAAAGATGGATGGTTCCTCCATCGCATCTTCAATAAGCTAGCGACATTATCCTCATCACTCAAGGGGTTAAAAGAAATATCAAGAGCATAAAAAAATATCTTTTGCACAATGAGATGGTCTCGAGACATGAGGTTAGTTAGAGAAATTCCTTTTTGTACTTTGGAAGGAATTTACCTTCAACCAAGAAGAACGAAATCATAAGAGAGTTCATTATTCATGAAGGATCTTTTCCGTTCAAATACTTGGGGGTACCTTTGTTTTGGGGGAGACTTAATGATTGCTATTTTTCAATAATTTTTGGTTTTATTCGAAGATAACATTCCTCCTACAAGGGTAACTCTTTATCCATGGTTTATAATGTTTGTATTGTGAAGTCCATCATTATCTCTAAAATTTTCTAGTTGTTCATGGTTTGCAAGTGGCTGATTTCTTTAATCATGAAAATCTATGAGTCTATCTGGAACATGATTTTGAGTGGTAGTATCACTAAAAATAGGCCTGCAATGATCCCCTAGAATTCAGTGTGCAATTACTATGATTATGGGGGCTTGGGTATCAAGAATATGGGTTGTTTTGATGATTAATTGCAGATAGGAATTATATAGATACTTGTCAACATAAAATACGAAGATCTATCTTTTCTTAGAAGAATATTTATTCATAGACTCATATTAGGCAATATAAAGTAATTTAATTCTTCAGTTCAGCCTTCTTTCATAAATATCTTTTCTAGAATTGATGTTGATTCTCGTTGGCTGGTTTCAAAGGAGTCATCTCTTCTTTTTTGGAAATGTAATTGGACTGGAATTTACTTGTAAGACTTGGCTCTTAGTGATAATTCTAATCTTGAAATCGATCTATCAATTAAGGATCGACTTGGCTATGTGGATGGTCTTCCGAATCATGTTATGTTTATTGTAAGGAAGTACTTCTTATCTTCTAGGGGGTTTATGGGCATGGGAGCTAGCCTCTAATTGGATCATCTCGTCCAAAAGATTTTATATTCACATTTTTGGAAATGTCTCTAGTTTCCAATGGATGGGAAATTTGAATAAGGTATTACTAAAACCTTCTCTTGGATATTAGAAAACATGAGGCTTCCCACAGATGGTCATCTTCAAAATTGCGGGATATCCTTCTGTTCAAGGTGTGTCATGTGTCATCAATATAGGGAATACATAGAGAATATTTTTCTCAGTTTTTCAACAAATTCAGCAATGCGGGCGGTGGTCACTTGTATTATTGATGTGCACCCGCCACTAATGAATTTTATGGATGAATTTATGATGAGTTGGCCTGATTTTAATCTCTCAGTGCAGCCCGTATCTCAATTTCTCACTAATGTAGTAGAGTTGAATTCAACTATTGGGTACTCCAGGAATAAAATCATTCATGGGTAGCATGATTTTTCTATAAGTTCGGTTATTTATGGAATCCTTAATGAATTCTGTGAGTCTATTATCCTGAAAGGAATAAATTGTAGGAACTCTATACATGATCTATCCGTACTAACTAGGGTGGGTGTCAAGGGAAATTTTCCTCCACATCTAGTCCCAATTAAAGGGATATGGCATCCACCCCTTAATGACTGGATCCAAGTGAATTCATATGGTGCTTCTCATGGTTATTCAGGAGACTCAAAATTTAGAACGATTATTAGGGATCACAAAGGGTGTGTTATTGGTTTCCTTAATGGTTCGTGTGGATATCATCTTCTCTTGAAATAGAGATGTGTGGAGTATTGAGGTGGTTGAAGTGGCTGATAGAAGAGTCTAGAATAAGCTATGTTTTGAATGTGATTCTATGCACTCGGTATTAGCTATCAGGATAGGTTATCTTACTCTCTCTTGGAATCTGACTAATCATTAGGCAAAATGTTTGGATCTACTTTATTCAAAGGAACATAATAATATTTATGGCTATAGAGAAGAAAATGCACGGGCAGGTGGTCCTGAGAACAAAGGTGTTAGTGGATCAGATCTTTAATAGGGAGATCAAATGACAAGTGATCTTCATCCCATCAAGAGGAGAGATTAATGAAAATCATTTATTTTTAGATTGGTGTATGATTTTATTTTTTCTAATAAAGGCATCTTTCTTTTCGAGGAAAGGACTGAGTCTATCATTAAAACCAAAATACCAATGACATTATTCAATTTTCCAATTTTTTATTCACATATTCATTACCCATGAAATAAGGAATCATTTTCCTTTAATTTTCTTTATCACATGAACAACTATGATTTTACAATTTTTTATTATTTTATGTATTAGGTAGTTTAGGTTGTTTAATCCTATTATTCATAACTAGTGATACTTGGTTTTGAATATTCATCATATCACCGACTACATCGTATATCAAATTTTCTTTCCCTATATGGGAATGGATATTAATCATAACTTGTTTATATTTATCTAATATTTTCATGATCATTATAGTTACAACACCCATTGTATTGAAATGCACATGTGGGTAAAACATAAATTACAAATCATTTTAGATAATTTTTTCATTCATTTCAATAGATGAAATCACTAAAGAATATAATATTCCATATTAGAACATAAAATTATATATTTTAAATCATATTGTATATGTATATATCTTGTGAACTACTAAATATAAATCCTAAACTTATGAATATGAGAATAATAAACACAATGTCTCTATGAATATTTCCAAATCATTAAAATATTATAAAATCCATCATAATTCTATATAAAGATTTAGAAAATACACCAAATGTAATCCCTAGATAGTGTAAAAAAATATGTGTACTTGAAACTCTTTTTTGTGGAACTCTTGAAGATCATGTTAAAACCCATCTGTCTATTCCTGTGGTATGAATCCTAGAAGTATTAATGATAGAGGATTCCATAACATGTTTATATCCAGGAAGGTATTTCATCATCAGGAGGACCCAAAATCTATTATTAAACAAAATTTTAGAATTTGTTTCCATTAAGTATAATTATAATAGGACTTTCATAGTGTTATTTTCGCTAATTGATATCCTAAATATAGTTACCATGGGTGCTACTAATATTTTCATATTAAAAACTATATATCCCACACTCTAGTTACATAGGAAAGTTTCTTATCTTAATATATTAGATTAAGGTAAAATGTTTTTTATCTGATAAGATATAATTGTTTATTAGTATTGAGAGACAATAAATCAATATAATTGTTATGATATAGACTAAAAAATTGAATTATACCAAATATTATATCGATAACAATATCATTTATTTTAAAATATATTGAAAATAATTCATTAATACATTTAAGGTATTCAATGGTAATTTTATCAGAGTAAATTGTGATATTTGAGGGTTAGCAAGGGAATCATACAATAACAACCATTATATGATAAAAAACATGAATAATATATAAGATAAAAATAATAATCCAATAATCTATTTTTAATATACCATAAAAGTTGAATATTTATATTTATGGAAAAACATAAATAATAATCACATTGATACCAATAACTTGTTTTAAAATGATAGATGTAATATACGGGCTATCATAATCAAATCATTATGTCTTCCAGCTAACACACCATATGAAAATAGGCCTTGAGATTTCCAAATACCTATGAATGATTGTCTCATTAGACCTACTGATGAATTAATTTTCTATAACCTGACCTTTATAAGAATTACTATGTCTAATGAATTTATGATACACAAAAAATGATAAAGAAATCAACCGATAAACAACATGAAACATTTAATTGAAAACCCACTACAAATAATGTTATTTTTTCTCTATATAATAAATTTTACAATATGATCACAATCCATCCGTAAATATAATTTGGGGGTATAATTAAAGTTTATCCCCACTATGTCATAAAATTTAGTAATTTTTCTTGACATATAAGGATATAACATTAAAATATCCCTCAATAATTTTTTGAGAAAATTTAATTATTGATTTTGGAATTAAATACTTGATATCTAACAATTTAAATATTATTTTGAAAATATATTTAATTGAAAAAATATCATGTAATATTACTAAGGAAAATTCTATTCATAGAATTTTTTTGATTGTTGTAATAAATGACCAGACATTAAATGAATAAACAACGTTTTCTTTTATGCCTTATTTAAATAGTTTCCCATTAAAAAAAATCGAATGATGATTTCTTGTAAACCATTTTATAAAAATTAAAACATGGGTAAACATGAATTTAATAAATTATTTAAATAAATTTTATAAAATAATTTATATAAATATAATGAAAAAATGCACATAAAAAAATATACTGAATTAAATATAAAAACATTGGCTGATTTATATAAAAACTCTCATTTATCATTTTGAGTATATAGATAAAATATAATAAGTGGAAAACCAGTAATTTCAATAAAAACTAGAGGATAAAAAATTATATGAGTTTTGTGATAAAATGATCCAATAATTATTATAATGAACATCCAATCATATGCACTCCCTAATGAGAAGGAAATTGTAAAATAAACCATTTATACTTTGGAAGGATTTGAATATCAATCCCCAATAAAAGAATAACGTAAAATGAAACTATAAATACCATTAATATATATATATATATAATTTTTTTAATGTTTAAGTATAAAATTATCATGAAGGAAACAAGTACTTAATATGGAATATGTGTCCCAAAAACCAATGTGGGATGATAAACACATTCTATTTTGGAAAAAGTAAAATCATAACCCACATAAAAGTCAAAATTTAAATTAGACATTATATAAAGTGAATAAAAATATATTTATTATCTTAAATTTTTTATGGGTATTAAATACACCAAATTAATTAATTATGTGGGGAATAATATATATGTCACACACAAAAAATTGAAATGATCAACTTACAACCTTAGGTTTCACTTTCATCATAATATCTTTTATAATTATATATAATAATTTTAAATATATTAAAAAAAATACCAAAACCATATTTAAAATTATAATACAATTTTTGGTTTAGTTTTTAGATCTTATAAACCATTGATTAAAAATTATTTTTTAGAATTGTTGTTCAATGTGTTAACTATTTAATTTATCTTGCATGATTACATTAAGAAGTTATAGTTTGATGAAATTAATGACTCTTAAATAATCATAATATTTTTAATAATTTATTTTCTATCATATTATTACATTATATAATTCTTATTCAAAATTCCATAATCATTTTTAACATAAATATTATTAAACAACTCATGTGGGTGGTAAAACTAACAGAAACAAGATTGTGTTACAAAGACTGAATGAGTAAGAACATGTCAATGTATAATCGTAAAAAAAAATTAATATATATTATTCATGTTATAAGTATCACATATATTCATTATTTAAATATTATAACCATCCATAAAAATATTTTATTAAAAATAATATTTTTTTTATAGTTATAGAAGACTATAATTATCTGTGTATAATACATCGATTTTATAATGTGAGAAAGGAAAATAAATTAGGTAATATTTTATAGTTAAAAATTAATTATTTACCGATTAATATAATATTTTATAGTAAATATGTCATTATAATTATATATGAGAGGTGGTGATGTATGATGAATCACATCACTACATGGAGGTGGTAGTCCAGACATATAGATGTGTAATACATTTATTTCTAATTTGATGAAAATGATATAGAAATAGGAATTCCAATTATCAAATTTTTAAATAATTATATTTTAATTACTGTAATTATGTTATGATTAATATTAGATAACTGTAGATTGTATAAGATGAAAAAACAACCAATGTGTGGGTAAAAATGATTTCTTCTTTTTTAAGTGTCATTATATATCCAACAAGAAATTCTTTATTTTATGTCCTTATTAGAATAAAAGAATCTAGAAGATAATGTTGTATTTTTGTAGGGAATTCATCGAAGATTTGTATAGGTAAATTTCAAATTTTTTGTCAATAATATTCAATATGGTGTTCCCTTTTATAAATATGGAAAATAACAAAGTTAGAATTATGAAATAATTATTAAGTATAACATATAACATAATAAGTTCATGTGTAACCAAATCATACCAAATTAATGTATATAGTTCTATAGCCTCAAAAAAATCATCTAGTGACAATTTGAAAAATTTTGGACACTTTTTAAGCCTTATATCTTAGTTAAACTCTCTTTAAACAGAATTTATCCCTAACCACAATAATTTAATTTCATATCATGATAAAATTATTATATTATAAATTATAAATTCGAAATTTTATTTATTAATATTATCATTCATTATTGAGAATCAATTTAGTTAGATAAAAAGCATATTTGTGGAAAAAATTAATTTTAATATATATGATAAAAATGATGAAAACAAATTTTATAAGAATTTCATATTTTTCCAAAAAAATCATTTCAAAGTGAAAAAATATTAATTTTTTATAATCATTTTATTACAAAAAAATAAAAATATTGTTTAAATATATTGGATCAATAAAAAACTATATAATTTTAACAATACCCCTATTGAAACGACCAGATATTATTTCTCATTTTTGGAAAGATATAATTTATGTTCATAACTGAATGATATGGGTTATAGAATATAGATAAAGGATTCCAAATTCATTATTTAACTCTTATAAAATATATTTTTTCCAAAAAACATCAAATACCATAAATTCATTGTTTAGAGAGATTTTAAATAATTACCTCATAGTTTTAATTGGGTGTTACCTATTTAACCTTTATAGAGATGGAAAATATTTATCACTGAGGATATTTATAAAAAAATAATGATATCTATACATCAAATATGAACATACTAATTCAAAATATGGAATATATTTTTAATTTTAATTTTTTCATAAGTGGTGGAAGACAAAGATAATATAAATTAGTATATTGTAATAAATGAACTTTTTTAGAAAAATGTGTTTTTCAACCAAACAAAAGGATTCTACCAAAATTAAAAATAGAATTGATTTATATATAATTTATCATGTTATTTGAAATTAGATTTATCTTATTTAAATTATATATAAAATTAAAGTTTTAATTCAAATTTAAAATTAGTTAATGTATTTAAATTAAATGATTTTTTTATTGACATGTGTACATTTACCTATTCAAATAAAGATTAATATTTTCAGAAAAATAAAAAAAATTTACCCTATGATCTTATCAAAATTACCATTTTATATTATATACATTTAAGGGAATTAACTTTCAAAAAAATTGATGATGTTAATTAAACTTTTTGCAAAAAATGGGAAATCAAAATCATTTTTTGAAGAAGGCATAGTTGAGAATCATCAAATTAATTTACTAAAAATCCAACTCTTATAAGTTATTAATTAATAAAAACAATGGAATTATATATATACTTTATACATATATTTTTTAATTTGTTTATTCTGATTCATATAAGTAATTTAATGGCTTTGTAAAAATGTTTAAATTTAAATATCATTATTTTTATTGTATATCTTTGATTTTTTAATGATCAATGATGTTTTTTATCATATTATATAGAATATTATTCATTTTACATAATTATTTTGGGTATTAATTATCCGAAATAAACAAATCGTGTCCTTGAAATATATTTTATATATCCTAGTTATCAATGGATTAATATTTTACAGTAAAATTTATGAAAACCCACATCATATAAAGGAGTAATAATATTTCCCATGAGAATTAGAAGTGGGAAAAATAATTGTTAGCTGAAATAACTCATTATGAGGTTCTTATATAAGGATGAAATTAGTAGGAAATGAAAATACGTATATAGATGTGACATTCATAGAATAATTGAAAGTGAAAGAGAATGTGGTTGTAAAAATTTAAATAAACTCTAAACCTTAAATCAAATATAGATTAATAGAGACCATAACAACATTAAAAATTAATGTAACATGACAAAAAACTATTCAATGGTCATTTTTAATGAATTGGAGGGTTGATTTAAAATAAACATAGAGAACTTGAGAAAATATTCTTATATTAATTATCTTTATTTTACAAGGAGAATTTCTTTTTTTTGGGAATGCCTAAATTTCTAATTCTATATCATCTATTACTATAATAAATAATTATTTAAAAATTATATTTTTCATTCATTGTTTTCTAAAATTAATTTTTTTGAATAATAAAAGAATTTAATGTATAAAAATTTATTTATATATATCTAGGAAAAACATAAATGGATAGAACAAGTTGAGATAATATACATTATCAAAATCCATCATATTATGTAATATTAAATTAATCTCAAAATCCTAAACAATTACACCTGTATTTAATCCTATATAATTCAATAAATATCTAACACTAAAACACATAAAATTATTAATAAAAACGGATAAAAAATATTTGTTTGTTTGATCACATATTCTTCCAAGATAAACATAACATTAATCTAAAATCCACATTATTTAAGTAGACATACAAAAAAATATATCCCCACATGATAAAATTTCCACTTTAAGGATAATTACCCTAAATTGAAATTCATAACGGAAAATTCATCCCTGACGAATATTATATGAATTTATTTATTCATAAAAATACCAACAAAATAATCCATACATGGATATAATGTTTCTATGAAAAGAAACATCATCAAGTCAAAATCTAAACATTAAAAATTTCTAATATATAATTAATTCCAAAAAATTATTAAATATTTATTCCAAATTTATTATCATAATATTAATAGCACATAACATACATCAAGATATCATTATTAATTTCTAATTCCAACTTATTCGGGAAATCCTTGATATTTGGATTACTAATTTTCGTAATGAATCATCTACATAATGTAAAATAACATAGTATTAATATATTCATAATTTATTTTTAAATTATGATCAAAAATATATTCTACACTATACATGTGACAAACACTCATCCCATTTAATAAATCACGCAATTTATTATTTCAAACTTTTTTACATGATGGATGTTTAATATTTTCCGAGACATGGTTTTTATCACACAAACATATATAAAACACTATTGTTATCTTATTTGGTTGTTTTTAATTTTATTAAGGATCATATTATTTTTTCTAAGTAAATATAGTTATTAAAACACAATTAATAGACCGATTACAAGAGCTTCTCTGTAAAATCCATGATTTCCCCAAGCAATTCCATTGTGAAATCCAAGTGCTTGTGGAGCTCTTGTAAGTTGAAATGATTTTTTTCAGGAGATTTCTAAAAAGAAATCTAGTTTCACCAAAATGGTGGCACTAAAATAGTGTGACACCAAACTTTTTCTTACCTTTTTCTAAATATAATTTTCCCATGTTTTTCCAATTTCTCCACTCTTATGTATTATTTGATGTAAACTGAGTTTAAAGTAATTTTTGGGTGTTTATAAGGGAGTTTAAAATGATAATAAGTATATAATTAATTTCCTAACTACCTAGGGACATTGACATACTCAAAAAACATTATTTTGATCATGATCACCCATTTATGTCTTTTGAAACTGTTCTTCCATTAATAAAAAATTTGTCTACTCAAAGCTAGTATCTTCCCTTCCAAGTGCATTTTTTATTCTATCTAGGTGCACTTAATTCCTTCCTTTCTGGATGAGTTGTGCGCCAATTATAGAGCCTCCTCTTGCTTAGTTTTCATAGAGTTCCCTCTGACCATGAGATCCCCTATTATTGGTGAAATAGACATTTTGCTCACATGTTGTTTCAAGAAGAGATTATTCTACCTCTTTTTATTTGTGTATCATTCGAGGTGGGCGAACTAATGTTTATTTATTAAGAATAGATAAATCCTTTTTATAAACAGTGATTAATGAGGGAATGGTAATATCATCAAAATATTACAAGGGTTAATGAAATAATTAGTTTCGAGTGTTTTGATATTGATCATTTATTTTGTTTGTTGTCATTGATTATTTTAATGGTTTTTGGTGGTTGTATGCATTTTTAAATTCATGGAAATTTGTGGGGGTTTTCTTACACATTGGTTATGTTCTAATTTTTTCGTGATGCATGTGAAATATTTTTGACATGAAATCTCCTTAATCACATATACATGGTTAATTTAAATGTTATCCTCGTGATGAAACCCCTACGTGATAAACCATGTTTATCAAAATGTACATAATGAAATGTTTTTACAAAGTCTGAATACTTCATTTTTTATAGGTGTGGATGTGTGGTATGTTTTGTTGGGTTTTGTCACTATGTGTGGGTTGTGAGGTGCTGATATTGGGATCAGAAAAAATTGTTATAGGGTTAGACATAGTTGTTGGTTCTTTTAGAAGGGTGTGGTATGTGTGTGTATTGGGTATGTGGTTTAATGGAGGTGGATATTGGATTTTTGTATGGGGTGGTACAGGAGGTGTGACAGAATCTCTGTTTGATAGATTGATTGATTATTCAATGGATGGACTTATAGGCTTTGTGATTTCCTTTATTGTGTTGTGGATATTGAGCGAGGTTGAGTAGTGGGACTGTAATGTGGTTATGGTGTTGTAGGGAAGCGAGGCTATAGGGTTTGGTTACATGGGCATGATTAAGATTGATAACATTGAAGAATAACAATTGGTAGTAGTTGGACATGTGTCTTGGAAAAAGGGGGCATGTATTGGTAATCCAAGCCAGTTTTTCACTTTTGTTTTTAGTAATGGTTGATAAAATGGAAATTCATTACCTTGTTTCCTTATCCCTTGTTCAATGTTGGTAGTTCTGAATAACTAAGTGGGTTTTTGGTTGTGTGTATAGTTAATCAGGCTCTTCACCTTCTGAGAATAGTTGAAGATGTTGTGCTTGGTAGATGCCTAGCACTGAAAGAATAAATTAAATTGAACCTCTTAATTAATGAATATAATGAGGTTAAATAAAGAAGGGATTGGGATTATTCTTTGACAGTGGTTTGTTTGGTTGTCTGTATATTGGTAGTATAAAAATTATTTATGGTCGGTTGGTAGTTATTTTGGGACTCATAGGTTGGTCTGAGTGTTTGTTTTCTTATATGCATGAATTTTAGTTCCTTCTGATTTATATACTCACCCCACCATTGTTCAAGACCGTGTGTCAAACACCCCCATTTTATAGGGGAGGGTGTCTTTCATAAATTCCTAGTGGGAGGATTGATGGCTGGAAACACACATTATTCCTCGCACCCTTGTTTTCATTTTTACCACTCAATAGTATCTAGGTAGGTTGTAGTGGCATGAGGCATTAAAGTTTCCAAGATCCTTCGGGATTGTTTGTTGTAGATGTGGGGCCTAGTTTTTTGTGGGGAAACATTGTTTTTCTAAGTGTCTTCAGGATGAATCTTAGGTGTATTCGGGTGAGAGGTGTGGTTTTTGTGGCCATGTTGTCTGTGGGCAAGAAGTGTGGTGTGGTTATGACACTAGTGTTTAGAAAGGATGTGGTTGTGGTACTTTGTTTTGGAAGAATGGTAGAATCAACATGTTATCCATTAGGATTTAGTTCCTAACCAGTTGATTAGTGGTGTGGGGAACCCAAATGTTTATGTCCTTATACAACTACATTACATGAAAATCATTATTTTGTGAGTACTCCTTGGTGATGTTTGGATTGTCAGTACACCTTGATAGGGGCTTTGTGGTTCTACTATTTTCTCAGAGGGGAATTAGTATGTTTCTCCCACATGTACATGGGTTTATTTGTTTCGTACTAGGTAGACATGTATACTCACCCTACATCTGAAAAAACTATTTTCATGTTTTGAGGAGGAATTTGAGGATCAGGATGGACTTTGATAGATTTGGTGTCGAGAAAGTTGTTGTTCTACTGCTTTGCATTTTTTATTTGGTTACATTCTTTAGTACATTATTTGTAACATTATCGTAGTTTATGTCGAAATCATGTATAGTATTGGATCTTGGATTCCATTATATAAATTTATTTGTTTTATTTGTTATTTTTACATTTTATCTCTTGATCATGATTTCATTAAATATTGTAATGGCTTCATTTTCCTATGAGATTATATAACATTAGGGATAATAGGCATTCCGATGCCTATTGAAGGATGGAATCAAGGGTTATTATCTCTCCTTCATCATGGAGAAGGATGTACATGATACATTTATGTCCCTTCCCTAAATTCGAGGAAGGCGGGTAGTGATATAATTGTATCAATGGTGATGGTTGATGGATATGATGGGGTTTGATATTAGGAACAGTGAGGATCGCATTGGATTGTAGGGAAACAATATTAGGAAATATTTTTGTGTGAAATAGGCCAGAGAATAATGTCATGGACATGGGATATTAGGGACACCCATGATCCGATGCAAGGACTCTAGAAATTCTAAACAAAAATGTGATGCTATACTAATTGCAGGGTAAAACCCCAAGGAAATGTACATGCATCATAATGAAATTTTTTTCCTGTGTGTCTTGGATGTTTTGAGAATTTTATTTAAATAAAGTGTTAATGTAAATCATAAAATTTCATACTACCCGAACTTTGTATTTTCTTGTTTAACCTATTCAGATATGGCACCCAGACTTCACCCACATGTGGTATGAGCTGTTGAGGCCCAACAGGACAACTCAGTTGATCAGTGGGTGGCTAATAGAGAGGATGAAGATGACTTGTGGAAAAGGAACCTTCTGGATTTCCAGTGTCAGACCATGGGGATGCAGGAAGGCACAATTTTATATGTAGAGACAAAGAGCTATCTTTATGAGTTGACAGTCACCTTTACCATGATCTCTACTCTGAGAGAGTACTGGTTTCCTTTGGCAGTGATCCATATGTGAGGAATGGTACATCATTAGTGGGAGCATTACCTTGGAGGGAGGATGGAGTTTGATGTCACATGGGTAGAATTTGAGGAGTTTCATTAGGAGTTCCTTTCCATGATGACAAAGGCTGAGAAGAGGTTGTAGCAACTCTCCCTCTAGTAGGGGACTAAGTTGGTGAGGGAACTGGTGATCAAGTTCAAGGAATTCCAATGAAATTATCCAATCCACTTTCCGGATGAGGATTTATGGATGAGTTTCTTGGAGAAGGTACTTAGAACTTCTCTTCAGTATTCCATCACACCCCTTTCCATACTAAAATACATATATGTTCAGAAGATCATCTATGTAGTGGAGGGGATTCACTCATAGGGAGTTGTACCACAAGAGGGGAGAAAAACATGTTCATCAAAAGGGAAGGTAGTTAGCAGCCGGTATTTGGCATTAGGGACTTCCATGATTTGGCATGCGGAAAGTAGGGCACAATAGTTTCAGTTCTGATCTCTTGGTCCTCACCATTTCTCATGATCACGAGACCGAGGTGCATTGATAGTGTAGGTTTTGGAAATCATCGGAACCAGTGATTAGTTTGAGAATATTATAGTGGGAGTTGTATGGTCTACTACCCACCTCATCCGAAGAAGTTTTTTGTCAAACCATTCTAGTATTATGGGCCGCGGGCTCCCTCTCCACCAAGGGTAGACAGTCCTGGAGAAGCCTGACCATAGGGTTCTCTTTAGGGACCTTTTATTGGTCATGGTCAGGGAGGAAGTGGACAGTAGTGGGGTATAGGAGCTAGGCATGGGGTGTTATATGCCAACAAGGTAGGAATTCTAGTGGTGCGAGAGGTTGTTCGATGTCCGATAAGTCTATTTAGTAATCTTTTGTGTGCTTTGATTGATTTAGGATCTCCATGCTCTTTTGTTTCAACCAGTATAACTTATTTCGTGGGACAATACATAGAGAGTATTTCCATTCCCCTAGTGTTTAGAATGCTATTGGGAGGTCATACAAATCTGTATGATGCTTTCTGGGGAAGTAGATAGTTGTTGGGGCTGCATCAGTCTAGTGGAGTTCTTCTTCTTATACGTAAGTATCCAAACAATGTCATCTAAGGCATGAACTAGTTACTTTCTATTCAAACTGTTATCTAATCCATTCAGATAAGAGTCTTTTTTTCAGATGTGGATGGATAGCACATAACTTTTGTTTGCGTGCACATTCGTTAGAAGGGAAATATATGTGTGGAGCCTCATCTCTCCATATCGGCTAATCTGTTACTGGGATTAGAAATTATAGAGATGTTGTTGGTTATATGGGTTGTTAGGTAGTTCATACATGACTTTGTCGAGGATTTTTTGGCCCCACTCCCTTGACATGATATTTATTTTATATTAGACATGAAACCGTATGACTATCTGATTTCGATGGATCCATATCGGATGATGCCTTCTAAGTTGCGATAGTTGAAAATTTAGGTTGACGACCTGATTAAGAAGGGATTTATCTAGCCGAGTGTGTTTTCATTGGGTGATCGAGTATTTTATTTGTTAAGAAAGTAGTTTGTGGTCCATGAATATGCATAGACAATCAGAGACTGAAGTAGGTAACAGTAAAGATCCATTACCCCTTCTTAGAAGATCTTTTTTTCCATTTTAGGGGAGTGGGTTCATTCTCTACAATCGATATCTAGTCTGGATATCACCAGTTGAGTGTGAAGTAGGGTAAAATCAGGGAGACTTTATACTTTTGTATGTATTGGAACATCACAATAATGGTCATGCCCTTGAGTGTTAAGAATTCCCCAACCATGCTCATATGCATAATTAACTCTATATTTGTTTAATTCCTAAAAAAGTTCATCATCGTGTTCATCGATGATATTCTAATTTACTTATTTCCTAAAGTGGAACACAAAGAGCATTTATAGACTACCATGGAGGTCCTCCAACACCACCTACTCTATTGGAAGATGTCCATGTGAAATTTCTGGATGTGAGAAGCACACATCCTTGTCCAATGGCGTCTTATCATGGGATAGTAGTGGAACCATCAATGGACGAGGAAATTGATTATAAGAAATCACCCAAGAACGTGGTAGAGTTTTACAACCTCCTTGGTCTAGACGGCTATTACCGAGGGTTGTACCTAACATCTATCAATTTGAGGCTCTGTTGAATATATTTTAGAATAAAAAGGGTATGTATTTGTGTGGAGTGAGAATTTTTAGGAAGTATTCAACTACCAAAATGGGAACGTGTTTAGTGCTCTGATGCATATGTTATCAGAGGAAGGGGTGGTGTTCTTGTTTTTTGGAGAGTTTTTGAGGTGAAATATCAGCTGGAATTTCCACTGCTATTGGAGAGGATCCATGACATCTTCCATGTCTCAATAATCCATTGGTATCTACATTATGAATCCCACATCCTTGACTAGGGAGAGTTGGATATCGAGGATGACACAATTTTCAGTTGGAAAAAGTAGTAATTGATAATCATGATGATATGTTGCTCTTTGGTAAGGCGATTACTTTTTTGTGTGTGTTATGGAGGCATGGTGGCCAAGAGGGGAGTACATGGGAGTGGGAGGAATAAATGTGTTCCCAGTACCAGGAGATATTATGAGTCTTGAACATGTTTTTTTATTTATTAATTTTATATGATGTAATTCATGAACGCAATTTCTTTATGAGATGTTTTCCCTCATTTCTCTAAATTTTTCTGAAAATTCCTGACTATGTGAATGAGAGGACTTGATCCCTAATTTGGACCCACTAATTTTTATGTGATTAAACCGGTGTGGGTGAGTCAGTGTCACCCAGAGCATATAATATATCAACATAGAGAATGGGATTACATAATACAAATATCAGGGTGTTAAGGATTTTACTTATTTGAAACGTATT
Organism: Viscum album; assembly: GCA_963277665.1. NCBI lineage: Eukaryota > Viridiplantae > Streptophyta > Magnoliopsida > Santalales > Viscaceae > Viscum > Viscum album. Next base: position 2,030,175,533 of record OY728130.1, read on the forward strand.
CAGCAGATAGATGTCAATGTGGTGTTCTTGGATGTTGAGGATTTCTCTATATTATTCAAACAACACTGGCCAGTTTATACTAGAGAGGTATCTTACTGGGTGGTAGTTCTGACCCATATTTTTATATGTTAGGTTATAAATTATTAGGGATGAGAATATTTTGAGAGGTATCTGATGTAAAAAACAAAATTTCCCCTGGACATAATTTATGAAAAGATGATGATAGTGGTGTTCTTGGTGGCCGTAGTTGTTTGTTTTGGGGGTTTTCTAAAAAAATCCAATTTCACCAAAAGGTTTCTTCAAAACAATGGAACTGTGATTGTAACACACTGAAATAGTGGAATTGTGATGATGCCACACCATTGTAGTTTTACTGGAATGAGGGCACCATGACAGTGCCACACTAAAATGGTGTCTAGCCCTTTTTCAAATTTCTAGTTTCTCAAGTTTTTTAAATTTGAACTCTATTATGTCTTATTTTATATAAACTATGTTTAAATCCTTGTTTGGGTGTTTATAAGGAAATATCACAGGATATTAAATATATCTCTAATATCTTAAATCTCCACGGACTTTGAAACACTCAAACTATGTAATCTTCAAAAATATCCAATGTTAATGAATTTTGGAATCATTCATCCTTTATTATACAATTTGGCTCTTCAGCGATGAGATCTTCCCTACCCATTGAATTTCATGTTCCATTTAGTGAACCAAAATCATTTCTCTATAGATGGGTCATATGCCTACGTTATATCCCCCTCCTGCTCAATTTTAATGGTGTTTCCTAATTATCTCAGAATCCTATGTACTTGGATAAAGGAGGAGTTTGGGTCACATGTTTTTTATATTGGGATTCCTATACATCTCATTATTTTCTGTATCATGCGAGGTGGGATCACTAATGATTATTCATGAATAATGGAGGGATACTTTTCTTAACATTTAGTAAAGGAGGGAAATGGGATACAATCAAAAGATAATAGAGGTCAATGAAATAAAAGTCTTGGAGTGGTTTAATGTTGATCGCATGTTTTATTTGTTATCGTTGACTTTTTTATGGGTTTTTTTGTTCTATGCCTTCTAAAAATATTGTATATTGGGGGTCATTTCTTGCGTACTAGATATGTTCTAAATTTTTTTGTGATTCTTGATAAATTTATATAACATGAAATCTATATATTCCCTTATACATGGTAAATTGAAATGGATTCCCTAGGATGAAAACCCTTGTGTGATCACCCATGTTTATCAAAGTGGAATTAATAAATAGGGTGTTCAAAATTAGAATACATCATGTTTGATAGATGTGGTTATGTGTTCTGTTCTATTATTTTTTTCACTCTGTGTGGGTTGGGTGGTGCTGTTTTTGGGAGCACACCTATGGTTACATGGGTGGAAATAAGTGTTTGTTCTTTGAGAAGGGTGTGGAATGTTTGTGCATCAGGGCTATGGAATGATGGTGGTTTCTGTGGGATTTTTTTATGGGGTGGTACAAGAGGTTTAATGGAATCTCAGATTGAGAGATTGATTTATTTCAGAAAGTATGGAATGGTATGTAGTGGGACTATCATTGTTGTGTTGTGGTTATTGAACAATGTTGAGTAGTGGGGATGTAATGTGGTTGTGTTGTTGTGGTGTTATAGGGATTCAAGGTTTGGTTGATAGGGCATGTTTAAGTGGGATAAAATTGAAGAATGATAGTTGGATGTGGTTGAATGAGTGTCTAGAAAAAAGGCTGTTTTCAGTGGCACTGTATGTGGATTTTCCTCATTTGTTTTTATAATTGTGTGTTAAAATGTAAATGTTTTAAGTTTTTCCATATTCCCTTGATCAATGGTGGGAGTACCAAAGAATGAAGTGGGTTGGATGCAATGTGTTTTGTTAATTAGTATAATTTATTTCTATGAATGGTTGTATATGTTGTGCTTGGAAGTTTCCTTGGGTTGTTCTGGAATAAATTAAAGTGAACCCCTTAATAAATGAATAAGAAGTGGTTAAATGAAAAAGATTATGCTTTTATGCATTTCCAGTGGCTATTTATGTGGTTGTGCATATAGGGGTTGCTTCAAATGTTTTACTGGTGGGTTTTTTATTTGTTTTTAGACGTGTATGATGGAATGAGTGTTTGTTTACAAATATATATATATATATATATATAGAAATTATATTTCCTAGTGATTTATATAGGCAACTCATGATTATTGATTACAATTTTTTGAACTCCCCTATTTCATGGGGGAGGGTGTCTTCTCCAATATCCAAATTGGAGGATATGAGGATGGTTACAAACATTCTTTCTCACACCTTCTTTTGGGTTTTTAACACCCAAGAATATCTGTGTACACTATAATGGAATGAGGCTTTCCATAGTCCAATATCCATTATTAATGTTAATTATGGATGAGAGGACCTGGTGCTTGTTGGAGATGTTTTTTTGAAGTGTCTTCAGGATGAAACTCATTTGTCTTCGGGTGAGAAGCATTGTTTTTGAGGCCTGTTTGTCTGTGGGTGAGATGTGTTGTGTGGTTGTGTCATATATTTGCGCAGGTAGTTTGTGGTAGTGGGACTGCGTTTTGGAAGAGTGGTATCATAATGAAGTTATCCATTTGGATTGAGCAACTAACCAGTGGGAAAGTGGTATGGGGTACCCAAATGTCGATGAAATTATACTACTACATTAATTGAGTTGCCTAATTTTGTGAGTGTTCCTTGGTGAGGCTGGGGCTGGTTAATACTCTTTAGAAGGTAGTTTTAGGTTCTATTATTTTATTATAGTAGAATTATTACATTTCCTCCACATGTGCAAGGGTGACATTAGTTTTCTTACTCGGCATACATGTATACTCAACCTATGTCAATAAACTATTTTAAATTTTCCTAGAGGATTTTGAGGATCATGATTGAAATTACTATGTCAGGAATTTGGATAGTTGTTGTGATGTTTTATATATACTTTTTCTTTTGGTATGTGCTTTAATACAATGTTTTTACCTTTGTCTTAGTTTTTGTTTAAAACATGCATCTGTGGGATCTTGGATTACTTTATATACATTATTGCTGTTTTTTGGGATTTCTACCATCTTATATCCAAGTATTTTTCTCATTAAAAATTTTAATAACTTCAATTTTGTGTGAGACTCTATACCATTTGTTCTATTCACCACTCTAGGGCCTATTTAAGAAAGGATATGGGATTCATTATCTCTCATTCATTATGAAGAATGAAGGGTGTGGCATATTTTTGTCCCTTACCTCATCATGGGGATGGAAGGTTTGTGACATTCTCTCCAAATGTTTCTCATTATATTTGAAAGGATATTATTCATTAATTTTGTGAGTTACTAAAATATTTATATGATATGGTTAGCTTCAACACTAGTTTTTTTAGCATGATCAATAGGTTACTTCAATTATATTCTGTGGTATTTGATATCACTTCCACTAATTCCACAATGAAAAATTACTATACAATGTAATACACTATATTAGATCCTAACACTTTAAATTGAGAAACATAATGTATAATTCTAGATCTAGTGAAACACCTGACATAAATATAGACATTACGCATCGCTAATCATAGAATCATATACATAGTATATCATAAAATACATCCAAATTGTAACAATATTTTGAAATCATTCATAATGGTGAATCAACCAAATTATAATCCTCATGACTATGATATTTAGGGTTCATGTGTTTTTCTTTTTCATGAATAACACGTTGATTTAGTTAATACCGAACAATCCTTTCTAGGATTATTACCCAATAGGGTCATCAATGATTGATCCTACACCAAAATATTTGTATCTAGATAGGGCTTTCATCACAATGATGACCCACACATTATATCTAAACATAATTTTATAATGTCCAATTATACAAAAAATTATTTCCCGACTATTTGTTAAGGTTATGTTTTGTGTTCCATGTTTTCTAAAATCATGATCCCTTGGGTCCTATTAATATTTCCCTAATACCAACAATAAATCCATGATTTCAGTAACCTATATCCAATCGATGTAATACAAGATTTTGGCAAGGTAAAAGGAATCACATCTCATAGGATAAAATATGTTATTAGTTTTGGGATTCTAGATAAAAACTTGATTCTCAGATTAAATTTAAAAACATGTAATTCAATATAAAATTATATTTGAATGAATTTTTATTTATTCTAAGATATCCACCAATACATTAATTGTTCCCATAATGGTATCATGGTGAAATGAAAAAATAATAAATGGTGGGTTCAAATTAACAATAATTAAATATGAAAAATTGAATCTATAAAAAAAATAAAGAACAAATTTGTTGATATAAATAAAAAGAAAAAGTGTAATAAAAAACGAAACAATAAATAGAGAATATGTAAATTGATTATATAACAATATAATAACAACATATATATCAATAAATACGTTCTTTATGATATAATTTGATTGTTTGTCATCATAATCTTTTCATCATGGATTACTTTTAGGATGAAATACATAAAAAGGAATGTTATAGTTCAAATCCCTCAGATAGATTGTCTATTGTGACTTGTCAATGCCTTATGGGGCTACAAATTTTTTTACCTAATTTTTTTTATTCTAATACATCTATCATATAAATGAATTTTATAATTATTAAATACATAATCCACTCAATTTTTTTATTAAATATTTAAATATGATATCTTAACATTTTTTCTAATAACAAATCGATAAAAAAAACATTAAGATATCTACGAAAATAAGTTTGATGATAAAATTAAGTTATATTATTAACAAAGAATAATATTAATCACAAATATTTTTACATATATGAGAATATAATTAGATGTTTTCACAATCATTTATTGAGAAAAATATCCATTTCATTATGAAATAACTTATTTAAAATAAATAAAATTTTGAATATTATGTAAAACATCCACATTGAAAATTTACATGGAATACTTTAATGAAATAATAAATGAAACTAATATTAAAGATAAATGAAAATGTATTTAAGGAGGTAAATATTAATATAAATTTTCTTGTCACAACATTGACAAAAGATACCTAGTTTAGAAAATGGAATGAAAATTCCTTTTAATTGTTTTATTAAAATTATAAAATGGTTCAAATATAATATAATCAATCAACTTATTATGTTAAAAATATTGAAATAATATTATCAAACACATATACATGGATGAATATAATTTCTCACTGAATTGAAAAAAAGTTAATTGTCCATAAAAACAGTATTTTGTACATTTAAGTAATATGAGAGAGGAAAATTAATATAAAACATATAATTTAAATAAGTTACCATACAGTAAAAAATTTTATTTTTTAGTGATCAAAATATCATATAATTTCTCTATTGAAAAATGAATACAGAAAAATCCTAAATGACTGAGAGGTTGTGTAACAAACCCTTACCAATTTGTAAATTTTTAATCATAAGCTCCGTGAAATAAATAAAATAAATTAAAAAATTAAATACCATGTATATAAATATATTCAAGATATACCCAATAAAATAGCCACTATATATTACATGTGAAGTAAATATTTTGTTAATATGACATGAATCAAACAAATTAATATGTGAGGTGACAGACCCTTATCACTTTATTAACTTCTGAATCATAATTACCATGAAGAAAAAAATAAAACGACTCATTAAATAATAATAACATAGATAGATTAGTGAAAAAAATATAAATGGGTAATTATATACACCACATTATATAAGCAAGTGAGGTATATGGTTTATTTCTCATTAGAACATAAGTAGGATGATAAAAACCATACCCCATGTTCCACTATCCTCATATGTTCCTCTTAAAACTTGTATTATAAATTAAAAAATTTTATACATAGAGACCATAATACATTCTTGGAGAACCTCATATAAGTGTCATTTATATCATCTTATAACCCATTTATTAACAATTATTTATTAAAATTCGTATTTACGGGGAATAATGTTTTTTTTTCATGCATGTTTTTTATTTAAAAGTTCCATTCATAAACTTTTATAATGGTTCAATCATCTATTGAATGTTAATTCAGTTATATATATCATATTTTTATATAATATTACAAGTATTCGATATTCCTTATCATTATGTTAGAAATATTAAATAACCAATCATAAGGGTTGTTATGTAGACCTGAACATGAGTGTGTTAAGAAGATTAGGTGAGTATGATATATGAAAAGGTTTATCCATAATATAAAAATTACATGATTTTATTAAATTTATTTTTATCATATATACGAACTTCCATAAAAGGTGGATACTTAAAATGAAATATATCTCAAATGAAGAATGTGGTTTCTACATATGCATAAACTTTACTTCTATTTTCTTATGTGAAATAATAAATTAGAAAATATTTTATAATCATAGAATAATTATTTTATAATAAATATCATTCAATTTAATTAAATCTACAATTATAATGAGTCATGATATGAAATGATGGAAAATGTATCACATCACTCGACAGAGGTGGTAGTCCACATGTACATATCTGAAATTATTTCACATCCAATTTCATGGAAACAATATGAAACTTTTTTATCCCATAGTCATAATAACATAACTATATTTTGATTATATTGGTTTTTTAATTTTATAAAAGGTAAAATATATTAAAAATAATTATAAAAATTAAGTAAAAATTAAATGATTCGAAAAAGATGATTAATTTTTCATTAAGAAAACTCATTTTTAATATGCTATATATCATATTCAGATGGTATTTGGTCAAGAGAAGAAGATCAATAAGAAACGTTATCCAATATCAGACGAATATTGGGTACATAATTTTTGACCTAATTATATAGTGAAGTGTGAAGAGGATTTTAAGGATGTTCTTTTTTATAAGTGAGGGAAAGGAAAAACAAGGAATTATACTAAATATTTTAAAATTATATACATATATATATATATTACAATTATAAAAAGTCATAAAATTCAAAATTCATAGATAATATCAAATATGTTCTAAATAAATTCATCCAATCACATTTAGAGAAGTGTTGTAGATATTTTAGGTTTTATATCATAGTTAAATCCCCACTAAAAAAATTTAATCTTAACTATTACAACTTAATTATTACCATGATAATGTAGTTTTATGATAAATAATGGGAGTTATAACCAAATTTAGATATTTTGGTTCAAAATTAAGAGATAATTTCCTTAAATTAAAATTATATTGGTTGCTTAAAATATTTTTATTATATGTATATGAAATAATTAAAAACAATTTTTGGAAGGATTTGGGATATATGTTTAAAAATCATTTCACATTGAATGAAATTAAGACATTAATATCAATGAAATATTTTCTCAATATATTAGAAAATATTTTTTTTAAAATTTTATAAATATTAAACAGAATAAAACTATCCAATCATACCATTAAATGAAAATACCCCTAAAATGTGTTAGTTTGGATAAAAAATATTTTTTTCATAAAAGTCGTGAATGGGATTGAAAATTCAAAATTAAGATTTAAAAAATTATTGTAATTGTTGGTCAGAGTGGACACTCAAGAGGGGGGGTGGATTGAGTTCCAATTAAAATTTCTGTTATAAATATTGTCTAGTTAAAATCCCCCTATTTATTAAATAAGTTAAACTATAGTAAATTTATACAGATTGTAAATGTTCACTTAGCTTCTTCTATGTGGATTAGGTCTCAGTTAGTTTAATCACAAGATCAAACTAACTTTTGAAACTAATTTACTGATTTTCAATAAGTGTAAACACTTGCTAATTTAACTATCAAAGTAACTTTAAAATAGTTTTGTATTTAAAAGTAATACCAGCTGAATAAATAAGATATAAGCAGTATACTTTAAACATAAATTAAAGATGGACAGAATGTATAACAAGAGGTTCAGTCTCAAGCTGAGACTTAGTCCTCTCAAATTTATATAAATTTTATCCACACCCTGGATTGAGGTTAACAACAGTTTACAGAACTGTCTAGGCCACACAGGGACCTCCACCACTGTTCTGCGTGGGAAACAAAGCAATGACCATGCCACACAAGGACCTCTTCCATAGTTGACGTGGGTAAACAACAATTATGATATTTGGAGTGAGGATTTGATATCCTCCAGTTCAGTACAGAAGACAATGTGTGTATAAGAAATGAAGAGTACACCACACTACTCGAATGTTAATAAATAAATCATGTAGAGAAGATATATGAGAGTTTAGAAAGCTCTAGTTATTATTAATGCTGCTCTGGACTCGTTGGATTTAGAAGGAAAGCTTCTGAGTCCTCCTCTTTTTTTTTGTTGAAAAAAAGAGTGTCGTAGTCATCTTGTCTTCATTAGGAGTGATAATGATCCCTTGATTCGACGTGTGTTCTCCAGAGGTGTTGGATTGTGTTCATGAGAGTTCAATGAATGACTTGTAATCTCTTTCTTGTTCGGGATTGTTTTGTTTGTTCAGCAGAATGCTCTCGGGTGTATGTAAGTTCTTCGTGTTTTATATTCACACTTTCACATCAATTCTCCTTCTACGTGTACTGAATCTTAATCTTCCTGATATTCCATAAGTTCTGGTAGTACGAATGACTCACTTTTCATAGGTACGAGATACAGTTTCCTGACATGCCAACAACTATCATTAAATAACATTAATTGCATTAAAAAAAATATGACCATTAGCATTATTTAAATAATATTGAAAAAATGTTAATAAACGGTGTCACAATGATTATGGAAACAGTGTCTTCTTCACGGTATGTGGCTCATGGTATGATCATCACAGTATGTCCATGTCACAGTGTGTAGTTCCCGGTATGTGGTCACGGTGAGTCCATCACGGTGTCTGGTCATGGTGTCTGGTCACAGTGTCTGGTCACGGTGTTTGGTCACGGTGAGACCTTAACGGTGAGTCCTTCACGATGTATGGGTCACGGTGAGTCCTTCACTATGTCTCCATACTTAGACAAATATCTGTATTTGGACTTAGACAGTAATATGTAGAACATGGATTAAGTTTAATCACCAGAGAGTAAAAGAGCTTGAATCATAAATATAAATGCGTGATAATATATGTGAGAATTGTGATCATTCATGAGACTTTTAAATAATAAAGAGAGTAATTAACATTATAAGATTTGTTATCATTAAACATGATGTGTAGTTATTATTTAGATTGAAGAGTAGTAGCAAGATGTGCAATGAATATTGAGATTTATTAACAGTAATATGATTTGTGATCATTAAAACATGATTAACACATGAGGAGTCCAACAATCTCCCCCATTTTGATGATCACAAATCAGATATAGGCAGATTGTAAATGACATGTAATATTAAAGATACTAGCATAGAAAAAACATTATAGAATGGACACTTGTAGTTTTTCTCCCCCATTTATACTATTATTGAACTGACACTTGTAGTTTTTCTCCCCCTTTTTGGATTATCAAAAAGTATAGAGAATGAAATGAAACACTGCATTTGGCATTAAAAGAAGGGTTCAGAATACAATAAAACATGAATCAACAAAAGACATCCCATCAAAAAGAAAAACAGTCCTCAGACTCTTCAGGGATCCACCTTGTCTTTGCCTTTATCAGCAGCAGGAGCTGGTGTTGAAGTAGAAGAACACATAGATGTGGTAGATAATGAGGGTAAGGGTAGAACTTCAAAAACAGATGGAGCCAAAGTAGGAGCATTAAAAGATCTAGGCTATGGTTGTTCAATAATGACTGGCCGGATCTGAGAAAGAGCTTGGCTAACTGTAATGGCAGTTAAGGCTAAGGTAGGTAAACCTGGTCTAAGGGGTGCAACAGCTGGAGAAACTATAGTAGTACTCTGCACATGAAGATACAGATTCAAAATATTGATGAAATCAGTAATGATTTCACCACCATATTGCATAGCATTTTCAAAATCATTCTTATTCTCCAGAAATATGTCCAACAATCTGGTGAACTCTGTAAGTTTCTGAATGTGAGCTTTAAAATTTTGAGTCACCAGAGGGATTGTCAAATTTTCCACAAGATATATAAAGTGATCTTTCATATCACTTTTAGAGATAATCCGGGAGAGATATAAATCTATTTCTTGGTGATCTCTTGTTGAGCATCATTGGCTATCTTAGAATTAATTCTAACCAAGTCTAATGCTCTATCACTATTCATAATCACTTCTGACAAAGAAGACAGATCCAAGCCACTGAAGGCATTCTGAAATTCTTCCTTTATTATGGATCTCAGCATAGAATCATACAAATAAGGTGTGAAGGTCTGACCAGAAGTAGGTGAAGCCTTGACAGTTTCAGTTAGAACTTTGAGCTGTTTCAGAACTTTTTGCAGGCATCCAGTGTATTCATCTGTAAGCTTATTCAGATTTTCCACAAGCTCTCTCATGCATTCCAGCATTTTGGTGTGTATTTTTCCAATCTTTTCATCAAAAGATTGTAGGTATGGATGAACTTGAGACACAATCTACCTAGAAAATAGGGAATCAGAAGACTCAGGAGAAACAACTATAGGTGCAGGGGCAGAAACAGGAGATGGCTCTGATCTCAAAGATATCTCATTATGCAGACTTGGTACCATAATTTTCAGATTTTCAACATCAGCACTCAGCAGCTTATTCTCTACTCTGACCTCTTGAATTTCTTGGATCATCCTGGGTTGAATATGAAAGATAATATTTTCCAAGATAATTGATGCATCTTCTTGACTTAACTGAGTCACTGGGCGAGGTTGAGTGGAGAAATTTTCTCAAATCCAGCTAACAAAGTCTCTCCAAAAACATTCAGATCATATTTGGTCACAAAGGAGTGATGCTCAGGTAAGGATGCAGGTAAAGATAGAGGCTCAGATTCTGGTTGAGGTTCAGAGTCATCTTCCGACTCAGATTCTGATTCATATTGAGGTTGGGGCTTTGGTTCTGGTTCTGAATAAGCTAAGGACTTCAGTTGAAACAGAGAAGAAAGATCCATTCCTATTTCAGTCACTTGCTGTGACACATTCACATCATAAAAGCTTGGGAACTCATACTGAGAGTACACAGAAAAAGTGATAGAAGGTTGATAATCTTCAGCAGATCCGGCTTCCACAATATCAAGGTTTTGAGGTTCCTCCCCCTCAAATTGTGCTTCCTTTCTAGATTCTTGAGGTTCAGGAACATGTACAAGATCAATAGGATCATCCCTAATCTCTTCAACAAACTCTTGCCTTTACAACTGAAAGGCAATTTCCATCCTTTCTTCAGCAGATGGAATAAAAATTGGAACTGATTGTTCCACTGGATGAGCTTCCAGAATTGCTTCTTTCTCAACAGAAAGATTCTCTTCAACAAGATCTGCCTCTAAGGTTGCGTGCTGTTCTGAAACAGGAAAAACCAATTTCCTTGAAGCATTAGGATGAGATTATTCCTCATGAATAACAACTGAAGTATCCATATTCCTTTCCTTCTCAACAACAACTTCCTCTCCTTGAGGTATTTCATGTTCTTCTCTAGGTGGTACTTCAGCTGTTACATCTTCTTGTTCTTCTTCTTCTGAATAATCATCCACTTCATCTGGTTCCAAACCAGGATCAACTAGGTTATTAGGCCTTCTTGGATAGTCAACAGGATTAAACTTTTTATACAGTTTATCTCTATCCTCAACCCACTTCTTTTTCAAAGGATTCCAGCTAATATTCATCCTTCTGATGATAGGCATGGATAAGAAGTAATCAAGGTCCTCTAGTTTTTCTTCATTCGGTCCAACCATCCCTTTTGCAACTAACATAGCTGAAATCATCCTTGAATAAAATAGGGAAGTGGATTCGGAAGTTACTTTGATCAACTCATAGATATGGTTGATAACATACTTACACAGATTGATCTTATGGCCATTCTTTAACAGGTGAATTAGGAACACATCATTATAATTCATCATAGAAAAATCCCCGTTTCTTGGACTAACCAAATTCTGAACAAACTTGAACAGAAGTCTTTTCTCCCCATATAGTTCAGCAGCCATGGCCCTTCGCTTGGTGTCATTTCCAGTTAGACTTTCCAAAGCAGTCTCCAAGTCAAAGATGTCGGTTGTTGGAGGAGGGCCTCTCTGTTAATCTTCACAAAATCCTTAATGTGGAATTCTTAGGCATGCAGCACACATCCTTGAAGATAAAGAGCACTTCTGACCATTTATCCAGCTTGTCACCAAAACACTTTCTCCAAACATAAAAGAGAACATCACATACTGATAAAATTGAGATACCAGTCTCGGGTAAATTGGTCTATTCTGTCCAGTGAACCATTCAAGCCATCCTTGTTCCATTAACACTTTCAAAACTAAAGATCTGCTATACAACAAAAACTCTGAGCAAACCTCTTTTTCAGGTACAACTGTACGGCTTACCAGGTTTGGGTTTAGAGGTCCTTCAGGAGCTATCCTCGGTATCCTCTTCTGTTTCTTAGAGTGGCGCTTCTCAGACCAAGGTGAGGATGGACGCTTCATCCTTGGCATTCACTGAAGGTTCGGGTGAGAGGGAAGACAATGTTCAGGAGAAAGTTCGGGTAAGGAATCGAATGAAACCCTTATGTTTTATCATTTGGGAATGTCAAACGTCATAAAAACAAAAATGTGGGAAATCAAATAGCGGTGAAATAAAAATTACCACGATACAGGTTAAAATAAGAATAAACATAATTCTCACGGTGAGACCGTGAGTAGGTATTATGGTGAGACAGAAAACTTGTCATCATGGTGAGACAGTTTATAGTCGTCACGGTGAGACAGTGAGCATTTTATATAGTCACGGTGAGATAATGAGTTTTCAGACCGTGAGCATAAACCAGTAACTTAGAAACTGTAAGTATGAAACCGTAAAGTAAAGTACAGTAAAGTATTAAACGTTAAGATCAGTAGGATATTTACTTATGGTTAATCATAACAGGATCATGTATGATGTAGTCTAATCTTTCAGAGTTTAATGGTTTAGTGAATATATCAGCAAGTTGATATTCAGTACCAATGAATTCCAAAGTGATATCACTTTTTTGATAATGATCCCTTAAAAAGTGATGTCTTACATCAATATATTTTGTCCTAGAATGAGAAACAGGATTCTTAGAAATATTAACAGCACTTGTGTTGTCACAATTTATTGGGAGATGTCTGAATTGATATCCATAGTCCATTAATGTGTGTTTCATCCACAAAATTTGTTCACAACAACATCCAGCAGCTATGTATTCAGCTTATGCAGTTGATAATGCAACATAATTTTGTTTCTTACTACACCATGATACTAGTGACTTGCCTAAAATATGACATGTTCCAGAGGTTCTTTTTCTATCTAATTTACATCCAGCAAAATCAGCATCAGAATAACTAACTAATTCAAATGATTTTCCTTTGGGATAGAATAGTCCTAAATTGGGAGTATGCTTGAGGTAATTGAAAATTCTCTTTACAACATTAAAATGTGACTCTTTAGGGTTTTCTTGAAGACAAGCACATATACACACACTAAACATAATATCAGGATGACTAACAGTCAGGTAGAGTATACTTCCAATCATTCCTCTATAAGTGGTTTGATCAACAGATTTAACATTTTCATCAAGATCCATCTTACAGGTGGCACTCATGGGAGTGTCACTACCTTTTTTTTCTATCCAATCCAAAGCATTTTAAAAGATCTCTAGTGTATTTACGTTGAGTTAAAATAATTCTATCATCATTTTTAAAGATTTTAAATCCAAGAAAGAATTTAAGTTCACCCATTAAACTCATTTCAAATACATATTTCATCATTTTAGAAAAATCAGTACATAATTTAGTTTTTGAAGATCCAAAAATATTATCATCTACATAAATTTTTACAACTAAAACATCTTTAGAAATTCGTTTTATAAACAAAGTAGGATCAGCTATTACTTTTGTAAAACCTTCAGAAATTAGAAAAGTACTTAATCTATCATACCAAGATCTTGGAGCTTTCTTTAAGCTATATAAAGCTTTTGATAATTTGAAAATATGATTTGGAAAATGAGGGTTTGAAAAACCAGGTGGTTGTCCAACAAGAACATCCTCAGCAATATATCCATTTAATAATGCACTCATGACATCCATTTGATATAGTTTAAAATTTATATGTGCAGCATAAGCAAGTAAAATCCTAATAGCTTCTAATCTGGATACTAAAGCAATAGTCTCCTCATAGTCTATACCTTCTTCTTGACTATAGTCTTGTGCAACTAGCCTAGCTTGTAAAGACCCGTAAAATTCAAGGGAAATTTTTTCTTAATTTTCTTTAGAATTTTACAAGAGCGCAGATTCTAACGGCACCTGATTCCGAGGCTCGGTGTGCCCGGAATCATTTTCTGAAGTTTGGCTCGGGTATGTTCAGTGAACGAACGAGCGGGAATTTCGAACTTTTGAACCGGTTCCCAGAATCAAATTCCAAGGGCACCGATGACCTCGCAGCGCCGATATTCACTTAAGGAGACCTTTTCTGAGGTTGCGTTTTATGCGGGATGAAAGTTAGTTTTGGGGGAAATTAGAAGAAGTTAAATAAATTTCGGAACACAATTTATTTTTAACTTTGTTGGTTATTTCCTCCCAAAGGGAGTTAGAGGTGGGACCCACATCCACATAACCTCCCTTGAGAGGATTAAGTGTGGTGGGGCCCACACGATCCCTAACTCTTCAACTTCCCTTAAACTCCCCAATAACTCCACTCTAATTAATTTTTACAACTTGGGTTATTAATTAAGATGAGTTACTTAATTTCAAACCATTGAAATTCAAAGAGGTTGGGTTGTGTAAATAAAATAAGGCTTAGTCTTATTTTATTTTGGTTAGTTTCTTTTGCCACCTTGAGAGGATTGAGAAGCGTTCTTCATCTTCTTCAACCTTGACGAAGAACATGAAGAACACTTAGGCTCCGGCGAAGAACACTGTCACCATAAGAAGAGAAAGACATGTCGTCTCTTCTCTTCTTCGCAGCCGGTCTGTTTCCGAAGATCGACGACGCTGCTTCTTTTGATCTTCTTCTCTTGTCAACGAAAGGTGACACCGCTTCCTCCTCGGGCTTTCTCCGTCACCTTACGAAGCTACTCCATCGACGTTACCTCTTCAGACGCACCTCGACGTCAAAGGAATTGACGTATGATTCCCGCGACGCCCGACCTCCGCGACGCTTGTCTTCCGCGGCTTGTTGGCGTGCTCCGCTCTTGAAACCGAGGTAGGGGATTATTGTTATTTTATTTAATTATTTCCGTTCTTGATTCTAGCATGTCGAACTTCGAGGATAAACGACTAAATGTTATCGTTTAACGAGAGGGGATCTGGACCGCACAAACACGGCCGAACCCCCCCCCTCCTATGTTCATGTTTGTTTACTTGCGGATGGAACGAGATGGCATGGTGCCGTCGCACCACGCGGGAATCACACGACAAGTATTGCGCGGTGCTGTCGTGCCGCGCCGTGGAAAGAAATTCAAGAACGTGATGCTGTCGCGTTGCGTCAAAGGAAATCGAAGGTGCCGCAGCCGGAGCGGGGCCCCGGCCGGTTCCGGGCCATGGCGGAGCGTGGTGACCGGCAGCCAGCTGGGCCGCCGGTGTCGGAGCCGGCCGTAAATGGGGAAGGCCGGGGGAATTAAAATCCCCCGTCCAATTGAACGGCCCGCCCATTATGAGGGGGGGGGGGGGTACAAAGGGGGGCAAGCGCCCCCCGTTTTTTTTAAAAGCTCGGACGAAGTCCGAGCTGGCAGCTTGCCCAGCGTGCTGCCTTGAGCCAGACTGGCGCCTGGCCGGTCCGCCAGGCCAGGCCGGGTCAACCCTTTCTGGGGCGGGTCGACACGGTTCGGGCCGACCGGGGGGTCTTGGGCCGGGTCGGCCCGGGCCAGAAACCCCTGATACCGAACTGTTTGGGTTCAAATGCCCATAACCCGGGCTACGGACCTACGAACGATGCACCTTCAGTGGAGATGAAATCCTTGGATCGAGACCATCGTTTCGGTATATCCCACTCAAGGTTTCAGAATACTTTGAGTTCGGCCGGGTTGGTTCGTACACGAAACCAACCGGGCCCTCGGAGCGGAAACTCTCATATCGTGAGCTACGGACGTCCGATTGACATGCCGTCAGCTTTGTTGAGTTACTCTTAGTGAGACGGATCTTTTGGAATACTCCGGCCGAGGCTTGGATGAATTTGGAGTACGGTCAGGTTGGGTTTTCCTTAAAAACCAACCGGGCCCCTGGAACGAAAAAGTTAATAACTCTCAGACCGGGCGTCCGATTGACGCGCCGTCTGTTGCGTTGACTTCCTGTTGAAGATACAGAACTTTTGGATACATCAACTCTGGACTTTGTGACAGTTGATGTATCAGCCTCTCGGCTCGTGGAGCCTACCCTCCCGAACGAGCTTGCTGTGTGCGGGAACCCTAGAGCTGGCTGCGACTGCTACTGTGACTGCGACGACGACTGTGCAGAGATCCTCAGTGGATTCGATGACAAAGACTACAGCACTCAGCGATCCTGTGTGGATTAGTGCTACCGATCCCGTGTGGGTCCGATCCTGTGTGGGTCAGCGCTCAGCGGTCCTATGTGAAACAGTGCCTACAGATCCTGTGTGGGTCCAATCCTGTGTGGGTCTTTGCGGGGGTTAGTACCTATCGATCCTTTGTGGGTCCGACGACTTAGATGGATCAATGATCATCTCTATCGTCTTTCGAAGAAGTATACCTGTGTGAGATGAATCCTGTTTGCTTTCCGGTGTGGATTTTGTTGTACTATCCTGTGTGGATTATGTTTTTCTTTCCTGTGTGGAATACGTATACTTTCCTGTGTGGACTGAGTTGTACTTGGGCTCGGAGGTTGGAGCGTATTGTAATTGATGACTTAGGTATATGTATGGGCATATACCTAAGAAGTGTCGGTTGTTACTTCGTGTTTGTATCTTTCCTTTGTGGTTTATCCTTTGTGGATTTTGGGAGACCTTCAGGGGTCTTGGGGTCCCTACTGAGTAGCTTATACTCACCCCTGCACGGGCTATGCCCGCACTACGTTGTGTTGGTTGCAGACGACGGACAACGTTGATCGTGGTTGAGGCTCGCAGAGCAGGACGATACCTGAAGGTGGACCACCTGGAGGAACGTGCTTGGAGCGGACGGCGGGACCCGAGGAGCAGTGGAGCTATCTGTACCCACCCTTCAGGTGGGATTTTCAGTGGACAGCTCGGCATAGCAGCTTTTACTTTACAGTTGTTGTTTTCCCTTTCGAGTTGTACTTTACTTTCAGTTTGGGTTTGTATACTGGCCCATTTACTTTTCCGCACTTTCAGTTGTACTCTGTTTTTACTTAGTGTTTACTTTCCCTCTTGCTTACTCTGTAGTGCTTGTTTACTTTACCAAGGCAACGCCTTCCCTTTTTTCCAGGATTTACGCCTTAGTGCTAGTCGCCAGCCCCTGGCCTATGGAAGGCGGGCTTGGGGTAGTCACAGCACGGGCCCCAAGGACGGGTCGTGACAAATTGGTATCAGAGGAGTTCGGTTCTACCGCGAACTCTGATCTTTTCAATGTGAAGTAATAGTGTTTAACATATTGGGTGTGGTTATCAGTCCAGGGAGTCCAGTGTTGGTGTGGCGGCCGACGTATCCGTACACCAGGACCCTGACTACTGATTTCCGACTTAATACCCGAAAACATTGATTGCATGTGTGTTTCAAGTTTTCTTTGTGATTAGTTTGTATCAGCTCACCAGGTATACTATTCTGACCATGGCGCACCTGTTTACTTTTCAGTATGGCCCAACGACGGCAGCCAGCTAGGGTTCCGAGAGTCGAGCGTGACGACATCCCACCGAGCGACGAGGCCTCAGTGCAGGGCCCTTTGTCAGCAGTGGCACCGGCGGTAGCACTACCCACCTAGCCACCGATACTTCCAGCACCAGCCGCTGACGATGCACGTCGCCTCAGCGCACTGCATGAGTTTCGGCGCCAGCGACCGCCTAGGTTTCGTGGGGAGACGGACCCCCTGGCAGCCGAGGACTGGCTGGAGGCAGTCGTACGAGTTTTCAGGCTAGTGAGGACACCAGCAGACCTCACGGTGATCCTCGCTGCGAGCCTACTTCACGCAGCAGCGGGCCGATGGTGGAGCTTGATGCTCCAGGTGCACGATGAGGCATCTATACTTTGGAAGGGCTTTGAGAGCCTCTTCCACTCGGAGTTCGTCTCAGCCACCCTCCGTGCGGTGCGCATTCAGGAGCTTCTTCAGCTGCGGCAGGGTAGCTTGACGATCGCTCAGTACTCGGCGAGATTTACCGATCTCTCGCGCTACTCGACCGACAGGGTACGGGATCCATTCTTTCGGGCCCGGACCTTTGAGCAGGGATTGAGACACGAGATCAGGGCATCGCTGATCTCCCTCAGCATTCCGACTCAGATAGGAGTACTGGAGCGAGCCCTTTTGATCGAGAGCTTTCTTGCTGAGTCTACACCAGTGCCGATACAAACCGCAGGGCGGCACGTAGCAGAGTCTTTTGCAGCAGGCAGTCGACGGATGACTCAGGGGTCTAGGCAGACCAGACCCTCAGGAAGACGACCTCAGGACACTGGCTCAGCAGTGCGGGGCACACAGCGCGGAGTCAGTCTTTCAAGAGGCAGACAATGCTACTCGTGCGGCGGGCAGGGCCACATGGCTCGTGACTGCCCGACCCGCCGTGCCGAGGAGCAGCAGACGGTTGAGGAACCACCGAGGCAGAGGCAGAGGGTCGACCATGGCGGTCCGCAGGGAGGAGGCGGACAAGGCAGGGGAGCTGGCCGAGCAGCAGGTGGTGTGTGACGCTTTGAGGCTCTACCACCACCACCACCAGGAGGTCCACCCCGACCACAGGGAGCTGGTGGGAAGAGACAGGCACAGCTCCAGGCAGCAGAGGCCTACGACCACGGTGCGACCGAGATGATTCGAGGTACTATCTGTGTCTATTCCACCCTTGCTGCAGTACTTATAGACACAGGAGTGAGACACTCTTTCATAGCTGCTGCCCTTGTTCGGAGCTCGAAGATTCTGACAGAGTCGTCGGCTCGATCCTTACGGCTAGAGACTTCTACGGGAGCAAACTCGACGATTACACACTGGTTCCGGCAGTGTGAGGTTACTCTAGGAGGCGAGAGCTTCGGCTGGGATCTTCTTGTAGCAGCGTCGAGGCCTTACGATGTCATCTTGGGCATGGATTGGTTATCTACGGTCCATGCACAGATTGACTATTTTAGGCGCAAGGTGCAATGTGTACGCACTGACGGGAGCAGGTTCACCTTCACGGGCGAGAAGGGAGCCTTTGGAGCACAGGATGGACTTCCGTGGAGGAGAGGACAACCCATCACTCATCAGTTAGCTAGCCTCATCCTAGGAGCAGTTGACGTGCAAAGTCCTGGTTTTCCTGCAGTGGTGGATCAGTTTGCGGACGTTTTTCCCAACGACGTTCCAGGGAAACCTCCTCGTAGAAAGGTAGACTTTTATATTGAACTGTACCCAGGGACAACCCCGATATTGACTCCAGAATATCAAATGGCCCCTGTCGAGCTTCGAGAGCTACGGGAACAGTTGGAGGACTTGCAGGGCAAGGGGTTCATCCGACCCAGTGTTTCAAACTAGGCTTCCCCGTTTTTGTTCGCCAATAAGGCGGACGAGAGCTTGCGACTTTTTTTTGACTAGCGTCGCCTGAACGAGGTGACAGTGAGGAACAAGTATCCGCTACCGTGGATTGATGACCTCCTTGATCAGCTCAAGGGAGCACGGTGGTTCTCGAAGATATACCTCAGATCAGGCTATCATCAGCCCAGAGTTAGAGACGAGGACGTGTAGAAGACGGCCTTCAAATGTCGGTATGGCCACTATGAGTTCTTGGTTAGGCCATTTGGCATAACAAATGCTCCAGCAGTGTTCATGGCCCTCATGAACAGGATCTTTCAGCCATACCTTGATCGATTTGTCGTGGTCTTCATCGACGACATTTAGATTTACTCGACGACTGAGGAGGAGCACGCCTACCACTTACGGGTTGTACTAGACACACTCCGAGAGCACCAGCTTTATGGTAAACTCTCTAAGTGCCAGTTCTAGATATGTGAGGTCCACTTCTTGGGACACGTCATATCTGAGGCAGGAGTTGCAGTGGATCTTGCGAAGATCGAGGCAGTGTTAGCTTGGGAGCCACCCATGAGCGTGATGGAGGTGCGAAGTATCTTGGGATTAGTTGGATACTACCGGAGATTCGTGCCAGACTTCTCTAGAGTTGCGACACCACTCTCAGCTTTGACGAAGAAGGGGAAACTCTTCGTGTGGTCAGACAGATGTCAGTAGAGCTTCTAGGAGCTGAGACAGAGATTGACCAGTGCACCTATCTTGAGGTTGCCTGAGGAGGGAGTAGGATACATAGTTAACTGTGATGCATCAGGGACTAGACTCGGATGTGTCCTGATGCAGGAGCGGGCAGTGATCACCTATGGATCACGTTAGTTGAGCTCCCATGAGCTGAACTATGCTACCCATGACCTGGAGTTAGCAACAGTGGTCTTCGCTCTGAAGACATGGCGTCACTACCTGATGGGCGAGTGCTTTACAGTCTTTTCTGACCACCAGAGTCTCAGGTACATCTTCTCTCAGAAGGACCTGAACCTGAGACAGCGGCGATGACTCGAGTTCCTCCAGGACTATGACTTTGAGATAGTATATACTCCTGGGAAGGGGAACATAGTAGCTGATGCCCTCAGCAGGAGGACGGGCATACAACTACTTGAGGAGGCGACGGAGCAACTAGCCTCTTTGCAGATATCCTTCATGGATAGAGATTTAACAGACTTCCTTTAGTCTCTCACAGTTACTACTCCACTTCTGCAGCAGGTCAGAGAGGCAAAGCGTGGGGACGCTGACTGTGAGACGCGATGTGCACAGATATCCTCAGGACAGGAACCTGATGGTTTCTCCTTTGGAGAAGAGCACTAAATCCTTTTCAGAGGACGTACCATGGTACCAGTCACTTTACGAGAGGAGGTGCTGAGAGAGTTTCACACTTATCCTTTGGCGGTACATCCTGGAGTTGCGAAGATGTACCAGGATCTCAGACGACAACACTGGTGGCCGGGCATGAAGAATGCTGTGGCAGAGTTCATTTCTCGATGCCTCACCTGCCAGCAGGTGAAGGCTGAGCATCAAGTACCAGCAGGCTTGGTACAACCCTTGGAGGTCCCAAAGTGGAAGTGGGACGGGATATCTATGGACTTCGTGACTGGACTTCCATGCACTTCCAGAGGTCACGACTCCATCTGGGTGATTGTGGACCGACTCACCAAGTCAGCTCACTTCTTACCCATCCGAGAGCAGGGCTAAGTGGAGAGTTTGGGACGTCTTTACGTTCAGGAGATTGTTCGGCTTCACGGTGTGCCATCATCTATCGTCTCTGATCGAGATGCTCGCTTTACTTCCCGGATTTGGAAGGGGTTGCAGGAGGCGTTTGGGAAGCAGCTACGTTTGAGCACAACCTTTCACCCTTAGACGGATGGTCAGACGGAGAGGACCATTCAGACTATCGAGGACATGATCCGCGCATGTGTCCTCGACTTTGGTCATAGCTGGGAGGACCACCTACCCTTGGTGGAATTCGCGTACAACAACAGCTACCACTCCACCATCTGGATGGCACCGTACGAGGCGTTGTACGGACGACCTTTCAGATCTCCTTTGTGTTAGACTGACCCTGGGGAGTAAGCACTTGTGGGACCAGAGAAGGTCCAGGCCACGACAGAGAAGGTCCAGGTCATCCAGGAGCAGATGAGGACAGCTCAGAGCCGGCAGAAGTCATACGCTGACAGGAGGCGGAGGCCACTAGAGTTTGAGGATGGTGACCACGTCTTCTTGCGGGTCTCACCTCGACGTGGTATACAGAGATTTGGCCGAGGCAGAAAGTTATCTCCGCGCTTCATCGGACCATTCCAAGTCCTCAGCAGGATAGGTGAGGTGGCTTATCGCCTGGCTCTACCACCTCAGTTACACCGGGTGTACAACGTCTTCCATGTATCTCAGCTGAGGAGATACGTGCACGACCTGACGCACATCATTGACCATGGGGATCTTGATGTTGACGATGGGGCGACTTTTACGGAGGTCCCGGTGGAGATCGAGGATTGACAGGAGCAGGTTCTATGTGGACGGTTGATTCCTCTTGTGCGCATCAGATGACATCACGGGAACCACAGGGAGAGCACTTGGGAGCGGGAGGATCAGATGCGTGCTCAATACCCTCATTTGTTTCCCTAGTTTTGATGTATCTTTACAGGGCCGTAAAGCCCTGAGGTGGGAGTAATGTAAAAACCCATAAAATTCAAGGGAAATTTTTTCTTAATTTTCTTTAGAATTTTACAAGAGCGCGGTTTCTGACGGAACCTGATTCCGAGGCCCGGTGAGCCCGGAATCATTTTACGAAGATTGGCTCGGGTACGTTCAGTGAACGAACGAGCGGGAATTTCTATCTTTTGAACCGGTGCCCAGAATCGAATTCCGAGGGCACCGATGAACTCGCAACGCCGATATTACCTTAAGGAGACCTTTTCCGGGGTTGCGTTTTATGAGGGATGAAAGTTAGTTTTGGGGGAAATTAGAAGAAGTTAAATAAATTGTGGAACACAATTTATTTTTAACATTGTTGGTTATTTCCTCCCAAAGGGAGTTAGAGGTGGGACCCACATCCACATAACCTCCCTTGAAGGGATTAAGTGTGGTGGGGCCCACACAAGCCCTAACACTTCAACTTCCCTTAAACTACCCAATAACTCCACTCTAATTAATTTTGACAACGTGGGTTATTAATTAAGATGAGTTACTTAATTTCAAACCTTTGAAATTCAAAGAGGTTGGGTTTTGAAAATAAAATAAGGCTTAGTCTTATTTTATTTTGGTTAGTATCTTTTGCCACCTTGAGAGGATTGAGAAGCGTTCTTCATCTTCTTCAACGTTGACGAAGAATGCGAAGAACACTTAGGCTCCGACGAAGAACGCCGTCACCATAAGAAGAGAAAGACGTGTCATCTCTTCTCTTCTTCGCAGCTGGTGTGTTTCCGAAGATCAACGACTCCGCTTCTTTCGATCTTCTTCCCATGTCAACGAAAGGAGACGCCGCTTCCTCCTCGGGCTTTCTCTGTCAACTTACGAAGCTACTCCATCGACGTTACCTCTTCGAATGCACCTCGACGTCAACAAAATCGACGTACGATTCCCACGACCCCCGACCTCTGCGACGCTTGTCTTCTGCGGCTTGTTGGCATGCTTCGCTCTTGAAACCAAGGTAGGGGATTATTGTTATTTTATTTAATTATTTCCGTTCTTGATTCTAGCATGTCGAAAATCGAGGATAAATGACTAAATGTTATCGTTTAACGAGAGGGGTTCCGGACCGTACAAACACAGCCGAACCCCCCCTACTATGTTCATGTTTGTTTCCTTGCGGATGGAACGGGATGGAGTGGTGCCGTCGCACCACGTGAGAATCGCACGGCAAGTATTGCGCGGCGCCGTCGCGCTGCGCCGTGGAAAGAAATTCAAGAACGCGACGCCGTCCAGTTGCATCAAAGGAAATCAAAGGCGCTGCGTCCGGAGCGGGGCCACAGCGGAGGGGCGCGGTGCCGTCGCACCGAGCCGGACGACAAGGGTCGCGGCCGGTTCTGACCCGCGGCGGAGCTTGGTGACCGGCGGCCAGTCGGGTCGCCGGTGTCGGAGCCAGAAAGGGACCGGCCACTGCCGGTCCCGTTGAGGAGGAGCCGGCCGGCCAGGTCGGGCAGGCTGGAAATGGGGAAGGCCGGGGGAATTAAAATCCACTGGCCAGTTGAACGGCCCCCCCATTATGAGGGGGGGGGGGGGGGTTACAAAGGGGGGCAAGCGCCCCCCGTTTTTTTCAAAAGCTCGGCTGACGGCCGAGCTGGCAGCGCGCTGCCTTGAGCTGGACCGGCGCCTGGCCGGGCCACGCTGGGCCGGGTCGACCCTGTCCGGGGCGGGTCGACCCGTTTCGGGCCGACCGGGGGGTCTCGGGCCGGGTCGGCCCGGGCCCGAAACCCCCGATACCGAACTGTTTGGGTTCAAATGTCCATAACTCGGGCTACGGACCTCCAAACGACGCGCCGTCAGCGGCGATGCGATCCTTGGATCGAGTCGGTCGTTTCGGTATATCGCACTCAAGGTTTCAGAATAGTTTGAGTTCATCCGGGTTGGTTCGTACAAGAAACCAACCGGGCCCTCAGAGCGGAAATGCTCATATCTTGAGCTACAGACGTCCGATTGACATGCCGTCAGCTTTGTTGAGTTCCTCTTAGTGAGACGGATCTTTCGGCATACTCCGCCCAAGGTTTGGACGCAGGTGGAGTACCATCGTGTTGGTTTTTCCTTAAAAACCAACTGGGCCCCTGGAACGAAAAAGGCAATAACTCTCAGACCGGGCATCCGATTGACGCGCCGTCTGTTGCGTTGAGTTTCTGTTGACGATACGGAACTTTTGGATACATCAAATCTGGACTTTGTGACAGTTGATATATCAGCCTCTCGGCTCGTGGAGCGGACCCTCCCGAACGAGCTTGCTGTGTGCGGGAACCCTAGAGTTGGCTGCGACTACTACTGTGACTGCGACGACGACTGTGCAGAGATCCTCAGGGGATTCGACGACGACGAGTACATCACTCAGCGATCCTGTGTGGATCAGTGCTACCGATCCTGTGTGGGTCCGATCCTGTGTGGGTCAGCGCTCAGCGGTCCTATGTGAACCAGCACCTACAGATCTTGTGTGGGTCCGATCCTGTGTGGGTCTTTGCGGGGGTTAGTACCTATCGATCCTTTGTGGGTCCGACGACTTAGATGGATCAGTGATCATCTCTATCGTCTTTCGAAGAAGTATACCTATGTGAGCTGAATCCTGTTTGCTTTCCTGTGTGGATTTTTTTGCACTATCCTGTGTGGATTACGTTTTTCTTTCCTGTGTGGAATACGTATACTTTCCTATGTGGACTGAGTTGTACTTGGGCTCGGAGGTTGGAGAGTATTGGAATTGATGACTTAGGTATATGTATGGGCATATACCTAAGCAGTGTCGGTTGTTACTTCGTGTTTGTATCTTTCCTTTGGGGTTTATCCTTTGTGGATTTTGGGAGACCTTCGGGGGTCTCGGTGTAACACCCTGAGATTTTATAAAAAATATACTTTTTAATTTCACTAATGTCTTGTGTTGTATGCTACACCAAAAGGAGCTTGCACAACACGCATCCTTGATTTGCCTTGCATTACACGCAATCAAGACCTTCCTCGATAGCGTGTGTAGTACGCAATAACGAGTTTCACTAAACAACAATATGCTATTAAAATATTATTAAAACTAGCAGTTATGAATATTAATATCCACTTTTTGAAATTTGGTAATTTTATTTTTCAAAATGGAATTCATTTTTGGATTCGTAATATCGGAATTAACTTAGGGTGAAATTTTGGTGATTTTCGGATAACTTTCATATTTTGATGAATAGTGAAAATTAATGAATTTTAATTAAAAAAAACTTTTTCAATCGAAATAATTAACAGTGATAAATTATTAATTTGAGTGGTTTTAAAGTATATTTAGAATATATTTTTACAATTTAATACAATGATGGTGATTGGATGTAATTTCACATTTAAACCAGACATAAACAAGTGTCAATCTTTTGATAGTTGTTATCTCTTAAGAACACGCTCTTTGTTTTGACGACGGGAATTAATTTTAAATTAATTAATGCAACTGATATGTTTTGAATTTGGTAAAATATAAATAATTTTTGAGTTCATAATATCAAATATAGCTTAGGCCTAATTTTTGGTATTTTTCTGAAAACATTAAATTTTTGATGAATAGTGAAACCACTAAGTGGTAGGTTAAAAACCGAATTTTGCATAAAACTCAATTTTACTGCTTCTCTGAATGGAATTTCGAAAATCCTAGAGACACGGTAAATATCAAGGACTAAAATGTGGTTCAATGAGATGAAAATAATTTTTGGTGAATAGTAACTTTTTACTTTTTTTTACCACGGTTAAAAGTAAATAGGGTAATTAAGGGTAAAGATGATATTATTATTACCCTAACACATGTCCTAATTCTATTGGATAAGTGAAATTCGTCCAAAAACAAACTTAGGAATAAAATATGACCATTTAGGCCCACTTGGATTAGATTAGGACATTTATTATTAATTTATTTAAAGAAGGGTCAAAATAGTTAAAATCAAAGTTTAATAAGTAAATAATTTTTAATATGGGGTTATACATAAGATAAATTCGACTATAAATATTAATTAGAAATCTAAAATGATTTTCTACATAATGGTATTTTATTTTTAATTTTTAGACAATAAATATTTTAATTTATTTATGACATAATGATGATGTAGTAATTATCTTATTAATGAAATATTGACATAATTGATTTTATAAACACCAAAATAAATATAATTTGAGACTTTTTATGAATTACACTAATTTTCTAGGTTACTATGATATATTAGTGTTGATGTAATCAACTTGGTTCAAACATATAATTGTGTTATGACTTTCACAAAAATCATATATCAAATAGTGTCAAAATTGACACAAAATAGTTTTTAAATAAAATATTATATTATCAATTGTTATTGTATTCCTAAAAATCTAAGGTTCGGCCAAATGACTTATATAAGGATATATATATTAATAATAAACAAATTTGGGTTCTTTTGGCATGTTATAGTAAGTGTATTAACCATATAGTGTAAGAAAACAAAAAGTCACGGTAAAAGGTAAATTATTTAACTTAGAGTTAAATCTAATTGATAAGATTAAAATAATAACCTAAACTTGTTTAAATCCTATTGGTTGATAGGATTTAGACCCCTCCACACTTTAACTTCTAAATAAGACCCTTTGGAACCATTATAAACTGATTTTGACTTTAATATAAAATAATATTTTGAGATATTCTTAAGGTGCCCCTCTCCTCCCTTATAAAAGGGCACCTCCTCCCCCTCCTCCTCACACCAATTTGAGCACTCAAGCTCGGACAAACACTACCAAAATTTCTTCTCCACTTCCCTAGAATAATCCTAGAGGTCCTGGTCTTCTTGAAATACTAATCTTAGTTCCCTAAGTGGAGGATTCAAAGAGGCGTTTCAAAGAAGAGGTAATATCCATTACCGATCTTTTCAATTTCTTTCTTCTTCAACTTCTTCTTCTTTAGTTGTTTCATGATAAAGTAATAACATAAGTATTAATTACATACTTATATGTTATTATAAATATGAAAGAACCCTAATTCACCTTCTATCCATCCTACGGAAAAATGAAATCACCGCGCGTGCGTACGTACGGAATACCGTCTCCACGCCGTGGTGTAATCTATTTTCCACCATCACCTTACAAGGATGGGTATAATGGTGTAATGAGTAACTATATATGATTATTATAAAGTGATATTGATACTGAAATAGTATAAATACACTTAAATACAATTCCACGATCATGGGAACAATATCATCTCTCGTACGTATGTACGGAATACTGTCTCCACGATGTGATGCGACTCGTTCTACATGATCATCATTACATAGTAATTATATAAATTAATTGAATGAATAAATATGATATATATTACACTAATAACATTCTGGATATAAGGTATCTATAACCTTAAAAGAAGAATAATAATTTATTCGGCAAAACATGCATAAGAACAAAAGGAAAGAAAGACCCGAGTAACAAGTAACAATGAAATATTACTAATAAGAAGCTAAGAATATGACCATATATGATATCATATAAATATGTATGATTCTGGAATAAGTCAATAACATTATTTAAACCATTATACAGGATCTTCGGACACGTACAAAGCAAATCAGACCTAAGGTAAGGGAAAATATCACAATCTCATTTTTATCCGAGATTGTTTATACTTTGAAACTTACTAGGGTGTAATTTATCATCCACATCCATGTTTCCTCAATATGTAATATTATTTCCATTAACCTACAATTTTTTAAATCCAATTCTACCTTTTGGTGAGTTTTTAGTAAAAGATATGAAAGGAATCTTTTGTCTTTTTTCGTACGAGGTACTTTTTGACTTTTCCGACAAAAGTACGAAGAATGTTTTTTTTAACTTATACGGCATGAATGGATTTTTAAAACATTATTTCCAAGAAGCTTACTTTACAAGTTTTCAAGTTTATTTTTAATCAACTTCTTTTAGTTATAATTTTATGACATGTTAAGAAATGAAAAGTGTTTTTGAAGTAGAAAGGATATTTTTTTCAAGAATGGAGTTCAAATGTTTTATCAAAATTATTTTCCATCTAAGATAATAAAGGGTTCTGTTTTATCCCTATTATTACATTGATTTAATTATGTTGTGATGGAATTATTTTTATGAATTCCTTTATCTTATATGATTTGTTTTATGATATCATGATGTTTAAGAATCCCATTTTTATTACATGGGTTATGCAATGATGTATGATTTATGATTTTGTGGCACACATAAGAATGGTATCATTATGAGATGGGTGGGACCTATATCTCCCTACAATGCATTGGGTAAAGATTTTATATCTCATGAGATAGACATGGCTGGAATGGTAGGTTATACCGGTTCAGTGAAACAGGACTGAAACGAGGGTGACTCGGTTCAGAAAGGGACTTTGTCCACTAAGATAGTCTTGGCAATGAGTCTTGACTAACAAGAAATGATTCTCTATGATTATGTGTGAATGCCACAAAGTTTCATGTTTTACGTTATGATTATTGTGATTACATTTCACTGCCATGATTTACCCCATGTTATGAAATTATGATCTCTTCTACAGGTTAATATTTCTAAAATTTATGTGCTTATGTATATGATGTGATTGATATTTCTTTTGTTTACCCTTACTGAGCATTTGAGCTCACCCTTTTATGTTTTCTTTTCCCCAGGATATAAAGAAAGGTTTTAGGTAAAAAAAGGGAAGTTCTTTATGGGATATGTTGAAGATATTTAACCAGGATTAGAAGATTATATTACGACTTTCCAAAGACACTAAACTATTACGATCCTTGTGTGTGTGTTTTTGTTATGTACTAAGTATTCCGCAAAAGTGATGTAATGTTCATGTACGTCAAGATTCGGGTCTCTATAGTTGGTATCAGAGGAAAGGTTTAGTCAACCTTTGGAAATTAGGATGTGAGAACGTTAGTGAGATCCCTAGATATATTTCTAAGGTATGTCTAGGGATGTCCATAAGGAGAAGTATACATATAGGATATAGTCCTAGAACTACGGTAGCGATCTTAGAATTTAACCTAAGATGTTAGATATTGAGGGTACTCCCCCTTTACTATGTTGTTTTCTCTAGCATGATTTTTTCCTCTCATAAGATTCTTTTTGTGTTTTAGTTAATGGAGGGAACCAGAAGGAATTTGGTTAACATTGAATCCAATGAAAAAATTGGTGACTATGAGCAAAAAAATTGTGTAATTCCTAGAGAGAAAGATATTGTGATTATGTCAAATCAGTCATCACGATATATGATTAACAAGGTGAAATTTAGTGGTATGCCTAATTCATCAAAGAAGAGGAAGATAAACTATTATTCATGTTCGCATGTTGAGGAGCATAAAGAAAGGAAGATTGGGATTTCTAAAGAAGGGAAGAAGAACCTTGAGGAATACCTCAAATGGAGGGACCGATGTTATCTGTGTGGAGAAAAGGGTCATAGAGTGACAGACTATTATGGAGTTAAATGTCTTATTTGCGGAGAACATGGGCATTACCCAACTCAATGCCCTGACCTAAAAAGTTACTTCTAAATCAAGGAAGGACTTATTACAGGACAATCATTGAAGTGGATGGACTGAAGTGTTTATATATTTGTATTCAAGAATAATGATTTTTTAGGTACTTTTATGGTGTATTGAATTATTTTTGTATTGGTCTATTGTGGTTTTCAATAATTTTAAGGTACCGGTAACCATGAAAAGTGATTCAAATATTTTGGAAAGTAGATGATATGCGAATAATGAAGGGATAAGGAGAAAATGAAATGTTTGACAGTATTCATGAGCTCATGATTGATATATGGACTAAGTGATATCATGGTTTGAGTATATAGAATTTTGAGGATTTTGGTATTCGGAAAGTGTTAACTTTTAACTGCATTCATGTTTTCACTATGGTTTAATGGGTATTAAGTTTTCAAGAGAATACATCCTTAAGGTATTCACATTATTGGAATGTGACCAACAAGATATATGGGGGATAAATGATGGTATTCACATGCTTGGTTGACGACATTTCAAGTTATCATTTTATTTATACTATGAGCTTGGACCGAAGTATTTTAGATAAGACTAAAGATTGGAATGGATTATATTAACCATATGTTAGTATTGTTTAAGGATAGAATTTGTTTCGATATTATTTATGTGATGTTATAGTAATGTAGTTTTAGAAAAAGGACAACCTGTAGGACGGGCGACAACCCATCGCGTCGGACAAGGCTGTAGGAATCGAACCCACAACCAAAGTACGACTGGCCTTTATCACCTACCACTGGCCTACAAGAAGTCCCTGTTTAGTAGAAATTAGTTTTATTATATTAAGCAGTATGATATATGAAGTATAAGTCCATTTTAGGAACCATATATGATTAATCTCACTATAGAATGACTTATGTATATTTAATAACTTTTGTTAACCTTTTGTTTGAGACCGATGGAATGACCCGTCATTCTATCACATGATCTGCTAACACTTCACGAATAACAAATCCAACTTCATTTATTTAAGAGATAAAGTGGAAATTGTTCAAGGTACGAACAACAGTGAGATTTTACCAAAATAAAGTAAGTATTTATTCTAATTCAAATTCTTCAACTTTAGGGAAATAATCTTGAAAACCAAAAATGTTGTCCTAGTGCTCTAATATCTGATTAATCGGATGGTACCTTAGATCGTCACAAATTTATGGATTTGTGATTGATGGATTTTCCATATCCATGTTTTCTACCACTCTCCATCAGAACATGATGGTTAGATTTTTCTTCCATATCCATATTTTCACCTATGTGGAAACCCAGTGATTAGTTTATTTGGGTAACTGTTACATTTCATACTTTCGTTTTTAAATATTGGTTTTGGTATTCCTTTTTATGATGTGGGTTTCTATTAAAGAAACTTTCGAATAGTAAACCATTTATAACCCCGACGAATTTCGAGGGTGAAATTCATTTTAAGGGGGGTAGAATGTAACACCCCGAGATTTTATGAAAAATATTCTTTTTAATTTCACTAATGTCTTGTGTTGTAAGCTACACCAAAAGGAGGTTGCACAGCACACATCCTTGATTTGCCTTGCATTACACGCAATCACGACCTTCCACGACAGCGTGTGTAGTACGCAATAACAAGTTTCACTAAAAACAATATGCTATTAAAATATTATTAAAACTAGCCGTTATGAATAGTAATAACAACTTTTTGAAATTTGGTTATTTTATTTTTCAAAATGGAATTAATTTTTGGATTCGTAATATCGAAATTATCTTAGGGTGAAATTTTGGTGATTTTCGGATAACTTTCATATTTTAATGAATAGTGAAAATTAATAAATTTTAATTAAAAACAACTTTTTCAATCGAAATAATTAATAGTGATAACTTATTAATTTGAGTGGTTTAAAAGTATATTTAGAATATATTTTTACAATTTAATACAATTATGGTCATTGGATGTAATTTCACATTTAAACGAGACATAAACAAGTGTCAATCTTTTGATAGTTGTTATCTCTTAAGAACACACTATTTGTTTTGACGACGGGAATTAATTTTAAATTAATTAATGCAACTGATATGTTTTTAATTTGGTAAAATGGAAATCATTTTTGAGTTCATAATATCAAATATAGCTTAGGCCTAATTTTTGGTATTTTTCTGAAAACTTTCAATTTTTGATGAATAGTGAAACCACTAAGTGGTAGGTTAAAAACTGAATTTTGCATAAAACTTAATTTTACCGCTTCTGTGAATGGAATTTTGAAAATATGAGAGACACGGTTAATATCGAGGACTGAAATGTGGTTCAATTAGATGAAAATAATTTTTGATGAATAGTAACTTTTTACTTTTTTTTACCACGGTTAAAAGTAAATAGGGTAATTAAGGGTAAAGATGATATTATTATTACCCTAACACATGTACGAATTCTATTGGATAATTGAAATTCGACCAAAAACAAACTTAGGAATAAAATATGACCATTTAGGCCCACATGGATTAGATTAGGACATTTATTATTAATTTATTTAAAGAAGGGTCAAAATAGTTAAAATCAAAGTTTAATAAGTAAATAATTTTTAATATGGGGTTATACATAAGATAAATTAGACTATAAATATTCATTAGAAATCTAGAAAGATTTCCTACATAATGGTATTTTATTTGTAATTTTTAGACATTAAATAATTTAATTTATTTATGACACAATGATGATGTAGTAATTATCTTATTAATGAAATATTGAAATAATTGATGTTATGAACACCAAAATAAATGTCATTTGAGACTTTTTATGAATTCCACTAATTTTATAGGTTACTATGATATATTAGTGTTGATTTAATCAACTTGTTTCGAACATATAATTCTGTTATGACTTTCAAAAAAATCATATATCAAATAGTGTCAAAATTGACACAAAATAGTTTGTAAATCAAATATTATATTATTAATTGTTATTTTATTCCTAAAAATCTAAGGTTCGGCCAAATGACTTATATAAGTATATATATATATTAATAATAAACAACTTCGGGTTCTTTTGGCATGTTATAGTAAGTGTAATAACCATATAGTGTAAGAAAACAAAAAGTCACGGTAAAAGTTAAATTATTTAACTTAGAGTTAAATCTAATTGATAAGATTAAAATAATAACCTAAACTTGTCTAAATCCTATTGTTTGATAGGATTTCGACCCATCCCCACTTTACCTTTGAAATAAGACCCTTTGGAACCATTATAAACCGATTTTGACTTTAATATAAAATAATATTTTGAGATATTTCTAAGGTGCCCCTCTCCTCCATTATAAAAGGGCACCTCCTCCCCCTCCTTCTCACACCAATTTGAGCACTCAAGCTCGGAAAAACCCTGCCAAAATCCCTTCTCCACTTCCATAGAATAATCCTAGAGGTCCTGGTCTTCTTAAAAGACCAATCTTAGTTCCCTAAGTGGAGGATTCAAAGAGGCTTTTCAAAGAAGAGGTAATATCCATTACCAATCTTTTCAATTTCTTTCTTCTTCAACTTTTTCTTCTTTAGTTGTTTCATGATAAAGTAATAACATAAGTATTACTTACATACTGATATGTTATTATAAATATTAAACAACCCTAATTCACCATCTATCCATCCTACGGAAAAATGAAATCACTGCGCGTGCGTACGTACGGAATACCGTCTCCAGGCCGTGGTGTAATCTATTTTCCACCATCACCTTACAAGGATGTGTATAATGGTGTAATGAGTAACTATATATGATTATTATAAAGTGATATTGATACTGAAATAGTATAAATACACTTAAATACAATTCCACGATCATGGGAACAATATCATCGCTCGTGCGTACGTACGGAATACCGTCTCCACGATGTGATGCGACTCGTTCTACATGATCATCATTACATAGTAATTATATAAATGAATTGAATGAATAAATATGATATATGTTACACTAATACCATTCTGGATATAAGGTATGTATAACCTTAAAAGAAGAATAAGAATTTATTCGACAAAACACGCATAAGAACAAAAG
Organism: Viscum album; assembly: GCA_963277665.1. Classification (NCBI taxonomy): domain Eukaryota; kingdom Viridiplantae; phylum Streptophyta; class Magnoliopsida; order Santalales; family Viscaceae; genus Viscum; species Viscum album. The sequence continues at coordinate 2,030,209,398 of OY728130.1, forward strand.
GCAATAAAGACCCGAGTAACAAGTAACAATGAAATATTACTAATAAGAAGCTAAGAATATGACCTTATATGATATCATATAAATATGTATGATTCTAGAATAAGTCAATTACATTATTTAAACCATTATACAGGAGCTTCGTACATGTACAAAGCAAATCGGACCTAAGGTAAGGGAAAATATCACAATCTCATTTTTATCCGAGATTGTTTATACTTTGAAACTTACTGGGGTGTATTTTATCATACACATCCATGTTTCCTCAATATGTAATATTATTTCCATTCACCTACAATTTTTTAAATCCAATTTTACCCTTTGGTGAGTTTTTAGTGAAATATATGAAAGGAATCTTTTGTCTTTTTTCGTACGAGGTACTTTTCGACTTTTCCGACAAAAGTACGAAGAATGTTTTTTTAACTTATACGATATGAATGGATTTTTAAAACATTATTTCCAAGAAGCTTCCTTTACAAGTTTTCAAGTTTATTTTTAATCAACTTCTTTTAGTTATAATTTTATGACATGTTAGGAAATGAAAAGGGTTTTTGAAGTAGAAAGGATATTTTCCTCAAGAATGGAGTTCAAATGTTTTATCAAAATTATTTTCCATCTAAGATAATAAAGGGTTCTGTTTTATCCCTATTATTACATTGATTTGATTATGTTGTGATGGAATTATTTTTATGAATTCCTTTATATTATATGAATTGTTTTATGATATCATGATGTTTAAGAATCCCATTTTTATTACATGAGTTATGCAATGATGTATGATTTATGATTTTGTGGCACACATAAGAATTGTTTCATTATGAGATGGGGGGGGGGGCTATATCTCCCTCCAATGCATTGGGTAAAGATTTTATATCTCATGAGATAGACATGGCTGGAATGGTAGGTTATACTGGTTCAATGAAACAGGACTGAAACAAGGGTGACTCAGTTCAGAAAGGGACTTTGTCCACTAAGATAGTCTTGGCAATGAGTCTTGACTAACAAGAAATGATTCTCTATGATTATGTGTGAATGCCACAAAGTTTCATGTTTTACGTTATGATTATTGTGATTACATTTCACTGCCATGATTTACCCCATGTTATGAAATCATGATCTCTTTTGTAGGATAAGATTTCAAAAAGTAATGTGCTTATGTATATGATGTGATTGATATTTCTTTTGTTTACCCTTACTGAGCATTTGAGATCACCCTTTTATGTTTTCTTTTCCACAGGATATAAAGAAAGGTTTTAGGAAAAAAAAGGAAGTTCTTTATGGGAGATGTTGAAGATATTTCACCGGGATTAGAAGATTATATTCTGAGTTTCCAAAGACACTAAACTATTACGATCCTTGTGTGTGTGTTTTTGTTATTTACTAAGTATTCCGAAAAAGTGATGCAATGTTCATGTACGTTAAGATTTGGGTCTCTACACTCGGGGTTCCTACTGAGTAGCTTATACTCACCCCTGCACAGGCTATGCCCGCACTACGTTGTGTTGGTTGTAGACGACAGACAACGTTGATCGTGGTTGAGGCTCGTAGAGCAGGACGGTACTTGGAGGTGGACCACCTGGCAGAACGTGCTCGGAGCGGACGGCGGGACCCAAGGAGCAGTGGAGCTATCTGTACCCACCCTTCAGGTGGGATTTCCAGTGGACAGCTCAGCGTAGCAGCTTTTACTTTATAGTTGCTGTTTTCCCTTTCGAGTTGTACTTTACTTTCAGTTTGGGTTTGTTTACTGGCCCATTTACTTTTCCGCACTTTCAGTTGTACTGTGTTTTTACTTAGTGTTTACTTTTCTGCTTGCTTATTCTGTGGTGCTTGTTTACTTTACAAAGGCAACGCCTTCCCTTTTTACCGGGATTTACGCCTTGGTGCTAGTCGCCAGCCCCTGGCCTATGGAAGGCGGGCTTGGGGTAGTCACGGCACGGGCCCCGAGGACGGGTCGTGACATAGCTTTATTTCTAACAATGTTTCCGGATTCATCTACTTTATTTCTAAACACCCATTTAGTGCCTATTGTGAAAGTGTCCTTAGGACTTTCAAAAAGATTCCAAACATTATTTCTTTCAAACTGATTGAGTTCTTCTTGCATAGCAATCACCCAAAATTCATCATTAATAGCATCATAAATGTTTTTAGGTTCAATCTGTGATAAGAAGGATTGATGTTCAACCTGATTTCTAATAGAATCTCTAGTCTATGTCCCTCTATCAAGATTTCCTACAACATCATCTAAAGGATGATTCTTTAGAATTCTAGTTGATCTAGTAAAAGAAGGACTAGAAACCTCTGGTTCATAAACAGGTTGGGAATCAACAGAAGCAGGTTCTGGAAAATTTCCAGAACTTGTTGTCTTTATAGTAGGTTCATTTGATTTTTCATTAAGGTACAGAACAGATAAATCTTCTTCAAGATTTTCAAGATAGATTTTAGGCTCATGTGGATCAGTTTCATCAAACTTGATGTGAACAGATTATTCCACACACTTGGTTCTCTTATTGAAAAATCTATAGGCTTTACTAGAAATAGAATAACCTAGGAAAATTCATTCATCACTCTTGGATGAAAACTTGTCAAGATTATCTTCGGTATTAAGAATAAAGACTTTGCAGCCAAAGACTCTAAAATAGTTAACCTTAGGTTTCCTATGGTTCTAAAACTCATAAAGAGTCTTATTAAGAATAGGTATGATCAAGACTCTATTGATAATATAATAAGCTGTATTCACAGCTTTAGCCCAAAAGTAAATAAGCAGGTTATACTCATTTAGCATAGTTCTGGAAATTTCTTGCAGGGTTCTATTCCTCCTTTCTACTACACCATTTTTCTGAGGTGTCCTAGGGGAAGAAAAGTTATGACTATAGCCATTATGTGAGCAATAGGATTCAAATTCATGATTCTCAAAATCATGGCCATGATCACTTCTTAGAGTTTTAATCTTAAGTCCACTAAGGTTCTATATAGGTTTGGAGTATTTAGCAAAGTAAGAACAAGCTTAACTTTTGTGGGCTAAAAAGTATACCCAAGTATATCTTGAAAAGTCATCTACTAAGACATCGAAATAGTGCTTCCCATTTAAGTTATAAACTCTAGATGGTCCAAACAAATCCATGTGAACCATATTGAGAGGTTGAGAAGTTGAGACTTCTTTCTTTGGTTTGAAAGAATCCTTATGTTGCTTTCCCTTTTGACAGGGATTACAAACTTGTTCATTTGGAAACTCATGTTTGGGTAGGTCTCTCACTATGTTCTTCCAAGTAATTTTTCTAAGTGAATGTATATTTCAGAGTCCTAATCTTCTATGCCAAAGCCAAGACTCTTTATGAAAAGCATTTATACAGTAATATTTTGCATGGCTAAAGAATTTAAATCCACATCATAAACATTTTCATTTCGAAGGGCAGAAAATACTAAAGCATTTTTAGAATTAAAAACATTTCAAGAATCATTTTCAAATTTAACATTAAAACCATCATCACATAACTGAGAAATACTTAATAGATTATATTTAAGTCCATCAACAAATAACACTTTTGAAATTAATACTGAGTCAGTGTTACCAATCTGGCCTAAGCTGATGATTTTCCATTTAGAATTATCCCCAAAGTTGACAAAGCCTCTATAAATTCTGACTAAGATTTTAAATCATGAGAGGTCTCCTGACATATGTCTTGAAAATCCACTGTCCAAGTACCAAGTCTTCCTATAGGAGCTCTTTAAGCAGGTTCCCTACAAAACAGATTTAGATAGGAAATGATTTTGGTGCCCAGATTTTCTTGGGTCCAGACAGGTTAGATAAAAAAACTTTAGGTACCCAAATTTGTCTTATGGGTCTCATAAAATTTGTAGAATCAATAGATTTTTAATGATAAACCTTATTAGATTTGTAACTATGAATATAACTAGTTGAAGCATATAAATGTCCAGAACTAGAACTAGCAATATTCTGTCTAGATTTAGGAATAAATATATTCTTAGTAATCTCTCTTTGTCCAGGTTTGTAGCCTATTCCAGTAGTGTATTTTGGTGAAATTTTTTTTCCTAGAATTTGAGTTAGTGTATCCTTTCCATTTATGAACTTCTCTAAATCCTTTCTAAGTTGCTCATTAGAAATTTTCAGTTTAGTGTTCTCCCTTAACAGTTGAGCATTTTCTCTTTTTCAATAGTAAGTTCGGTTTTAAAAGTAGTAGTGAGAGCATGTTTTTTCTTTAATGATTTGTATTTATCCTTAATTTCATTGTATGTCTCTTCCAGCATATTACAATATTCAAACAATTCCTCACTAGTCATGTTTTCAGAATCATAATCAGATTCTGCACTATCTTCAGAATAATAGGAATTTAAAGTAGGAGTATCTAGGGTTACCATAGATGTGTTTTTCATAAAAAACATGTTTGCCTTATTTCGGGTTTCAGTATCAGAAGCTTCAGATTCGTTGGAGCTATCCTTAGAAGCACTCCAAGTAGACTTCATAGCCTTTTTGTAGTTACTGTCCTTGTAATCATATTTATTCTTGAATTTCAGCTTTGGGTAGTCTGCTTTAATAAGTTCTTTACTTTTGCACTCATGACAGAAAACTTCATCACTTTTATCTGTCTTTTCCCAATCCTTCTTCCAATGTCCCTTATTGTCATATTTTCCTTTGTAATTTGATTTTTTGAAGAATTTATTCTTCCTATAAAATTTCTTAAACCTTCTAGCTATCTGAGTCATTTCAGCATCACTATCAGAGTCTGAATTTTCACTGGTTGAACTATCAGTAGGTAGTTGAGCTTTATCTTTGTCCTTTCTCTTTGAAGTAGTAGTCTTGAAATCCATTGATTTTCTCTTAGGTTCATCATCTTCATCTTTATTCACCTTGAGTTCCTCCTCATAGATCATAAGCTTTCCAATTATTTCTTTGACAAGTAGAGCAGAAATGTCACATGACTCTCTGATTGAGACAGAGGTGACTCTCCATCGTTCTGGTAAACATCTCAGAATACTCATAATTTGTTCCTTTGCTAGAACAGTTTTACCAAGTGAACTCATTATATTGACTATCTCATTAAACCTGAGATACATATCAGAAATCGGTTCATCAGTCTTCATTTTAAAATTGTCATATTTAATAGTATAATTATTTAATATCATTTCCTTAACATTGGTTGTTCCTTCATGAGAAACACCCATAGTATCCCAAATTTCAAAGGCAGTTTTACAAGCAGAAATTCTGTTAAACTCTTCATCTCCTAAAGCACAGTACAAGGCATTCATAGCTTTACAATTATTATTGCACGTAGTCAATGTAGGTTCATACCAAGTGGATATAACCATAGTGGGAAGTTTATATTCTGATTCTATGTCAGTCCAAATATCAAAACCCATGCTCTCCAAATAAATTTTCATTTTCAGTTTCCATTGAGCATAGTTTGTACCATTGAAGAAAGGTGGCCTGTTTGTAGCATCACCCTCTAGTATATTATCCAAAACAAGATTTTAGAAAGATAATTTAAAGAGATAAAAATTTAGAACTAACAGAAATTTAATATCTTTAAAGATACAACTAAAATCACAGTTAAAAAACAGAGTATCATGAAAATCCTTAAACAAAAACCAAGCCTCTGATACCAAATGTTGGTTAGAGTGGACACTGAAGAGGGGGGGGGGTGAATTGAGTTGCAATTAAAATTTTTGTTAAAAATATTGTCTAGTTAAAATCCCCCGATTTATAAAATAAGTTAAACTATAGTGAATTTATACAGATTGTAAATGTTCACTTAGCTTTTTCAAGATTGATTAGGTCTTAGTTAGTTTAACCACAAGATCAAACTAACTTTTGAGACTAATCTACTGATTTTCAATAAGTGTAAACACTTGATAATTTAGCTATCAAAGTAACTTTAAAATAGTTTTGTATTTCAAAGTAATAGCGTCGTAATAAATAAGATATAAGCAGTATACTTTAAACTTAAATTAAAGATGAACATCATGTATAATAGGAGGTTCAGCCTCAAGCCGAGACTTAATCCTCTCAAATTTATATAAATTTGATCCAACCCCTGGATCGAGGTTAACAATAGTTGAAAAAACTGTCCAGGCCACACAGGGTACGCCACCACCATTCTACATGGGAAACAAAGAAAAGACCAGGCCACACAAGGACCTCTTCCACAGTTGACGTGGGTAAACAAGAGTTAAGAGATTTGGAGTGAGGATTTGATATCCTCCAGTTCAGTACAGGAGACAATGTGTGTATAAGAAATGTAGAGTACAACACACTGCTCGAATGTTAATAAATAAATCACGTAGAGAAGATAGATGAGAGTTTTAGAAAGATCTAGTGATTATCAATGCAGCTCTGGACTTGTTGGACTTAGCAGGAAAGATTCTGAGTCCTTTTCTGATTTTTCTGTTGAAAAACAGAGTGTCGTAGTCATCTTGTCTTCTTCAAGAGTGAGAAAGATATCTTGATTCGACGTGAGTTCTCCAGAGGTGTTGGATTGCATTAATGAGAGTTCTATGAAAGACTTGCTATCTCCTTCTTGATCAGGATTGTTTTTTTTGTTCAGTATAGTGATCTCAGGTGTATGTAAGTTCTTCGTGTTGTATATTCACACTTGCACACCGCTTCTCCATCTATGTGTACTTCGTCTTAATATTCCTTATATTCCATTAGTTCTGGCAGTAGGAATGATTCACTTTTCATAGGTATGAGATACAATATCTTGAGATTCCAACAACTATCATTAAATAGCATTAATTGCATTAAAAACAACAAATATGACCGTTAGTATTATTTAAATAATATTTACAACAAGTTAAGAAATTCTGTCATAGTGATTATGAAAATGATGTCTTCTTCACGGTATGTGGCTCACAGTATGAGCTTCAAGGTATGTCCATGTCACGGTGTGTAGTTCACAGTATGTGGTCATGGTGAGTCCATCACGATGTCTGGTCATGGTGTCTGGTCACGGTGTCTGGTCACGGTGTCTGGTCATGGTGTCTGGTCACGGTGAGTCCTTCATGGTGAGTCCTTCATGTTGTCTGGGTCACGGTGAGTCCTTCACGGTGTCTCCATACTTAGACAAATATCTGTATTTGGACTTAGATAATAATATGCAGAACACGGATTAAGTTTAATCACGATAGAGTAAAAGAGCTTGAATCACAAATATAAAGGTGTGATAATATATTTGATAATTGTGATCATGCATGAGACTTGTAAATAATAAAGAGAGTAATTAACATTATATGATTTCTTATAATTAAAACATGATGTGTAGTTACTATTGAGATTGAAGAGCAGCAACAAGATTTGCAATGGAGATTGATATTAATTAACAGTAATAAGATTTATGATCATTAAAACATGATTAACACATGAGGACTCCAACAGTAATCATATCAAATATATCTGCCATAAAATAATCCATAAATAGTTTAAATGAATTTTCATGACTGATTTTTATTCCTCAACTCATAGTTTTAACTTTATTTTTACTATTTTACCCTTACGGAGGAAAACAATCATTATCATTTTTATAATTAATAACATCCAAAAATAAATATTTATGTATTAAAAAATGTACCAAATTATTAAAAAAATGGATTCAATGATTCATGAATAAATTCATCTAATTTGTATAAATCATTTTTAACAAAAATAAATAAATAAGAAACAATATTTTTTAAGAAAATTTTGTTTTATTTTATAAAATAAACATATACTAAAATAAAGAATAATGATAACTATTATGTAATAAATTACATTTTTTATAATTAATGGATAATTATTATACCTAAAGATAATATTAATAGCATAATGGGTCGTTTAAATTACATAATTTTTGTAAATTAGAAGAATATTTTACTGAAATTTGTATTTTTAACAATTGAAATAAAATTTTATATTTTATTGGAAAAACAATAAAAATCACCACAAGAAAATTTCGGCATTAAAATATCTAAAATTATAAACATTATATAATATATAATTTCAATAAATGTTATAAATTAATTATATTATCCACCAAAAAAATCAAAAAAAAATCTATTTTTTGAATAAAATCTATTTTTTGATAATGAAATGAATTTTCAAAATATTTTTTAGCTATATATAATTTCTTAATCAATAAACATTCATCATATAATTTCATTATGCAAATTGTTTCATAATTTTTTATTCATATTCACATCACTAATTTAAGGGCTTGGTTTTAATGGTCTCATTTAAATATAAATATTTTTATAGTAAATCGATGTTTTTATAAGGATTGATTTTATATGATATGAAATAAATCGAAATTATTATGATTTTAGACTAAAATTTATAGGATTTATATGATATAGAATGTTACTATTACATTTGAATAAAAAAATAACCATGTAGAATAAAAATGATTTAATTTGTTGTAGTATATTATCGTGAAATAAATTTTTATGGATGATAGTTTAGTAGTGCAAGATTATCATATTACATTGTCTAGTGGTTTGATTATTATATATAAAAATTATTTTTATATACACCAAATTACTGGAAACATAATATTTTTGTTATGTATGATTCCATAAGTTTTTATTTCATGATTAGAAATAAATGTTGTCTTCGGATATCAATAAAAAAATTTATGGCATAGAGAATGTTAACAACAGATTGTACATACCTAATCCTAAAAAATTAGTTCTGGAAAACAAAAAAAAATCTATTAAAAATGATTCATATCCAGCATGCCTAGGGAATAATATAGTTTAAAATGAAAATGTTATAAGTTTGTATAAATATAATAATTATAGTCATCTTGACTCATTTGTGTAAAATCCTCAGGATGTGTCTATTTTCTATTTATAATGAAAAATAACTATCTTTCCTTCTATTGGGAAGGGAGAAATTGATATTGAAATATTGGAATTGACTCAAATTAATGTATGTAGACTATTCCTAGCATAGTTAAAATATGGGTTTTCCTACATCATCACCTTTAATTGTTACTTTACAAGGTATGTTTATATATAGTAAATGTGAATTAAGTCAGATTCCATTTGTATTTTTAGGAAATGTAAATATGAAGTGGAGGGTTATAATGTTAACAAGAATAATAAAACTCACTGAAAATGAGATGGAGAATATCTAACCAAATATTTTCATTAAATTTGTATATTGTGGTATTTTATCTAGACAAAATCCTTTTAATACAACTTTTTATAATGTTGACAAAAAATGGAGGAATTGTTACATTATTGGAATCACTATATCGATGATGATTAATAAAAAATTACCATCATAATTTTGGGGATTTGTAATGTAGACATATGTATACACTATATTGAGTTCCAACTGAATAGATCAAAAGGAAATCCATGTGATTTATGGTATGGAAGTTAACCCATTCTTCCCCCACTTTAATAATATATTTTATATGATTTGATAATATATATAGTTTTCCATAAAAAATGATTTTTTGATACAAATCAATTCTTAATAGTATATTTTGTAAAATTTTGTAACAAATAAAATAATTTTAAATGTACTTATGACATTAACATCCTGATGTTATTTTTTTGTTGAAATATATTTTTCACTAACAACAAATTATTTATAGTGTAAGAATTCAATCTCATAATGTTATTTAAAAAAGAATCTTTATAGAATCAAAATAAATAGTTTATATGATAATTTGAGATGGATCAAAAATTTCATTTTTAATAAGTAAAAAATAACGAAAAATATGCTACATAAAAAACATTATATAAATAATTAATACTAATCCATTGCATAGAATACATACAATATAAATTATAATAATGATATTATAGAGATAAAAGACTATAAACTAATTCGCAAATATTTATCTATATCTCTAGACCATATGCGAGTTGGTTTATATATATAATCACCTCCCCAAGAAACTACTCATACAATTGTCTATGTTCTTACTAATGTCAAAATTTATCTTAGGGTTATTATGACTACCCTTCAAAGTCATTGTACATTCTCTTTATAACCTCATATGGATCACATATCCCCAACTCATGTAATATAGTTTGGAATTATGATAAAAACAATATTTCTCCATTTGGGACAAAATATTCAATTACATTAGGTCCATAATAAATATTCATGGTTGATCAGAAACTAATGTCAATCAACTATCGTTTCTAAAGGCCACTTGTGGTCACTCATATCTATGATAACATGGAAAAACATACCAACAATGAGGCATCATTCCCACCATCTATCTTAACATAACACTCAACGAATTTATAAAACCAATATAACATATGTGTACTACTACTTTATAAATTGAATATATAATATTAATGAAATAATTATGTTCATTTTAACAAATATAGGAAAATGCATCCAATTAGACTTCATTATCTAACTTCGATAGTTTTTATAGTACATCATATTGTTCATTCAAACTTTATAATTGATATACAGACTATATATAATAATAATTTATCATATATATTTAGTATTAGAGACACATAAATATATTAATTAAATAATATTATTTGTCCAATTTTGAGGATATATACAAGATGTATGACTCTCAACTCAATATGGGAAATCTTGTCTCCCTTGATATTGTTAACCAGAACCAGATCTCATCTTGATAATATATTCTATTCAGTACATTCATAATCCATTATGTTCTTGAGTAAGTATATTATCATGTATTAAAAATAATTAAATATGATTTTAGATTATCAATACACATATCTCTTCTAAAGGTAATGTAAAAATGATGAAAATGATCAAAAAAAAACTCTTCTATTCTTCCCAAATAAAGGATCTCATCCTCTCATAAATAAGAGGTTCCAAACCCTATAAATTTTCAATAATAAAGGAAACACTAAATTATGAAAACTCAAAATCAAACCCATTTTTTATTTTTGACCCAACTTTGTTGGGATAAGATATAATGAATCACATTGAGGGAAAAAATTGTACATTAATATAGTAGTTTCCTCAGAAATGGATATATATGAAAAAATGGAATTGTGAATTATTATAACCATAATTGAGAAAAATCAAAATAAATATATACATAAATTCATATTATGATCAAATACTATTGATGATGATTAGAGTCTATAGATATTTATTTCTATAGAATAGGAACTTGAATCATAAATCACACAAGTCCCCAACCCCACATAGTAACTGGTGTCAGGTCTACATCATCACCTAACAAATTATATGTCTTATCACTTGGTAATACCTATTATTCATCCTATAAATGTTGTCATCATAATTTTCATAATACATATAAAACATGTAGTTAATTTTTTTTAAATTATATATAGTATAAAATATAAATGTATTTGAAAAATTGGAGAATTTTTTAATGAAACTATATGAAAATTATGGTATTACTAGAAAACATTATAACTTATATCTTATATTATAAAATATTAAATATTAATTGAAAAAAATAATTTATCATTGTTCATCCTCTTCCTAATTTTTTTTAGTTTCATTAGTGTCAATGTTTATATATTTCTCTTCAACATCATTATTTTCTATACAATATTTCATTTTATCATCCCCTATATTATCAAATTCACTGGCCACATTATTAGAATTATCAAAAACCCCATCCATAAACATTAGGGCCACATCATTGATATATTTATCTCATCAATTCAGATATATATTCAAAATTTTTTTAAAAAAAAATTCAATATTATATAGTTCAATAGAACCACATTATTTTTTATTTAACTAAATAAATTTTATTTTCATTATGATATTCTAATCATTTAAACCACATGAAAGAGAAAAGAAATTTTATTAATAACAATTATTTTTATGATACTATATAATTTTTTCCTTTTCATAAAAAAGTATTTATATTTTCTATCAATGTATAATTGTCACCTTTGAACATGAAAAACAAGATCAATATCAAAATAACGACATTTAAACATTGTAATTTAATTCTAGAACAGATAATATTACTCAATTATATCATCGATCATGTTATAGGATAAATATTTCATATTATTTTCTATGAAATACTTTAAAAGAACCTTCAATTTCTTCCATATGTGTGTGTTTTAAATTCAACTTACTTTTAACAATTATAAACTTTGACTAAATTGGATGATATATTACTTATTTAATATATCATAATTATATCCTCTTTTTGATAATGGGATCATAAAAATTAATAATATAAAAAATAAAATATTGATATTAAATATTTGATAATAAATATTTAAAATTACTAGCCTTTGAAACCAATATTCAAAATTACAAATCCAATATTCATCATGAGTCACTGAGGTAATTTTAGTGGTTGTTTTTCTATAAGAACCATAATATAATCTATTAATCAATTCATATAAATTTAAATTTTGAAAATATTTAATATAAATACTTAAAAATAGCCTTTGCTTCCCAAATCAGGTAATGTCCTTGAAATTAGTTAAAGAATAATCAATATCACTATGTAATTCATTATCAAGAAGTCATATTTAATCCAGAAAAAAAACAACCTTTATTATATAAAACAATAATAATTAGTGATATATGATATAATCAAAATTATCCACATATAGAACTATTTTATTATATTTTTATGGATATTCATATTTACAATAATAATAGTTTAAACTTTAAATTTCTACCTGAATGTATAAATTTGAAATTTATAAATAAATTTATTCCTTATTACAACAATTATTCTTCAATTTTTTCACACATCTTTCAATTATTTTCATCCTTAGGAATTATACTATCCCCCTATAATTATGTTTATATAGTAAATGAAATATTAATTGATGCACTGGGTGAAATAGTGTAGGTGAATATATTTTTGAAAAAAATTATAAAATTATAGCTATATCCTATTGAAACATTTTTTTGATATTTTATTTTTAGAAAAATCAATTTTATCTAATTAAATTTGTAATTTCATTTAACAAATCTGATATTGAATATTTCAAGAATTTTTTTGGTCCAATTCACCACATTATATGTAGGATTCCTCCATAATATTAAATTTTTAACGTGGTAATATTTCCATTATTGTTAAATTGAGAATAATTAAAAGCAAATCATATGGTAAACAAAAATATTTAAGACACTATAAAAATAAGGATATGTTATCATTAAAAATTCCAGGTGATATTTTAATCCAAATTAATTAATATCATCCTTCATTTTAAAATAGCTTAGTTTCTTTTTTCAAGTAAATGATCATAATATGTTACGATACATTTACTATAGCTATTATTTTTTATGTGTATCCAACATCATATATAGTAAATTATAAATAGAAAAAATGTAAATTTTCACTACAAAAAAATATGATTATAAAGAAGTATACCGACATAGAAACATCACCAATATTCATCTCTTTATTCGATTATGATATCTCCAAAAATATCATATATTATATTTAATAATCGATGTTCGAAAAGTAATAATATATAATGAAAAGACATTAAAATATTCTTGAATACCAGAGAGAACTAATGGTGTTTCACCTCCTCCAATTTACTCATTTAAAAATTATTTACATTACATTAGAATTTATTTTCTAATAGATGGAATTTCCCATTATTGGTACAAATGTTTTTTGTCATTCACAAGGATTAATATTTTAATATCAACAATGGAGTATATATAATAATTTCAACCTTGTGTTCCCAAGAGAGATAACATTCCATTTTCTAAAATTCCACTTAGTATCACATTAATACAAAATTTTGAATGAAATTATAATATCAAACTACATTATACATAGTTACACCATTATTCCATAATTAAATTAACTAATAAAATATATGGATTCAAATAAACATTGATATCCTGATCGAATATCATTCGATTTTAATACCATAAAAATATATATTATTACTTCTTCATAATTTAAGGATATGTTTTTAAAAATGTAATGATAATAGTCAAATAAAAATATTGACTATTGTAATCACTAAATATGTATATTACAACAGAAGAAAGACCCCCCCAATGTTAATGGGATTATGAGAAAAATAATGATTGAAATAATTAATGTTCTTCCCTGAATATCCATCATGAGGATGATTAATGGTTTTACCAATGAAAATAAGTGATCTATTTTATGTTATCAATATAGTTGTGTTGTGAGTTATTAATAGAAATCACAGTCTACATGTAATCTAAAAATACCTCACTTATATAACATGAATAAATATAATCATTCCATGTTGTCCATTTGTATACCTAGATTGGATATATGTTTCAAAATTATAATACGACTCATATTCAACATAATATATGATGTAGCCATTTGAAAAATCATGAATCCTTGGATAACTAGGACCTAAATTATGAATCATCTTTTTCATTCATTTAAATATACCTAAAATTTATTCCATGTAGGGAATAAAACTTTTATTGAAGAAATTTTGGGATCAAATACAATTTTTAAATTATAAAATAAAATGTACGAGGTGTAAATTTGGTAATAGTTTGAAATTTGGTTTTCTAACATCTAAGATATAAGCCATTTAAACCATGTTTCTACCAATAAATGATTTTATATGGATTCATAACAGTAATTGTATAATCAAATGGATATTATATTTTATGAAATAATGACAGTAGACACATTTCATAAATATTCAATCATAAATGGTTTGAGAACTAATATAATATTATTTCTTATTAAATTTATACAGAAATATGGATTCTAAAATATATACTCATTCTGAAAACTAGAAAAATGTTAATCATCAGGTTTTTCAAATGTATCATATCAACTAATATGACAACTCTTATAATAGAACAAAATATTTCCCATGTAAATGAATTATAAATTTTATAATGGAATGATATAAATTCCCGAACAAAATTTATGTCTCTAGGATTTATACAAGTACTATTTTAATTTATATAAATACATATTTAATCGTCTTATTAAAGTTAAAAACTATCTATATTTACGAGGTCAAAATATTTCTAAAAAATCAATAGAAATTATATTACATTATAAAATGTATTACAAAACATAATATCACTAAATAAGTCACTAATTATGTTATTTAAAAAACTGACTAAAAATATTTCATTTAAATTAATAGAAAAAAATTCAATAGATAGAATTATGAATTTTAGTTGGCGGGATTTCACTCTCATGTAAGGTTTTAAGGATTAATCACACATGAATGGATGCATTTGTTTAAGTCAACACATAATTTATAAGATGGTAATTATTTTATAAATACTCATTATAAAGTACATCAAATTATAAATATATATATATTTTAAAAAATATTTTATTTAATTTTTACTAATTATATGACTGTGTATAATATTTTTGTTAAATAATCCAAAAACATAATATTTTTCAAAATTTATACATATTTTTATAATATATATTATATTATAATAATTTTCATTTATTTAAACTGTTTTTTTATAAATTTATACAATGGTACAATATTTTTTTAATAATTTATCTTAATTTATAATATTTTCAACTAATTTATACTCATTTATTAATATATATTATATTTATTAATTAATTTAAATTATTTTATAAAGAATTATATCATTTTATAGTAATATATATTAATTAATATACATTTTAGTGAATTTATTATAATTTATTGTAATTAATAATAACATATTGTAATTTATAATTATTCTTAATAAATTATAGTAATTTTAAGGAAGTTATATTAATTTATAATAAATTATCTTCTTTTAAATTAATTTATATTAATTTATTCTGTGTTATACTAAATTATATCTATTTAAAAAAATTTATATTAATTTAATGGAACTAATAAGATTTCATAACAATTTATATTAGTATATATTAATATATTTGATTTTGTGTCAACCTATATAAATATATAATTTTTATTTATTTTTATTATAAATTATAAATTTATTTCAATTTTATTACATTATAACATTTTCAAAATTTATATTAAATTATACAGATTTATATTAGTTTTTTAAATTTATATCAGTTTTTATGATTTTATACTCAACTATATTAATTTACATCAATTTATAATGACATATATGATTTTATAAAAATTAAATGTAAATTAAATCAATTTATAATAATTTCTTTTAATTTTTAACAGTTTATTTAAATCATTATGAATTAATAATAATTTATATCATTTTCTGTTAATTTTTATCCATTTATATTAAATATTTTTCATATAAATACAAAAAACAACAGACCCAGTCCAAAACAAACCTATATACTAGAGATATCATTAAACCCCCAAGGGATGAGTACCCAGCCATTCCCCCAACTTCCACATTCACAAAAAAATATATGAATTGTCACATATCATTTACTGCTCCTGCCACCAGTGATGGCCCTGACCTCTATCTTACACAACCATTTTCCATCAATCAATCACTATGTGCCTGCTACCTACATCAGCTGTGTTGGATGCCCAACCTGATCATCACCAGTCATCACCCCTTTCCAGCATCATAACAACCCAACATGACCCCAAAAAATCTTTCTTGCAACACGATTGAATTGAAATAATCTCACGGACCACATATGCAAGATGTTAAATACTCATCCTCAAAATAATGGAGAGAAAAACTATTATGGTATGGTTTGAACACTCTATACACATCTATTGAATGAATTCTACTAGAACAAGTCACCAACTAACCTACACCCAATTAGCTAATATAATTTTATAATTAATTATATGAATATATTATAAATTTTATTAATTTATGTTAATTATTATCAAAATATAATTTATTACATTAATGTAAAATATTAGTTTATTAAAATATACTTAATTGTACTAATGTTTTATAAATGATTCCTATTTATACTGATATTTTTTATATTATTGTAATTTATGATTCTAATAGTATTTTTTATAAATTATTAATAATTTATAATATTTTTTACTAAATTTTAGAAATTTAGAGTAATGTTTATTAAATAAAAAGAATTTATGAAAATAATAATAATTTACATTATTAGATTATAAATCATTTTTATTTATCAGATATTATATTTGTATATGTTATTTTTTTCATAATTTATACAAATTGTTTCATTTTACATATTATATGTAAATTATTGTAAATTTATTCCACTTTTAAATAAGTTATACAAATTTATATTAATTTATATAATTTTTATGTTATATAGAAAAAAAGTAAATTAATTTTTTATAAATTTACATAAATTATTCAAATTTTCAAAAATTAATACCAAACGATATCAATTTATAGTAATTTTATAAATTTTTATTACAATAAATTTTTATTTTTATTAATTTTATTTATTTTAGATATTTATATTTATTTATACATTTATTGTTACTATATATCCATTAAAGGTAATTAATTTTAATTTTGTAAAGTTCTTAATATATTTTTATTAATTATTTTTAATTTAATATGAATTTATTAAAATTTATAACCAATTATAGAATTTTGTATTAAATATTTTAATCAAACTAATTTAATGATTAATTAATAATATAAAATAACAAACATAATATATAAATGAATAACAATTAAATAAAAAATAAATATTTATTAAAAAAATAATAATACCTAAAAAATTATATTTTTTCGAAAGATCAATTTTATACCCCATATCCGAAATCATACATATAACGAACATACTCGTCCCTTGCGAATAAAAATTCTGAAATCAACTATTACTGATAGAGATTGTGTTTATTGAAAATTCATCCTTTCTATTTGCACACATGCATGTGTGCCAAAGTGTTTTTTGGAAGAATATTTTATTCGATGCAAAAAACTTCATTGAAATATTATTTGAGGTAATTAAGTTCATCATTCATAAATAAGTACATCACATAGATTATTGATGACTGATTTATGGTGTGTTATAAATAACTCATCGTAAAAAATAGTCATTATTATAGTGGTCATACATATGTGTGTGGGGAAGTGAGGTGTTTTCATTAAAATACAATAATTGAAAAAATAGAATCATAAGTCATGAAGTGAAGATTTTTTAGTTAATATAATCCATAATATTGATGCTAAAGATTAAAAAGATTTGATACATGATTATATCCCTAAGAGATATTATAAGATGAAGACATTCATAGGAAATGATAATTTCATAGGTCTGTAAGGGAGATTAAAGAAATATTAAGATGTGGTTTTCTTATTATAAACTCTTGTAAAAAATTATTACTTGAAAAAAATTATCATATAAACTTAATGGAAGAATTAGATGTAAATTATTATGCTAAATGGATGGAATCCATGCATTATATATTTGGGACTTAGTACCAAAATCATTTTTGGATTTTTGTTAACCCAATTTTGATGAAAAATATTTTTTGGTGTAAAATTGTATTTATAAAAGAGATATAAATATATGGATATATTATACCATATAAATAAAGTCATGTTGTAAAAGTTTTCATTCATTATGAAGGGATTCACTATGATGAAATCCTCATACCAGAGATACTAAAAAAAATTGGAATTCAACATTTAATATCAGCATTTCATAATAATGAAATTTAGAAAAAAAGAAATTGGAACATATTTTACAAATTATTCCAATTAATGATGTATATATGACATAATATGATTGGTTTATTATTACTAATAATGATAATAGATTATGAAATATCTAAAGTTTCATTTATTTATTGAATAAGGTGTTATAATCATAGAATATTCATATTTAATAAGGCTGAAAGAGAGTTTGGTTTGCTCAATAATGTAAGAGAGAAATGGGAATATAAGATTTTTTGGGAGAATGTAATTTCCTTCCATGTATTATATGTTCATTACATATTAATATTTGTAAATTATGTGGAAATGTTTCCACCAATAAATAATTTGTTAAATAAATTCTTTTCTTTTAAATTATTTGTTTAATAATCATTTACACTAGGAATCATGGTATATCGGGATAAATATCAATGAATAATTAAGATAATTCAATGTAAATATATTAATAATATAATGAAGAGGTAAAATGTTGGTTGAATATATAGGGTATAATTACCAATTGTACAAGGTTCTTGTTGTACAAATTGTTTTCCCGTATATAGGATTAAATTATAATTAATTTCATTAAAAATTAAATAAAATGTTGTAAATGGAGTCCATATATATATTTATAAGGATAATATTAAATAAATAGGTTTCTTTTATTTTTAATGATATTAATAGATACATTAGTCAATTTTTTTACCATAGTAATTGGAAACCATGTAAAAATCAAGTAATTATTGTTAAAAAAATTATAAAAATTCTATAGTAATCCTAAAACCTTCCCTAATTTTACTATTTGATAAAATTTATTCCATAAACCATAATGGCACTAATTTATATTATTTTTTAGAATATTTATTACTCAATATGACATTTATTATATTATATGTAATGAAATGAAAAAGATATCAGAATCATATTCTTAATAATTAAGTACTTTTAATAATGGTTTATGAATAGTATATATTATATTATAAATATTAATTTGAAATTTCAAATCATTATATTTTTCATGGGAATTTTTTTAAATTTTTATTGAGTATATAATTACGTTAAATTATTTCAAAACATTGATGTAGTAATTGTTTTCATAATGTAAATTTTATATGAATGATATTAAAAAAATTATATAAAATGTTTTTGAGGTAATTATGGTCGCCCAAGAATTTTAGATATTAAAATGAAATTATAAAGATATATTAATGTATTTTTATAGGATATCTTGTTTCATTTGTCTTTTGTTTAATGTTAAATAAATAAATAGTGTCAAAAATGTCATTAATGATATTTTAAAATAAATAATATTGTAATGAATGATATAACATTCAAAAAAATATGAAATTATTACAACTAATTGTTATAATGTTTGATATAACATCATTGATTAATTTATGGTTCTTTAATCATAGTATATTAACTATATAAAATATCAAATAGTAAAAATCAATGTTGTCATGGTAAAAATTAATACGGTTAATAATGTGTTACAAATAAATGAGAAATGTAATAATGTGAATTAAATGTGTAAAAAATTTTGTGTGAGATTTTTTTTACCAATAAACATCCTCAATTTGAAATAAATCACATTGGATCCATTTATAATTTTATATTACATTATATAAATTTAATATATTGAAAAATTCCAAGAGTCCCCCTACCCTCTTATGTAATATAAATTATATTATTCTATTTTATTCACAAATAATATCCTAGTTGGTTCAACAATGATATGTCGAAATCCTTTTATATAATACCCCAACACATTCTTGTGCCCTTATTTTAGTATTAACAACACCCATAGAGGACTGAAGGTGTTAAAAAAATTAGATTATCTGAAGAAATTGGGTCATTTTAATTATTTGTTTATAATTTGTTTTTTACTCCTTTTAAAAATTATATTAAAACATTATAAAAAAATAATACTATTATTATAATTATACTAATATTTTGTTTTTTTCATGATCTATATTAATCCCTTTTTCAATAAAATAAGAAAAGAATTTAGCATATGTGTGTATGACAGACTACCACCTCACGAACCGATGTAATTCATTCCCCATCATCATATGTAACATAGATGTTATAATAATGGAATTAAAATTTATATATGATATTAATGAAATATATTTCATTATTAAATGATAATATATTATTTACCATCTTAAAATACAATGAACAGAAAAATTATGACGACGTTCGTGCATACGAATAAATTATCACCTCCACAAAGTGAAACAATTCATTTTTATTAACCACATTACATTGATGGTAAATATAAGTATATTAAATTAATTAATATTATATTCTTTATATTATAATAATTATGTATGTATACAATGAATCTTACCTAATTTCTAATCTGATCCTTGAAGTATGGAAATGTTATTCTTTCTTATGTACGAATTACAGTCTTCATTATCATAATATAGTTCATTTTTCATATCAATAATTAATGGATGGATTTAAAGGTATATTTAATGAATGATAATTTGAATTATTGCATTATTATTATTTTATATATGATGGAATAATTACCACTCTGACTATATAAATCATAGTGAAGTAATTTTTGACTAATGTTTTGAATATCATCGAAACGTATGACATGAACACAAATAATTAAGTAATTGTTATTAAAAGACAACAAGTGATATACGAATAATAATTAAATTTAAAAGGGTTATGAAGAAATTAAATATTTATTCTATGTTTTATATTCAGGAATATAAATATTTTACATTATATATCGAACTGAAGATAAGGGACTTTGTCTCAATCACTATTCATAGAAGAATATTTTGATGTTAGAAAGCCACCTTCATTTATGAGGATAATAAACCGAACCTTTGAAATATCATATAATAGTGGTATATATTTTCTTATTGTTTAATGGGTAGTATGATTCAAATGTTTTAATGCTATACGAAACACACTAATTTAAAAATATCTTGCAAAATTTTAAAATGGGTTTTTGAAAATGGGTTGATTATTTCAGTAACATGAAAAGTATACCAATGGATGAAAATGAAAATTAAATAGAAACATGTTGAAGTTTAAATTTTGTTTTCTTTTATTATAATATAATGGTACAAGGAAGTTTTTTGGGTGGTTACGCGATATACCAAATATTGCTTCTTCTGGGATAAACTAATGACAAGTGGGTCCATGATAACCCTCTAATTCATTAGTTATAGAAGTATACTGTATGGTTATTCCATATATTGTAGTGGAATTTATGGATATCAACAACATGGTTATATCATTAAAATGAATAGAATGTATAATGATTGCCAAAGATACATTTCTATGTTATCATTGATTGTCAATGGTATTCTAGTAATCTTATGATTGTGCCATAGTTATGAAGTGAGAATATTTTTTATGTAATGTATTTTCAATTTTTCAAGGATGAAAAGGTTAATATTATAATTAACTTTTTATGCTTTCAAATTGTCTCACATGAATATTTGTTAGTTATTTTTTTATCATTTACTATTTTTTTGTGAATATACCATGTTTTAAATTATTTTTCATAGGATTTAAAGATGGATTAGGGAATGGATGTAATCAAGCTGAATGTCTGTAAGATTATAATTTAATGAAATAGAACATTAATTTAAATATTTTAAATATTGGGAGAAGTTATTCTAATCAAAATTATCAAATTTATATTTTATGTTTTTTTCATGTATTATTTATGGCCTAAATCTTTAAAAGTATATACCTGATAAGATTATCAATGTGAAATTTAGTAAATTCTTGAATAAAACTCAATATTATGTAATGTTTATCGATATTACAAACATTTGGTATCAAGGTATGGTTTAGGAAAATTTAGAGATTAATATTTATTCTTCATGGTTATATATATCGTAATTGGGTGATAATTTTAAATTTGATTCTTTTTTTAGTGTCTTACGATGCACATTTTAGTCTTTATGTTATAGAAATTTTAGGAAACAAATTGTATTTTTAGTAAAATTAATTTTACGGTAATTATTTTTTTTAGATTTTGTGGTGGAAAATGAAAGGTAAGAGATAAAATATAGGTCAAAATATATTATGTTTATTATTTAGGATTTTATCATATTATATTTAATGTTATAAAAATTATATTGTCTTATGAAATAACCACATTAACAACTTGTGAGAACTTGTTGTGTCTAGAAATATCATAGTTATTGAGCCCAAAACATGTGGGTGACATAAGAGCATCACCTACCACTGGCCAATGTGAACCCTTAGTTATGATGAAAGTTTTATTTTTTGTTAAACATATAGATGGAAGAAGAATATTATGATTTTGGGGACATATTTATTATTGTTTAGAATACCATGGGGTAAAAACAATTTTGGGATAAAGTGATTAAGGCTATTTCAGAAGACGTTCTATATAATTCAGAACCCTATATGATTATGGTAAATATAATAATATGTGATTATATTATAGAAATCAAGGATTAATTATATTTTGGCTGAATTTATGTTTATATTTTAATTTATAGTGATTCATTTTATATATATAAATTTTTAGTGTATCTTGAATGTAATTAGTAAAATTTATTTTTGATAATAATATTTAAGGGTAATTGATTTTATTTTTTGATAATTAAAAAAAAAATTGGAGACTATGTGATCAAATCCCTTTGATTATTTAGTTTAAATAATAGTATGATCTATTTTGAATATTTTTAGGGGAGGTTATTTATGGAATGGTATACATTGCACTTTGGGTGTTAATATTGATTTTGGGATAATATAATTGTTTTTTATCAATTAAAGGTTTAATATTTTCAGATAAATGACTTGTATTATGGGGAATTTTTTTTGTTAATATTTCAATATATGATAAAAATATATTTATAATTTTAGGGATTATCTTATTCACTAGAAGTTTATTCTATTCCTCTATGTATTAAAAAAACATCTTGAACACTCATTATTTGGAGAAAAAAAATGATATTTTAGTGTAAATATATTAAAGGACACAATTATGATTTTCATTTAAGAATGATTCCTTGCATTTAATTATTGGAAGGAAAATAATTAAATAAATATTTTAAAATTATTCTGAATTTTTTTTACCATATACTTTTATCGATGACCTTTATAACCCATCATATGTTTATAGTATTGTGATGATTAAGTATCACATGATAATGTTATATAACATTATCCATTATCCCTTAAGACTTAGTTTTACCTTCCATTTATATATTGGAATATTTGGAAATATAGTATGCGTGTTTCATGGGTGAACCTCATACTTCTTTTCTCTCTTATTAAGTGGACTTCATTTGACCCCTTCTATGATTTGGGATTTCAGCGAAGCTATTTTGAAAAGTGAAATACATAGTTTTTGATTCCAAGTTAAAATTTTCAGTTCAAATTGGGGGATAATATAACATTATAATGTTTATAAAGTAAATACAATGTTAGTTGGAACATGAGATACACCACATCCTTATTAACAAACAATAAATATATTATTATTTAATATGGAAGTCATAAAATAAACATTATATTAGAAGTTATAAAAAGGAAGTACTATATTATTTTTAAAAATTTCCATATATTTTTTAAATTCATAAAATATATTTTATATGTAGAAGATAATAAGAAATATTTTTTTCTTAAAAACAGTATTTTCCTAAAAGTTACTTTTATCACATTATAGTGCTGGAAATGTTTTAAAACAAAAATTTGAAAAAGTTATAAATTATAATTGAAAAAATAAACATCATTTTTAGAATTAGTAATACTAATTGTTTTGAAATTTTTGAGTTTTTATAAGAAGTTTTATTTTCTGTTGAATTGTGAAAAATTCTAATTTTTTTTTCAAAACTACATTTTCCATTAATTTATTGATATAGTGAATGTATATAGTAAATTTTTATTAAATTATAATTAAATAAAATTAAACTCATGCTATACAATTTTGGTCTTTTGAATCAATTTCACCTTGAAATTGAATATAAAAACATTTTATTCTTTTTATGATCATTTCCTTTAAAACATGGGTTTTGCTCCCATCTGCTGGATTATTTTTTAATTATTTTTTTACAACTATTGTGACTTGAATTATAAAAATTGATTCAATTTTTGTAAGCATATAGTTAATATTTCGTTAATAGTTCCCATTTATTTTTTCCTAGTTTGAATTGTAACTTGGATAATTTTTGTTAACACAGAAACATGTTAATCAAGTAAAAAAATCCAATTAAAGGTACACATAATATTAATAATATTATAAAAATACCCTAATAATGTATAAATTTAATTTTATTAGAAACTTTAATTCATAAGAAATTTAGTATCGAATAACTTTCCCTTTGTTTCAATTTATAAGTTATTGTGTTATTCATAATATTTTATTTAATAAAAAGTCAAATATATCACAATCATTTTTTAATAAAATGAAATATTATTAATAAATGTGTAATATAGATTATATGTTAGATTATAAATATTAATTTTAATTATAAAATAATTATATTCCTCAAGATAATTTAGATTTAATTTTTATTGAATTTATAATTTCTTTATATTCTTCCATAATAGTTATATAATAACTATTTTACCTATTGTAACTAAAATATAAACGAAATAAAAATATATAAATAAAAATATTTAGAGATTATTATATTAATATGATAATTTTATAAATTTACCTAAAATTATATGGATGTATTTATTTATTTTTACTAATATCATTTTCTAAATATTTTTTCCAAAAAAGTCAAAGTAATGAATACTGTGAAATTTTTACATTATATATATATATATAATATTTTATCTAATTAATTAAAATTTATAAAAATATGATATTTTTAAATATTATTGGGTTATGTTATCAAAATTCATCCATTATCCATTTATATATTTTTGAAATTTTATATATAATATACTAACCATCATAGAGTAAAAATCGATGTTATCACTCAATGAATTTAATGAGATTAATAAGGGTTAAACCTAAATGATAATGTTAATAATGTATCCTAAACATGTATATAATTATTGTATGTGATTATTTTAAAGCTCCTAATACTATATTTTATATAAATTATTATGATTCCATTTTGAATTAAATATTAATTTATATTAATTTAATATTTTCATAAATTCCCATAATGCACCTCACCTCGCATATAAAATGACTCATCTTTTTATCATTTATTCACACATCAAAAAATATTATTATAGTATACGATCTACCCAAATTAGATCATATAACCCCTAAAAATATTATAGAGCTCATAATTTAGTAATATGACATCCATTAGTGATCGTAAGGTGTTATGAAAAAGAGATTTTTTGGCGAAAATGTATCGTTTTTATTATGTGTTTCTATTTTGTTTCATCTTAAAACCCATTAAATTATTATTAAATCATGGTAAAATAATTACTATAGTAAAATAAATATTCGAATATTTAATTTTTTTCCATGACCTATATCAGTATCATATTCTGTAAAATGGTAAAATTATTAACCAACCATATATACAGATGATTATCACCTTGTGAAACGATGTTATTTTTATTCCATCGTGGCCTATGAATTTTTAGTTATATTAATGGATGTAATGTTTATATATTATAATAATGAAAATTTTATAATTATTAAAATATAATATATCATTTGTTTCTTAACATACCATGCATAGAAAAGCTGTAACATCGTTTATGTGTATGTGGGAATTATCACGTCCACGAAGAAATGTAATTAGTTTTTCAAGAACACATCATATAGATGATATATATAAGAATAATTAAAATATTAATAGGATATTTATTATAAAATTATAGTTATGGAATTATAAAATGATACTTATCTTCTATCCATAATGTTTATTGAAAAATGGAATCGTTACCCAAGTGAAGTTATAACTTACCATCTCATTGATTTTAATTTTTATTACTATTAATATCCATATATAATGGATTTATTTTAAATAAATATTTTTTAATATAAATTATAATAGTTTTATCATTATTGTTTTAGAGATGATGGGATAATGATCATTTTGACTATAAACAACATACCAATATCATTTTGGATTCATGTACCGAATATCCTCATAATGTCTAACATGAACATAAATAATTAATTAGTTGTTTTAAAATTATAATAAGTGATAATAATCGAATAATAAACATGACACAATGTTCTCAATAAATTAAATAATAAACTATTATTTATTATTTATGAATATAAAGATTGTATGTGATGATTTAGACTCATAGTAAGGGATTCGTCTCAATCTACATTCATTGTTCTATATTTGTATGTTATGAACCCATATTATTTAATGTGGTGTATAAATATATCCTTTGACATATCATATTATTAACTTATTTATTCTCATATTAATTAATTTCAATTATGATTAAAATGTTCCAACGTGTTTTGGGCCACTTTTATTTAAAAAATTGTTTTATATTTTTAAAATGGGTTCTGAAAATGGATTGACGGTTTCAATAACATGAAATATATTATTATGAGTGAAAATTAAACATAAATGTGACATGATGAGAATATCAAGATTTTATGTGTTGTAAAAATATTATAGTACCACAAAACCTGATGGTTGGTTGTGTGATAAACTAGTGGGACGTGGTTTCATGATAAACATATAAAGGGTTGGTCCATGATAACTCTCAGATGCTTTAAGTATATAAGTAAAACATATGGTTATTCCATTTATAATAGTTAATTTTATTGAATTTGAACACATAGTTATTACATTTATGAGAATAAAAAATATAATGATCCCATAATATACCCTTATGTGTTATCTATAATTGAAAAGTGGTTACTAGTAATATCATTATTATAAAAATGTATGAACTGATATTATTTTTATAGAAATTTATTTAATAAATAATAATAATGAAAATTATTACATTTTAGAAATTTTCATGAGTTTTCATGTTTTCATAGGAAAAAAACTTTTTTCTCTTTGTGTATCCCATACTATTATTTTTTCTCAACCAAATTTTAAAAATTTTATGAATAATTAAGGATGCGTAAGGGAGTGGAAGAAGAAAAGGTGATGATAAAATATTTTTCCATGAAAGAAATAATAATTTATTTTAAATGTTTTATATTATTTTTAATATAGATACAACTCAGAACTGTACACATTGTGTTTATTAGTTTGGTTGCCTCTGAGGTATAGATAAATCCTCCAATAATATAAACATAAAAAAATATTCAAATTGAAGGAACATAAATTATTGAATAAACCAAAATATTTTGTAATGTCTAAGTTTAGGTCCTTATATGATGAAAGTTATTAAGAGTTCAATTTAGTAAACATGGTAGTGTTGTCAGTTTTTACCTAGACCCAACTCTTATATATATATATATATATTACTAATACTTATATACAATTTGATATATATATATATAAATGGGGTTTTATCATATTTTAAATGTTATATTTCTTCAACATGTACTATATATAATGTGATGTACTTTCTTTAATTATAATTTTGATAGGAAATATTATTTTTTAAACATAATGATAACCTCATGATACCATGAGAATAATCGTAAATATATATCCTCTAATCTGGATACATTATCCTAAAAGGAACCGGAATATTCCCAAATATTATTTGTTGGGGGATCATAACCCTTGATATTTCTTCACATAGATTTTATACATAGTGATCTGAAGTGGATAAGATCGTGTAGGTAGACAACAAAATCTAAATACAATATATTATTGGTTAATATGGTAATTCATGTATATAAACATGAATATTAATCTCCTAACATGGGAACATTATTGATTTTTTTATATTTTATCGCATACCTTGATAAAAGATGAAAACAATAGAATTTATTTATTTCTGAATTTTTTTTTCATGGTTTCTCTTTGGTTTTATGATATAAGGTGATTGATAAATATTTTATTTTTCACTTCCAAGTATATGAATTGGTATCTCAATCCCACATTTCTATGGTGGTAGTAACATTACAAAATATTTGGCCTTACAAAAAGAAACTATCGATATTATGTAAGGACATACATGTAATAAATAAACTATATATGGATAGGTATAGAAATTTCATGCCAATATTAATGAGATAACATGATACAAAAATAATTTTTACGTGGTATTTTTTCATATGATATGTTATCAATGTTATAAAAAACCATATCTCTCTATGGGCTGTTATGGATTTATACATTCTGCTTATAGTCTATGAGTAACAATGACTATTGTCAAGATATTTTCCTAAAGGGCCATACAGTAACCATATTAAATGTTATAGACTGTTCTAATGAATGTCATTATAGGACATGCTTGGTCCCACCATGGGGTTGAACATAAATCTAAGATTGAATGATCTGTAATTAAAAATTGGAATAATTTTGTTCAGTATTTGAATAATATGTACTGAATGTATTCATTCACAATATTCATGTTATTTTTGGTGAATATAAGAAAAATATATTATGAATAAATATTTAATATTCATGGTTCATATAATATTTTCCGGACAATAGAGTCTAGTTAATGACTTATTTTCTATCTTAGAAAATTAATAATATGTTATAATTGATAAAATATAAATTTCTTATTTAAAATAGTTAAATGTTATGAATATGGTATATACGTCTTCTTTTGATGGAGTAACATATCAATGGAAAATTATTAAATTTAATTATGTTTAATGTTTCTGTATAACATAATATAATTTCAAATTCAGTGTACTATTCTATCTCTCAAATTTGGGATCATATTTAATCTCTATTATGAATATTTGAGTGATAAATGTTATATTTGGGTGCTTAAATGTAAGAATATATTTAACTGTTCAATGGAACCGTGTTGGGGAGATTTTGTGGATATAAAGTTTTTTTTTCAAATTCATGCTATCACTAGTATTCTAATAATCGATCCTATAGTAAAATTTTGAAGTGCATGTGAATGATCAAGATGTATTGGTTATAGATTCCTTTAAACTCCAATATTTAATTATTCAAAAGTCATTATAGCATCTTCAAAAAATAATATTCTAACGTCTGACACATATTTTATTTATTAATTTCATACACACAATATTCGCCCATTGTAACCAGGAACATTACATAACTAAACAAGACTTAATTATGTCAATCCATAAATAAATTCCAAAATACTTAATATTAATTCAACCATTACATTCGAAGAACAAAAAATGCAGATCCTGACATATATTATCAACAATACAAAAAAGCTAATAACTAACAGTGTACTCATATTTCAATGGGGGTAAAAACTTGATCCATATTATATCATCAATAATGATAATGGTTTGGAGATTTGTCAATGTTCCATCTTATACTACTCTACGTAGTCATATTTATTATATCAAATTTCTATATAATATGGTTTATAATGAATCATATTCTATGGTCACTACATTCATTAATATCATTAAATTTAATCTCATGAGATTCTATACAACTAGAATAATAAGTTTTCGATTAAATCCCACAACTGTTAGTATCTAAGGAAAATATGAAAGTTATCAAGGGTCTCCCATAGACCTTATTACTTTAATAAATCCATATTAATTTTATTTAAATGAAAAATTTAAATTGTTTAAGATCTAAATCACTAAATATGGAAATAAAAAAATTATTCCATTTAATTAGAGATTGGCTACTGTCAGAAAATTACATAAAAGTCCTATTGAGTACTATATCATCACCCAAACTCCTTTCTCAAGATACAATATCAAATTTAATTAATAATATGAATTTATAATTTATTTATTTATTTTACTTAAAATGTAACAATATTATAAAAATCCATTAGGTGGAATAATAGTTCTGAAACCCTAAGAAATGATGTTTGGTATGCTCTTAAAATGCACCAAGACATAAGAAACCCCAGATTAATAATTTGATTATCTGAATAGATAATCAATTAAAAAATATTTTACCTAAGACTATGTAAAAATATATTATACAACATACCTCAATCACAACAATGGGAATCATAATGTGATCATCCTTACAAGACATCCTATACCTGCTATATGTGAATGATTTATCAAATCATGATAATTCCACCATACATCAGTATAATCATATATAAACCCATAAATATTAAAATCCAAAATTATTGTAAAAAAAGTGATAGGGTGAATGCTGGAATAGTATTTCAAAATTCAAAAAAATTCACCCCGTAATTTGTTGGGAAATGATAACAAAAACATATCGATAATAAAAAATAGAAGAATAGAAAGGAGAAACCCTAGGATTAGAAACAAGAGAGGGAAGAAATAGAGGTTTATGGGATTATTGAATGTTGGGTAATATAATAAACATACTTGTGATGTTATAACACTAAATATTTATATTATAATTTTTTTAAATAAACTTCACCTTCTACATGAAAAAACTCAAATTCCCTATGAATTTCATAACTTATAATGATGTTGTTTAATAAATAGTAAATTTCTTATATTATTAGATGTTGGGATTAAGATCATTTGATTAAATATTAATCAAGGGTTACAAGAATTCATTACTCTCATTTTTTGTTTTTAATAAGATTTAATTATTTTTATCCTTTCATAGTATTAACATAAAATTCACAAGAAAATATTGAATTTCCATTATGGGATGTTGTTTAGTAATTTTACCAATTAATAATTGTAAAAAATGTATTATTTCACATAAGTATAAGAAACATTCTAGGGAATATGGGTGATGGTTTATTTTTAATAGATGAGATAATTGTAGAATAAAACCATGAGTTGAAAAATATAATTTTTAAAATAGTTTTAATAAAAAAAGATGAGATCAAAACAGTTAACCCATGAATTTCTAATATTATTTAGGTAATAAATCACACTTGTCAGTTGAGAGTAATACAATTGTGGAATCATGAATATTTTCTAATCAATCTCAAAACATTAGATTAAGAATAAAAAATTGCCTTCTTAAATTTAATTTTAAAAAATTGGATATTTTCAATATTATGTTAGTTTACATAGTGCTCTCAAATTAGAATGATATATATGAGAATAATGTTACAGCAACATAAAAACCATATATTTTGTTTTCAAATAATTGAAACTAGAAATTTATTAATATTTACACAATTAATATAATTGAAATAAAGATATCATGTTGATTTTGTAGGTATCTTAATGTGCATTTTTCAGTTACGAATGGATTTGGGTTCTTTAATGACATAGTGCTCAACAAAATTATTTTTCACATAGAAAAGTTCAGCCAATAAGTATTTTATTGTCTATATAGAAACAAAATCATCCACATAGTTATCATGAATAATATTTTATTAAAGGTTTGTTTAAGACATTAAATCTAGTCATGCTTTAAAGAAAACCCATAATTATATTTATTTCAATACTATAATTTTTATATTCCAAAAAAATAAATTATTATACTAATTTTTTTAAAGACTTTGATATAATTACACCATAAAATAATGAATACCATCGAAAAATATACCATTCCATTGTAAATAAATTTTCCTAAAAGAAAAATTTGTGACAGAGATTGAATTTCCACACAAATTGTTTATTCGTGTTAGTGTGTGAGAATGCATGAAAACATTTTTTTGGTGGAATATTTATTTCGATAAAGAAACTATGAAGGATGTATTATTTATGATGAATTATTTAACCATTCATAAATAATTAATTCCCCCAGATAAATTATGATTTAATTTTTGTCCATCATAAATAACTCAAAGAAAATATTTTATATTCCTATAGTTTAATTACATACACATTTGGGTACATGAGTTTTTTAGAAGAAAATACCAAGTGGAAAATATAATCCAAAAGAATAAATTGAATTTTTATAGTTTATTCTATTGTTATTAATAGATATTATCTATACTAAACATCATAGAGAAAAGTTATTATGATGATAGAATTTATATTTCTTGACAATTATAATATTTCAAATATAAATATTGTGGTGAAAGTGGAATTCGATGAAGTAGATGCTCTAGATTAAAAATAATTTACATGGGAATAATATCAACATCATAAAGTTTGAGATGAAGACATATAAATAAACAAGTACATTTCAGTTCTAAAGGTGATATTAAATAAAATGATATTTATAGTTTTCTTATCATCATGTCATGTGATCCACAATTCATTAAATAAAATGAACCTATAAACCACAAGAAAGTATATAATAAGAATGACGATTCAAGAAGTCAATAATTAAAAACATAAGAAATAGTGTGCATATACTAAAATAATTTTTTTAATTGGGTAGACCCTCAATCATATGTAAAAAATATTACATATAAATTGGTATTGATAAAGTATATGTTCATATATAGTCAAATTAGGAAAAAATAAATAATGATCAGTTATGAAAGGATTGATAAAATTTATAGGGATAGACAACAATGAAACCTTTTTACTAGACATGATTAAAATATATACCATAATATTAAATGACACAGAAACATTCCATGATTATGAAATTTATAAAATAGATATTAAAAAAACTTCTCAGAATTGAAGTTTGGATGAATATGTATGTATTAAAAAACATGAGAAGTCGTTTATGTCAATGTGTGGTAATAAAACCACAATTATATAAATATTATTTTATGTTTTAATAATCAGTCAAAATTATATAATGTTTATGTTGATGGGACATAATATAATTTTTTTTCAAAAATGAATGAGTTCTATTTGTCTACATGAAGGTTAATATAAATTCAATAATTTTATTTTTATTATATTTTGATTACATTTTTTTGTATTGAAAATAATGTAAAAATACCGCCAACCATAATGACATGGTTAAATTATTGATTTTACATGATTGTATTTGGTAAAGAATCATATATTCTAGGTATAATGATATATATGGAATGGTCTCAAAGCCTACTCATTCTTAGTCGATGTAAAAATATTAACTATGTAGTCAAATGTTATAATAATGATAAATCCAAGAGGGTATTTCTTTCAACGTCTTATTTTATCAATATCTGTAAGAAATGTGTGAAAAACTAAATAGAAGAGTGAGAAGATGAGAGGAATACCTTATAATTCATCACTGGGATATATCCTATTTTATATGTTATGTACTTTTTTTGATGTTCCTTTTTTATTAAGATTTTTGCGATGACTTTAGGAAAATAAAATATTTATATATTACGAGGATATAAAATCATTAATAAAGTAATTGACATGTGAAAAACATATGTTCTTAGTTTATGTAGTAGATGAACAAATAATAATCAATGGATTCAAATATTCTGGATTCAAAAAAATCTTTATTATTTAAAATCATAATCAGGCTATGTTTGTTTTCTGACTGATAGATAAGTTACATTAAGAATCTTCATGGAAATTAATAGTTATTAAATAATAAAGGTTTTTTTTTCTGTGTATCGTATTTAATTATATTATTACAATTCTATTGAAATAGTACATTATAAGGAGCCCATGTCACACCGAACGACAAATAATAAACATTTTATGTTTCATTTCATGAAAAGTATTTCTCTATTAGGCAAAATAATATTTAGTGGAGTTTTCAAGTTGGATAATGTGTAATTCCCTCGAATAAAATAAATATATCATCTGAAACATGATTTTAATATGAGCTCTAGAGTGATGAGTGTTTTTATGAATTAGATATAGTATATATTGAAGTGTTTTGAGTGGGTTACCTAGACCTAACTCTATTATATTAAGAGAATACAAGTTCATGTTTACATGTTGATATTTTTATATATATAATTATAATTTATCTTAACGTGAATGCTATTTTTTCTATGTGTATTATTAGAAAAGTAATATCCTTAATATACAATCATGTTGAAAGGATATATTAGATGATATTTAAAATGACAGCCTTGATCTATATTGATTGTAATCATAAATATAAAACATCTAGTTTAGAAATAGTATGGTTATAGAAGATATATTATGCATCAGAAGAAGGTTTTGGGGGATCAACATTTTTGAGATATCATCTCCTTATGATATCCCATAGTGATATCTATTAGATGAGGTAAGGAGGACCAGACCACCAATATCTATAAAAATTATAATTGTCAATGGTTACTCCAATATACCAAAATGTGTTTGAATATCTTTATGTGATATAATTATCTATGTTGATTATTTTATCACATACCATCAAGAAATATGAAACTATATCATTTTCTTGGTTTCATATATTGTGCGTTTTATTGGTTGTATGAAATTGGTAGAATGATAAAAATAGGATTTCCACTTCTATGTTGCAGAAGCGGTATCTCAGGACCATTTTACTATGATGGAAGTACCTTCATGAAATCCATAGCCATAGTTTAGGAAGGTATGCCCATAATGCAAGGACACATATGGAAGAAATAATGTTTCCTACGTAGGTGATATAAATTCCATGCCCAAATTTATGATGTTTCATGAGACAAATAGATTATATTGCATAGTATATGTTCACATAATGGGTTCAGAATATTATCATTATCCCTTATATCATTAGGGGACTCGATTGGATTTTATAATATACTTCTATTTTTTGAGTAGCACTCACATCTATCGAGATCAGGTCCAAGTGGCTGTCACAACAATCATATTCAAAATTATGTAATATTATTGTGAATATGAGTGTAGGACATATTGGGACCCAACTTAGGGTTCTATATTTTTATGAGATTAAAAGATATTCAAGACATAAGAAAATTAACATTTTTTTTATTTTGTAATATTTTGTATAGAAATTATTTAATCATAAAATTCATTTAATTTTTAGTTAATACCATGAAATATATATTAATAAAAACTATTTGATATTAAATATTTTTAAGATATTAAGTGTATAATATTTCTATGTTAGTCACATGTATTTTATCAAATAAATTTTATAGAGTGTTAAATTTTGTAAAATATGAATGTCATTTATGAAATTTTTCATTGCTCATAGGATTATATTTATAACTTATTGAGAAGGTAAAATATATTCAATGAAAATAATAAAATTTTCTAAAATTTATCCTAGATATATAAGTCAGGGAAATGAAAATTTTGTTGTACTATTTACTCAATCAAAATTTGGACTATATTTATCATCTCTTATGAATCATACAGAAGTAAAGGGTTTCTTCAATCTCCTTAATGAAATCATGTCCTATTTATTGAGGAAGTAGTGTGGTAGAAATTTTCTAGAAGGATGAAAGGGTTGTTGGTATTCAAATATTTCACTTTTATTATAATGATTGATCATCCAGAATAATCATGATGTCCATTTGGATGATAATAATGGGTCTGACATCTGTTCCTTCAATCATTGATTGTTGGTAATGTGGAAAACATTCTTTCATCTGCAAATAAATCGTACTAACTATTCAATTATATATGTGTGCTTCAATCCATCCATAAAAATCCAAATTTTGTAATATATCATTGTACATCAATGAACAAATAGATATTACTTTTATAAAATAATAAATTTAAAAATTACAAATGATCCATAAAGTGGTTTGTTCCAATAAGGTTAGCTCATACATACCTATCATTTCCATAATCCAACTTATGGCTTACTTAGTATGTTTCTCAAATACTAGTGGGATATAAAAACTATTCCAACCCTCTAATAAACAATTTTATTGAATATTAGAAATTTCATGGTTCCATAATAGAATATACTACTTAGAAATCTTTATTCTGAGACTTTCATCTATACAGAAGTGTCTTAGAAAAGCTATACCATGGTCTCTCCATACATTTATATCATTTAATTTATACACATGTGGGTCAATACGCCAATATGATAACTTATATTAGAAATCCCTTAGCCATATAAATCCATTGAACTAAGAAATTGTATAGGGTACATCATGGACATTGAAACAATCATAAACTCATATTCATTATATTTTAATGAAACAAGAAATTTATATGACATATTGATCATCCTGAATGGAATGTACCAAATTAATCTCTTTAATCAGAGCCTGGAGACCCTCAACCAAACTCTTTTAAGACTCATAAGGCTCTTATAATAAAACAAGCTTCTATCCCAAGATATAAAGTCTAATTTAGTTAATTATATCAAAATATAAATCTTTTATAAATTCAATTTAAGTATTTTTCATAGAATTGAAACACACTAGGTATAATAAAAATGCTAAAAGAAATAGAAAATGGCTGTGGGCTACTCCCAACATTCACTCATACCCAATAGTACTAGAATTTCTAATTTTATTATCTTAATCATTAGAAAATAAATTCATATTTCACTAAAACATCATAAAAATCAATAGGTCAACATACCTCCATCAAAATACTAAGAAACAATGTTTTATCTTCCTCACATGACATCCTTTTTCTGATACATGTAATATCTCCCTTAAATTAGGATAATTAGACCATTTATTGTAGAAATATGAAATAAATACTAAGAAAAAATATCCAAAATTAGATTATAACCATGTAGACGATTAATGATCAATTAATAATGGAAAACTCTCCCAAATCATTCATGTAATCTTTAAGGAAAACACCTCTCATAAAGCATGAAACAATATATAATAACGGGAGAGAGACCCACTAATAATGGCCATATGAGAGGTAAAATATTGAATTAATTGTATTAAATTATGAGAGGGAGTATAGTCATTCTATTTTGGATTTTCCAACTCAATAATTTTTGACATGAAATAAAATTCTACAAAAATCCCCTTTTATAGGAAAAAAATTAAATTTTTCTTTAAATTATAACACGTAATGATGTAGTTTTTACAAAATGGTTTTGTTTTATCGTTATATTTTGAATGGGGACTCATTGAAAAATAATTATTGAAGGTCTACCTGAATCTATAATTTTTTTTGAAATTAATGTGACTATATTATTGTTTTTATTCATTAATATTGAAATATAATTAAAAAAATATTTTGGGATTGTTTTTGGTATTTTGAACATGTAATAATGGTAAAATAGAAATTATTTTGTAAAATAATATCAAACAATTTTGGGGATATGAGTGATTATTTTATTTTAACGTATGAGAAAATTATTGAAAAAAATGACACGACACATCCGATTATTTATATTTCCAATAAAAACATATGGAAATTCATCATTATTTATCAACTAAATTCTCATATTATTTTGGTAATAAATTTTAATCAAGATTTGACTTAATTATAGTGTTTTATGTATATTTATATTTTAATGAATCAAAAATTGATCAACGAAAAATTTACGAATATCATTTAAATTTAATAATCAAAACTAGTCAATTTTTACATATTATTTTTGAAAAATTACTCTCTAATTATAATGAGATCCCTGAGAACAATAGTTCACCACATAAAACCACATATCGTTCATTTTTTTTTCTTGAAAACAAGAAATGTGTTAATTTTAGATCAAGTAAAAAAGATAAATTTCAGATTATCATGACATAAAAGGCCTATATTCAATGGGATTTTTAATTGTTATATTATTTGGGTTCTTAATTGATTTAGATCTCATCAAATAATTTTTTTAAAAAAAATTTAGGATATTTTTATTTTGTTTTTTATTGATAAGTATCGACATCATCCTAGTGACCATTAATTAAATATTTTGAATGATTGTCTAGGGAATTTAAATCAAGTACCTCTTGGACGACACCCTATAATATTATTCTATTCAATAATATTTTTTTTATTTTCAATTAAAAACACACTCTTTTGAGTTATTTTGAAAAACCATATTATACATGTTTTATTTAGACTTGTGGGTAGTTACATTCTATCTAGTAGACTGAAAGAGGTGATATAAAACTACATCATAGTAAATAGTTGTAGATACCATTTGTATGGTGAAGTTAAATTAGAGTAATCAATGTGAGTGGGCATTATAAAGACTACAGTTGTTGGATGGGAAATAATTAAGGGAAAACAAAAATACTAAATGGGATTAAATTTTCTATTTTATTTTAATACATTAAAACTACTTATTCATGTTGATAATTGTTAAAACCAATTTTTACAAAACATTCTATGGTTAAATCTACGTTTCATGTTTATTGATAAATTTTAAAATAATAAAATTAATGATTTTGAATGGACTATATGGATAAATATTACTTATTTAAAATATCTTTTATTCCATCTAAAATATATTCTGTATTATTTTTAAATTAATGTTGACATTACTGTGATATTCATCCAACATAATAATTTTATTGAAAATCAATAAAAAGTTTTACAATTGATAGAGATTATAATGTCTGAACTTAGTAATACAATCATTCCCTTTTTATAAATAACAAATTGTATTTTTTAAAATAAATGAGTCCACCTAGTAATCAATAATTGAGGAAAATGATGGATTTTAATCATGGGGTTAGTATTATCTCTTATATTATTTTTCATTTTCGT
Organism: Viscum album; assembly: GCA_963277665.1. Lineage (NCBI taxonomy): Eukaryota > Viridiplantae > Streptophyta > Magnoliopsida > Santalales > Viscaceae > Viscum > Viscum album. The sequence goes on from OY728130.1 coordinate 2,030,248,271, forward strand.
AAAATATACACTGTATTTGTTTTCATAACCCCTCAAAATCTATACATTTATATTTTATATTATTGATCCAAATATAAATTTTATTACTCTATAAAAATGAATTGTTGCCAATGAAAACACATTACGATGATTTTCACTAATTATATTGTTTCATTAACTAGTGTATCCCTTAAAATTATTCAGGAAAATCTCTATTATCATAATTTAATTATTCCTTTCATTGATTAAAATAGGAAAGTTCATTAAAAACCATTAAATCACGATGTTTGGATAATATGAATTTTTTTTCAAAGACTATTTTTGATATTTCCCAATATTAACTCCTGCATTAATGGAAGAGATTCTGTTATCTACTTAGAAAGGATTATAAATGATGTTTAATGAATTATTAATATCAATATATTATATTCAAATGAATTTATCTATAATTATCATTAATGTGTAATGATGGGATAATTATTTCTACGATTATCGAGGGTTTAATTATTCTAAAGAGACAATAACGTAATTATTGATCATAAGTGTTGTATTGAGGAATTTCAGAAAACAAGAAAATTGAATTCATTATATCTTCTCAACCAAATAATTATTGATTATTTATTCCAAAAAAACTATTCTAAACAAACATTTTATAAAATAGAATTGATGATAACATTTTATCCAATTAGCTAAATTCTATATGGAAATATATCATTCTAACCCATGATTCACTATATTATATATTTATAATTTTTTTATCCCACACATTAATTTTGTTCTGTACCATGTAATTTTTTTATTTCCATCTTTTTAGCTTAGACTTACATTTGGTGTCCAAAAAATATAATATTTTATCAAAGACATGATTGGCCCAGAATAATAACATAAACAAACTACATGGTTAATGCAGGATTTTGTGTTAATACTTCACGCACATACATGGTTTTATATAACCTCCCATATAAGGTATATAATTTTTATAACCATGCGATATAATAGTTCATTGATCACTGTCTAATATAAATTTTTTTGTTTAACAAAAACTATGCATCCCCTACCCTCTCTATTACCAAACACAGTCCCCAACCTGATCTCTTTTCATATTATATGTCCACTCTGAGTAAACCACCATTCCCTTCGCTCCCTCCTCCTCTGGTCTCCCATAAATATAGATTGTAAGTGATGTTTTTCCATATTTGGGAATGATTCTTCAAGGATATACCTCATCCCAATTCTTTTTCTAAACCATAAATATTTTATTCTATTTAGAATAACGTGCACTATGATTTAATAATCCCAATCATGGATTTGGGAGTTTCTTTTTATTGTTTTTAAAAGGTTGTGATTAATAATGCATTATTATGGAATGTTATAGACATGAATATCCGAGGAGATAGGTTTAATTTAATTCTATGTAGTGTTTTATTTGTTTCTTATCATATGGATGGATTCTATTTGTGGATTTCTTGATTTAAGGATACCTAATTATTGTATATGTATCCATTGATCTTATTTATGTGTAATAGAAATGTCATTTTCAATGGATGTGAGTTATATATAGGTTTCCCCTTGTGATATTTATTTTTAATTTTAGAACAATTAGTCAATTTAATATTTAATCATATTATAATAGACAATAAATTTATTATATGTAATAATAATCCTTTTTAAAAATGATATAATTATTTACATGGTTTTTAAAAATTGAATTGGATTTATAATTCAAAAATATATATTTTTAATACTTTTATAACTTCCATCTGTACAAGTTATTTTGTAAATTCTCAAATTAACGTTATTAATAAGTACATACATTTTAAAATTGATTTTGGATTACAATGTGGGGATATAGTTTGTTATAAAATCGATTAGAAATCTTTTGGGATCATAAAAAAGTGTTTCTAAAGGTTGATTTTATACATAAATACACATACACACATACATATAAAAGTATATATATTTCAATAAGAATGTGTAGACTGTTGAAATGGGATACATATATGTATGATTAAGTATACATGGGAATACGAATACAAGAAGTTTTTTTGGAAATTAAATTTAATAATCTAACTCTATTTCTAAAAATAATATTATGAGACATATTATATAAATTAAAAACAAATATTTTAAATTATATAAAATAAATTTTATATTTTATAAACATTATTTTAAAATTTTTAAAACTTTTTATGTTTGTTTCAATGATTGACCATACTTTACTAAGGAATTTTAAATAATTTCTCCATGTTTTTATAAATGAAATGATTCAAAAGAAAATCTGTTCTTTTTAATAAAATAAATGTCATAATGTGATAATGAAAATACATATACAATAAATTTAATGTGTTATTTTTAAATTAATAAAGCATATGGTAATCTAAGAATATAACAATATGGATAGTTAAAGTGTATATATATTATTATTTAAAATTATTATCTACACTAATTTAAATTAAGGTTATGGTGTCATTGATAGGGGAAACCACACTACTAGGCCACAACGGGAACTCCTTATTAGAATAATTTGAGGTTGTGTCATGTATGAGTAACACCATACCTAGAGGAAATCAAATAGTCATCGTATTGACAACCTAAAATGATAAGGAATGTACTCCATAGTTGATTGGATATGTTGTCATAGAATGAAAAATACAAACCACTGGTACCTAACATGTTTCCATTAATAGTTTCATCTACCTTAGATTTGGCCAGATTAGATCACGAGAGATATGATGAACATGAGGGCCCAATAACCTTTGATAACTTATGAATTTTTCCTATGTTGTGAGTTTTTAAATGATTTATATTATAGTTTTTGATATTTTTTAAAATAATTAAAATATGTGATGTTATCAATTTTATAAAATATAAATGTGGATTGTTTTATTTTTTATTTCTTTAAAATGTTTTATAATTTTTTTATTAAGGATGCTTCCAAATAATATTATAAATTGGATTGAAGATTGTTTTTTCTAAAAAAAATGTTGTTGGCCAATGTGTTTTTTTTTTCAATATAGTTTTTTATTTTAAAAAATATAAGATGGAGGTTTTAGAAAATGATATTATATTTTGGGTATTTATAAATGAAAACTTATTGAATATATTATATTTCAAATTGGAATGAAAGGGATCTATTTTTTAATGACCCATACCTATGGAATATTATATTTTCACTGACAGTTGAGCTATTTTATTCTAGATTATAATTATGTTAGAATTAGGATTTGTAATCTTATTACAAATCATGAAGAATTGAGTTTCTTGCTCAAGATAGTGACCTATAAAGTCACATGGGGATATGCTAGTTTTTGGTTTAAGTTTAATTAACATCTTCCAAAATTTCATTAATACAATTTTCAAGGATTTTATTTAATTTTCCTTGATTATTATATGTGGAAAAAATTAAAATATTTAATTCAATAAAACTGGAATTTAAATTAGTAGTTTAATTGATTTGATACTCATTATATTTATGGAGGATATATTGGGAATCAAAGCATTCTATGTGACATTGTGTGGAGGGAGAGATGGTATATTAGTATATAACTGAATATATACTTCTATTTCATTATTTCCTCCTATTTTATGTAGCATATATATCAATCATAAAGACATCTCATACATATTTTTTGTCCTTAATAATTCTTATTAATGGGTGAAACATTTCCCAATGGTTACACTGTTATTCATTGTAAGATGTTTCCCACTCAAGGTGATCAAGAACATGCCTCATGTATGTTACAACAAGTTTTTGAATTTTATAGATTTAATATTTAGGTTATTTTATAAAATAATATTATTATAGTCACTATATATATTTTTTATTTTATAGATAGAGATATAATAATTTATAAACAAGAGGTCACTTTAGGAATAGCCTCATGAGTTCTTATTAATTAGGAACAATTATTTTACAGGGGATGTAGGGTTTAAAATCATGATTACTATGCCCTGTTTATTTAATAATTTTTTTTGATATTGCGATTAATTTTATTACTAGTGGGAAGAAAACCAGAAAGAATATGTATCAAAGAATGAGATCTTATGGCATATAAACCCATGTAGATCTAAGTTTTAGAGATCAATATGACATCCATTAGTAGTTCAATGTTTATCACATGGTCTGTTAAACCATGTGTCCATGAAATTCATAAACACTAGAACCACCTATAAAATTATGTTGTTTTTAAATATTAATAGTAGACATTAGGTCTTATGCATAGAATTTAAAAGAAAAATTATTGGGTTTATAAAAAGGATAAAAATGTATTTTTTTAATGTTTGGAATTGGGTTAAAGCTTGGATATTTTGAATGGATTCGGTGTGTGAATTTGGAAATAAAAAACAATTTATAGTGGGATTTGGAATTAATTAAATTATTTTATAAATAAATTAAAATTAATTTTGTACTAATATTTTTAATATACCCATAAAAAATACATTCAAATTTGTATGTTAGTTTCAACATCTATAAAATAATTTAATGAAGTAACCCAAATATAGTATCCCATATTTAGTTTCATTTTTATTACATTAAAACTAGACACAAGAGATCACATCCCAAATGAAAAAACACTATTCTAATTTTGGTATACTAGAAATATAAATCATTTCCATTTTACGAGTGATAACAAATATAAAACATAGTGATAGTAAATATTATGCGTCTTTGAACCCATTCCCTTATTCATTCTCCACATCCAGAGAATAGAAAATAAATTAAGGGTGAGAATAGGATCTCAGTATGTGTTACACACTATAGTTTTATGGTGACCCACACTAACAAAACTAAACTAAATGCCCTTTTATTCTATTATCATACCAGATCTGCCACATATCTATAAGGTGTTCTTCATCCCCATTATAGAGTTATTTAAACTCAAGAATAAAAAGAGACAAATTTAATGATTTCACTATAATGAAAGAAACAAAATGGAATATATATACAATTTATTCCACACAAAAAAAATATAAATCTATTATATAAAGAGGAAAAATAGTGGAAACCAACAAACTCAAGAGTACAAACAATGTCCATGTGTAGGAACAATTAAAAATCATTACAAAAAAATGGAAAAAATATACTACATGTGATTTTGGGGATAAATCCAACAATCTCCCCACAAACTACCCATATTAGTGGAAGGAATACCTCGTCACCTAACTACTGCACCTCTCAATTCCCTATATAGAAATACATTAATATCTCCATACACTATCAAAGGGCTACACAGGGTGTGAGCTAACAGGATTAGTAAGGACTCACTCAGATGTTCCAGTTTAACTCTCTGAATAATAATCCAAGAATAATCGACTTTCTAGAATAAAATTCATTGAAATATTTTAATAGTTTTTATATTGAAATCATAGTAAAATAGTAGAAGTTCTCACTTCTATGAATCTCAATATAATGTAGGTAAATTAGTTATAATGTATTTCAAACCCAAATATCACATCAGATATATCACATAATACAAGGAACAAATCCCATATCATATGAAATCCTTGGTATTAGAATAACATTTGAAAAAAAATAATTGATGAACAAGTAACATCACACAAGTGATCAAACCATGTTAGGATAGCTATGAAAAACATACCTAACATATACAATCACATATTCATGAATAAAATAGACAATTTTATTAGTTCTTGAGAGTATATAAACACACCAAAAAGTATACCCCTATAGGTATAACAAGTCCCTAGAAAAAATGCCTAGGGAGTATTGGATATTTTCACGAGGAAACAACTATACAGACGATGATGTTTATTACTATATTTTCATATTAAGTACACAAGGCATAAAATTGTGATATATTTTCCAAACCAATTCTTCAAAACACTTACATAAACATTATTTTGAAAAACATTTCACTAAACCATTTCATAATTATTCTATATACCATTCCAATTACTGAAATGATGGGAACGGATATTTTATGAAAACCCATTTCCACGCAAAACAATCCAATCAATGAATCATTCAATTCAATTTAATTTTTTTTATCAAAATTAGGAGAAATTAATTTCACTAACACATGCTAGATAAAAATACACCAACTCCAAGAAAGATGTCACATACATCTATAGTGGAATCCACCATATCGATGAAACTGAAAACATAAATGGTGCACCTATAATAAATATACAAATATTATAATTTATTTAATTTTACAAATAGTGTCATTATTTAAGATGAAATAATTCCCATGTTATGAATAGAAACCTATTTCACCATAACCAAAAAACTGATATAGACCATAAAACAACATAGAACAATAGATCTAGGGAAAATCAAGATGAAACACCATAATGGGACAATGAATTTGAAAACTCTACACAATAGTACTGCCTTAATCAAATAAAAAAATATTTATAATGGATTACTCACCCAAAAAAACATAATTTAAACACAAATGTGATCAATCATCGAATGAATCAATCCATATTGGATGGATGCTCCAAAAATCTCTTGAGGAGAGATTTAGTTCAAGAGGAAAGAATGATGCAGATGCATAATGGATATTCCAACTATGAATCTCCCAAAAAATATAAATCCCGTCATTTACATTTTATTTATTGTCCTTACATATCATCTAGTTCATCGGGTTCATGTATGCTAAAAAATTTCATATTTTTAATAAAAAATAATTTTTTGTAATACAAAAATTTTATATGTATACAGTGTGTGCCACCAACAATATATATACCAGATTCATGTCATCTTAATAGTAATAAATATATACCTTGTACTTTAATTATAAGGTTTGTAATTATATTATATATAAAAAAACAGCAAGTTCTTACACAAAAACCCATAACCAACTTTTGAGTTATCCAAATCCAGGGTGAACACTACACATCCATTAACATATTTATACCCAATTTTTTTTAAATAAACAGTTACACATCCTTGAACAGTAAGTTATATTTATCAGTAATTTTTCATGATCATTATGTGTAACTAGACGCTCCCAAATAATGGGGAAAAGAATCAATGAGCAGATAAATATATAAAATCACATATGTGGCAGTTAATAATTCCCAACAATAATAACTTATATCTTTTGGAAATCATGTGGAATAATGTTTTCTGGTAAAATATTTAGGCCAAAGATCAATCATTGATGACTTGTTCTCTTAAGTATAATGAATATATAATCAATGCCACCATAACACTCTGAACAATGGGATTAACCACCCACACAATACATTCACATAAGAGTCAACAATATCAATAAGATTCTTAACAATAGAAACATCTGTGTCTTACAAAATCTACTCCCTACTCGGAATGTGGGTGGGAAAATGGTTGAATTTCCTGAGATGTGTTCTGTGTAAAACATAATGAATTAATATCATCCAAACATGGAATTTCATTACACATAAAACCATCATAATTTTTTTTTCTGGAATCAAATAGTCCATTATATCTTGAAGCCAACATTTCTAATCTCCCAAGTTGACAGTGACCCAACGTAGGATAGACGCTCAAGAAAACCCAATCCCCTAGAGAAAAATTCATTGTGTGAGACCATTGATAATTATAGGAATTTTGTTGACTCTACCCAATAAGTATACATTTATTTAACTATTGAATCCCCAAAGACATAACTAAAAGAAAACATAGTCCCAACAATGAATCTTCACCCTCATCTTCCCAATAAAGAGGTGAACCCCATAGGTAACCATATACAGGCTTTTAATGCACCATCCTAATTGATGAATGATAACTATTCTATAATAAAACCCAACTTTTCCTAGATGTAAATCCCATGATCTATCAAAATTAAAGAGGCCTGGAAATCCCATGATCTATGACCATATTCCTATGGATGAAATGTTCTAATCAATATAAAATGAGTCATAATTTCCTCTATTATAATTCTCTAGAACCATAATGTAAACTAAAGATAACTATCTAAAAAACTATGAGTTTAATATCCATGTATCCTCATGATTACTTTCAAATATATCATAACTAGATGTAAAAATATTTTTTTTCTCTTTCATAAGAATAAAATGATCCAAATTTTTAACCAATCAGTCACAACCATGATATAATTCCTCCTTCAATATGTCCATGGTGATCCAATACAAAATTACATTGAAATCTCATACCACTTCCAAAGTAGCGGTGGATAATACTAGAGTGAAACTTAATGATTTAAATTCTATATATTTATCATTTGGAATGTCTAAGAGTGGGGCATATAACAAAAATTGTCTTGTTTTATACACAATAAAATGAATCACTTTATCATATAATAATACATATTCATAGTTCCTGAATGGATAAAGCATTAATAAATATTTAAATCACACAAAACTAAGATCCTCACCGATAATGGGATGAAAAATTGATCTGAAAAACATAATATACTATTTAAATAGAGTGGCCAACCTGAAACAGTCTCTCCACCATATAGGGATTCAGGAATTCATCTAAAATAGACATCCTATTAATGAATATGTACAATATACTGAATTATATATGATGATAAGTCAACATTGGTTAAATGAATAAATAAAAACCCTCCCAGGGATCACAATGAAACAAATAAAAAATATCCATAATTTTACACACTTCCTTCAATTCCAAAACTTATTATACTGGTATATTCACACAAAGATCATTTGTGTTAGCATTCAACTTCCCTAATATTTAATTCATATCAAATTAAGATGTTAGTAAGTATTCGATCCATAATCAATGTTAATATTTTATTTCCTTATAATAAAATTTACAACACAAAATATTATGTTCATAAAATACTGTGAACCTCTCCCCAAAAACAAAACATCACCATCTCATAATTGTATTCATTAATTCAAAAACCTCTAAATTATGATTGGGGCGATTCATCTCATCCGTTCGAAAATTTTGAGAGTTTTAATCCACCACATCATCATCCTACATGATCACAAAATCCAAACAAGTTCCGGATGCATCATAGAAAACCACATACCCTTACCAAGAACAAGTATAATAAATATATGAGCTAATAAAAAAACATTTCCACCTTGTCAAAAGTAGGCAGAAACTTTTCTCCCATATTATTTTCTTTCATTTTTTGGAAATAGAAGTCAATGATAATTCCAAATATAATAAATCCTTGACAAATAGTCAATAGGGTCCAACAAGTCCATTAATTCTATGAACCTTAAAGAAAATCCTTAGATATTACCATGACAAGAAATTTGTCTCATATTTATGATCAACTCATCATCCATACCCATAAAAAACATTCCCCAAGGACATCAAATTATAGATTCAAAAGTTTCAATTCAAAATTATTCCATAAAAATGGTGACTTCCCTGTATTTACAAAACCAAACATAGTATCTAATTGTGCTCATAATCAGATATTGAACAAACTAAAATAGAGACCTTGATAACTATAAGAAATTTATCTATATAGTAATGAAATATAAAATTAATGAAAGACATTAAAAATAAGGATAATTTTAAGACCAATTAGAAAAAAATATATTTTAAATAGCCATAACATCGGTAGAAAAAACATCTTCATTATATAATACACACCATCCCTAAGGAGATTATATCATAATGGTAGATAAATAATAATAAACCACATTTCTCCCATTATAAAATTAAACATATAATCAACACATGGTAAGGATAGTTTTTTACAAAAACAAAATTACACAGTTCATCATATGATAATCCATATGAAATAGAAGTGAGATTTCTTCCTTTGTAGAAAAGTGAACTAGGAATTCCCATGGAGAAACCCTAGGGGGAACAAAACCATTTTCTACTAAATGATAAATATTAATTTTGTGAAATTTCATCTCATCTGTTTCTATTCAATAATACTGTAGGAATATCATATACGACCCTATAACAACATGAAATAAAAATGATTCCGACCTTTATTTTGAAATAATAGAGAAATAATCATTGAAAACATCTTATATATCCTAAACTATAGTGGGAAATCATTAATAGAAGACTCATCATTGGTCATAATAGCTAAAGAAGACAACAAACTCCTGATATTTCATAGGGAAGGTCTGACATGACCATACCTCATAACTAACACTCCCTAAAACACCAATGATCTCCCATTATCCTCAATAAACAATTCTTACCTATGATAACAATCAACATCAACATGAAGTGAATAAAGTAAATATATCCTTATGATGATGTAAAACATATATAGATATAGAACATGAAAATACTATACTATATCTACATTATATTTCGATTGAATACCAGAAGGAAACTAAAAAACCTATATTTTCCTCATCCCAATACGTCTTACTAACTCCATAAAAAAATATTGAGCACCATTAAACAGTTAATCATATATAAAAAATAACCACATATAAATGATTGGGATAAAAAAATAATAAATAATGAAAGTGATACTCATGATGCAAATACCCTACCTCTCACTATCACTTGATTCAAATATACCTCCATAGGAAACTTGTGTACTTCCTGAAGATGATTCACTTTGAAAGAATACAAATAAATCACTACATTGTTTGAATAATATAGCTACGCCGCCGAAGCCTTTGGAGTAAACAATAGCTAGCAACATCATGGTGTAGACATTATAACATCCCAAACATTTTATGGTATGATTATCTTAAATACAATCTATTCATAGACTATATTACATAAAGAAATGTTTACATTTGAAACAACACCTAGTTATTTATGAGATAGTAGAAACCTATCCATTTAACATATATTTTCCTGTTTTAGGTTTTGAATTTCGAAAAATGTTAATCTAGAGTTGTGACCTATAAGTCATTTGGAGTCTAATAGAACCAACTTTATTTTCGATGAATAGTAACAGAACCCTATGAATAGTAATACAAACCTTATAAATAGTAAATAATGATAATATTTTATTTTCATAAGGTAATATGATAATGAGATCTTATTTAATTTTTAAATGTAATATAGAACAAATTATATATTTAAACTAGTTATTCTTTCAATTAAATATGATTTTATTTAAAAAATATATTAAAAATACATAGAAAATTATTTTCCAAAAATGGTGTTCATATTTTAATTCTACACGTTGAAAAAATATTTGGGTGAATTTTTGGTATTTTTCTAAATTACATGAATTTTTCGCGACTTGTAAAAATACAGTTTTGAGTTTTTGGTAGTTTAATGACATCATAAAGATGTAATAATTAAATATAATAGGATGGAAGACTTTTTTACAGTAAATTATGTCCTGAGGTGTCCTATGTGGTAAAATCCATTGGAAAGCCCATAGTTTGAAAAAAAACACAAATGATGTGTCCCTTTTAATTAACAAAAAACTCCCTCTTAATTAATATAAATACCCACTAACACCCTTAATTTTCATTTATTCCAAACACATTATCCTAGAATATTTGGTGTTATTACCTCTATAGAATTCCTCCCAAGATTTCCTCAAAACCCAAGGTCCCAACTTTTACGTTTTGGGAGTCACTCTATAAGGTAAGAGAATCAACCACCCTTCTATTTTCTAAAAGATTTCATTTTATATTTTGGATTTTTTTTCTATTGGATTATGTGGGAATATTTCATTAGATATTACAATTACTACCGATATTATTTAAGTGTTATGAGATTCCTCCTTTCTCTAATCAAACTATTTTATTAAATTTTAAGTGACGTTGTAATGCTACCAAATTTTCAAAAGATATTTATCAAATTTTCTATTATTTTGAGTTCCTTTCTACTATAATTATTTCCTCATCCTCCTCATCGAAATGAGATCATAATTATAATACCTTAAATGAACATGAATCATATTATTTTAATAGAATATTTCACCATCATCTATCTTTCCCCCTCCTCTTATACTAAAAATAAAAACACCACCCGATATGTGTTAATTTATCTCATTCAAGGATGACTGGTTCTCAATATTCATTGACATCATTAATTATGGTCATGAAACCATTTTTATTGTTGAATAAGATCATAATATATTTATTTAATCTCATTAATTTTTATTAATCCCTACACACTCATAATATGGAATAATATTACGAATCAAATTTATTGTAAACAAAACTACCCAGCTAAATTCAAGCGTTTATCAATAACTTTTAAATAATGATTCATCCAAAATTATATAAAATAGAATTATTATAAGATAATTTATATCTATTTAATGTAACTAATAATATATATTAACAATTATATATGTTTATCCACATTTCTAATGAACATCCATTCATGAATGCACGTAAACGAATCATGAAAACAAATGAAGAAAATGCTTCAAATACAATAAAATTGAACCTCTTAAAACCACAAAATGGGCCTTGAATGAACCTAATAATGTAATAATAAATCAATTACACGTATAGGAGGTTCTTTAATTGTTAATTAATGGAGATATATTTTATTATATAGGCCATTAAAACAAATTAAGAACACACTCAAGCATAAGGTAAGGGGTTTCTCATCTCACTTTTAATTCTGTGAGATTACAATTGTTCACCACTTATTTATTGAATGTGGTATATCTGTACTGATATTTGATATATAATATCAAAATAAATTTTATTTTCATTCTATTCAATTATTCATTTGATTGTTATTAATTCATGGTCACACAAATCTATTAATTACAAAGGTGTAATGGGCTTTGTGTTAATATTCCATTTCGTTGCGACTTACTTGGTTTTGTGCACCTAATAATCCTTATGTGGTGTACCTACATCCCCTTTGAGAACACTTTTCTTTTATTATTATATTTATATTAAATATCCATATTCTCAAATCATGGATATTTTTATTGACTAAACAATAAACCATTTTACATACGGTGTATATTTGGGATGTTATTTTAATTATGGAAATATTGATGAATCGACATTCTCTACTCTATATGAATATTGAAAAGGAATATTGATCTTGTATTAATTCCATGTATAAAGAATTATTTAGACTGGTTATGTCAGGTGAGCCCCACTATTGCCCCTCAGTTTTTCGACAAGTATCATGAGACAAATCAGTTGGCGACATACACTTCGAGTTTGTTTCTAAAAATCAGACGAGTTTATACCCACATAACTATACTGTTTTAACAATATTATGGTATCATGTTCCAGATAGTTGACATACAATTAGAAATAATTCTCTTTATTTATACTCAGTTATTTCTATCCATGAGATATTCACTATGACAAAATATACAGGTGTAGTTTCATTCTCTATTTATTAATTCCATGAGTTTTCATTTATTCACCATGTCATATATATAAATATGTCAAATTGTTTATGATTAAGTTTTTATTGATTAATGATTCCCCTATTTTTAACCCTTACTGAGCATTTGACATAACCCCTTTCAATTTTTTACCTTTAACAAGTGATGAAGATGAGATCATTTGTTGAGTTTCTGTGGATGGAGTTTTTAGTTTCTGTTATGTTTGGTATTTTTTAACCATTTCCAATGTAATTTGAGTTACATATATGTATCTAGTTTCTTAAATAATACTAAACTAATCATTCCTTCCAAATTTTCATTTGTTTTATCCATGATAATATAAAAAATAATGCATCTACTGTAGTCTAGAGTGGTCGGGGTGTTACAGTTGGTATCAAAGGGAGGTTTAGTAGAAAACCTGGAAACTGGAGTAAGAAATGTTTAGTAGCAAACAAAGTCATAAGGTAGTTTTTGAGGATAAATGTACAAGAATATCTTGGTATTTTGGTAATGAAATTTACTATTTTAATCCTTCTAGCAAATACATCCCTATCTAGATACGAGTTGGTAGAGGTGTCTCAGGCACAGATGAACCTAGGAGTGAAAGCTCCGACCTGGAGTTTTGGGCTTGACCTGAGGTATCTTGGTACACGAAAATGCACCTTACTGCACTCTTTATTATGAAAATACTTGGTTATATGCATAGGATATTTCATATTTTCTTTACAATTCATTATGAATGATTAGAATGTATATTATTTCTCAAAGAACTAATTTTTCTTATTATGAGATTACCCATGTGTTGGATCTCAATTTATGCTGAGTATTATATTAAGTTAAAATTATAAATAATGATTCATACCCTAATATTTTGTGTGACATTATTTTGAAATGAAATTTAATAGAAGAAGGGGAATCGATACTCAGGGGGTAATGTAAGGATCTCCCCACTGAGCAAGTCAACATAGTCAATGTTAGAGCAGATCAGATCATGACCCTATTGGGACAACATACTTGGGTTGTAAAAAATAACCATTCCACACCTGTGTTGGATCATTTCATGTGGTAGAATCCCCCATCATTCAGTGGGACTACTATTCCAGTGGTTGCAGAGCAATGGATCAAGTCCCTGGAAAAGATATCAATGGCATTAAGATGCACTGAAAATGAAAATGTTGTACATGAATTATATTGTCTCTATGGATATGCTGATCAATGGTGGTCCTTGATTTAGAATTCCACAAAGGAAGAATAAATATAATATATGGAATAGAGGACGTTTAAGGAAATATTTTTTGAAAAAAAATCCTCGTGAGAAATGAACCGAAATGAATAGAAAATTCCATTACTTAAATAAAATGGAAGAATACAGTGTCGCAGAGTATGAAGATACCATCACAAGGCTAGCCAGGTATTTTATATATTACATACAATACTCAAAAAAAGGTTGATCATTTCTTTCAAGGTCTTAATCCATGTCTTCAAAGGAAACTGACTTCTCAAACATTTTCATCTTATGATGAAATTGTCTCAAGTGCTATCAAAATAAAGAAATAATTTTCTAGATCAAAATTTTTCAAGGGAAACCAAGATAAAAAATAGTACTCTAATAAAAATGGAATAGGTTAAGCACCAGATAAGAACAAGGGATTAATGAAATTTCTATTATACGAGAAATGTGGAATGAATCATCTCAGGAAATGGTTGAAAGGCATGGGAGTCTGCTATATGGTTGGTGAAAAGGATTATCTATCTCATGAATGCAAGGGTAATAAATAGTTTTATTAAGTTCAATTCTATAATTGTAGATATACTGGACATTATGAAAATGATTTTCCTACAATCCATGGAAACATGGCTTAGAAAAAACCAAGAGAGAAAGGGAGAGCTTTTGCGATTACAACCACAGAAATTGAAGTTCCTAATGATGTGTTGGAAGGTACTTTAAATGTTTCTTAAATCTTTGACAACACATTATTAGAATCGTGATCCTCACATTCATTTATATCTTCCCCGTTTTCCAAAAAAATAAGGCATGAACAATTTGATTTAATAAATGAGTTATCAGTAAAAACTCCTCGGGGATGCATCATTGTAACAAAGGAATGTCAACTAGTCCCCCTCTTGAAACATAAACGTGCTTTAGTTTCTAACCTTATCATCATACCAATGACGTAATTTGATATAATTCATGGTATGAATTGACTTTCAAATGATGATGTGATGATTTATTCTAAGAAAATGGAAGATACATTTTTTTTAAAATGGAGTATAATTTCTTATGTTTAGAGTAGAGACATCTCCATTTGATTCATATCTAGTCCCTCCCCTAGTAGCTCCATTGAATTAAATTATTGGAGGGGAAGATAACCCAATATCTATGGGTGAGGAAAGAAATACTCAAATTGAAGAAGTGCATATAGTGTAATAATACATTGATGTGTTTCTGAAAGATTTACCTGGACATCCTCCCGAGCAGTAAATTGTGTTCTTCTTTGAAATAATTCATGGTGAAAGACCAATATCAAAGAAACCATATAGAATGGACACTATGGAATTAGTGGAGCTAAAGAAACAACTAGAGGAGTTGAGTTAAAAAGGGTTTATTCAACCTATATTTTCTCCATGGGGAGTGTGCGTCTTGTTTGTCAAAATGAAAGTTGGATCCATGAGTCAATGCATTGATTATAGGAAAATCAAAGATATTTAAATATTGAATAAGTATACTCTGCCCCGTATTGATGATTAATTTCATCAACATCATGGATCTCAATAGATATTAAATATTGTCATTCAATCCGGATATCATCAGCTGCATGTGAGGGAAGAAGATATTACTAAGACAACATTTCGAACTAGGAATGGTTATTATGAGTTTCCAGTGATTCCTTTTGGACTGACTAATGTATTGAAATTAATAATCTATCACTTTATGATAATTTTTATGCTCACAAATATCCATAATTATTTTCTAATGATTTTATTTGTTAAGTATTTTTCAGGAATTAATTAGTTTATTTTACTCTTGAAATAAGGAGAATTTATTACTAAAGTATTTGTATTTAGCGTGTTCTAGAAACACTATTCATACCCTACTTATTTAGGATCTTATTTAGCGTTTTACTGAAACATAGTTCATACCCTACATGGAGAAACATAGCGTAAGGATAAAAATCATGTATACTTTTTGAGGTAAGAGAGAAGTATGGTTAATCAACCATACGTTATCGGCAAAGTATGGAAGAAGAACCCTATGTTAGGAAGGAACCCTACGTTTGGGATATCATAAAGGTATGGAAGGAGAACTATACGTAAGTATTAAATGTTACATTTATTTCTCAAATTTATGGTTTATCAACCTCTCTTTTGTGAAAAACCATACATTTATGGAAACATATGAATCAAATAAAAGTATGGATCTTTTATTATTCTTTTGAAAGTTGAAGAGAAAAGTATGGATGGAAAACCCTACGATTGTAATCAAGCATATGTTGTAAACTCTACATTTTAAGGACTTGTCATCAACCTTACATTTGGCATCAGAGAATTTAAAAAATGATATTTTAATGCAACGGTCAGCAAACTGATTATTAGGCGGATTTCAAACGGATTTTAAAGATGCTTTTAAAGTATGATCTTGATCAATTGAAAGTCATTTTATCAATGATTTAAGGATCAAATAAAAAGTATTTCTTTATGCCGAGTCTTCAGGGAAGATACGACTGCTCTGTACATTCCAATGTTTGAATTAGGCGAGTCAAAATGTGAATTTTATGGATCTAAATTTGCAAGGGATTTTCTCATCGTTGTTATATATTTTTGTTTTCTCTGAAACTGATGGTAATAATTCTTCTATTATTCAAAAAGCAAGGAAAAAATAAAAAACAGAGACTACTCAAAATATAAAGATCTGCTGATTTAAGAGGAGTGTCAAAGCTCTGTTTATTGAAGAATAAGGAGCACGATAGAAGATTCACTTGTTCTACATTGAAGATATACAGTGGATCTGCTACTGCTGAAATTGTGAATTATATTTCTATATCTATTGCATTGGTATCGAATCAGAACACCTCTTATGGGAAGATCATTATTTCTGAAGGCGACGATCTATCTACTATCAATTGCATACTATTGCAATTTTGGAGAACATATGGAAAGTATTTTTAGAATAAAAAAATATTTATTTTGTATTCTTGAGTAACCGGATTCTCGCACTAAGCTATGTTGGTTCTATGAGTGAACAAGAAGCCTTTGTTTTTCCTTAATTTGTAAAGGTGTCAACTGCCTTTACTCAGTTGTTGAAAGGTCTTTTGAAATGAGAACCAGATAGTGAAAATCACCAAGCTCGTGGAGTAGAGTGTTGGTGGAGTGAACTAAGGGATTTCTATTCCCCGAACCACTATATATCGTGTGTCTCTACACTTCATATTTCTGCTGCATTATTTGTCTGATTAAAGTAAAAATCAGAAAACAATCTCATGAAGATTTCTGAAAAGACACAATTCACACCCCTCTTGTGTATATTTGGTATAATCCGATCCAAAAATTGGTATCAGAGGGATGTTCAACTTTCTGATAAAGCCTTAACAAGATGGAAGTAATTATACAAAGAGTAGGATGAATGATACAAGATAGATAATGTCTATGGTCAGAGAACCATACTGTATTGTAGAAAACTATGGTTGCTGGAAGTCGTGAATGATTATTTATCCGAAAAACCTTGGAGATAAAGTATATTCGAAGATTCCGACTCCATATAAAATACCAGAAAAACATGAAACATGGAGTGCTGCTATTGAAGTATAATATGATATGAAATCAAAGGCAATGAATGCAATTATTTGTGGTTTAGGACCTAATGAAGTCAACAGAGTATCTTAATGCCCGACAATATTTGAAGTGTGGAAAAATATTAATGTTTCTTATGAATAAACCAACAATATCAGGGAAATGAGATATGCAACTGCTAAGCTTAAATTTGATACATTCAGGATGGTTGAAGGTGAAAGTATTACTAAAATGAATGGAAGATGGACAGAGATTTTCAGTAATATAACAGCCTTGGGAGATCCCATTAAAAAATCTGATCAAGCTTTAAAAGTACCGAGAGTACTACCTACAAAGTGGAATGGAATCTCTACTGTAATCAAACAGTCGACACCTGTCAAGAACTTAGCCATGAGAGAACTGATTGGAACACTAATGATGTATGAAACTGAGATGCAAAATGAAGCTAATGAACACAAAGTTCTTATTAAGATAGATGATACTACCTTGAAAGTGTCATCATAGTGAAAAAACAGAAAGGAGAATAAAAGTATAAAAGAGAAATCAGAAAGTTATGATTTATCAACTTCTGATGTGGAACTGGCTTAGCTAGCCTGAAGATTCACTAAATTCTACAAAAAGAATAAGGGATTCAGAAATTCTTCAAGAAGGATGACAAGGAAGTCAGATGTAATGAATGTAAGAAAATGGGAAATATCAGACCTGACTATCCTCAGCTAAAAGAAGACAAGAAAAATAAATTCTTGAAAAGAAATGATTATGAGCATAAGGAAAATAAAGACATGAAATATACATGGAGTGTATCTGAAGACTTCAATAGAACTTCTGAATCAATCTTAGAGAAGGCAGAATTTAATTTGAAAGCCAACATGTGTTTTATGGCAGGCACAGATGAGGTACAATCTTACTACTCTTATGACTCTAGTTCTGAATCAAGTTACTCTAATGAAAAACATGTAGCTTACTGCAATATTCTTGATGAAACATATGATTCTTTGTTTAAGAAGAATAAGTCTTTTAAGAACATTTACAAAGCTATTTCTGATGAAAGAGATACAATGCTAAAACAATATAAGGAGTTAACCGAGAATTTTTCCTCAATTAACACTAACAATACAGATTATGAATCGAGGATAAGATCTCGGAAAACTGAACTAGAAACCTATAAAAGTGTAGAACTTGTTTTTACTAAAGGAGAAAATAATTTAAATGAAATTCATGGGAAAAATGTCATTAAAAAAGAAAGATTTGGAATTGGTTGTAAACATGAAAAACCCAAGCTGTACAAGAATTATTTTATTCCAAGTACAAAATGACTAGATTGTAATTACTGTGGAATAAGAGGACATGCTTCTAATTTTTTTCGTAAGACAACCCCAAATAAGTGGTATTAATAATGAATTTGTATATAATGATTTATTTAACTCCTGTGAAATTAGAAATTCAAAGAAAGTCTGGATTCCCAGATCTCTGCTGGCTAACACCCATGGACCCAATAGAATATGGGTACCAAAGAAAATTGTATAAAGGCCCTTGCAGGGAGCAGGTCACACATGAAAAAAGGAAATATGTTACATAGACAATGGCTGCTCAAGACATATGAGTGGGAGCTCATCAAACTTCTCTACACTCACACAAAAAGATGGTGGACTAGTCACTTTTGGTGACATTGCCAAGGGAAAGATCATTGGTATTGGAACAATTGGAAATCCAGAAGCTATCTCAATTAACAAACTACTTTTTGAACATGTATTGAAACACAATATAATAAGTATTTCTCAAATATGTTATGATGGTTATGCTATTGATTTTTCTAACAATTGCTGTTTTGTTTTCAAGAATAAACTGCTTAAATTTAGAGCACCTAGAACTGAAAAGGTGTATACCTTGGATTAAAATTACTTGTGTAAACAACAAGTAAACTGCTTAACTACTAAAGTGAATGAATCTTGGATCTGGCATAGGAGACTTAGACATTGTAATATATATTTTTTACATAAATTATCTAATAAACAATTAGTTTCTGATTTTCCTAGTCTCAGATTTGAAAGTAGTAGATTCTATGATGCATGTAAACTAGGCAAAAAACAAAAATCATCCTTCAAATCTATTAATAGAATTGCCACATCTAAACCTCTAGAACTTATCCATATGGATTTGTTTAGACCTTCAAGAGTATCCCTCTTGGCTGGTAAAATATATGTATTTGTTTCAGTTGATGACTATTCTAGATTTACATGGATTTTCTTTTAGAAATTTAAAAATAATGCTTTTACTTTATTTGAATGTTTTTGAAAATCTGTTAAAAATTAAAAAGGTTTTATAATAATTTCATTAAGAAGTGATCATGGTGGAGAATCTTAGAATCAGAAATCTGATTCCTTCTTCACAAATATGGGTACTAAACACACCTTCTCTGAACCAAGAACACCTCAACAAAATGGAATTGTTGAAAGAATAAATAAGACTATACAAGAAATGGATAGGACTCTGCAAAATGAATATAGTCTTCCTACCTATTTTTGGGTAGAAGATATAAGCACATATTGTTATATAAATAATAAAGTTTTAATTAGACCTATTTTGAAAAAGACACCCTATGAACTTTGGAATAACTGAAAACCAAAAGTTAACTACTTTAATGTTTTTGGATTCAAGGTTTACATCTTGAACACCAATGATAATTTTGGTAATTTTGATCCAAAATCTGATGAAGGAATTTTATTAGGATATTATGCTACCTCCAAAGCTTATAGATTCTATAATAAGAATTCAAGGATTGTTGAAGAACCAGTTCATGTATAATTTGATGAGTCTAATCCATTTGAGAAAAGGATAGAACAAATGGATGAATCAGACTCTATTGATAAAATGAGACTTAAGAACGTGAAAAATGATTTTGAAAAAGATATAAATGAAATTCAGTCCATTTCAAAATAACATGATACTAAAGAACCTATGAGTGTACTACCTAGATAGGCTAGAGCCCAAATGAATCACCCTTTAGAAAATAGAAAAGGTTATTTAGATACAGGAATAAAAACTATAAGAAATATGGGAAATCATGTAGAATTCTCTACCTTTCTATCCCAATTAGAACCCAAATCTATAGAAGAAGCTTTAGATGAAGAAAACTAGATAATAGAAATGCAAGAATTATTAAACTAGTTCAAAAGAAATGAAGTTTGGAAATTAGTTGAAAGACCAAAAATTTATCCAGTGATAGGAACCAAATGGGTCTTTCGAAATAAGCAAGATGATCAAGGAATAATAACTAGAAATATATCTAGAGTTGTCGCTAAATGATATAATCAGAAATAAGGTATAGATTATGATGATACCTTTCTACATGTGGCTAGATTAGAAGCCATTAGGATCCATTTAGCCTATGCATCTCATATGAACTTTAAATTATTTCATATGGAAGTAATGTCCACCTTTCTAAATGGTTATTTAATTGAGGAAGTTTATGTTGAGAAACCTCCTGGTTTTGAAAATTCTCAAAAACCAGATTCTGTTTTTAAACTTACTAAAGCACTTTATGGCCTTAAACAAGCACATATAGCTTGTTATGAAAGATTAAGTTCTTTTCTATTGGAAAATGATTTTATTGTTGGAATGGCAGATCCAACACTTTTCAAGAAAATTGTAAATTCGAATATTTTATTGGTTCAAATTTATGTTGATGATGTAATATTTGGATAAACTAATAAAACCATTTGTTAGGAGTTTACAAAGTTAATGAAAAAAGAATTTGAAATTAGTATGATGAGAGAATTAAAATTCTTTTTAGGTCTTCAAATTTATCAAAAATATTTTGGAAATGTTTTAAACCAAAGCAAATACATTACTGAATTATTAAATAAATTTGTACTTGAAAACAGCAAGACATATACTACTACTATGTACACTATTATAAAACTTGATTTGGATGAAACTGGAAAATCAGTTGACAACAAGTTATATAGAGTTATGATTGGTAGTTTGTTATATCTTACTTCTAGCAGGCCAGATATAATTTATTCAGTATGTATTTGTGCAAGATTTCAATCAAATCCTAATGAATCTCATTTAACTGTTGTTAAAAAAAATTAGATATTTAAAAGAAACTATTTCTCAATATCTTCTTTATCCCAAAACTTCTGATTTTAATTTAATTCCACATTCAGATATAGACTTTGTGAGTTCAAAATAATATCGGAAAATCACAACTGGAACTTGTCACTTTTTTGGGAAATATTTAGTTTCATGGTCAAGTAAGAAACAACATTCAGTTTCTTTGTCAACAGATAAGGCAGAATATGTTTCTGCTGGCAGTTACATTGCACAACTGTTGTGGATGAAAAACACTCTTATCGACAATGGACTAAATTTTAATAATACAACTATTTTATGTGATAATTCTAGTGCTAAAAATATTTCAAAAAATCCTATCAATCATTCTAGGAATAAGGATATTGATATCAGACATCATTTTATAAGATATAATGTTCCTAAAAAGGATATATCTTTGAAATTTTTATGTACTAAAATTCAATTAGATGATGTTTTTACTGAACCACTTCCCAAAGCAAGGTTTGATTTTATTAAGGGGGAGCTAGGTTTATTTAATTTTAAATAATGCTTTATTTTATTTTACTATGCTATTTCTTTATTTTAATTCTATTTAAAATAATGTAGTTATTTATTTTTTCAAAAAAAATAATTTTTCCCCGCGTAATCGTTTTTATTTATTTTTCAAAATATATGTAATGATTAATAAAAACACGAAAATCATGGTTGTCAGAAACATTACTTCTGCTAATCCGTTTCATTTTTACTAAAACCCTTTCAAACCCGTGAAATTGTACCACTGCTCGAAAACCCTAATATTTGAACCTCACAAACCCTAATCTTCAAACCTTCAGACATTCTCGTAGAAATGACAAAGACTAAGAGAGTTGATGAAGTTGAAACTAGCAGTTCCAAGAAACAACGTTCAGAAGGAAGGAAAATATTACAAGGAAAGGCAATTGATCTCGAATGGATCTATCAGACAAATATCTTGTTAAAACAAGCACTGTCGTTTCAGAATCTAGAAAAGACTTTCAACATTGAGAATAGAGAATTTTTTTATGAGGTAGAGCTTTAACATTTCTTCAAGTCTATACAATTTAGTCTAGGAGATAATGATGACACTATGATGGCTAAGATAGTGGATAGAGATTTTTCAATCTCTTCAGTTGAAATTGGTCAGGTTTTGAACTGCCCTCATGAGGGAGTTTTTCATTTCGATTTGAAAAAAATATTGGAGATTCTGTGCATAAATCAGAGGACATAACTTTTTTTTGGTACTATATCTGTAAGGAAGATGTTCATAAAGGATCTCGAGCCAGATCAGTAAAATTTTGGTAAAATTTGTGCAAATAGGGATTGCACCGAGGATGTATGAGATGGAAAATATATTATATCCCAATATGTATATAATGTATCTTTTTCTCAATGATATTAAACTCAATCTTCCTAGGTATGTGGTTAGATACCTAAGATATTGTTCTCAGAGTTATTCCTGAATGAACTTTTACCCTTTTGGTCGATTTGTCTCTAAACTGTTGTT
The DNA here is from genome assembly GCA_963277665.1 of Viscum album. Taxonomy (NCBI): domain Eukaryota; kingdom Viridiplantae; phylum Streptophyta; class Magnoliopsida; order Santalales; family Viscaceae; genus Viscum; species Viscum album. The sequence continues at coordinate 2,030,271,842 of OY728130.1, forward strand.
TAAGAAGGATATGGTGAGACTGGTGGATGCCAAAGTGCATTGTCATCATAGTAATTTGTTTAACGTGGGAACTTTACGAAAGATTGGCTATTTCTGGAGAACTATAAAAGGAAAAAAATTTCCAGTAGGAGATGAGGATGAATCAAAGAGTGCTTAGTCTCAATATGCTAAGTCTAAGGGGGGACAAGCTGAATCGAGAGTTAGCACGGCAGGAAGAAGGATCAGATTTGAAGTGGAAGATACTGAGGAAGAAAGAAGTTAGGATGTACTTCAATCTCAGAGGAAAAGAACTGCGATTGCGGCACATATTTCCCCTGAATTGACCACAAGAGATTTAATCTCTTACATCTTTTTCAGTGAAAATGTTGTTGAAAAATCTCAAGAACATAATGTGGCTGTTATAGACAATGATCCTGCAACAATTGAAGTTGAAAGATTAGAACAACAGGGTGTGGCTGATGTTGAAGTTACACTTCAACAAGAAAAGGAGGAAGATCCTAGTGAGTTAGTGGGCATAACTCAAGAAACTCCAGAGGATATAATTTTAGAAAATCCATTGGAAGAACAAATTGATGATGTTCATAATGAGCATGTTTATGAAGCTCACACATAAGTACATCAAGAGGATTTTCCTATGGAAGAGTCTGAAAAGGACTCTGAGGAAAAATCTATGGACCATCCTACTCAGGAAAAGGAGAAAGACAAGTCTGATACAGATTCACTACCATTAGTGATGCATCATCACACTGAATCTGATAATGAGAATCAAGCTCATGGTGCTTCTGATTCATGGAATAAAGAAGTTGAAGAGCGGTACAGAAAGTTAGCTCAACTGCTATCTGAGAATAACTCTCTGAGAAGAGCCTTAGCATTAGAACAGTTGAAATTTCAAAGTCATAAAGAGAGTACAGTTTCAAGGAAAGAAGTTGAAAATTTTAAGGAGGATATGATTAATGTTGTTTCCAAATTGAAATCTGAAATCTTTATAAAGTCATATTTATCATATCTTAAATAGTTTATGGATACATAAATTACATCAGTTGGGAATAGTGTAGCTAGTGGATCAGGTACTTCACCTGATTTAATCAGAAGGTTTCAAGCTATCACAGATGAAATGAGCAACATGAATGACAGGTTGCAAGATCTTCAATGAAACAATGCTCCTTTATCTGTTCTGTTAGACAATGATAAATTCTTGGTTGATTAGTTGACATACAATGATCTAGGAATCAACTCTGTCTTAAATAAAATCACAGAGAAGCTGTATTTGTTTATGGAGAAGGAAGAACGACTTCACGAGTTTTTCAGAGTCAATCTAATTGAAGACATTCATATGACTCAAGATATGAGATCTTTTATTGTTAAGCTCGGTGATGGATTAATGAAAAGGTTGAGGGAAAAATTAATAGAAATCAAGTCTGCAGTCTAGAGAAGATAAACCATACCTGAACAATGACAAAACCTTGATTCCTATATTTATAATTTTTTCACTTTTAATGAAAATCTGTTTCATTATATTTATTTGTTTTACTGTTATTATTTTAATAAGCCAGTAATACAGATTAAATTATTTCTAAACAGATAATAATAGTATTTACTTATGTTCAGTGCTACATTAATCTGTGTTATATTCCATATTCTATCATTCTTTTTGATATCACAAAAAGGTGGAGAAATTTGGATAAACCCAACATTTTTATATTTATTGTAAATTTATTTTAATAGGGGGAGAAAATATTAAAAAATGGATAAATCCAAGGGAGAAATTAATATTGTATTTATCTTTTAAAAAATAAAAACTATTTTTAATTCATTTTGTATGTTAATTTCATTAGTTATTTTATGGGTTTTGTGATCCTCAAAAGGGGGAGATTGTTGAGAAAGTGTTGTTTTCAATATTACATAATATTTTTATTTAAAGGGGGAGATTATTTAAATTAATAATATAACTCTTTATGATAATTTTGATGCTCACAAATATCCTTAATTATTTTCTAATGATTTTATTTGTTAAGAAGTTTGCAGGAAGTTATTATTTTATTTTACTCTTGAAATAATGAGAATTTATTAGTGAAGTATTTGTATTTAGCGTGTTCTGTAAAAACATTTCATACCAAACTTATTCGGGATCTGCTTTAGCCTATTCTGGAAGCATTTTTTATACCCTACATGGAGAAACATAGGATAAGGATGAAAAGAATGTATACTTTTTGAGATAAGAGAAAAGTATGGTTAATCAACCATACGTTATCAGAAAAGTTTGTAAGAAGAACCCTACATTTAGAAGGAACCCTACGTTTGGGATATCAGAAAAGTATGGATCAAGTAAAAGTATGGATCTTTTATTATTTGTTTGAATGTTGAAGAGAAAAGTATGGATGGAAAATCCTATGTTTGTAATCAACCATACATTGTCAAACCTACGTTTTAAGGCCACATCATCAACCTTATGTTTGGCATTAGGGAATTTATAAAACAATATTTTTATGCAACGGTCAGCAAACTGATTATTAGGCGGATTTCAAGATGATTTTAAATAATCTTTTAAAGTATGATCTTGATCAATTCAAAGTCATTTTATCAATTATTTAAGGATAAAATTAAAATGAGTTTTTATTCCAATTCTTCATGGAAGTTACGACTACTCTGTACATTCCAATGTTTGAATTTTGCGAGTCAAAAGGCGAATTATATGGATCTAAATTTGCTGGGGATCTGCTCGTCTTTGTTATTTATTTGTGTTTTCTATGAAACTGATGGTAATAATTAATATATTATTCAAAAAGGGTGGAAAAAGAAAATAGAGAGACTACTCCAAACGTACAGATCTACTGATTCAAGAGGATCATCAAAGCTCTATTTATTGAAGAGGAAGGAACTCGATAGAAGATTCACTTGTTCTACATCGAAGATCTAATATGGATCTGCTACTACTTAAATTGTGATTTATATTTCTATATCTATTATAATGGGATAGACTTAGAACTAATCTTATGTGAAGATCATTATTTCTGAAGGTGATGATCAATCTACTGTCAATTTCATGCTGTTGTAATTGTGGAGAACATCTGGAAAGTATTTTTAGAATATAAAAATCGTTATATTCTATTCTTGAGTAACCGACTTCTCATACTAAGCTGTGTAGGTTTTGTGAGTGGACCAGAAGGCATTGTTTTTCCTTAATTTGTAATGGTTTCAACTGCCTGTACACAGTTGTTGACAGGTCTGTTGAAATGAAGACCAGATAGTGAAAATCACCAAGCTCGTGGAGTAGAGCATTGGTGGAATAGAGTATGGGATTTATCATCCCCGATACACTATATATCATGTGTCTCTACACTTCATATTTCTACTGCACTATTAATCTAATTAATGTAAAAAGCACAACACAATCTGGCAAAGATTTCTGAAAATACACTATTCACACCCCTCTTGTGCGTATTTAGTATAGTCCGATCCAACATAATGCACCCTCTCTTTTCATTGATTTAATGAATAGTGTTTTCAAGGGATATATTGATAACTTTGTAGTGGTATTCATGGATGATATCTTGGTATAATCAAAAATCTATGAAGATCATGTGGCTCACTTGCAGATTAATTTCAAAAGTCTTCGACAATATGAATTATATGGGATGTTTAGAAAGTGAGAATTATAGATTTAATTAGTTCCATTTCATGGCCATATTTTCTATAAATATAGAATCCTAGTTGATCCTACGAAGGAAAACGTAATCCAATATTGTCCCATGCCAAAAAACATAACCGTGGTATATAGTTATATTGACATAGTATGATACTATTGGCATTTCGTTTAGAATTTCACCCAATTAGCTAACCCGCTAACCATGATCACACATAAAGGAGTTATTTTTATTTGAAAAAAATGAATGTATAAAAAGCTTCTATGAATTGAAAAGAATATTGGTTTGTGCTCCAATTTTTAATCTTCTATATGGAAGTGATGGATTTGTAATATATATTGATACATCAAAGAATGGGATGGGTTACGTCCACATGAAAATGGTAAATTAATTTCTTATGCATCAAAGAAGTTGAAGAATCATGAGAAAAATTATCCAACACATGATCTTGAGTTGGTGGCTTTAATATTTTCTATCAAGTTATGGAGACAGTATCTTAACAGTAAAAAATGTGAGATATACACAGATCAAGAGAGTTTGAAATAAATTTTCACACAAAAAGAACTCAACATGAGGAAAATAAGATGGAGCGATTTACACTATGATTACGACTTTTCAATACACTACCACTTAGGAAATGCAAATAAAGTGGAAGGTGAATTAAATAGAAAAGGTCATGGACTTCTGACACAATAGAGGATTGAGAGAGACCCTATATTCATGGATCTACTATAGATGGATATGGTAATTTTTAAGGAAGGGGAAACATATTTCATCTTTCAAATTATTGATAAAACATCATTACTAGAGATGATAAAAATCTCGGAATCTGATGATGAAAATATATACAAGAAAATTATTGCTGTTAATGATGAGAGATTGGAAGACTCCGGGTTTGAGGAAAGAGTGCTGATGTTTGGGAAGAGGTTATGCGTTACATTAATACCTAATCTAAAAAATGGAACTATTAGATGATTCTCATAGCTCAGATTTCTCTATACAACCAAGTATAACATATAATTATATAGATCTAAAGGAATATTTCTGGTGGGATAAAATGAAGTGGGAAATTGCAGACTACGTGTCAAGGTTTCTAGTTTTTTAACAAGTGTATGCAGAGAGTCAACATCCAAGAGGAGTGATGCAACCACTACCTATTTCTATGTGGATGTTGAGAAACATTATGATGGATTTTTTCACCAGACTACTGGGGAAACCTAGAACGAATGATGCAATATGAGTAATTGTTGATCATCTCACAAAATTAGTGCATTTCCTTTCTAGAAGAGAGGATTTACCCCATGAGCGCCTGGGAAGACATTATATTAAGAAGTTGTAAGACTTAATGGTGCACCTCTATCAATTGTATATGATCAAGATCCCAAGTTTACATCAAAATTCATGAAAAGTGTACATAAGGCTATGAATGCTGAGCTTCATTTGAGTACTACTTATCACCCCCCCAACTGACGGACAATCTAAAATGACTATTCAAACTCTAGAAGACATGCTATGGTTTTTAAATATTGACTTTCATGAAATGTGGGATCAATACATTCTTTTTCTGGAATTTTCATACAATAATAGTTGCCATTATAGTATTCAAATGGCTCGATAGGAAGCATTTTATGGAAAGATATGTTGAACTCCAACTTGATGGGATGAAGCTAGTGAGAGGAAACTTATTGGCCCCGAACATATTAAAGATACCACACTATAGGTGAGGAAAATCCAAGACCATATTAAAGCATCCCAACGTCAGTAGAAGTGTTATGCTAACAAACCAAGAAAGGATTTGTCATTCCATGTGGGAGATCTTGTCTTTCTAAAATTATCTCCATTGAATGGCGTCTAATGGTTTGGTAAGAAAGGGAAACTGAGCCCCAGGTACATCAGAGTATTTGAAAATCTAGAAATAATCAGAGCTATATCATACCATTTAGTAATGCTTCCAAGTCTCTCCAAAGTCCATGATGTACTCCATGTGTTATTTTTTAAGAAATACATGCTAGACCAAATGCACATACTCATCAAAAAATACACTTGGAACCTGATTTTTCATACTGTGAAGAGCCTATAAAGATCCACAACACAAATAAAAAGGTATTGTGAAACTGGATGACTCTTCTAGTAATGTTTCATTGATGAAACCAATATATGGAGGAAGCAACCTGGGATCCTGATGATGTTATGAGGAAAAACCACCCACATCTTTTTTGTGGGCTTTATACCTAAAATTTCGGGGATGAAATTTCCGAAGGTGGGAATAAAATAACATGAACAACATTGTATGGAATGATTCTCTTAAATAAATTATATTCACATCCTATATTTCATAAAGCATTGTGTTCCTTTGAATCAAAACTTGGTTATTTAAGAGATTGTCGAAACCTACCCATTAAACATAAATTTTCCACTTCTATGTTTTGAATATTGAAAAATGGACATCAAGAGTTGTGACCAGTAAGTCATTTGGAGTCTGATAGAACCAACATGATTTTTTAATGAATAGTAACATACCCCTATAAATAGTAATATGAATAGTAATATGACCCTTATAAATAGTAAATTATGATAATATTTTATTTTCATCTTATAATAAGATAATGAGATCTTAATTAATTTTTCAATGTGAAATTGAACTAATTATATATTTAAAATGGTAATTATTTCAATTAACTATGATTTTATTTAAAAATTAAATTAAAAATAAATATAAATTATTTTCAAATAGTTGAGTTCATTTTTTATTTCTACATTTTGAGAAATGGTTATGGTAATATTTTGGGATTTTTCAAAACTACAAGAATTTTTTGCAAATAGTAAAAATACTGTTTTGAGTTTTTGGATGTTTAATAACATCATAATGTTGCAGTTATAAAATATAATTGGATGATTGACTTTTGTACAGTAGATTATGACATGACGTGTCCCAAGTGTCAAAACCCATGGTAAAATACCTTGGTAAAGCCCATGGTTTTGCATAAAAACCACTAATGAGGTGTCCCTTTCAATTAAAAAAATCTCCCCCTTAATTACAATAAATACCCACTCACCCCCTTCAATTTAATTCATTAAAAACTAATTATCCTCAAATATATGGTGGTATTACCACCCTAGGAGTCCTCCAAAGGGGTCCTAAAACCTCCATGGTCCCAACCATCATATTTTTTGGAGTTACTCTATAGGGTAAGAGAATCAACCATCGTTCTCCTTTCATAAATATTTCATTTTATGTTTTCTCTTTTATTTTCAATCGGAATACGTGGGGATATTTCATTACATATTATACTTACTTTAAATATTATGTAATAGTGATGAGATATCCCCTTTCTATCATCAAAATAGTTTATAATATTTTATGTGACGTCGTTAGGATGTCGAATTTTTATAAGAGATTTCTCAATTTTTCTATAAATTTGAGTTCCTTTCTTTTATACTTATTTCCTCATCTAACATAATCCAAATTATATAATAATACTTGTACAATAAATGAAATAAAATTATATTATGCTAATGTAATATTTCATCATCATCTCTCATTCCCCCCTCTTATAATAAAAATTAAAACACCATCTGAGAAGTGTTAATTTATCACATTCTAGGAGGACAGGTTCTCAATTTTCATTACCATATTTACTTCTGGTCATGAAACCATTAATATTGTTGAGTCAGATCAAAATATATGTATTTAATTTCATTAATGTTCCAGAATCACTACATAGTCATAAAATGGAATAATAAAACAAATAATGTTCATTGTATACTAAATTGCCAAGCCAAATCCAATCATTTATCAATATCTTTTAAGTAATGCTTCATCAACTTGTATATAAAACAAAATCATTATAAGATCATTTATATATAATTAATGTAAAAAATTATATTTATTAAAAATTCTATATGTTTAACCACATTTCAAATGAACATCAATTCTTTAATGCATGTAAACAAATCATGAACACCAAAGAAGAAAATGCTTCCAAAATAATAAAATTGAACATCTTAAACACATAAAAGGGACATGAATGAACCTAATAAGGTTATACTAAACCAATTATATGTATAATAGGTCTATTTATTATTAATAAATGAATCGAAATTTTATTATTTAGATCATTAAATAAAATGAAGAACACACTCGAGCATTAGGTAAAGGGTATCTAATCCAACTTTTAATTCTGTGAGATTTACATTGTTCAACACTTATTTCTTGCATGTGGTATATGTGTACAAAAATTTGATATATAATATCAGGATTATATATATATTCTTGTTATGAAATTATTCATTTGATAATTATTAATTCTTGGTCACACAAAACTTTTTATTACAATATAGTAATGGGCATTATGTCAATTTTCCATTTCATTGCGACTAATTTTGTTATGTGCACCTAATAATCCTTATGCTGTGTACCTACTTACCACTTGAGATAAATTTTCATTTAATATTATATTTCTATTAAATAACAATAATCTAATATCTTGGATATGTTTATTGTCTAAACCGTATACCATTTTACATAGGGTGTATATTTGGAATGTTATTTTAATAATGGGAATATTGATGAATCTATATTCTCAACTCTATACAGATATTGAAAAGGCATATTTCTATTGTATTAAATCAATGTATAAATAATTATTTGGACCTGTAGAGGTGGGTGGGGCCTGTTAATCTGCTCAGTTCATCAATAGATCTCATGACACAAATTAGTTAGAGACAAACTATTCGAGTTAGATTCCAAAAATCAGATGGGTTTATACCCACAAAACTAAACCGTTTAAATGGTATTTGGCATCTTGGTCTAGATACATTACCTCCAATTATCCATAATTATATTGATTCATAATTATTTATTACTCTCCATTATATATTCACTATGAAAATATATGTGGTTGGTGTTTCATTCTCAGTTTATTAATGGCATGAGTATTCATTTATTCAGCATGCCATGTTGATATGTCAAATTATTTATGATTCAATTATTATTGATTCATTATTCCACAATTTATAACCATTAATAAGTTTTTGACCTCACCCTTTCAAATTTTTTACCTTCAATAGGTGATGAAGAAGAGATTATTTATTGAGATTCTATGGATACAGTTTTAAGTTTTATTATGTGATGTATTTTGTAACAATTTCAATTGTAATTTGAGTTACATATATGCATCTAGTTTCTTCATGACTTCTAAACTAATCGTTATTTCGTGATTTTCATTCCTTATAACTATTGAAATATAACAAGTAATTCACCGACTCTGGTCTAGAGGGTTTGGTGTGTTACAGTCGTAACCTAAAATAAATCCTACATATAACCATAACATCCACATCTATTAGAAATCATTATAGGTTAAGGACATGAATTTTGTGTGTGTCTTCCATTTTGAGACTAATAGAAAGCCATAGGAAACTTATGATATGCAGGTTGATGTACCAAATACATATACTATTGTGATCCACCTTCACCATTAGTGAGGTGATACTTCAACTTTCTCTTTTTCACATGCACACCACTAATACGCTAATAGGTGGAGGATAAGGTGATGGATATCCATCATTTCATAGATTAGACATTTCATCTTTCATATACTATTCCTATATAACATCATATGTTGAAATCTTTACGATAAATACCTAAAACATTATACCTATTTGAAAAAAATACTGTTACATCTAAGATTACACAGTTACGTTCTTCAGAATCTCTAGTGGTGAATATTATCTAAAATAAAATTATTGTAGGAAATCACCAAAAACACTCCCTATCTCTATTTGAGGAACTATAGGGACATTTTCCATCACTAGTGACTCTCTAAAAAACTATTGAAAGAAGACAGGCTTAAAACCCAACCAGACAAATCCCACATTCTTATGAACAAATTCCAAGGAATCCCACCATCACATTCTATAAACATATTGTTTAAATGAAACTTAATTCACCATGATACTCTTAGAAGTATCCAATAACTCAAATACATTACAAATATTGTCATGATAGTCTAATGTCTCTATAGGTTCATTCATAATGTTTAATGATAACATATAATCATGAATGAACTCACATGATTTATCTATTTATCCTATTTCCCTAGGTTGTACCTCAACAAATGTGTTCTGAGCTTATGGAACATTATCGTCAATAGCCAATACTAAACACATGATAGCCTCCGCTATGTAATAATACATCAAAGGATTCCATTAGAAAGCATAAAATCCATCCACCTGAGGAACACATAGAACACATCTCAAGGTAAAAATAATCTACACTGATATAAAAGAAACTATACAATAATAGAATAATATCAGTTAAAACTAGAAAAATCATATTTTGGAACTATTACTACTTTTAAGAACTCAAAAAATGAGACACACATCCCAAATTCCCAAGGTATATTAAGCTTCATCATAGAAATATATGGTCCGCAACTCACCTAAATCTTCCATTAAAGTCCCCAAAAAACATACATATAAATAACATACATTCCAAGATAAGGATGAACCCCTTGTCATGGGGAAGCAATATAAAACATTAACGAACCAACCTACATACACTCTCAATCTAGTAACTAACTAGATCACCCACAAAACTTAAAGGAGTTTCCAATCCATAGGGTTGGCAATTAGGACCCTAGAATCCAACAATAATGAGTGGGAATTATTTTGCCTAACCTCAACAAAATAACTGAATATATATACAATAGAATAAATAATGAAAAAAATAAATATATTCCATTACTAAAAAATAGTGTATACCAAAAAATTGAAAAGTAGAAAAAATGTCCAATTACAAGTCTAACCATAAAAGAGTATACAAATATGAAGATGCATCAAGTCAATGTTATTTCGTGGGTTGATACCCACTAACTAACCACCTGCTACCCAAATAACCAGATAGAAAGCTTCACCATCCCACAATTGTACGTTGCCTTTCCCAACATAAAAACCATACCCACTTCATCATCATCATTGTTATATATATAACAGTAGGGTATTCATGGTGTGAGATAATAGGCTCTCTAGGGTTTCAGCTATGAGTTCAGTATCACGTATATGAACAATAATCCATGCATGATCAACATTAATGAAAATACAGAATTATAACATTATAATAGTTTTTATATTAATTGAATAAATAATAGATTAATTTCCCATTTTCCAAATTTCCAAATAAATAATATCATTCGGTTTCAAAGAATATCATAACTATATATGAAATCAAATATATGTTGTCAAAAAAATCATGAATCATAATACAAATAAAATCCATCATAGAACCAAAATAGTACAGATGAAAAGTAGATGTAGAAGAAACATCAGTCGAAGGATCACACCAGATCAGAACATATTGGAAACATGTTCATAATAGAGACAATCATGTATAAATAATGAAACAATAGATACTAATTTTGTATACTGAGTAGAGTGAAAACACATAATGTGAACCCCCAATAGGTGTAACAAGTTAGTAGAACAATGGACCTTTGTAGTATATGAGAGTCCTATGGGAATACCACCAAAAGTTGATGATACCTATTTTTATAACATACCTATAAGTACTAATGTCTTACCATGTGATTTATTTTAAAAACTAGTACTTAAGAACATTTACATCAAATAATGAATTCAAAAGCATTTCACAATGCTTTGAAGACCATTTAATATTTACCAAAACTAGTGGAAACCAATATTTTATAAGAACCCATTTCCAAACACAAAAATACAATCATTTAATCATTAAATTTAATATAATAATACAATTTTTTCAAAAATAGGATAAATATAGTTCAAAAACACCAGAAAGTGTCAAAAAAAATATAAAAAACACTGGTTACACAAGGTTGTAATGAAATCCACTATAGAGAAGAAACAAAAAACGAATACAAAGGACCTAGAATTAATATATAAATATATTAATTAGTTAAATTTAATAAAATGGGTAAGAGGATAATATGAAAAAAACACACCTGAAGAATGCACACCCATTTCACAACTAACAAATGAAACCACCCTCAGAATAGTATTTCTCTTTAAATATATAGATAATCTAGAAGAAACATCACTGCAGGTCAACTAATTTAATAACATAATGATACAAAGCTACCATGCTCCAATAAATAAAGAAAAATATAGTATTACTCACCCAAAGTGATTGAATTAATCCATAATAGGGACCAATCGCTAAACCACTCAATCTATATCAAATGGGGACTCCCAAAATCATCATGTGATAGATTTATTTTTTGAGGGAATAAATAGATGAATAAAATTAATTTTAGATGAATAAAACCCTGAAAACCCAAATTGTGACATTTATATTGAATATAAACCCTTCATTAGACATTTAATTCATGGGATTCACCTATGCTGAAAAACACATCACCTATTTAAAAAAATAGATCCTTTGACATTACACAACATATAATCTATACATGGAATATACTCCCTCCACACTATGTAACAGATTCGGAATATCTTCCATGTATTTATTTCCAATTTTATACTCTAATTACATGGAATGAAATTCTATCAAATAATGAAAATGCATCTGGTTAGTATCATAAGAGATGAATCTTACATGGGAATTCTAAGAACTTAGGGAGAGACCTTCACGTCCATTAACACATTTGTATTCAGACTCTATTAATTATAAAAAAATACATCCTAGAATATTAGGTCATTGTTAAAAACAAATTTTATCCATCATCAAGAGTCTATAGATACACCCAATTAATGAAAACAACTGTAAAATAAAATGTAATTGACTACAAGATGGTAATTGGATTTTACAAAATTCCAGAAATAATACATTACATCCTTAGGTTGTAATGTGGAAGAATAATGTTTATTAAAGATGTGAAGAAATTTATCCCTCATCAAAAACTCAAACACCTAATTCATAGGGAATTTGATCCATGTCACTATAACAGTTTGAGAAATGAAATTGACTTCCAATGCAAGACTTTCACTTGAGTGTCAATGATCTCAACTAGATACTCAACAATATGGACATATGGATATAAAAAAAATCTATTCCTAACCTAGTAAGTGAGAGGTAAGATGATGTTATTTCAATGAGATGTTATATGTGTAGCTGATATTGAAGATAAAATCTTATAGGTATTCCACCCATAATTTATATCTATGATTTTTTTCTGTCTATGAAATCCTATAGATCAAACTCATATGGTAAGAAAAGATGATGAAACTATACCATGAATGATAATTCCAACAACGCATAAGATCCATAATCAACCATATGGTCATCTCGTATGGGCATACATCCTAGAACAGTGCTTGAGGCACCACATAAAACTACATATCCCATTCTATGATTAAGTATGTTTGAAAAACGAACTGATACCAGAAGCCTTTTTGTCTCATCCATAGATGATGCACCCTTTTCATCCTATATTAATTTCAACCATTTCCTTTCAAAACTAGTCAATGGTGATGAAAACATTGAGAAATCTTTAACATACCATCGAATGAATCGAGTATGTCTAAGAATGATCTTAATCTCAAAGACACTTCGTGGATTGTCACATGAAAAGGAGGTGATAACATTTTTTGGATCAATTGAAAATCCATTCATAGAAGTAATGTCACCCAAGAATATAAATTATTTATTCCAAAAAAATAAAATTAAATGGTTTATATACAAATGGTGACTCAATATAATTTAAAATACCAAAAAAATATATTTTTTTTCTCACACTTAGATATAAAAGTATCCAAAATATCAACCATGAACACTTCCACAAAAAGTCTCACTATTCTAATGATATAGAAAATTATTCTAACCAATAAAACTTTAATGAGTTTTTTAGACCAAATTTCATCACAACATATTAAAAATGGCAACAACTTCTCCTAAATGATTTATTTGTTAAATTAGACTCTTGAATCTAAAGATGATTATAACCTATAGGAGGATAAATCATCAAATATCACTTTTACCACATTAAATAATATATTAAATAATTGACATGTGGAAAAGGATAACTGTTTTTAATAGTTACCTGGTTCTATTAAAACTATGTCCACTTACAACTAGAAGATGAAAACAATGTATTGTTTATATTTTATATCAATCTACACAGGGTTGTTCACATATTTTTTATGACATGTGTTTTTATTATATATATTGACTCATTGTTTACATTGGGTTTTAAAAAATTAATTTATTATTATTGAAAACATTCACACAAGGGGTGTTTCAGGACAATCACATCAAAATACAAAAAATCGCTAAATCATGTGCAAGGTTTTTATTAGCACAAAAGATGATTAGTGTGAACGAATAGTTTTTCCACAAAGTAGAATAAAAGTGAAGAACATATATGTCGAAGAAAATTTTAAAATGACGGTTTCTTCACTAGAGTAAATTAATTCACAATTTTAATAGAGTTAAAGGAATATAAGCACAAGTATGTTCATATCTTTAAATATGTATCTACCCCACTAATTTGGAATAATCTTCCAAAAAATTTGTTTCTCTTTTAAGTGATAAATTTGCGCACATAAGACCTTTGCACATTAAATATTGTGTAAAGTGTAATCCTTGTGGCTATTAAGACCAAGTGAAACTCATTGTCTAGTTGTGATAAAGACAAGGGTTGTTACACAAGTCATAGTGCATGAAAAACCCAAAAGTCACATGCATGTATAGGTATTGAACATATATTCATGAGTTGTGCTGCAAGATGGTTTTGAATATCTTGTTTGTATGATCATTTCATTTAGTTGAATAATCTCTAGAATATGTTGCAATAAGAGACTCGTGTTAATCATGAGAAAATAAATAAATGAAAATCTACTAAAGAGACAATCATGTCGTTTAACTATGTAGTAGTCCAACTAAGTTGTCGGGGTAGGGGAATTTTACAGAATTTTTCCAATAGGGTTAGGGTTCTATCCCTAAAATATGGTAAGTTCAGTGTTCCTAGAGTATAGTGACTATGTCAGAACATATTTTTTCCAAAAATAGTGATGATTAGTATATATTTTTTATGATCTAAAAGATATTAGTATATGTTCCTTGTACAATCCCTTTGTGTTAATTCATGTATAAATGACGTGTTATCTCAAGGTATGTGAATGGTTAATTACTAAATGATTCATTCATGTTTACTTAACAAGTTACCCCCAATTTGGGAACAAGAACCAAAACATCAAACGAAAAATTTGACAACCTCAATCACCCCATCTCTTTGAGGGTGATTTAAGGTCAATCATGTGATACCATAGTGTACAACTATTTTGAGTGAAATTTATCTACTATCTTGTTAATAGAGAATATGGAAAACATTAGGGGAATCCCCTCCATTAATATATTTAATATTCATATTCATAAGAATATGATGTGATATCAATTGAGATCCCATGTAGTGGATTCCCATGTTTTCACTAATCAGGTGATTTAGGTCACTAATATGGTTGGTCTGTCTATAATAAAAACAGATTATAAAATGATAGATGGTTATTCTAATGAAAAAAAATCTATTACTGCATCTTTGTCAGATCAAATATATTTTAAGATTTTATGATTCAATTTATCAATGTATATGAGGTAAAAACTGTAAAATATATATGAGGAAGACAACTAAGTGAAGGAGGCCAAACTCTATGTTTTTTAAAATAGATTCCAAGAACTAAAAATACCTTCATATGAAAAAAACATACATTTTTTAATCGAATAAATTATATTTTTGGATAAATTCAATGGAATGGTGAATAAATTAATTTTATTGGAATTGTAAATAAAACCTTGGTAATGTTTCCCCCATTGTATAATACATAACTAGCTACCCTTGAGAAATGGGATCTGCCTAACCTTTCTCGTGATGATTTTCTATGTTGTTTGGTGGAATATGAAATAAGAGTTAGATAAGATGATGCAATAACTCATATCAGAATTGAAATTGACTTCCAATACCCATAAAGACATGGGGATTTCATAGATAGTGATGATGATGATAATAATGAAAAAAATATAGATATTTTTACCAAGAAATTCAATAATCGGAATGCAAGATTTAATAAAAATAATACTCTATCCTATTTTTGATGTGGTAGAGTGGGTTACATTTCCTCTCAATGCTCAAATATGCTCTATGGTGATGAATGTTTAGATTCCAACATGTATAATCCCTAGAAAAAGGTTCCCCAAATGGGGGACTTAAATCAAAAATGAAACTACTAGATATAGTTTTATACGTAAATAATAACAATATGATAATTATTTTTTCGGAAGTGACGAACCATATATCAAATCTGAAACCCATGATTCCATGATATCTTGAGTCAAAATAACCAAACCTTCATACGGTAAATATGGTGATAATTAATATATTGGTTTTTTAACTCAAGTTGGAATGTGTGGATTCCCTTGAAAAAATAAAAAATAAAATAAAGAGAAATATATTAATAAAATCTATTATTGAGGATTCTTAATATTATTTTGACTAGATTGAAGAAGTAATTGTTCGATTATAATCTGGAGAAAAAGATCAGTAAACCACTCTGAAAATCATGGTAGAAGTTTTGGAATTTTACATCGTGATTGGAGAGTAAGAAAAAGGCCACAATGGACTTTCATACATACATTAAGAGAAGTCCATGATTTGAGTGGGAGATGGAAGATTAGATTTTTTACTCTATGGATTTAAATATATAATGAATAAAATTATGGGTAAACAATAATTAAATTATAGTTCAAAATGATACAATCTATTGACTTGTTAGAAATAGATAATTGGTTCCTTTAAGGATTAGAGATCCATATGAATGGGATAAATGTAATCTTCTATGATGAAAAAAAAAATCAAAGGATAGAAAAATGATGAAACAAGTTAAAGGGAAGCATAACGTAATACATATCATAAGGAAACCTAAAGTCCTAAAAAATAAGGATTCAAATATAACATAAAAGATAGTTGAAAATTATCCACAACTATCTAGTGATGATCTATAGCCAAATAATTATAAAAGATAACTGTACATGATGATAAATGGAAGCATGAATACATTTCATCTTTTACAATGTCTATTTTTTGCATTTTGGGTCATACAATGTCACACTATGAAGTGGCATGGAGCTATCTAATTGGGGAACCACATGGAAGTAAAAAAAGAAAAATGAGATTATATTCATTATGATATAGTAGAAATAGTATCTATGGACAATTCTATTACTTTTTATAATGTGACCATAATGATATTTATTACATGAAGATGAATGGTGGGAATATTACTGAAAAAAATCAATGTAAAGTCCACACCCACCAACCATGAAGTGTTTCTCAAGAAAATATGAATTCTACTCTATAATAACAATATGATTATAATAAATCCATGGACATGGAAAATATATTATAAAGGAGTTTCTTAACCTCTACTAAGTTATCTATCTTATTGAATAAAATTAAGAAAAGTTGATAAATCTTCACATGTAGAAATATATCTCTAAAACATAAATAATAAGAGAAACATGATTATCAATATAGTAATATCTTCCTATATGATGGGAAATTAATATTTATTGAATAATTTTATGAAAAGGTTTTATGGAATAGTGAGGTTTGGGAGAAATGGTGAATTGGTAATCAAATGATGTGGATTTACAGAACTGGAATTTAATGAGACTATGAAAAGTAGTTTTTTTGCAGATGGCTTGAATAAAAAATATTCATAGTGAAATTCAACTAAATGAATCAGGATTAACAGTGAATTTCAAGAAATGTGGTACAACTATCAAAGGTAGGTGATGTAATTCAGTCCTAAAAGGATGTAGAATATGTGGCAATGCATACAATTTTGATAGTGAAAAATTACATATGTTACTTAACTCATGAAGATGACAACAACATGTGGAAAAAATGGTTTGATCAGATTAATCATAAATCATGGAATAGATATATAAGATGAAGATAGATGTTGATATTCCTAATCTAAAGCCTGAATTATAAAATATATGTGATTCAACCCAGAAAATAAATATGGGAAGGAGTTTATATCACTTGAAGAATGAAAGGGCGTGAAATACGGCTGATCTCATCTACAATGTTTTCTGTGGTGCTATAAATATAAATATGACAAACATAAGTAGGTAACTATTTATTTTTATTGATGATTATAGTATAATGACCTATGTAATGATAATTTCGAGAAAACTATAAGTTATTGATTGCATGAAGAGTTATCAATGAATTCTGGAGAACTAAAGGAGACATATAATAAAAAATCTAAGATATGACAATTATAGAGAATAAACTTTCATATAATATAAATATTACACAGAAATACATGGAAAAAATAATGAATTTGTTATAGTGATAAATATAAATAAAAATGTTGTTGTTGGATGCATAAATCTACAATTTAAGATTACGTTGAACAACAGGTGGGATAAGATGGTTTTCATACAACTAGAAGTCTACATTGAACAACTAGTGGGATATACAATTGTAAGTAATGAGACCATGGGATTTAGATGAAATAATTTACTTTATATTCTAATGCATTTACCCTGATCATGGTATAGTCAGCATGATGATTATATCAATATGCATAAGTTTAAAATAGGATGTTTCAACCATATTCTCTATGTGAAGAATTATAATAGTGATAAATTTAATTGTTTTTGTTTATGTGGATGAAATTATTTTTTTATGGAGGAATGATGCGATCAGTGGAAGAATATTCTAATTACATGAAATGAGATTTATAATTTTCAATGACTCATGAATTGACATACTTATTTTGGATGTAGGATATTTAGAATAAGTATTACCCATAAATTTATTATGTAAAATATTTAAGATCAATGTCGAAAAAAATTCAGCATGCATGATTCAAAACAGATATGGACTCTGATTTCATTTGGGACAACAATGGAAAGAAAAAGGAATTGAAATCTGGGGATCAAACACATTAATTGGGAATCATTTTAAGATTATTATACATCACTAAAACACAACCATATATCTTCTTTTTAATATTTTTTGTTTTCTTTCATCCAATGTATAAATAAGGGAGAAGATTTCATAGTAGTTAAATGAATCATGATGCACATTAAAGGTACTTTTAATTTTTTCTTGTACATTTTAGTATGATGAGATAATTAATTAAAAAAAATTATGATGTTTATTGGGTTGGGGACATAGTGAATTAAAAGTAGAATATTGGTGGAAATATTTTATTAAAAAAACTATTTTTGGGTTGGTTATGAAAAGAAAAAAAAATAACTTAACCTTATATTGATAAAGAAGAGTATATCTCTAATACAAAGGAAATAAATTAACTCTTTTCGCTGAAGAAAAAAATAATATTGGAAATGAGTTGAAATGACCAATGGTGATTCACAGTGACAATAAGAGTGTGAAAAATCTTATAAAGAATTAATTTTAGCAATCCCATTCAATATTTATTATGATTTGATATCACATCATCAAGAAAAATACAAACAATGTTTGATTAAGATGTAGGATGATGGAACAGATAATGAAGTAGCTGACATTCTCAGGAATCCATTGGAAATATATGTGTTTTAAAAAAAAGATAAATAATGGTGTTTATCAACCTCCCAATGCATAAGGATGTTAATGATGTTCCTCCCTCCCCAATTTTTTTAACTATTTTGATATTTTTATAGAAGTGATCTAGGTTTGTTGGGGACGTCAAATCCAAGGGGAAATTATTTTAAGATCTATAATTAAAAATTGATGTTCTTTGGGTTTATTTCCAATGGGGGGTAGTGAATAAATTCAATATTTTATTTTTTAGAATGGAAAAATTCAATGATTTAATGTTTTTATATTTTAGGCTATTTGAAAATACATGGAATTCTTATCTAACATGAATATAAATATGTGTTATGAGTAAATTTTCAAAAAATCCATAAAGTTCCTCTATTATGTTATGAGAATTATTTTTTATGAGAAAATATTATGCAATGCTTATGTAACATGATGTGAAGTTGGTGTTATGAGGGAAAATTTATTTTTTCCCAGAGTTTATCTTGGGAATATTTATGTCATCCAAAACGTGAGAACCCAATTCATGCTTCCCCTCTTTTCTTCTACACTGAGCATTTCTCAGGTAGACATGGTGTGTTAGATGAGTTTTCTCTTCTATTACACATTTTATTCATGGATGTGGTTTATTTAATCTTTCTTATAGATTGTATAAAATCCCCAGGGGGGATTGTTGGAATTATTTCCCATTACAACTGGTCTAGAAAAATAGAGTATTTTTTTGTTGTTTTTTCAATCCATACTAGGTTGCTAATTTATATTAAAATACATTTGTTTTAGCGATGTATATGTATTCATTTTTGAATTTGACATTGTTTCCAAGTGTTATCAAACTTTTTGGGTCTAGAATTTAGATTATGATGAATATTGTTTCAATCAAAGAAAGTTATGTGAAATTATAATTGAGAATTAGAAAATAGTGTGAATATCTGGTTTCAAAAACATCACAATAAAATAAATCAAATTATTAAATAGATTTCAAGATATTTATTTTCATAAAATATGGTATGTGGGACAGTATGGTTTCTACACTATGAAGAATATAAGCAAGGAATATATGTGGAAAATGAATTGTCAAAATAAGGGTTTTAGTGATGATGGAAGATTGAGTAGACATTTTTTGATGAAAAAGGACCATTTTCACAGGGGAGGCCACAAATATATGTATTTGGATTACCCTTTTATTCATAGTTACTTTTCCCCTGAAGATTTAGTCTCTCTTCTGCACTAAATAGTTATGTAGAAAATACAAATCCCTAGTAAATTTTAACATTGATTATTCCTTGTGTATATCAATACCATGTTAATATAATGGTCTTGTTGTGTAAAACATAAGTTTTGTGAAATGATTCATCTTGCATAATAAACCCAAAAGTTTTATGATAATCATGAACAACAAATTGAATTCCAATATAATGAAGTGGCCTTGAATTATATAAAATGAGTAATACTTCTCCCAAATAAGTGTTCTAGTGGATTCGATGTAAGTTTTATGAGGGAGGCGGTGTGATATCATTAAAATATTTTAAAGGAAGTGTTTCTAGAATAGAGTGATTGTGTCTCGGTGTATGTATTCAAAAAATATTTAATATTATTGGATTTGGTTATGGTCGACACACTTTCAGTGTATGATCCTTCCACTAGTGCTTACTGGTGAACCTTGTAAAACTGCTTTGTTGTCAACCTACATGTCTATTTTTAATTAATGAATGATTACTAAAAACAAAATTTTCATGTTTCTATTAATATCGTAACATGATACATCACATTAAAAAATTATGACACCCTAATTCGCCCTCCCCACTCAGGTTGTTTCAGGTTCATTCACATTCAGCTACTGATTATCCAAATACAATCGATGCGAATATTCTACCTTTATATAAAAGCACTAGTGAATCCCAAGGTTAAACAATAAGAAGATAAACCCATTCTTTACTAGATCATTCAAATAAATAACCATATCTTTTTGTTATGTTGGTTGAATTTGATAAGAATTTATAGATATAGGATACGTTCCTGGAACCATATCAAAAAAATACTACCAACCCTCCAGTGGAATATGAGATAACTTTTCTAGGATATAATTAGGAAATTATACAATTTCACTCATAAGTTCAAAATATAATTGGCGTCATCAAAAACAACCCCTACAATAGTAAACAATATCATGATACTTAGTAAGTAAGGTTAGGCATGATTAGATCGAAGATCCCACTATCCCTAAAACACTTGTGATATCTCATATTCTAGAAGAAACAAGACATTACAATGATAAAATACAACCTCTCCATGATCAGAAAAAATATAATCCCCCACAATGATGATTTCAAATATATCGAGATCAAGAACAAGAAAACATCAAACTGAATTTTCATCGTCTATTGATAACACAAAAGGACACCAAAACAACTTCTATTAACTCTTCCGAATAAGATTCATTAAATACATAAAAAAACATGAACTATATATAAAGCATAATAATATCAAAAAATGGCCACATATTATTGTGTGGGAACCACCGTTATCCAGTAATCCAACCACTACTACTAACTAAATAATGACTTTACCTCATACTATCGTTATACATGCATATAGCTCCATCAAAATCACATTTATTACATGTTTATTCTTCACTCCTAAATATTGTGTCTGGTGATCTATAATCAATGTAGTATATTACTACATAACAACAGACTATTGATCTGACTATCTCTAACCATATCTTTGATTATAAATATCCTGATAGAAACATTGTCGATGACCACAACATCTACAAATGTAACACAAATTTGTATGTGAAGAAAACAATTGTGTCCTTATATCATTTATACAATGATAAAAAGTCATAAAACTAATAATATAAATAATTGTGGTTTCCATATAGGCTTTCTGCTGAGAACCACATCCCCCACTCACAAGGTTCTCTTTACAATTGCTATATTTTGGAATTGAAATAATGTTTCCACTAGGTCGAATAAAAAGGGAATAATATCAATACTTTTTATTTGTATTAATCTAATCCATTATATTCATGTCCAATATCATTATATCAATTGAACAATTCAGTATAAATACCTGTGAGCTAATATCTAGTCTCAAACCCCATAGTAACTTATGAGATTTCATCTAGTTATTTTTCACAACCTCTATTGAAAAACTAACCATCAAATGAAACCTATTGGTGTCCACTAACACTGAACTCTCTTCTTACTACCTTGAGAGTAACTCTAGATACATTTATATCAAAAATGAATCAGTAAACATCTACTAAAATGATAGAGTCTTCAAACCATTATAGTTCAAGACCATATATTTATATTCATATAACATGGAATCCCATCATCTTTTTCTTGGACCCTTATGTACAAATGATACGCACTCCACCCTGATACTTGGAGGTGTATCCATGATGTCAAATATCCTATAAGTCTTGTATGGTTAGTCATCTTCCACTTGAATTTCATTGTTACCATGAATGTGTTATTTCATTTTGGGAAAGAACTATATTAATCATTCATTTTCTTCTATATATCGTAGGTATAACTCATAAATTATTCTATAGTCTTGTGGGACATTAATGTAAATAAAATTAAATTCACCCAAATAGGAATTGAATAAGTATTTATCCATTTCAGGATTTATTATAGAATCATTAGTTTCACCCTTCTGAGGAACTCGAAGAATATTATTAGGAGGAATATTTCTACACTCCGAAAGAAAATAAATGTTTATAATATAGAATAATCTATATTTTAACACAAAAAAACATAAAAAATATTGAGATTATGGTCATGAAGTCAAAACAGAAGATACACCTCCCAACATCACATAGTGACTTGAGCCTCATCATGGATTGTGCTGGATATGAACTAATAGTAATATACATATCATGTCTCAAAAAAAATTATATCTAGTCTAAAAAACATCCCAAGAAACCTACATACAACTCAAACCAAGGGTCTGATACAAAAGAACAATTTTCCTACCTAAATACCCTCACAATCTCGCACACAAACCGATATCGAATAGTGTTTTCCATATGCATGGGGTAGTGAATTGATCCATGACATCGAACAACAAATAGATGGTCTTATTTTTTCAAACATAAATTTACCAAATGGATTATATATATATATATTACATTTTCATCATTAGAAAAGTTAAATATTTACCATGGGTAAAATAAAAGAGCAAAACACAAAAAAAAATCTATTGTAGAAACTATATCCATGTACAAGTCCAACTATAATGGACTAAAAAAGAAAGAAAAAATGTATTATTCTAGTGATAGCATGGAATTACTCCCACCATCCCAAAACCAGTTACCTATCTCACCTGAAATAAAACCTATCTT
Organism: Viscum album; assembly: GCA_963277665.1. Taxonomy (NCBI): domain Eukaryota; kingdom Viridiplantae; phylum Streptophyta; class Magnoliopsida; order Santalales; family Viscaceae; genus Viscum; species Viscum album. The sequence continues at coordinate 2,030,295,382 of OY728130.1, forward strand.
CCCCACTATTGTTCCTTTCCATTAAATACATATAATGACATTACATGTTCTACAAAACCATCAAAGACGTATATAGGGTATGAGATAACTGTTCGAGTATGGTATGTAATAGGTATTATATATAAATTTTTCTTTATGATAATCTAATAATTGCCATATTTATAGAAAACAAGGAATAAAAATAGATTAATAGTTTTTATCTCAAAATCAATTTATGAAATTTTAATTCCTACATTTATCATATTTCCAAATAATGTTGGGGAATCGGTTTCCAATAATTTCACAAGCATATATGTTAATAGATATATCATGAAAAAACAAGGAATACATCACATATAATATAAAATCCATATAGGTACAATGAACAGAACTAACCATAAGGAGTAGAACATGTAACATCAATTTAGGGATCAAAATATGCCAGGAAAACTATGACATTGATAACTAACATATACACTCACATTCATATCAAGACACAAGACATATGTTTTTAGTATTGGGAGATGAGAAACACCATTGAAGGTGAATCCACCAATAAATATAACATATACCTACAACAAAAGCCCAAGGGAGTTTAAGAAATTCCCATTAATAGACCCCCTAATAGTGGACGAGACCAATCACCATTCCATACACTTAAGTACACAATGATTCTCACGGGCTCTATTTTCTAAACCATTTCATCACCCTATTTCCATCAAACTATGTTTTGGAAACCATTTCACAAGTACATTTTAGAATTAATTTAAATGAAATTCACATTTACCAAAAATAGAGGAAATCAATGTTTTATAAAAACTTATTTACACACAAACAAATCATATTAGTCAATCAAGACATTTCATTTAAAAAAAATTTACAAAAAAATAGAAATGATGTTCACAGACAAAGGCTGGAGATGTATCCACCTACCTCAAAGTTTGGTCATTGATGCATGAAAAAATACACCCCTAAAATGAAAAAATATAACAAAAAAGGAATTATAATCATTGTATAAATCTTATAACATATTAAATTTATTGAAATAGATCAGAATGAAAGAGGAAATAATGAATAACTCTAGAAATCAAAACCAGGGAAAAATTAACAAATGGAATGGCCCTCAGAACCAGGTTATAATATTCATATAGTGACAGTTATGAAGAACAATTACCACCTGATCAATGGATTCAATAACAGAGTGAAACAACACTAAAATGATCAAAACCAAAAATAATATGACTGGACTACTCACCTGAAGAAACGAAACCGAACCACAGTGGTGATCAATCCCAAAAAAAATCTTTCTATATCAAATGTTAGAACCCAAATCACAAGAATGGATCACTAGGTCATGATGGGAAAAAATAATGGAAATGAATAATTGAAAATTTAGTTGTAAAATGCTCTAAATCCCCAACTCACACAATATACAAGGAGTGTATACCCTATACATGTTGTTTAATTCAAGAGGATCAGATATGCCAAATTAATTATGTCATTTTTATTAAACATTGATGTTTTAAAATTAAACATTGTGTATTCTGTATATGGTGTGTAATTCATTCTCATTATTTACCATATTCAGAGAATATTACCTGAATAGATTGAACATTTTGTACTCAAATTACACGTCTTGTAATTATCCAACAGAATGAAAAACAGATAGGTGCTTACACAAAGCCCCTAATTGAACTCGAGAATTCTTGGAAAATAAGGACAACTCTACAAGGCCATTATCACATTTATACTCATACTCTCTTAATTCGATTAGGAATATATTCTTGAACATTTGTTTCTTTTTTTCAGAATGTTTTTTCCATCATCGGTAGTACCCAATAACATTTAGTTGAATCAGAAAACAATAAAACATAAGATGAATTCCTTAAATCAGATAAGGGGATGTAAAAAAAATTCATGCACCAATAGAAAATAATAATAAAATAATATCCATTATAATAACAAAACAATTCATTCCAGAATAAAATAGATTTATTTTCTTGGGAGACATTGATAAATAATAAATTGTTTCATAAGTGAACAACATCATACTACACTATATCTTTAAAAACTAGAACCATTCAAAGACTTGTCATATATAATAATTTTATTGATAGACTATGTAAATGAATCAAATTAAATGGTTGTATCTAAATCTAAAAAATGGTAAAAATGTAACAAATTTACAATCACATAATTATGGGAAGACAATAAGTGTATGAGAAAATGATCAAAAAATTTGACAACCATTTATACCCTAAATTTTTTCATAATTGTGAGTCATTTATAAATAAATTTCCATTTGTAGGAGATGAATCATATTGTAATAAAATAACATGATACTTGAGACCATAACATTGGAATATGAAATATATTTGTGGAAAACACATAAACATAGAAAATAATTTCATAATTTTTGAAGGATCATTCCCAAAAACAGGAGATTCAGTCCACTATCAAAATCAATTAGTTTCTCGATTTCACTACCAAGTATATCATAGTGGATAAAGTCCCATAACAAACCTATTTTACTCCCAATAATTTTATTTATCTTATGATATATCCATATTTACTCATTAAATTTGAGAAATATATAATTCTAGTTTTACTAATAACATAATAAAAATTTTACATATGTTAACCATAAGATCAAAAAACATTCATGTGCTAATAACCGATTAAAATTAAAAATATTTTCAAAAATAATATATCATTGAATAATCGGTTGATATGAAACAAGATTCATAACATTTCACTTATTTATCATATAATAACACATCGAAAAGGAATGGGTTTCAAAAAAATTCATAATAATGATAAATCATATAGATAAAGAAGAACAATGGTTTTAATTAGATTATATACATAGTAATATTATGAAACATCAATTCATGTCTTCATAATGTAAATCAATTCCATTAAATGATCACTCGGATGATTTCTTGGGGAAGATAATATTTCTACATAAAACTCAATTATAAAATATCAAAAAAAAATTATGAAAACTATTTTTAGGGGGTTTTGCGAAAAATTTAAATTTAAATTCAATTAATTTATCATCGATGTTTTTGGGTAATTCCTTTCCTTCCATATCTGTTAATGAGAACATTCATATCACCCTTTTGTAAAAATAACATAAAAATGAACATAATTTAGAAAATGAAAAAATTATTCATTTTAAATGATTTTGTAAGAATTCAATCATGGATAAAAATGGAATTTAAATATTATAATAAAATGTTATAAACTATATTGAGAGTATTTTATGAAAATATGGACATGGAGAAAATTAGAGAACAAATAAATAATTTTTGTATTAAAACATTATTTATGTTTCTTTGGTTTATATTAAATGGAAAATGTAATTAAAACATATAATTTAAATATACATCTAGATGGTATTAATATTAATTACATTATTGAGAGATATATGATAGTATTTCACTAAAGTATCTTAATCATAAACAATCTGAACCAACAAAGTGACTGTATCCTAAAACACTTACAAAAAGCCCCAAATTTCATCATAAAGGACCATAACACCTACATAACAAATATATATTTATTAAAAACATATTACAGAAACATATTAATATATATTATATAATATGTTGGTTTTTAATTTCGGGTTAGTTTTTTACATTTATTTATTAAAAGAATAGTTCAAGCTGATAACCACTTACTTTTTCTTATGTGTTTTTTGTTCTGAAGCATTTCCTTTTATACATTGAATGTAGTGTCATCATATAAAAAAACTTTAAAACACCAATATTGGATTTTTTTACATGAAATCACATATTTACCATTTCATTGATAGAAGATCCAAGATTGTGTTGGAATATAAAATGTGACTTCACATCCGTAATCATTTATTTTGGATAAATTTAAATAAAGCCAATAATTCCTAAGATAACATCATATTCAACTGGAGGTAGAATTATAATATTTATAGGAAGCATGTTCCCAAAACATCAACTAAATAATTATATTAAATAAAATATGTTATCATCTTACTATTAAGGGATTTCAATAATAATTTAACAACCTATCATTTGGGGTGGTATTTTGATACCCTTAGAAATATATTCTGATATAAACTATTAGGTACATTTGGAGTCAAATAATAAATTAATAGTTTTAGAGTGGATGGTAAGTTCACCTTTCTCCACATATTTACAGTAACACTCATCATAAATAATGATCTTATGGTATTTACCATTCAACCTATTATTTATAGTTTTTATGTCAATCAACAACATAAAAATCATATTTGAAAACATGTTATCATATATATCACACTCCTTGCATGTGAAACACTAGAGTGTGAGTGGTAACATTTATGGAACTTTTTCACTATTTTAATCATTAGGTAACTTTTTATAATCACATCGGTATTAAATTACCATATGTCTTCCTTTAAAGAAGTAAAATATTTACAAATCCACTTATCAGAATTTCCTCATATTTTTCTTTCACACACCAACAATAAAGATTTTTTTTTCTCTAAATGGATTTTGGAATTTCTATTCATTTACATTATTTTTTTTCAATGAAAACCATGATATATAATTATAACCCCAATCTCTATTTCAACATTGATAGAACATAGGATGATATCTTTATAGATATTATAGTTTAATGTGGATAAGATTGATTAGTGACATAGTTTTGAGAAAATATAAAATAGAACAACCTAACATTTAAGGGGATGATAATACCAAAAGAATACATTGAATGTCTTGTTAATGAATTTCATGGGTAGAAAAAAGATTTTCTATCCTTATTATTTATATTATGTAATTTTTAAACTAGATTTTATGATGAAAGTAATGAATTTAAATATTAAAAAATATTCTCTTCAAATCATCCAACTCAATGGAATAAATTTTATCATATTTCATCATATTTATAATAAGATCCACTATTGATCAACTTCACCTTCCAAATGATATACATGAAAAATTAATTTCTTATTCCTTGTACAATAGAAAACAAGAAGCTATCAATTCAAGGGTACTGATCTATATATCACCAAATAGTAAATCAACAAAACCAATAAAATAAGGTGCTTGTTTCCCCATGAAGTACTAAATAAATCATTGTTCCCTCTTTTTCACTTTCGGATATTCATCGTGATTTGTATCTTGGGAATGTTGTGTAAACATACAGACTAGATTTTTCATTCTACCTCCAATAACAATTGGTTTCTCAGTAGTAAAAGGATTGCATTATCATTTAAATTCCTTATTAACATAGACCATTTATGTTTGTTCCATTGAAAAAACCAAAAATCATACTATGAAAAATAATAATCATAGAAGAAAACCCTATATTCATGAAAAAACATCTATAGGTTGTCTAAATCATGGAATATTATTTTCATTCATTGACACCAAATGTATTACCATGGTCATTAATGACTATTATCTACTCCAAAATTTCTTTATGGTTTGTACTGAAAATATAGATTAACCTAAGAATATCCCATGTGAGTGTTATAATAGGTTTTAATTTAGGGAACACACATTGTGAACCATTATATTAGATGACATATACTCAAGAAACACTTTTTGTAGTTATTTCCCCTAGATGAATCTTTTAAAAAATCATATCCATATATAATATCTATATTGCCAACCATTTTTTATCTTTTTCTAAAAGCCAGTTTAGGGTTTCCAGTACCCATACAACACACATAAACTAGTCACATCGTTAACACCTTCAAAAATTAAAAAAAACACCACCATACACACCTCGAGCCGCGAACCCAACACACCTCGAGCTTAGAACAACATCACACCTGACCATCGCCGCCTCGATCCACTGTCTGCCTCGAACATAGCACCCGATTTCAGACTTATCCACATCAACCAGACCGCCAGAGATCTTCACCGGCATCCATCGTTACTTTCACCATCGACATCCATCTTCAACAGCCGTCCCTCAGGGACATCCAAGGCCGTAGATGACACCGAGAGGACGAATGAATCACCAAAACCAAATCAGCGAAGCTCATATAAAAAAACCGAGAGAGCTCGTCTCTGCCTCCACTGGAGCATCAACACTGGTACGAAACCTCCAGATTCATCCACAAAACAGCATCCCAAAGCCACCAAAATAGAAGCCAGAAGCAAGAATGAAGAAAGATGATAAAATGTTGCACAAACCTGAAAAGGACCCAGCCAAAAACCAGATCTAGATCAAAATCCCATCATCACCAACCAGACAACCCGCAGAGGCCACACCCGACAACTTATTTCCTGCATCCGAGACGAGACAACTCCCTCAACCCGTGGAATCTGGGATTCAGACTCTGGGCACCTGCACTTCCGTGTAACCCTATCCCGAGAGGGGAGTCAAGCAAAATACTGGAAAAATCAACCGCATCACCAAGAGGACCGAACCAAGGGAGCCTCCACCGCGAACAACCGGCCAAGGGATAAGAAGCGGTGCCTGACCAAGACGAAACCAGGGGGTGGCGATGGGAGAAAACCCTCGCGCTGCGTCACCCCTTATGGGCCCATACTTCACTTCCTACCTCAATTAATTTGATGTTAATTCCATATACAATATCTATAAAAGGATGCATTATTAGGAAAACCAATCTCCAATGAAAACCATAATATTAGTTGTTCTAAAATATTTAGTATTATCCTAAGGTATCTCACTGATGTTTTAACATATTATTTGGAAAATTATGACTCATCATTTAGCATATAACTAATATTGAAACCAATGATTTTCATATATTAATATCACATCATAATATATGAATATTATTTAAAAAATGTAATGATTCACTATTGTATATCATAGTTCTAGATCCATTAGATACATGAATTTTTAAACATTGGTTCATAGGTGAAAAGCATAATCCCCAATTATGTGTCATCTCAAATATCCCCATTTATTTACATATCTTACAAACCTCATTTATTCATAAATGGGGAGACCAAACATTGGAAGTGGAATGTTCTTATGATAATTAATTCTAAAAAATAGAGATATAAATGATCATAAAAATATAATAAGAGAATAAGGGTATGTGAATATGATCATAAAATTTTAAATCCATAACCTCCATATAATTGATCATAATAATTATTCATGTACTAAGGATTTCAATTTCATAAAGAATGAATTATAAAGCAATAAAAAAACAAGATCCATGTGAGAATAACATCGACATTATACATAGAGTTGTGAAATACCCAAAAATATAGTAAATTATTTCCTTAATAGTCATGGATAATTACCAATATTGTCATAGTGGATTTAGTTAAAACTATAAAACTTCATAGTAGTCATGGTTTACTCCTATTTCAATCACTGTGGATAGGTTCTCTTACTTAATGAAGTTCACTACTCATTCAAGTTCTATTTATATCATGATATATAGATCATTACCAAATGTACTTTAGGGATATATAATTTTAAGACTATAGATCAGTATACTAAAAAAATACATATGTGTTTTAGAACGTTATAAAATAATTATCATATCAAACCCAATTAAATTGAATCGGGTTTTATAAAAAATTAATCATAGCATAAACAATTTAAAATAAATGGGATTCAAAAATATTTCATCAATTCCTCCAAAAATAACGGGTTTGATGGGGAAATATTTTCAAAAAACATCATATAATAATTATCATAAATCATCTAGAAATTAGACCATCTCATAAACATATGGACATGAAACCAAGTTCATGCATTACATTTTTTATATGAATTATTTCATCACACATATGACTTTGAAAATTTAATCTGGGTCAAGAATAACATTGTGTACATGTAATCAGGGTCACACATAACATTGTGAAAATGAAATTATTTTCACATGTAAGACTATAATCATTAAATAATGCACACAAAAAACATTTTAACCCTATAATTAGGTTCATGCATCACGTATTTAAATATATGTTATCCATCATTACGAAATAAATTATTTAGATATATAGTTCGTTCTAGAAAAATGATGAGAACAATATGTATGTTTGCCGAAAGATCAGAAAAAATTCTTTATAAAATTACACAAGACATGAATTTTTTTTGATAAAATATTCAACATATATATCACATTAAAATTATATAGGATTCATAATCATTTCACCATTTCATCAAATCATATCCCATTGAAAAGAAGAAGAGTTTGTCACAAGTAACTTCTTATTTTATATCCCATATAAATTGAAATTGGTTTTATAATCACTATTAAACAATAAACCATTAATACACTGACTAATACTGGTAAACATGATATATATCCCAAAAATTTCATAAGTTGTATCAGAGGACGTAATCTTAGATATAGAATGATTTTCAATGTACGCATTGAATATTTTGTGAGAAAAATAACATTTCATTGAATATTGAATTTATTAAATAAAAACATAAAAAAAATTATGAAAACTATTTCCTTGATAATTAACCTAAAATAAATAAAGGAATTAGAATGGAAAATATTACACATGATGCTAGATTTTTTTTTCATTCCATATATGTTAATATAAATATTCCAATCAAATTTTGGTAAAAAATATAAATAGGCGTTGATTAGAAAATAAAATTAATATTACATTTAAAAAAATCTAAAAATGTTAATAATAATAAAAATATATTTTTCAAATAATTTTAATAATGTTAAAATCATTTTGAAAACATTTTTAAAAAACATTATTTTGTAGGAAAAATTTGTTTTCAACAGAAGAGATAAAAAAATAATATTTTTTTTCTTAAATAACCTATTCTGGTCTCTCGTGTACATAGATAGATAAAATAAAGTTAAAACACATAATATCATTAGATAAATATAGGAGAATACAATTCATTATTTTATCTTGATATGGATAATAATAATTCATCATTGGAAAGATAATCATAGACAATCTCCATATACATTGAGATTGTTACATACTATTTTAAAACTTTTTGGTAAGATTTAGTTGCAAGTCTCGTGATAGAAAAAATGAAACAATATATAAAATAAAATTATAATAAATAAATTCATGATATAACATGACAAAGTTTTAGTATATAATCCACATAAAAAATTGACTCATTATTTTTCATGTCTCCTAGAAATAAAGAGAATATAAATACCTTACCATAAGTCTTAATATCCTTTGTATGATTTTGATCCTCCTATATAATTACTATAATTTTTTTACTACTTTACTCTAGAATAATATTTATATATATTATACCATGTTTTATTAATATAAAATCATTAATTACCTTTTAATTTTAAATTCATTATAAACACCAAGTTTGAGGTAAAAACTGCAATGCACATTCATATATGTTTCGATTTGTTATTTTTGGTCCTATATCGTTAATCATTGTTTCATCATATCCATAATAATACTCATTACACAATTATCATATTTATATATCAATTATAATTTTATTACCAATCATTAATGATGGTTTTGAAAAATGATGTTTTTTATGATGATAGAGATGGTAAGTCGTATGTACGGTTGAGTAAGATTTCTATTTTTCAATGACCATAATGGAAAGGAGGAATGTAATATATTATAATTACATATATATCATTATATATTAAATGAAATATTTTTTATTTAAATATACTTATACAAATCTTCTATTTTTGTTGTGATTAAATGGGAGTATCACCACATTATTAAGGTGGTACTCTCTATGCACACAAAATCATTACTATCTTCCAGTGAGTGAAATTGATCTAAAAAATTTATTTATTATAATTTAATAATTAATAATATGAAATTAATATTATAATTTTATCATTGTTATCTCATATATTTATCTATATTAACTTCTATTTAATCAATAGTGAAAAGAATCACTTTATTTCATGATGTGACCGTCCTCCTAACATATGACCAACGTTATCATATCACCTATATAATAGAATGTAATGAATATATATGTATAAATATTTTATAAATATTATATATACACATTAAATATATCATCATTAAAATTAGTGAGAGGTGGAAATGGGATAATGAATGACATTTTTACCGAGGCTGTAGTCCATTGGGCACACAAATGTTGATTTGATAACAGTTTTGATGGATAAGAATAATTTTAATCGTAAATAAATTATCATAGAAATATATATTTAGATGGTATATACTGAGGATATTATATAATATGGTTTTAGTATTAATTTATGGTGGTGTAAGATGAAATAAAATAATTACAGTAATAGAATAATGTTATCCCTTATTTTGTTTACTTCATTAAGTTTTCAGAAAAAGATTTAACTATTAGAATTTATGTCCAAATTATGGATCATAGGGTGATATGAGGGAATTTTAAAAGTTATATGGTTATTTAAAGGGTGAAATTGGTTATTATGGTGTGATAAAAAGAGGATAGTATTGTCTTTTATAAGTGAGGTCTATGAAACTCTTGCAAATGTTGGAAAATTAAAAGGTGTACCCACATTTTTATCATGTAAAAGGACAAAAAATGTATAATTATAGATATTTATAATTTAAATGGTAGAAATATGAATGTAAAATAGATTTTATACAAGATTTTTTGTCACAGTAGAAGGCATATCTTCCTTATTTAACCCCAAGTAATCTTATTGTTACCTTATTCACCATAACTAATATTTACTATCATCCCTATTAATTTCGGTCAGAAGATAATTTAACAATATTATATTATATATATAATTCTTATTTTAAATATGGAATCCATTTTTCAAAATTTAACTAACATATTTTAAAACATTTTATCTAAATTTATTCTCCTTGATGGTACTAGAAACCATGTTTTATGGGAAAAATCATCAAATGTTTACAAAGATTTTATATCCAATTTTAATTTTAAATTGATTCCAATGATATATAATGTATTAATAGATATATAATTTTATTAATTTTATGTATAAAATAATTTCAAATATAAATTATATTTACAAAAAAAATATACAAAAAGATGTAGTTTTTAATTAAAATTCAGCATTTTCACTATTCATCATTAAAATAATATTTTCTAAAAAATATCATAATTTAACAATAATATATTTTTTACAATATTATTAATTAGATTTTGTTATTTTTATGATTTTATTTATAAAATTTCATAAATTTAAATTAAAACAAAACTATTAAATATGACAGATTTTTTTTTATTTGTAATGTATATTTTTCAATAACAATATGAATTTATATCAATTTTTTGTCTAATAATAATTATTGTATGAAAATCCATTTTGTTATATTTATGTAAAGACCCAGAAATTATGTGGAATTTTTTTTCTTAAATACATGGGATTTTTATGAGTCTGTGAAAATTTACAGTGCTTGATTTCGAGGCCGAGTGTGTCCAGAATCAATTTATGAAGTTTTGTTCGGGTATGTTCAGTAAATGTACGAGCGGGATTTTAAAACATTTGAACCGATTCTTAGAATTGAAATTTTAGGGCACCATTGAACTCGCAGCTCTGGTATTTCCTTGTGAAGACTTTCACCTTGACGATAGTTGGTCGGGAAAAAAGTTAGTTTTTATCTTTTTATAAAAAATAACAAAATAAAGTACACCACTTTATTTTATTTTTTTAAGATGCCATGTGTTGAGTGTGTTGGTTAAAACCTCCCCTTGGATTTTCTGGTGGGACCTCCAGACCCTAACCACCCATGAGAGGTTATGGTGGTGGGTACCACCTGAGAATAAGCTCTCATGGGAGGAAAATTGAGGTGGGGACCACCCCAGTCGCATAACCTCAATATTAATGATAAGGGTAAGGACCACCAGACCCCTATTGATGGTGGAGGATAAAACCTCTTCACTCCCCCTCATTAATGAGGGAGAGCATTTTGACCTCCTTTTGCTATTAATTGTGCCAATTATTTTGTTTCATTAAAGAGAGCCTCTTGGAATCCTCCAAACTAATGAGAGAACACTCGTGCATTTAATTTGGTGGAGTTTGGTTTTTATTTCTCCTTTTTGATTTGGTGTACCAATATAATATTAGACGAATAATCAAATATTATTTCGTTGGAATTTCTCTTTTGAAGGAATTGAGAGGAGCTTTAGAGAAAAGTGCTCCCAACGGAGAATGCTCCTCCCAACGAAGAACGAAGAACGCGAAGACCGCCAGATTTGTTCTTCGACTTCTTTCCTTGAATCCTATTAACATGGACCACCTTCCGTGACCGACTCAACTTGAGATTCGGAGAGCGTGTCAGATGCGGAGAATGATGAATTCTTTCATCTTGTTCCTACGACCTCAAATGTCAACGAATGACGAATGACAAATAATATGGTAGGGAGTTATTGCATGTTTATGCTTCCCATTTATTCCTCTCATCTTCAGATGAAAAATTGATAAAAAGTGTTTTACTTAATTGTTGAGCTTCATTCTGATGAGCCAATTGATATCATCTCTAAACACGGAGGGTGAGGGACAAACTAACATGGCCCGACTCCCGTCGCCAATCTTTCGTAATGATTCTTTGGAATGGTGATGAGGCAATGTCAACGAAGGCGGAAACGATGAAGGCCGCGCTACCCACAGCCTCCGTGAATCAAACCACCCCCACGACACCCCTATACGTTCAGCCAAACACCGCCACACCCCACCGCGTGAACCGTGGCTTACCTGCGTGCTGCCTCGTGCACTCCGTCCTGCCTCACCGCCTGCCCACGTGCCACCACGCACCGCCCCGCCTACCCACAGGTCACCGCTCCCCGCACCGCCTGCCCGAGGGCCACCGCAACCCACACCGTGTGTCCGCGTGCTGCTGTGACCTGCGCGCCACTGCTCGATGCGCTGGCTGGCCCACACGCCGCCACCCCAGCACTGCCTACCCTTGTGCCCCGTGCGCTACGCGGCACTGCCGGTGCCCCCGACCGCTGCCCGCGTGCCGTCGTGGCCTACCCGGTTCCCCCGCGGCCTGCCTGGTACGCCTGTGGCATGCCTGGAATCTAGCCGGCCTGTCCACCCCCCACACAGTCTGCCCACTGGCCTCTCAGCTGCCGACCCCCTCATGCCATGCCCCTTGCGGCGCTGGCCAAACCGGCCCCGACTGTCGGGCCGAGCCGCCTGTGTGGAGGAATCTTGGCCGATCCGCCCTCACAGTGTGCTGGGCCGTGCCCAGCAGACTGGGCCTAACATAGAGGACTGACTCACCCATTGGGCTGGGTCAGACCCATCGGGTCGAACCTGAACTGGGTCCACTACCGACCCTTTGCTTACTTTGGCCATATCTGTGGCACAAGACGTCTGTTAGACGAGCCCTCAGCGGAGCTGGTAATCTCAATGAGAGACTGTCCTTTGAGTATACGCCACTGAAGTTCGGAGTATAGTTGAGAGACTGTCGGGTTGGTTTTTACATGAATCTGATCGGGCCCCTGGGACAAAAAGGCTAATAACTCACAGACTGGGTGTCTGATTGATACGACGTTTTTTGCATTGAGACCCCAATAACATGGCAGTCTTTTGAGATACTTCTACATGAGAATTCATGACACATGGAGTATCGACTAGTAGCTCATGGAGCAGATCTTTCCGAAGAAGGGTAGACAGAGTTTGGAGACCTAGTAGCTGGCTGAGATCTGATGATTACTTAACCGATTCGACTCAGAGTGACTCAAATAGCCTAGTGGAGAGTGTCTATGTGTGACATGTCAGACCCATGGTGGAGGAGCACCACTTTGTGAGGGTGAAAGACCTGTGGTACTCAATGGGAGGAGTACCCCTACAGGCTATTAGGGTGAGTGCCTCTGTGTGACGTGGCAGACCCACGGTGGGGAGTGCTTCTGTGTGACGTAGTAAACCCACGGTTCTTGACATGAGGAGTGCCTCAATAGTCCAAGGACTGTGGAAAGCACCTCTATGTGATGCGGCCGTCCCACTGTACTCGAAAGTGGAGGAGTACGCCCCCATCCATCGTTTCGATAATAAAAATCTTGGTTTGAGCTGAGTCTTTATCTTTTTTGTTTCCTCATTATTGATATGGGTTACTAGATAACTTAGGTATATGTATGGGCATATACCTATGTAATGGTAATCCATTGATTTTGTAATTTTTGATTTATCCTTGTTGGATTTTGTGAGACCTTGAGGGTCTCGGGGTCCATACTATGTAGCTTTGTACTCACCCCTGCACGGAATATTCACACACCTCGTTGTATTGGATACAGATGATAGAAAGAGCTGACGGAGGCTGAGAGTGCTAGGACAGGATGATACCCAGAGGTAGACCTTACGAAGATTCAGTACACAGAGGAATATGATGGACATGGAGTGCTGAGGTGGCCATCCGAACCTACCCTTTAGGTAAGAACCCTGGAGGATGATCCAGGAGCTGCTCTTTACCTTTCACCTATTTGTCCCTTTTTCTGTTGTACTTGTACTTTACATTTGGGCTTGTATTTCCGGTAACTTTTACATTCTAACACACTTTTTGTATACAGTTTTTACTTAGTGTTTTCTTTCAAGTTGTGTACTCTGATGTGTTTTTTACAGTTATAATGGCAATGCCTTCCCTGTTTAGTGATATACGCCTTTGGTTCTAGTCCCTAGAACCTGTCCTATGGAAGGCGGGCATGGTGTATTTACGACACGGGCCCCGGGGGACAGGTCATAACAAATTGGTATCAAATAAGTCGGTTCTACCACAGAACATAGGACTCTGATATTTATTTTCTTATGAACCAATAGTGTTAAGGGTAGTAAGTGTGGTTTTCAGTTTAGGGAGTCCAGCGTTGGTGCTAACGACCGACATATCCATACACCAGGACCATGACTTTTGATATCTATCTCAGTGCATGAAAAAACTGATTGCGTGTCTGTTTTCAATTTTTTTTTCTTTATGTCAGCTCAACTAGGTCATCTCACCAGGTTTAGTCATTTGACCATGTCACATCTATTTATTTCAGTATTCCTCCCCAAGGACGACTAGTTAGAGCCCCGAGAGTCGTACATACTGACAGCCCACCGAGCGACGAGGCCTCGGTGTAGGGCCCTCTTCTAGTTGAGGCACCAGCGGAGGCACCAGTGGTACTACTACCCGTTGGGCCACCAAAGCCACCAGCCCCAACAATAGATGATGCACACTGCTTGAGCGCATTGCATGATTTTCAGTGCCAGAGGCCACCCAAGTTCAGGGTAGATATGCACCCATAGGTGGCTAAGTGTAAGACCCCAAACTTTCATGGTACGCTTCTCTTTGAATAATAGAGCAGCATCCGCTGTACGCAACCTTGAGTTCTAACTCACCGCGACCAATCAAAGTTTAAGTTATGAATATTAATACCCACTTTTTGAAAATACATAAATTTTATATTTCAAAATGGACTTCATTTTTGTATTCGGAATATCGAAATTATCCTAAGTTGAATTTTTGGTAATTTTCTGAGAACTTCCAATTTTATATAATTAGAGAAAATACTTAAAAACAACTTTTTAAATAAAGATAATTAATAGTGATAAATTATACTATTGAGTGGTTTTAAAGTATAATTAGAATATAATTTTACCATTTTATCCAATTGTGGTCATTAGAATTAATTTCACTTTGAAATTGAACATAAACAATTGTCAACCATTTGATTGATATTGTTTCTTAAAAACACGCTATTTGTTTTGACAATGGGAATTAATTATAAAATTAATTAATGCAACCTATATGTCTGGAATTTTTTAAAATATACACCATTTTTGAATTCATAATATCAATTATATATAAGGGTGAAGTTTTGGTATTTTTCTAAAAAACTTCAATTTTTGAGGAATAGTGAAACCACTAAGGGGTAGTTGAAAAACTAATTTTTCTGTAAATGAAACATTACCAAAAATCCCACATACATGGTTGTCATTAGGAAGTAAAATGTGGTTCAATGGGATTAAAATAATTTTTTTGGTGAATAGTAACTTTTAAGTTTTATTAATCGCGATTAAAGTTAATTAGTGAAATTTAAGGTAAAAATGATATTATAAAAATATAAAAATATCTTGAAACTTGTCCTACACTTATTGGATGAGTCATGGCCGACCAAGAAAATCCATGGGTAAACTTGTGGACCCCATGGAGTCACTTGGTTATGAAAATTACATTAATAACTTTTTATGTAAAGTAAAAATAAAAGTGTCACAAACATGTATTGTTTTACTAAAAAATTTTTACATGGGGTTATATAAGTTAAATTTTCATCTACAAATATTAATTAGAAATCTAAAAATATTTCCTACATCATGATGTCTTTTAAAATTTTTAGACATTAAATAAATTAAATTTTGTATGACACCATGATGATGCAGCTATTACCTCATTAATTAACGATTTAAATAAAATGAAAAGTTAATGTAAAATCTAAGACTTAAACTCGTCAAAAACCTATTTTATGAGTATATTTAGAAACCTTATCACCTTATACTCGAAATATATAATTGTGGGACCTTTGGAATCCAAAAATCACTTCATAATAATATAACATTTCATGACTTTCCAAGAGTTCCCCTCCTCTCGTCTTATAAAACTCCCCCACCACTATAACCTTATTATCACCATTAAAGCCATTTGGATCAGCCAAACTCTATCAAAATACTCTATCAACTTCTTTCTCTTACTCCTAGAAGCCTCAATTTGGGCATAATTCTTCCCAAGGAAGCCTTTGGCTCAAATCAAAAAGAGTTACCTGATTTTAAGGTAATACCTTCTCTTATGTTATTTTATTTTATTTTGCTTCTCCAACCCCTTAAACTTTTTTTATTCCTTTATTTTGTAACAAAACCAGTACCATCAATATAATAGGATGTTTTTATGAGAATTATTTTATTTACACTTACACACACATTTGTCTAATGTTAAAAGAACATACTGTTTCGGTGGGTGGCGAATTACTGCCTCATGAAATGATGATTGTTCAATCTTCTTTTAACACCTTTGATGGTGGCCATTTAGATGTAACTATATTTATTTATGATATATATTATGTTTATGTTTTACTTATTCTTTTGTATTTTTCATTTATTTCATGCCTTTATGATTTCCATTATAGGTAAACGCGATAATTTTATTTTAGGAAGTGCGGACTACTGCCCCCTCAAGGTGATTTTAATCGTTAATGCCACATGTGGGACATATAAAGGATGGAGTAAATAATATTATATATGATATTATACTAGAATTATAATACACCTTTATATCATTATGATTTCATTCAATTAAATATGAAATATAAATGAAAGTAGCGTTCATGCGTACGTACGACTTACCGTCTCCATGAACAGTGTATTTCATTTCTTACCTCTAAATGTTATGTAATAATATAAATGAATGTATATACTGGATATGTTTTATATATATGATATCTAAATCATGAATATAATTTTGGATATAATGGATATTTTACCACATGAACAACTTGTAATTATAAGAAGTTTATTTTTGACTCAAGTACCAAAGATCGAAAAAACGACCGCTATTAACATAAATAATTACATAATGTTCATAACATGGTAATAAGTTATATAAAAGGAATAATAAACATGAAAAAGGTTCTTATGAAATTATAAATTAACTCTAGTTTATTATTCAGGAGTTTAAAGAACGGTCGAGTCAAGTCGGACACGAGGTAAGGGAACTTCTTAACCCAATTTCCGTTATTTGGGTTAATCTCTAAGTTGCAAATTTTGTCATGATATTATTATGTACTATCTTGTATTTGTACTTTCTTTATGTGTACATATAGCGAATACACATAATCGATATATTTTATTTAAAAAATGATCTTTGTAAGGGAACTTCTTGACCCAATTCCCATTCTTTGGGTTGAACTTATCGTTCTTATTTATGTTGTTCTTTGATTATGTGAGAAATGATTTTTCATATATTATCATGTATTTATACTTTATTTACGTGAGATTATAGTGAATACACATGAGAAATCTATTTTATTTACAAAATTATCTTTATAAGGGACTTCATCTCAATCTCCATTCATTGAGGCATATTTTGTTTTATACACAAATTTCTTTTATACGGTGTATAAACCCCTTTGACTTTTACTTTTATTCAAAAGGAATATTTTTATATGAAGCATTTTACTAAATGACAAAAAGGAATTTTTTTTGTCGTACGTATGCAGCGACAATGATTTCTCCTCCGCCGTGACTATTATTTGAGTTTCGTCTTTCTCTATAAGCCATAAATTTCTTTAAATGAAAAATAAATACCAAGTTTAAATTTTCTTCTATTTTGGTATTAAAAATGGTTTTGATAAATGTTTTCATTATATCAATGTGTTGTATTGATATCTTGTGATTGAAATGTGGAATTGTTATATTTACTTTATTCATGTTTTATGTGATACGATTATGTTATGGTTTATGATATTTTTAAACATGTTCATATGAGGAATGCATTGGACATAATAAGTGATGGGTGGAGCCCACTATAGCTCATCGATGCATCAGTAGGTCTCATGAGGCAAACTAATGTCTTGGCACGAGGCCTTGACAAAATCTTATTTGTAGCCTTGGCACGAGGCATTGGCTACGTGGTTATGATTGTCTGGAATTATGAATTCCATCATTATGAAAGTGGTTATTGATATTGCATGTGATTATTCGACTAGTAGAATATCCATTTGAATTAGTAAATGGCATTATTTCATTTTATTTTTTCTATATTATGCTAAAGTTTATGTTTAAAAGGCTTTTGTTTTAGTTATACATTTACTTAAATGTTAATGTTTATTTATGAATGCTTCCGCTATATTGTTATCCTTACGGAGCATCTGAGCTCACCCCTTCTAATGTTGTAATTTTTCCATGATATGAAGAAGTATATTATGAATGACCTGTAGGGATAGTATAAGGGGATATGAAGACAAGATGTTGTTGTTGTTGTTTTTACTTTATGATGTAATGTAAGACTTTTGAATGTATCTAGTGTTTCTAAGGCTACTAAACTAATCGGTCTTTCGAGACTTGATCTTTTGTGATCATGCCAATGTTACGTAATAATGAACCGACTCTGGGTAACTGGGGTCGGGGTGTTATAGTTGGTATCAGAGGCAGTTTAGTATTAACCTTGGAAGCTAGATTTAGAAAAAACTCTGATTAGAGCACATAGCCATAAGATAGACTTTGAAGATTAGTATAGAAGAAATTCCTAGAATTTTGGTATTATAGAGATTTTGTGAGTTTTATGAGCAATACATCCCTGTCTAGATACGAGCAGGTAGATGCATCTCTGGCACAGATGTACCTAGGGGTAATGCCCGAAAACACCGCTTTGAGATAGACTCGAACGATAACTGGTGCATGACAATGGGCCATGATGCACTCATGGTTACGACATTCCCAGGGGATATACTTAGGATAATTATCATTTTCATTACAAACCATTATGAAGGGTTTATGAGTATATACTTCCTCAAAGAAAACATTTTTATGATTATAGTTCAAAATATTTTAAGTGTTTTACAAGTATGGAATTAGGTATTTTGATTCATAAACTAATCTACTTTATGCCATTTTTTAGAAATGGCACCTCGTGGGAGGAATAGAAACCATATCAATGCAGGCACTCCGTGTAGGTATTTCCCTACAGCTCAAGATAATTATTTTGGAGCTGGAGATACAACTGGTGCTGATCAACTTATCCCCATACTGGGACAACTCACTCAGGTTATGAATAATAACCTTTCTCGTATGGAGCACCCTGATCCGCAACGTGGAGGATCAATGTTAGACCGCTTCATGAGACAAAAACCACCAACATTTAATGGGGGTAAAAATCCATTAGTAGCTGAGCAATGGATAAACCCCATAGAGAAAATATTCTACGCCATGGGGAGTAACGAAAGGGAGAAGGTTGTCGTGGCAGTTTACCGCCTCACTAGAGATGCCGATCAATGGTGGTCGCTAATTCAAAATACAAAGGAATATGAAGAAGTATCAATAATGGAATGGAGGGAGTTTAAGGAAATTTTCTTAGAAAAATACTTTCCACATGACCATCGAGCAGATATGGAAAGGTAATTTCTGAGTCTGAGGCAGATGGAGGATGAGAATGTCGCAAAGTATGAGGCTATCTTTACAGGGTTAGTGAGGCATGATCCAGATTATATACGTAACCCAAGAAGTAATATTGATTATTTCTTTGATGGGTTAAAACCATTTCTCCATCGAGCATTAGTCTCACAAACCTTCTCGTCGTACGAAGATATTGTCTCATGTGCTATCAAGACAGAAAAGGAATTTTCTAAATCTTATGACAATAATGTAAAGAAAGAGAAGAAGAGAACGGTGGAACAAGAGACATATAAAGGGAAAAGGGAAAGAAGGATTTTCTATTATGTGATAATTGTGGGAAGAATCACCCTGGTACATTCCTAAAAGGAAGGAGAGTTTGTTATAAATGTCGAGAAAAAGGTCACGAGGCTCATGATTGTAAGGGAAAGAAAGAGGCTATCAATGTTGAATGATAAAATTGTAGGGAAATGGGGCATTATGAAAATGAATTTCCTAAGCGTCAGGGAAACCTACCTCAGAAAAGGACAAGGGATCAAGGAAAATCTTATGTTGTTACTATATTTGAGGTGGAATAATTAATGTATTGGTGCTTTTGGTTTAAAGGATAATATTCTGGTTATAAGAATAATTTGATATATATAAGGATTATACTGCAGTTATTGTTGTTTTCATTATGGTTTTAATATGAATATGGTAATCATATTTTTGTATGTTAAAATAAGAGAAACTTTACTTTGTTTGAGGAATCTGATGATACAATTGATTTTGGAATTTAGAGACCTTTTAGAGAAAGTCTAGACAGAGGTATTTTGGATAACTATAATGGATGGAATGGATTAAGTTTAAATTTGGATAGTATTGTTTAAGGTTAAAACATTTGTGAAGATTATTTTTGGAATATTTTAACACTATAGTTTTAGGAAAAGGAAAACCTGCAGGTCGAGGGATAAACCGTCGCGTCAAACAAAGCTACTGGATTTGAACCCACAACCATAGTGCGAGAGGCCTTTATTTCCTACTACTAGCCTACGAGAAGTCCCTTGTTATTAAAAAATAGTTTTCCTAATCTAAATGGTATTTGTTAATATTTTGAACCTTGAACGATTAGGATAAATATAATATTTTTGAGTTCTATTATCTATTTTAGTGAAAGATGGGTTGGTGGTAAAATTTTATGAAAGAATGAAAGTCCACATGACAAGTACGTATATTCCCTTACGTTCTTAGTAAATCTTCTAAATAAATTCCTCAACTTTATAAAATGTAACTTAAAACAAAAAAAGTTGTCAGTTAACTTTTGCTACTGAGGAATAAATGATCGTTTAACAAATCACAAATTTGTGATTTTCTTATAGTTAAATTTCTCTTAACCCTGTTTTCTACAACTCTCCATCAGACCTTGATGGTCTATTTTTCCTCAAAATCCATATTTTCATAGAGTCCTAGTATGGGCTATCTCGGGTGACCTTTGTTCTTCCCTTTCATTTTTTATGTTATATTTTTATTAACCTTATTTCCGATGTGGGTTTTCTACAAAGGTATTTCCTATTTTCAACCTTTTATTTTCAAAGAAAAATTTCAAATTGTGAGGACTCAATTTATTAAAGGAGGGGAGAATGTCACATCCCAAATTTCTATGGTACGCTTCTCTTTGAATAATAGAGCAGCGTGTTTTGTAAGCAACCATGAGTTCTAACACACCGCGACCAATCAAAGTAGCAGTTATCAATAGTAATACCAAATTTTTGAAATTATATAAATTTTATATTACAAAATGGACTGAATTTTTGTATTCGGAATATCGAAATTATCGTAAGTTTAATTTGTTGTAATTTTCTGAGAACGTCCAATTTTCTATGATTAGAGAAAATACTTAAAAACAAAATTTTTAATCATAATAATTAATAGAGATAAATTATACTATTAAGTGGTTTTAAAGTATAATTATAATATAATTTCACCATTTTATCCAATGGTGGTCATAATAATTAATTTCACTTTAAAATTGAACATAAACAATTGTCAATGTTTTGATTGATATTGTTTCTTAAAAACACGCTATTTGTTTTGACAATGGAAATTAATTATAAAATTAATTATTGAAACTTATATGTTTGGAACTTTGTAAAATAAACACCATTTTTGCATTTATAATATCAATTATATATTAGGATGAAGTTTTGGTATTTTTCTGAAAAACATCAATTTTTGATGAATAGTGAAACCACTAAGTGGTAGTTTAAAAACTAATTTTTCGTGTAAATGAAACCTTACCACTTCTTTGATTTGATTTTCAAAAATCCAACATACATGGTTTTCAATAGGAAGTAAAATTTGGTTCAATGGGATTAAAATAATTTTTTGGTGAATAGTAACTTTTAAGTTTTATTAATCGCGATTAAAGGTAATTAGTGAAATTTAAGGTAAAAATGATATTATCAAAATATAAATATATCTTTAAACTTGTCCTACACTTATTGGATGAGTCATGGCCGACCCATACAATCCATGGGTCAACTTGGGGACCCCATGGAGTCACTTGGGTAAGAAAAAAACCTTAATAACTTTTTTTTAAAGTAAAAATAAAAGAGTCACAAACATGTATTGTTTTACTAAAACAATTTTTACATGGGGTTATACAAGTTAACTTTTCAACTATAAATATTAATTGGAAATATAAAAATATTTCCTACATCATTATAGTTTTTTTATAATATTTAGACATTAAATAAATTAAATTTTGTATGACACCATGATGATGCAACGATTACCTCATTAATTAATGATTTAAATAAAATGAAAAGATAATGTAAAATCTAAGACTTACACTTGTCAAAAACATATTTGATGAGTAGATTTAGAACCCTTATAAACTTATCCTTAAGATATATAATTGTGGGACCTTTGGAATCTGAAAAGCACTTCATAATAATATAACATATCATGACTTTCCAAGAGTGCCCCTCCTCTCCTCATATAAAAGGCCCCCACCACTACCACCTTATTCACACCATCAAAGCCATTTGGATCGGCCAACCACTGCCCAAATACTCTCTCTACTTCCATATATTACTCTTAGAAGCATCACTTTTCGTAGAAGTCCTCCCAAGGAAGCCTTTGGATCCAACAAAAAAGAGTTACGCAATTTTAATGTAATGTCTTCTCTTATGTTATTTTGTTTAATTTTGCTTGTCCAACCCCTTAAACTATTTTTATTCCCTTATTTTGTAAAAATACCAGTATCTTCAATATAATAGGTTTTTTTATAAGAAGGATTTTATTACACTTACACACACCTTCATCTAATGGTTAAAGAACATACTGTTTCTGTGGGTGGCGAATTACTGCCTCACAAAACGATGATTGTTCAATCTTTTTTGACACCTTTCATGGTGGCCATTAATATGTCACTATATTTATTTATGATATATATTATGTTTATTTTTTACTTATGCTTATGTATTTTTCATTTATGGCATGCCTTTATGATTTCTATTATGGGTAAACACAATAATTTAATTTTAGGAAGTGCAGACTACCGCCCCCTCAAAGTGATTTGAATCATCAATTCCATATGTGGGACGTATAAAGGATAGAGTAAATGATATTATATATGATATTATACTGGAATTATAATACACATTTATATAATTATGATTTTATTCCATTAAATATGAAATATAAATGAAAGTAGTGTTCATGCGTACGTACGACTTACCGTCTCCATGAACGATGCATTTCATTTCTTACTTATAAATGTTATGTAATATTATAAATGAATGTATATATTGGATATGTATGATATTTATGATATCTAAATCATGAATATAATTTTGGATATAATGGATATTTTACCACATGAACAACTTCTAATTATAAGAAGTTTATTTATGACTCAAGTACCAAAGATCGACAAAACGACCGCTATTAACATAAACAATTACATAATGTTCATAACATGGTAATAATTGATATAAAAGGAATAATAAACTTGAAAAAGGTTCTTATGCAATTATAGATTAACTCTAGTTTATTATTTAGGAGGTTAAAGAACGATCAGGTAAAGTCGGGCACGAGGTAAGGGAACTTCTTAACCCAATTTACGTTCTTTAGGTTAATCTCCTACTTTAAAATTATGTCGTGATATTATTATGTCATATCTTGTATTTGTACTTTATTTATGTGTACTTATAGTGAATTCACAAAATAGATCTATTTTATTTAAAAAATGATCTTTGTAAGGGAACGTCTTAATCTAATTCCCATTCTTTGGATTGAACTTATCGTTCTTATTTATGTTGTTCATTGATTATGTGTGAAATGAATTTTTATTTCTTATCTTGTATTTATACTTTCTTTACGTGAGCTTATAGTGAATACACATGAGCGATCTATTTTATTTACAAAATTATCTTTTTAAGGGATTTCGTCGCAATCTCCATTCATTGAGGTATATTTTCTTTTATACACAAATTTCTTTTATACGGTGTATAAAACCATTTGAATTTTATGTTTATTCAAAAGCAATATTTATATATGAAGAGTTTTACTAAACGACAAAAAGGAATGTTTTTTTGTCATACGTATGTGGCAACAATGACTTCTCCGCCACCATGACCATTATTTGAGTTTCAACTTCCTCTACAAGCCATAACTTTTTTTAAATGAAAAATAAATACCAAGTTTTAATTTTCTTTTAGTTTGGTATGAAAATGGTTTTGATAAATGTTTTTATTACATCAATGTGTTATATTGATATCTTGTGATTGAAATGTGGAAATGTTATGTTTCCTTTATGTTTGTTTTATGTGATACAATTCTGTTATGGTTTATGACATTTTAATCCTATTCATATGAGGAATGCATTGGACTTAATAAGTGACGGGTGGAGCCTGCTATAGCTCCTCGATGCATTGGTAGGTCTCATGAGACAAACTAGTGTTTTGGCACGAGGCCTTGACAAAATATTATTTGTAGTCTTGGAACGAGGCCTTGGCTACGTGGTTATGATAGTCTGGCATTTTTCATTTCATCATTATGAAAGTGGTTATTGATATTGCATGTAATTATTCGACTAGTAGAATATCCATGTGAATTATTAAATGGAATTATTTCATTTTATTTTTTCCATATTATGTTGAAGTTCAAGTTTAAAAGGCTTTTGTTTTAGTTATACATTTCCTAAAATGTAATGTTTATTTATGAATGCTTTCTCTATATTGTTATCCATACTAAGCATCTGAGCTCACCGCTTCCAATGTTTTAATATTTCCAGTATGTGAACAAGTATATTATGAATGACCTATAGGGATAGTATGAGGGGATATGAAGACAAGATGTTGTTGTAGTCTTTTTTGCTTTATGATGTAATTTACGACTTATGAATGTATCTAGTGTTTCCAAGGCTACAAAACTAGTCAGTCTTTCGAGAATTGATCTTTTGTAATCGTGCTAATGTTACGTAATAATGCACCAACTCTGGGTAACTGGGGTCGGGGCGTTACACTAAGGATTGGCTGGAGGCTGTGGTGAGAGTCTTTAAGTTAGTTGGGACACTAGCAGACTTTATGGTGATCCTTGCTGCAAACCTCTTTCAGGAAGCAGCAGGAAGATGGTAGAGCCTGATTCTCTATATTCAAGACGAGGCAACACTTCTTTGGACAAACTTTGAGAGTCTATTCTGGGTGGAGTTTGTCCTAGCCACCCTTCGAGCAGTGCAGATACAGAAGTTACAACATCTACAGCATGGTAGCATAACGGTGTCACAATACTCAGCAAGGTTCAACGACCTCTCGTGCTACTCCATTGATATAGCACATGACCCATTTTATAGTGACCGGACCTTCGATCAGGGAATTAGGCAAGAGATTAGAGCTTTGGTGATCTCCCTCATCATCCTGACATAGGTGGGGGTGTTAGAGAGAGCCCTCCTAGTGGATAATTTCCTAACTGAGCAGTCTCCAGCCACAAGACCCACAACTAGATGACATGTAGTGGAGTCTTCTGCTGCTGGAAGTAGAAAAATGTCGCAGAGGTCCAAGTAGAATAGACCTACCAGTGGTTGACCTCATAACTCAGGATCGGTTGTGCGGGGCACTCAGAGCAGAGACACACATACCGGTAGCTAGTAGTGTTCCTCATTCAGTGGTCTTGGTCATATGGCTTGTGAGTGTCTGATCCACCACTCTGATGATCAGCAGGTAGTTGAGGGACCTCCCAGGAAGAGACCAATATTCTATCGAGGCGGTTCGCATGGCTCAAGCAGACTTGGTACAGGAGCTGGTGGAGCAGTTGGTGGTGGACGACGTTACGAGGTGCTACCACCACCACCACCAGGAGGTCCTCCACATCCACAGGGAACTGGTGGACAGGGGGGAGCTCAGCTTTAGGTAGCTGAAGCATATGACCATGGTGATCTAGAGATGATTCGTGGTATTATCTAGGTCTACTCCACCTTAGCTGAATTTCTTATAGACAGAGGTTCTAGTCACTCATTCATTTCCAGTGCCCTTGTTCTAATCTCGGAGATTTTGAAGGAGTCATTAGTTCGATCCTTATGACAACAGACTTTTATGGGAGCTGATTCAATGATTACACACTATTTCTGGAAGTACTAGCTTACTCTAGGAGGTGAGATCTTTGGCTAGGATAACCTAGCAGCGGCGTCAAGGCATTACGACGTCATCTTGGGTATAGACTTGTTATCTATAGTCAATTCCCAGATCGAATGTGTTAGGTGCAAAGTGCAGTGTGTCCGAACGAATGGGACTAGGTTTACCTTCACTGGTGAGAAGGGAGCCTCTGCAGTATAGGAAATACTTACTCAGAGGAGGTTGAAGACGATCACACATTAGTTGGCTTGACTCACCCTCATAGTGGTTGATGTGGAGAGTTCGACATATCCTGTAGTGGTGGACTAGTAGGCAGATTTTTTCCCTGACGATGTTCCAGAATTACCTTCTCATAGAGAGTTGGAATTCTTAATTGACCTATACCTTGGGACGACACCGATATCTACACCATCATATCGGATGGCTCCTGCTGAGCTTCAGGAGCTACAGGTACAACTAGAGGACTTTCTGGGAAAGGAAATCATTCGGCCCAGTGTTTCTATCTGGGCAACCACGATTCTGTTCGCCAAGAATGAAGATAGGATCTTGAGGATTTGTGTCGACTAACGTCACCTGAAATAGGTGACTGTGAAGAATAAGTACCCACTCTTGAGGAATGACGACCTATTTGATCAGCTAAAGGGAGCTCGGTGGTTTTCGAAGATAGACCTCAGATCAGGATATCACTAGCTCAGTGTTCGAGATGAGGATGTGCAGAAGACCAGCCTTCAGGTGTCGTTACGACCACTATGAGTTCTTGGTTATTCCCTTCGGCATAACCAATGCTCCTGGAGGGTTCATGAGTCTCATGAACAGGACCTTCCAGCCTTACCTTGATTGCCTTGTCATTGTCTTCATCGATGACATTTTGATCTACTCGACAACTGAAGAGGATCATCCCTACCATTTACTGGTAGTACTGGAAACACTTCTAGGACACCACCTTTATGGTAATCTCTCAAAGTTCTAGTTTTGGATTCTAGAGGTTCACTTATTGGGATATTTTATCTCAGAGGCTGGAGTTGCAGTAGATCCTGCAAAGATCGAGGAGGTACATGCATGGGAGCCACCCAGGAGTGTGACGAAAGTACGAAGTTTCCTAGGCTTGGCTGGATACTATCGGAGGTTCGTTCTTGACTTCTCTAGAGTTTTAGCAGCACTATCACAATTTAAAAAAAGGGTCAACCCTTTATGTGGTCGGAGAGACACCAACAGAGCTTTCAGGAGCTGAGGCCGAAGCTGACTAGTGCCCCTATCATGAGACATCCACAGGAAGGCGTATGGTATATAGTCTACTGTGACGTATTAGGGACCGGAATCGGGTGTGTCCATTTTCAAGAGAGAGTAGTGATCACATATGGTTCTCAGAAGCTGAGATATCATGAGCAGAACTACACTACCCAAGACCTAGAGTTAGCAGTATTGGTCTTCGCCTTGAAGATTTAGTGGAACTATCTGTTGGGAGAACGTTTTACCGTGTACTCTTATCACAAGAGTCTCAGGTATATCTTCTCTTAGAAGGAACTGAACATGAGACATCGGTGTTGGCTTGAGTTCCTCCAGGATTATTACTTCGAGGTAGTCTATACTTCTGGAAAGGGGATCATTGTCGCAGATGCGCTCAGCTGGAGGAATGGTATTCAACTGCTAGGAGAGGCGACAAATCAGATGGTTGGCTTGAAGATGTCCTTTGTGGATAGGGATGAAGCAGCATTCCTACAGTCTCTAATGGTCACTCCACCACTACCTCAGTGAGTCAGAGAAGCACAACATGGGGATGTTGATAGTGAGACACAATGTTCTTAGATATCCACAGGGCAGGCACCTGATGTATTTAATTAATGTTGGGAGCACATCATCCTCTTCAGAATATGTACCATGGTACCAGTTGCACTTCAGGACGAATTGTTGAGGGAATTCTACACTTCCCCTCTAGCGGTACATCCAGGAGTGGCGATGATGTACCAGGACCTTCGATGACAGAACTAGTGGCCAGGTACGAAGAATGGAGTGGCAGAGTTTGCCTCTCGGTGCCTCACTTTTCAACAAGTGAAGGCGGAGCACCAGGTACCAGCAGGCTTTGTTCATCCCTTAGAGGTCCTAGAGTGGAAGTGGGATGAGATATCTATGGACTTTGTGATGGGTCTTCCACATACATCCTAGAGTAACAACTCAATTTGGGTGATCGTTGAGCAACTCACCAAGTCGGCCCACTTCCTACCGATCAGAGTGCAGGACTCAGTAGAGTGCTTGGGATGCCTCTATATGAAGGGGATAATGCTGCAAAATGGATTACCTTCATCTATTGTCTCCGATCGTGACACACAATTTAATTCCTGGCTATGGAAGAGGTTTCATGGAGCTTTCGGGACACATCTTCACTTGAGCACTGCCTTCCATCCTCAGACGGATGGTCAAAATGATTGTACAATATAGACCCTCGGGGACATGCTTCGTGCATGTATTCCTGACTTCGGTCATAGCAGGGAGGATTATCTACCTTTGGAGAAGTTTTCATACAACAACAACTATCACTCCACCATCAGCGTGACACCTTTTTAGGCCTTGTATGGTCGACCTTGTAGATCACCATTGTGCTGGAAAGACCCAGAGAAGTCACCAGTAGTGAGGCCCAAGATGGTATGAGATACCATAGAGAAGGTGAAGATCATCCAGGAGAAGATGAAGACTGCACAAAGAAGATAGAAGTTTTATGCTGATTGGAGACAGAGACCTCCCGAGTTCGAGGATGGAAACCACGTCTTGCAATGGGTCTCACCTCAACGAGGTATACAAAGATTTGGCCGAGGTGGAAAGTTATCTCTTAGGTTCATCTGATCATTCCAGGTCCTCAAGAAAGTAGGCAAGGTGCCTTATCTTTTAGCTCTTCCACCTTAGTTTCACCGGATGCATGACGTCTTCCACGTATCTCAGCTGAGGAGATACGTGCATGACCCTTCACACATCATCGACTATGGGGAGCTGGAAATCGACGATGGGGTGACTATCATGGAGGTTCTAATGGAGATTGAGTATAAACAAGAGGGAGTCCTACATGGGTGGTCAATACCTCTGGTGTGTATTCGATGGGATCATGGGAACCTCCAGGAGAGAACATGGGAGCGGGAGGCTCAGATGCATGCTCAGTATCCCCATTTTTTCCATTAGTGGGAGTTGTAGATTACAAGGATGTAAAGACCTGAGGTGGGTAGAATTTAAAGACCCAAAAATTCTGTGGAATTTGTTTTTCATAAATTCAAGGGATTTTTACGAGTCCGCAAAAATTTACGGCACTTGATTCCGAGGCCCGGTGAGCCCGAAATCAATTTCTGAAGTTTTGTTCGGGTACGTTCAGTAAACATACGAGCAAGATTTTATATCTTTTCAACTGGTGCTCAGAATTGATATCTTAGGGCACTTTTGAACTTGCAGCGCATGTATTCTCTTATGAAAACTTTCACCTTGATGACAGTTGATCGGTAATAAAAGTTAGTTTTTGGCTTTTTATAAAAATATAATAAAATAATGTACAACACTTTATATTATTTTTTAAAGCTTCCATGTGTTGAGTGCATTGGTTAAAACCTCCCCATGGGAGTTGGTGGTGGGACCGCCAAACCCTAACCTCACATGAGAGGTTATGGTGGTGGGGCCCACCCAAGCATATCCTCCCATGGGAGGACAATTTATGTGAGGAGCACCCGAGCTGCATAACCTCCCTATTAGTGAATGGGGTGGGGACCAACCGACCCCTATTGATGGTGGGGGATGAAATCTCTCCACACTCCCTCAGTAAAGAGGGAGAGCCTTTTGACCTCCCTGCGCAATTAATTGCACCCACACATGTGTTTTATGAAGGAGAGCCTCTTGGCATCCTCCAAATTAATGAGACAAAACTTGTGCATTTAATTTGTTGGAGCTGGGTTTTTATTTCTCCTTTTTTATTTGGGGTGACAACATAATATTTGAAGAATAATATAATATTATTTCTTTGGAATTTCTATTTTGGTGGAACTGAGAGGATCTTGGGAGAAAAGGGCTCCCAACGGAGAATGATCCTCCCAACGAAGAACGAAGAATGTGATGAACGCCAGATTTCTTCTTCGACATCTTTCACCAAATCATACCGATGTGGAGTGCCTTACGAGGCCAACTCAACTCGGGATTCAGAGAGTGTGGCAGATGCGACGAAAGATGAATTCTTTAATCTTCTTCCCGTGACTTCAAACGTCAACGAACGACGAATGACAAATTATAAGGTAGGGGGTTATTGCATATGGATGCATGACTTTTCATCCAATCATCATCGAATGAAATATTGATTCAAAGCGTTTTACTTAATTGTTGAGCTTCATTATGATGAGCCAATTGCTATCATCATTAAACGTGGAGGGTGTGGGCCAAACTACCATGGCCCGACTCCCTCCGTCACTCTTTCGTAATGATTCTTCGGCATGGTGATGAGGCGATAGTAATTAAAATGTCTATGACGAGGGATACACTACCTGCGGCCTCTGAGAATCGCACCACTCCCACGACACACCTATACTTCTGGCCAAACACCATCGCGCCCCTCCGCGCGAACCATGGCTTACTAGCGTGCTACCCCGCAGGCTCCGACCTACCCCGCCGCGCCCCGCACCACCTGCTCATGCATTGCCTCACCTTGTGCTGTCCTTCCAGTGGGCCGCCGCACCCCGCGCCACCTTCTCGTGTGCCATGAGCACTGCCCTACTCCATCGGCGCTGCCGCCCACTGCCCGCGCGCCACCGCGACCTTCCTGGCTCCCGTGCGGCCTGCCTGGTACACCCGCAGTCTACAAGGCATCCAGCCAGCATGCCCGTGCCCCGCGCGACCCGCCCGCTGGCCTACTGGCTGCCGCCTCCTGTTCCGCATCCCTCATGGGGCTGGCCAAACTGGCCTTGGCCTTCAGGCCGCGCTGCTTGTGTGGAAACATCCGGGTCGAACCACCCTCGCAGTCTGGGGGGATGGGCCCAGCGGACCGTGCCTAACATAGCGGGCTGACACGAACAAAAGTCTAGGTCAGACGCATTGGGTCTGTCTAGGATGAACCATACTAGGTCATCCCAGACGAGGTTGGGCTAAGTCGGTCTGACCGGGTCGGACCGGACCTGGGTCCACTACCGACCCTTTTCTTACATTATCCATATCTGTGGCACCAGACGTCTGTTTGACAATCCATCAGTGACGCTGGTAATCTCAATGAGAGATGGCCCTTTAGGTATACCCCACTAGAGTTCGGGGTATAGTTGAGACATGGTCGATTTGGTTCATAGACGAATCCAACCGGCCCCCGGGACTAAAAGGCTAATAACTCACAGATCGGGCGTCCGATTGACGCGCCGTCTATTGCATTGAGACCCATATGACGTGATGGTACTTTGAGATACTTCTATGTGAATCTTTGTGAACTTGGAGTATCAACTAGTAGATCATGGAGAGGATCCTTCCGGTGACGAGCAGACAGAGTACGAAGACCTAGTAGCTGGCTGAGATCTGACGACTATTTGACCGATTCGACTTAAACAGACTCGACTAGCCCAGTGGGGAGCGCCTCTGTGTGACACGGCAGACCCATGGAGGAGGAGCACCTCTGTGTGAGCATGGAAGACCCGCGGTACTCGAAAGGAGGAGTACTTCTGTATGCTATTAGGGGTAGCACCTCTGTGTGACATGACAGACCCATGGTGGGGAGGGCCTCTGTGTGATGCAGTAGACCCATGGTACTCAACCAGAGGAGTGCATCAGCAGTACAACGATAGTTGGAAGCACCTCTATTTGATGCGATAGGCCCACTGTACTCGATAGAGGAGTAGTACACCACCAGCCATGGTTTCGATAATAAAAAACCTGGTTGGAGCTGAGTATTTGGCTTTTTTGTTTCCTCATGATTGAGATGGGTCACTAAATAACTTAGGTATATGAATAAGAATATCCCTATGTAATTGTTATCCATTGATTTCATACTTTGTGATTCATCCTTGATGGATTTTGTGAGACCATGAGGGTCTCGGGGTTTGTACTGTGTATCGTTATACTCACCTCTGCACAGGCTATGCCCACACCACGTTGTGTTGGATACAGATGACAGGCAGTGCTGGGGAAGGCCGAGAGCGCCAGGACTGGACATTTCCTAGAGGTGTACCTTACGACGAGTTAGTACACAGAGGAGTTTTATGGATGTGGAGTGCTGAGGTGTCCATATTTACATACCCTTTAGGGAGGAACCCCGTAGGATGATCAAGGAGATACACTTTACCTTTTAGCTATTTGTCCGTTTTTTAGTTGTACTTGTACTTTACAGTTGGGCTCTTATTTCCATCCCCTTTTACTTTCCAGCACACTTTTTGTATACAGTTTTTACTTACTATTTTTCTTCTAGTTTTGTACTCTGATGTGTTTTTTATAGTTATAAAGGCAATGCCTTCCCAATTCAGGGATATACTCCTATGATGCTAGTCGCCATCCCATGGGCTCTAGAAGGCGGGCTTGGGATAGTTACGACATGGGTCATGGGGGACGGGTCGTGATAATTTATATATATAATATATAAATATAGTTTGAATAATTCGTCATTAGGTGTTATTATAAATAATTAAAATGAGGAAAAAGTGCATATAAAAAATCAATTTTGAGAAAAAAATCTTTTTCTAGCACCTAAAATCAACTTATAATAAAAGAGAATATAAATTTATCTGAATGAAATTTTTTATATTGTAAAAAAATAAAGAAAAAGTTTGTTAATTTCAATTATAATTTTGGATTTATAATATTAAAATTATTTTCATGAAGTCAATGTTTTTAAAAATATATATTTTCCCCTATTCAATAAGAAATTAATATTTTTTGAAATTTCCCAAACATATTTCCTATAAAAATCCCTATATAAAGATTTCAAAAATAAATTTCATTTCACAAAATAATTTTTATATAATTAGTATAAATTAATTATAATATTTTCTCCAAAAAATAAATAATACTCATTTTTAAATGTAGCATATTTTTTAGAAATATAATTACATTAAAAAAATTATATTTATTATCTAATAATTTTTCTAAAATAAATTGATATTGAGTATGAAATTAATATTCCTAATTTAAATTTTTTTATTAATATTCATAAATATTTATTTAATTTATACGTTATAATGATTATATTTTAGGGAATAATATTTAATTCTTCGCTAAATCATGATGTCATGTGTAACACAAGATATAAAAAAACATCCTTATTTACTATAACAGAATCTAAAAAAATTATTATAATTAAATATATCTATAAATTTAAATTTAAATTAATAAATTTATAAATTATAAAAATATTTTATTCCATTACCCTTATAATGAAATTCACCATCAAAATTCTTCTCGATCGTTAAACGATTATCATTTGTAATTTCTCCCATTGAAACCCTCATCATATAAATGAATTCTAATTATTCACTTAAAAAGTGAAAGGATCAAACAAAATATTTTCCTAACTTATCTCATAATTATGTTTCCACATTGTAGAACATTCGTGGGATGTAGATATTCCGACATTGATGAAATGCACAAATAATTAAAGAATGTGGTAGAGATCATTTATCCCATGAAATTGGGTGTTCATGAGAAGGTTTATGATTAAAAAACCATAAACTAAAGACCCATAAAATTTTCATTGAGAAAATTAAAAATCATGATTATATGAAAACATTTTATTTGATGATTCCTTTAATGAATTTTAATAATTTTGATGAGAATATTTTCTTATATTATTTAATTAAATATAAGTATAACAATACCACCTATTGGTTGTAATAAGATAAAAATCCATTTCTTCTTATAATCAAGGAAATAAAGGTGAATTTAATATTCTCAAATAAGAAAAGGATCATAAAATCCAAAAATATAATTATTGTTATTTTTATCAATCATTAGTTTTCAAAATGAGTACCATGGGTGATCAAATATGAATAATTCATCATTATGTGATATAAAAAATATTCTTTAAATACTCATCCAATATTCAATATAAACAACTTCTTAAATTAATATCCTTATAACACTTCAAAAATTAAAAAATGTGTAAATAAGAACACTAATTTTTTGAAATTAAAATTCATATTACTCTCCAAATTATCATATTATAGTTATTGATTTACACATAAATTTATTTAATACCTTAGTCATTTAATTTGATGGGTCATGGTAATAACTAGATTTACATTAAAACTACAATGAAAACAAGAATTATTATTTACTCCTTATATTAAATTACTATTATTAGATATGTTCCCTAAATCAAAAAATATTTCAATCCAAATAAATAATAGAATAACCCACATTGACTATAGATCATTAATTAATTCAAAAATCAACAATACTATCTAGTTGATATTATTCATATCAATCACATCATTTCCCCAAAATTGTTATCTCATCATTAGGAACAAATCAATGGTTATCATTCCCTTAATATTGAATTTTCCATGAATATCAAATTACCATTTAAAAAATTTTATAGGTCATCATAACCATTCTATATATTTTTGAATATCCTTAATGAATAAAAGATACAAACCAATTATTATATATATCATTATTCATGAATTATAATACATTTACACTTCAATAATTCTTCTTCATTCTTAAACGACTAAGAAGGATTCAACATAATATTTTGTAATACATCATTACATTACATATCAATCATTTTAACATAATTATAATTAAAAAATTATTACTCCAATACATTTTATGATTACCATCATGAGTTTTTCCCATAGGGAATCAATTTTCATAATTCTATGACATTCTTTATTGAATGAATTCAACAGTTCATGAATCAATATAAAGGTGATTATTTTCATTAACTGTGTGGACATATCATTTTTCCCTTATAATTAAATTCTTTATGCCCTTCATTTCAAGACCAAAAAATCTTTTCATCTATATGAGAAATTAACTCGAGTGAATCATCTCATACTCTACACATATAAGAAATTGAATATTCATTCCTCCATTATTTTAATTACCCAAAATCTAATCGATCTTTATCTATATCTTTTTTAGTGTCTATGAGAGATAGGTATAGTGAATATTGATAATCTTATAATGTGATTACTGATTTGAAATAATCACAACATCATTTATTCCATTCATCTTCACAGTTGGATGATCATCTAAAAATTATCTGAAACATTCAATATTAACCTAGTTATTTCTAGTTTATGTTATATAATAAATCTAAAAATCAAATTGTGGGAAATTATAATCATTATGGGAAAAAATATTATAATGAAAATAACTTATATTATATAAAATCAAAACAACATATTTTTTTAATTTTTTGAAAATTAGGTTTACCATTTCATTCATACTAAAATCTATTTTATTTTATCATAATGTATCATAAATAGTTTTTAAATTTTAGAATCGTATCCCCTAAGAGTATAAAACTAGGTTTGAAAAAATGGAATGTTTTCATGCACTAGGTGTTGATTTAGTCTAGCCAGACCAGCTCAATGCTCCCATTTCAGAACTATTACCCATAGCTACATATATTATAGAGCCACATCCACATTTAGTATCATGACATTGATATATTTATTATCACAAAATTAATGAATAAATTACCCAAATTCAATGACATTTTATTTTAAATGAATCGTCCATAGACTAATCATTAAATACATCCCTAAATATTCCCTTAAAAATATATTATGATATCTCACTAAACTGTTCTCAATATAGATTAATAAGGTCCAATAAACCATTCCAATGATATAAAATATAGATACCTAGGATTATCATATTTATATATAGTAAATATTTTAGATTATTATTAAATATATTATAGAAAAACACACCATAAAATCATTATATTTTAATATATTTAGAGACTCTGTACAAAACGATCTATGTTTTTGAAATATATCCAACATCTCCAATAATGATCTTTCACATTTAATACTCTTTACAAACATACAATAAATAAAACATTTCCTCATCTCCTAAGGAATGGATTCATATAAATGTGTAACATTAGATGCTCAGTAAGGATAATCAATAGAGGTATATATGAATAATTTTCACAAATTTTGGGAGAACGTGTTCATAATGTTTGAAGACTACACCCATCATATCAAAAATCATAATATTGATTCCTTTCATAGTGATTTTAAAATCATAAGAGATGAATTATATCAAATATAAATTAACACGAACCAAGAGCTTGTAAAATTAGTATAATACATTGAAATGTGCTATACTCATGAGATTGCAAAATTTTGAACAAGTAAAAATTTAATTAACTTTGACCAATATGTTTTTGAAATTAAATAAATACCTCACATAACATCATGGATACAAATCTTGGTCCACATATAATAATATGGAAAATAAATATAGTTCCTTGCATAAAAACAAGGACATGTAAAAATTTCACAAAAAAATCAACATATAATCCTAACGAAACATTACATTGGGTACATGTAATTAGGTTCTATAATCTATTTGAAAACATGTTTCATGATTACCCTAACATTTTGAAAATATAATCAGGTTGAAATATAATATATTCACCCATGTGTTATACATATTTACCAAATAAATTGGGGGGAGATATATATCCCACCCATCACATGAAGAAAATCATTAATATGTGTTTTATAATATTATGAAACATTTAAACAATTAATGAACCATTAAATTAAATGGGTTTCATAAAAATTTATTTATATTATAACCAATTAAAACAAGACATATTTTAAAATAATTTTAAGATTTTATCCTAGACTAATACCTGAAAAATGAAGTTGGTTTCACAACAATGTTAGGATTGTAAGTCCATTGGAAAAATAAATTGGTTTCATATAAATTTCACCATGAAAAAAATTCAAATAATGAATAAAAATGGTATTCTTCACTCTTATCCCACAAATTCATTTGTTACATCAATGGATGTTATTTTTTATTGATAAGTATTTTGAATGATCATGAAGATCAATTCATGAGGAAAATGAAAAGTCCTTGAAAATAAATTTTTTAAATTTAAAACTCATATAATATTCTATAAATACCTTTTATTGAAGATAATCCTAAAATATTATAATGGAATATTCCAATAATATAATGGTCATTATGTACCAAATTTATTTTTATGCCATATATGTTAAAATAATGATTTCATTCCCAATTTTGATAAAATCCAAATTTTCATTTATTCTAGAAAAATTAATTAATAATTTTAAATCTTTTTTAAAAAGTTAAATAATTGGTAAAAAGTTATTTAATAAATCATTTGATTAATATTGAAAATATTTTTAAATATTTTTTATAAATCATTGTATTGGTAGAAATGTAGGTTTTTAATAGAATAGACAAATAATAATGATTGTTTTCATTAAAAAATTATTTTAAACAATTGAGTACATAATGATAGGAAACAAGATGGTAAAATATATATTATCATTAACTAGAGATAAGAGATAAAATTAATTATTATCTTGTTAAATTTATTATAATATTTAATTATCATAAACATAATCTCAAGTAATCTACAAAAATGAATAAATCTTAACAGAGAATATATTCTACTTTGGTAACATTGAATTTCAATCCTCAAAGAAAAAATAACAATATATGAAACATATAATATAATGAGAATAAATAAATTCATGGTATAACATTTTAATGGGTATTTATAGACACTAAATAAAATAAATGAGTGGTGAATTTTCATATATCTCTGTGATTTAAAAGAGTGACTATAAATCCCTAAGAATAAGTCTCGACTTCAATCATAATCAATAGAACCTATATTATAATAATTATTATTTTATTAAAAATATATTAAATATCCATACTTATATATATTATACAATATATTTTTTACTTATGACCATTTATTACCCATTAATTAAAAATTACTTGTCAAATTCACATTTTCTGTAGAAATATATATTTTTAAAAACCATTTGGAATTGAAAAACATATTATTATAAAATAAATGATGACTTTTATCTTTTTATAGGGATACCATTATAAAACCAGATGGCCTATGTCTAGGTTGCCCACAAACATGCCAAGAGAAACATATGTAGTGTAATGTCTATATCATGCGTGTCTCACTGTTTGCCCACATCTTACATGGTAAACTTATACATCTCTACTTATTTAATAAATCCCCGCAAGAGGATTTCTATGATTTGAACATGGTTATTTTGGGTATAGGATTATGGGTTTTTCTCTTCCAGATCCACCACAACTGTTAAAAACCATTTTTTACATATAAGCGTGGACTTAATATTTTTTAGAATTCTTAAATGAGAAATGTATCTGAAATATCCAAAAGAACAATAATAATATTATTATCATATTTATAAATCAATTAGATGTTTTAGAATAATGTCTGATCATGGTTTTGATAAATGAATTAATCTAAAATCATGGAGGTGGTAGGTCATATAAATGCATGACTTACATTTCCTTTTTCCAATTAACATTATAGAAAAAGGTAGGTCATATATTATATTTTTATAATTATCATAATATCATAATTAAAATATTATTTATTTCAATATACTAAAAAATTACCACTACATGGTGTGCTGATAAAAAAAGGGTCACATCTTTTTGTGCATGTGGTAGTACATACATACATGAATGACATTACCATCATTCAATGAGTGAAAAGGTATGAAATAAAATAATATATTAAATTTTGATAATGATAAACACGTCATGACTATCATAATAATATAATATATTTCACAAATATTAATATTAATTAGCTTCCATATAAATCATCAGTGAAAGGCGAATCACATCTCTTCATTAGGTTATAGTAAGAGGTTCACACAAGGGATGTCATCATAACCGCAAAAGAATATAAATTTAACATAGTAAATAATATATAATAAAAAATAGGTATAATTATATTTTAATCCTAATATATTTACATTATAGACATTATAATACCCAATCTTGTGAAGTGTTATAATATAAACAATTGTAATTGGCTCTTTAGGTGATAATCACAAGTATATAGAAATGATTATTTTATTATACTTTTGTTAACAAATAAGATAGTTGTAGTTCATTAACCTAGAAGTAAAAAATATTTTTATTTGGATGATATTAATGTTGCTATACCATTATGTGTTAATGTTAATTGATTGACATGGAGGAAAATTAAAAAAATGCTTGATGAAGAACATTACCTCATTTTTTGTTATGCATCATCTGTTTTCCCTAAAATCCCTTACTATGGTGAGATTTTTCAAAAAATATGTCCCTAAGGAAAAAAGGTGTAACACCCAGACCCCAGAAGATCACAGTCAATGCATTATTACATATCATTGTAATGATCAGAAAAGTTCAAGTCTCGAAGGACCGATTAGTTTAGTAGCTTTGGAAGTACTAGATACAATAATATGGTTTACATTACATCATAAAATAGAAAATTACAACAACATTGTTTCCACAGACAACACTAAGATCTCATAGACTATCCCTACAGTTAAGTCATAATATACTTATTCATATCCTGGGAAAAATATTACAATAAAATGGGTGAGCTCAGATGCTTAGTAGGGATAACAATATAGCGAAAAATTTCATAAATAAGCATAATCATTTAAAGCAATGTATAAATCTAAAAAAATACATTTAAACTTGAACATAATCATAATATGACAAATATAAAACCAAATAATGCCATTTAACAATTCACATGGATATTCTACTAGTCGAATAATCACATTAAATATCAATAGCCACTTTCATAATGATGGAATGCATAATGCCAGAATATCATAGCCACATAGTCAAGGCCTTGTGGAATGACTACTAATAAGATTTCGTCGAGGCCTTGTGCCAAGACAGTAGATTGTCTCATAAGACCTATTGATGCATTGAGGATCTATAGCGGGCTCCACCCATAACTTACAAAGTCCAATGCATTCCTCGTATGAAAAGGCATAAACATAACGTAAACATTCATATGAAAACTAGAAAACGAAATGTAAATACTTTATCCATAAACATGAATAGTGTAAAAATCAAACATCTACAGTCAAACATATCTTAAAACCTTCAATAAAATTTGGATATTTTGTATCATAATAAATCGACTTCAAATAAGCTTAAATTCCATCAAAAGATGTTGACATTGAGGAAATCAAAACCCTTTTTCAGAAAAATATCTCTTTCTATTTGGAAATAATTTTAGCTTCACATAATTATAAAGAAGGTATTTATTTTGAAAATATTCTTATAAGATTCTAAGGGAATTTTCAATGATTTTATAATGGTCAAAAATAGCCGCACCCACCGTATATGTTGAAAAAAAAACATTCTTACATTAATTTTGTCGATAATGTCCCAAAGTACCATATTTGGAAAACAACAGAATGATTCCTTTAGAAACGTATAAGGTCAAAGAAGGGTATAAATTATTTCACCCCCTTTTTTAGTAAATTGTAAAAAAAATTTCAAATAAATGTTTAAGAAACATGGATGTGGAAGATAAAGAGGTCCCATTAGATACTTAGGTAAACCCAACCTCGAATAATAAATAGATTGTGAAATTAACCCTTACCTTGAACTTTTTCTTGGTCGAGGTTAGGTTAACCACCTGTATAATGGTGAAATAATTGTTATTAAATTATACT
This sequence comes from Viscum album, assembly GCA_963277665.1. Lineage (NCBI taxonomy): Eukaryota > Viridiplantae > Streptophyta > Magnoliopsida > Santalales > Viscaceae > Viscum > Viscum album. The sequence continues at coordinate 2,030,336,646 of OY728130.1, forward strand.
AGAATCATAAACATTAATATGATATCATATATGATCTTTTAACATTACTTGGTTAATAATATCTTAGTATTATCGTCATTTCGGGTGTTAACTGATTCGTTTTCCTTTATATAATTTATTACATAAGTATTATTTTTTATGGATAAAATGTATCTTATTCATATTTAGAATGATATTAAGTCCTTAAACATTATTTGTAACCATCAAATGAAAATTAGTCTTTAATTGATTATGATGGGGAATGAATCACATTGTGTTCGTGGAGACGGTAATCCGTACATATGCACGAGTGAAAATATCTTTATTTTTATATTAAAATAATATATAATTGGATGTTATATCATATATACAGAATAATTATCATGTTATGTTTATTATTTATATCAATTATACATCATTATTATACCCATAAAAATAATAATGTATTGAATAACAATTACACCACGACGTGGAGACGGTAAGCCGTATGTACACACACATGTTGAAATGTCATTAAATGGATGGATAGAATAATGAATATGGTTGTACCATATTTTTAATAACATCACTGTATATAAAATATACTGGATTTATTATTTTAGAATGGAAACAACAATGAAAGAGGATGTGGAAGAATAAAGGAAATTGAAAGAGGTGATAAAATATTTACCTCTTCTTCGGGTTCTTCCTTTTGATTTGATCAAAAGGGATCCATAGGTTGACTTTATGACTAAAGGAAGGCCTCATGGATGAATGGAGGATAGTTGATATGGTATTTGGGCAGAGTTTGGATAAGCCAAAATGCTATAAAGGTGTGAATTTGAGGGAAGAGGGAGTGCCCTTTTATAAGAGGGGTGAGGGGAACCTTAGTAAAAGCTAGAAATATTATTTTATAATAAACTCATTTTCAATTTATAATAGCTACTAAATGAATTATTTAAACTATAAGGTGGGTATGGGTCTAAAACCACTCAACCAATAGGTTTTATATAGGTTTGGGTCACAATATTAACCTTATCTATTAGATTTAACTCTTAGTTAAATAGTTTGACATTTACCATGTCTCTTTGTATTTTTATATTATATGGTTAATAAACATAATATATATACATCCAATAGAACCCCAAGTGGTTAATTAATGAAACAAATATCATTATATAAGTATCTAGGCAGAACCATATATTTTAGGAATAGAATATCAATTAATAAAATAATATTTGTTTTAAAAATTCTTTTATCTCAATTTTGAAACTAGTTGGTATTTTGTTTTTTCTAAATATATAACAGCATTATTAATTTGAAGAAAATTCCTCTAACCTACCTTAACATGTCATATTAACCTATAAAATTAGTGTAATTCATTAAAAAGTCTCAAATTACATTTATTTGGATATTTATAATATCAAAAATTTTAATATTTCATTAATTAGGTAATTACTACATCATCATTGTGTCATAAATAAATTAAATTATTTAATATTTCAAAAAATACCATTATTTAGGGAATATTTATACCTTTTTAATTAATATTTATAGTTGAGTATAACTTTTTTTTATTCCTATATTTAAAATGGTTTAGTTATTAAATATTGAATTTATCACTTTTAAACCTTCTTTGAATTAAATAATATTAAATGTCCTAATCTAATCCATGTGGACCTAAAGGATCATATTTTATTCCTAAGGTTGTTTTCGGTCGAATAACACTTTTCTAATAGAATTAAGAAATGTTTTAGGGTAATAATAATATCATTTTTACCGTTAATTACCCTATTTACTTTTAACCGTGGTAAATAAAAGTCAAAAGTTACTCTTCGCCACAAAATATTTTCCTCAAAATGAACCACATTTTAGTTACTGATATCAACCGTGTCTCTCAAATTTTCAAAATTCAACTCACAGAATCCGTAAAATTATGTTTTTTGTAAATTTGCAAATGCTTCTAGGAGCTGGGTAAAAGACGGTAAAAAGTTCAATAAAATTTATATATATAAAAAATTATTATAAACTGACTCCAATGAATTAAATTGAACTTATATAGATATTATACATATATTTTGTCCAACAAAAATTTAAATAAAATAAATAAATATATAATTGAAAATTCGGTTTTAAACAATAATTCTGTGTTTTTCACTATTCATTAAAAATTGAAAGTTTTCAGAGAAATACAAAAAATTCACCATAAGCTAATTTCAATTTTCTTAATCCAAAAATGAATTCCATTTTGAAATGTAAAATGTATGAATTTTTAAAAAGTGTGTATTACTTTTCATAACAGCATGTTTGATTGGTCACGATGTGTTAGAATCTTGATGTTGCATACAACGCATGTTATTTCATTATTAAAGGGAACCATATCGTGGAAGCATGGGGTGTTAAAATATCCCCTCCTTCAAATAATTTCATCCTATAAATTTCTAGATTATTAATGCATAAAAATACTCGGGTGGTTCTTCATCAAAATTTCCTCAGGTTCCCACGTTGCCTCTTCCATCTTATGGTTTCTCCATATAACTTTTACCAGACGAGTCATCTGGTTTCTCAACACTTGTTCTCTTGTATCTAGAACCTTGATAGGCTCTTCACAATAAGACAAACCATGTTCCAGTTCTAATTCTTCATAGATAAGTACATGTTTTGGGTCCAGCATGTATTTTCTCAACATTGATACGTGGAACACATCATGAACTTTGGAGATACCTGGTGGCATTTCCAAATGGTATGCTACAACCCCAATTTGTTATAGAATTTTGAAAGGTCCAATATACCTGGGACTCAATTTACCCTTCTTAATGAATCGTATAATTCCCTTCCATGGAGTTACCTTCAAGAAAACATGATCTATTACATGAAATTCCATATGCTTCTTTCAGTTTTCATCATAGCACTTTTGGCTACTATCAGATACTTTAATGCGGGCATAAATTACCTTCACATTTTATATTTTTTCCTCAAAAAGTTATGGGCATATGTGTTTTCTTTCACCAACATCATCCCAACAGGTCGGTGTGATACATCTCTTTCCATATAACACTTCTTACGGTTCCATTTGAATAAATGAATAGAAGCTATTATTTTAAAAAAAATTCTTCCAGAGGTAACTATTGATCCTATATTCATTGAAAGTCAAGTGAGCATGATCTCACCATGTATTCTAAGGTTGGAACAGTCTATTCTGATTGTCCATCAGTTTGGGGGTGGTAAGCAGTGATCAAAAGAAGTTCAGTATTTTGGGATTTCTAAAGACTTATCCATAATATTGATGTAAAATGGGGATCACGATCAGAAAAAATCGATAGGGGTACTCCATGAAGTCTTAATACTTCATAAATATATATTACTGCTAATTGTTCAAGTGGTAATTCTTCTCTTATAGAAAAAATGGTTTGACATGGTATGACGGTCAATATTTACCCATATTGCATCATTCCTTCTAGGATTATTTGGTAGTCCCATGAAAAAAATCTATTGTAATATTATCCCATTTCTATTTAGGTATGAGAAGAGGTTGCATGACTACTCCAGGCTGTTCCCTTCTAGCTCTCACTTGTTTTCAAACAATACATCTTGAAACAAAATCAGAAATCTCCCACTTCATGTTGTCCCACCAAAATGTTCCTTCAAATCTATATACATTTAGGTGGTCCCTGGGTGTATAGATAAATAGGACCTATGAGCATCATCCAACAATTCATAGATCATGTATATCGGGAACACAAATTCTCTTCCCAAATTTCAAAAATTCCATATTCATATACAAAGTCACTCAATCTCCCATCCTTCAAAACGTTAATCTTCTTTTGAAAATCCTCATCATCAACCTGAGAACTTTTTATCATTTCTAGTAAATATGGTTTGGAAACCATTTGAAAAAGAATTAATGTTTCACCTTTTATGGTTATAACAATATCCATATTTACTATATCCATGAAAATATGATCCCTTTAAACTCTAATCTTGTTCAAAACTCAATGATCTTTTCTGCTCAAAATATTTACCACCTTCGTTTCCTTCCCCGGGTGGTTGTGTATCATGAAATCATAATATTTAAGTAGTTCAAGCCATCTCCATTTCCTCATGTTGAGTTCTTTCTATGAGAAAATATACATCAAACTCTTGTGATCAGTATAAATCTATGATTTTTCACCATAGAGATAGTGTATCCAAATCATCAAAGCAATGATTAAAACTGCTAACTCAAGATCATGAGTAGGATAGTTCTACTGACGAATTTTCATTTGTCGTGATGATTAGGCATTAACTCTATCATTCTGCATAAGGAAACAACCACGTACGTTCTTCCATGCATCACTATAAATAACAAACCCATCATTCCCCGATGGTAGAGTCAGTATAGAAGCATTGACTAATCATCCCTTCAATTCTTCAAAATATTCTTCACACTCTTCTGTCCAAACAAATTTAACTCATTTTCGTGTGAGCTTTGTTATTGGGTTAGCCAATTAGGAAACATTATGGACGAAACCCTGTTAATAACCTGCGAAACCAATAAAACAGTGTACTTAAGTTATACTCGTCGGTGCTAGCCATTCATGGATTTCTCTTGTATTATAAGGATCAACAGAGATTATATCCTTAGAGATGCTGTGGCCAAGAAAATAAATCTCTTGAAGCTAGAATGCACACATCCTAAACATCTAATATAATTCATTTCTTCTAAAAGTTTTCAGGATAATGCGCAAGTGATTTTCAGGATCTTCATAGCATTTGGATTATACCAATTTATCATTAATAAATACCACTAGAAAGTCATCAATATATTCATTGAAAAATCTATTCATTAGATCCATGATGACAAAGGGAGCATTAGTCAATCCAAAAGGCATTACTGTGAACTCGTAATGCCCGTACCTGGTTTGAAATGATATTTTAAGAATGTATTCCTTCTTTACACACAACTGATGATGTCCAGATTGAAGTTCAATCTTTTAAAAGTATTGAGATCTATAAAGTTTTTCAAATAAATCATCAAGGCTAGGTAGGGGATACAAATTCATTATTTTTATATCATTTATCTCTCTGTCGTCAATGCACAATCTCATAGATCCATGTTTCTTCTTAACAAAAAGAACAGGGGCTCCCCAAGGTGAAACACTAGGGTTAATAAATCCCTTATTACTCGATTAATCTAGTTGTTTCATTAGTTCCACTAATTCCACATTGGACATTCTATATGGGGTCTTCTATATGGGCCTTTATCTAGGAATTAAACCAATAGAAAACTCTATTTTTAATTCAGGAGGATGACCAGGTAAATCCTTTGAAAATACATCATCATACTCTTGCACAATAGGTACATCCCCTATTTTAACATTCTTTCCTCAACCATAGTTATTTCATTCTCATACTCCCTAAAAGTTGAATTTAGTTGATCTACTGGTGGTGGATCTAGATAAGAATATGGCAGTGATGATTCTGCTATAAAGATAGGGTGTTTTTTATCATCTTCATCAAAAATCGTAACATCTGTCTTCGTACAATAAATTTTTGGATCATGGTATGAAATCCAATCCATATCAATAATTATATAAAATTTAATCATGGGTATGACGATGAGATCAGCAGATAAAGAACATTTATATGCCCTAATGGGTACTAATTAACAAAACATTGTTATAATGACATTTCCCTTAAGAGTTTGGACTGTAAACTCCCTTGTAAAATAAAATAGTAAATATCTAATTTTCTTAGAATAATGGAAAGATATGAAACAATGCGATGATCCAGAATCAATTAAATCATTTTCTAAACTTGAGGAAACCATTAAATTACCTGCCACCACGTCCTTCAGAGATTCAACATCAGAAGTATTGATAGCATAAGCTTGGACTTGTTCCCTTGGCATTTTCTAATGTATGTTCCCATAATTCTTAGGATATTAATTCCCATAATGCCCCCATTATCTACAATTGTAGAATTCAACATTGACAACCTCTTTCTTCCCCTTGAAATCACGATCTTGGTGTCCTTTTTCACCACACCTATAACAGACTCCCATTCCCTTCAGGCAAGTACCAGGGTGTTTCTTCCCACATTACTATAGGATGGATATTCAACATTTCCCTTATTCCCTTAATTCCCATTTCCAGACTATTCAATAGATCTCTTCTTCTCTTTCTTTGCCTAAAATTTGTAAGACTTATAGAATTGTTTTTCTATCTTGATAACACATGAGACAATATCTTCATACGATGAGAAGTATTGTGAGACTAATGCTCGATGGATAAATGGTTTTAACTCATAAAAGAATTAATAAATCTTACTTCATGGATTACATATATAATCTGTTGCATTCCTCACAAACCTTGTAAAGTGTGCCTCATATTTTGCGACAATAACATGATCTTTTTTCCTCAGACTCAGAAATTTTCATTCCATATCTACTCGATGGTCATGAAGAAATTATTTTTCTAAGAAGATTTATGTAAACTCCCTCCATTACATATTTGATACTTCATGATCATCCTTTGTGTTTTGAATTAATGACCACCAATGATCAACATCTCCAGTGAGGTGGTAAACCGCCATGACAACATTTTCCCTTTAGCCACTCCCCAAGGCAAGGAATATTTTTCTATGGAATTTATCCATTTCTTAGCTAATAAGGTATTTTTACTCCCTCTGATTGTTGGTGGTTGATTCCTCATGAAGATATTTAACATTGATCCTCCAAGATGTGGATTAGAGTGATTCATATGGGTATGGTTATTATTAATAACCTGAGTGAGTTATCCCGGTATAGTGATAACCTTTTCAGCACCAGTTGTATCACCAGCTCCACTATAATTAGCTTGAGCATAATGGAAATCCCTATATAAAGTGTGTGCATTGATAAAGTTTCCACTACTTCCACTAGGAACCATTTCCAAACAATTTCATAAACTATATTAGTTTATGAATCGAAATACATAATTTCAATCTTGTAAAACACATAACATAAACTGAACAGTTTATGGATGTACTCCATAATCATGAAAATGTGTTCTTTGAGAAAGTGTATACTCATAAACCCTTAAAATGGTTTGTAATGAAAATGTTAATTATCCTCAGTATATTACCTAGTAGTGTCGTAACCAAGAGTGTAGCAAGGCCCGTTTTCATGCCCCAGTTCCCGTTCTAGTTCAGTTCAAAGCTGTGTTTTTGGGTTTTACCCCTAGGTACATCTGTGCCAGATCCGCCTCTACCTACTCATATACAGACAGTGATGTATTTCATGGAAAACCCACAAAATCTCTACAATACCAAAATTTTAGGATGTTCTTATACATTAATTCTCAAAGCCTATCTTAGGACTATGTACTCTAATTAGAGTTTACCCCAATCAAGTTTCCAAGGTTTGTACAATAATTCCTCTAATACCAACTGTAATTCCCCGACCCTAGAAGCCTAGAGTATGTGCATTATCATGTATCATTGGCATGATCACAAAATATCAAGTCTCAAATGACCGATTAGTTTAGTAGCCTTGGAAGTACAAGTTTCATTCATAGGGTTTACATTACATCATAAAATGGAAAACTACAAAAGCATTGTTTCCATATGAAAAACTGATATCCCATAGACTATCCCAATAGGTCATTCATAATATACATCTTCACATCCTGGTAAAAATAAATCATAGAAAGGGGTGAGCTCAGATGCTCAGTAAGGATAACAATATATTGGAGACATTCATAGAAAAACCTAAACATTTAAGGAAATGTATAAGAATAAAAACAAAATCAATTTAAACTTGGAATTCAGAATAATATGGAAAAGATAAAATCAAATAATTCAATTTACTTATTCACATGGATATTCTAATAGTCAAATAATCACATGAAATATCAATAGCCACTTTCATAATGAAGGAATGCAAAATGCCAGATTTTCATAACCACATAGTCAAAGCCTTATGCCAAGACTTCAAATACGATTTTTTCAAGGACTTTTTCTAGGATACTAGTTTGTCTCATGAGACCTACCGATGCATAGTGGATCTATAGAAGTCTACACCCATCACATACTACATCCAATCCATTCCTCATATGAAAGGGTTTAAACATAACATAAAAATTCGTATTAAAACTAGCATACGAAATGTCAACACATTATCCTTAACCATGAATAGTGTAAAAATTACACATCCATAGTCAAACATATCTCAAAACTTTTGATACAATATGGAGGTTTTGGATCATAATAAATCATCATTAAATAAGCTCAAAATCCGTTAAAGGATGTTTCTATAGATAAAATCAACACCCTTTTTTATAGAAACATCTCTTTCTATTTTGAAATCATTAAAGAGTCACATGATTATAAAGAAGAAATTTATTTTGAAAATATTTTTATTAGCTTGTAAGGGAAGATTTGATGATATTATAATGTCAGAAAATAGCCGCATCTGCTGTATAAGTTAAAAAAACATTCTTAGCTTAATTTGTTTTTGAAAAGGTCATAAAGTACCTTGTTTGGAAGATGACGGAAAGATTCCTTTTAAAACATATAAAGAAAAATAAGGATATAAATGACTTTACCCCATTGTTTATTAAATAGTAAAAATAGTTTGAAATACATTTTTAAGAAACATATATGTGGATGATAAAGAGGGCCCTATAGATACTTACGTAAAAACAACCTCGGATAATAAAGAGATTTTGAAATTAACCCTTACCTTGTACTTATCCATGGTCGATGGTAGGTTAACCTCCTATATAAAAGTAAAATAATTGCTATTAAATTATACTATAATAATATACATTAATATTATATCATATATGATATTTTAAAATTACTTTGTTAATAATATCATAGTATTATAGTCGTTTCGGGTGTTAACTGATTCGTTATCTTTAATATGATTTATTTTGTAAGTGATGTTTGATATGGATAGGATGTATCTTATTCATATAGAGTATGATATTTATTATTTAAAAAATATTTTTAATCATCAAATAAAAATTAGTCTTGAATGGATTACGATGGGGAATGAATCTCCTCACGTTCGTGGAGACGGTAATCTGTACGTATGCACAAGCGATAATATCATTTTTCTTTATATTAAAATAATATATATTTGGATGATATATCTTATATACAGAATCATTATCCTTTTATATTTATTATTTACATCATGTATGCATCATTATTATACCCATCCAAATAATAATGTATTGAATAACAATTATACCACGACGTGGAGAAGGTGAGTCGTACGTACGCACGTATAGTGACATGTCATTAAAAGGATGGATAGAATAATCAATATTGTTGTACCATATTTAAAATTACATCACAATATATAGAATATACTGAAGATATTATTATAGAATGGATACTACAAAGAATGAATAAGTGGAAGAAGAAAGGAAGTTGAAAGAGGTGATGAAATATTTACTTCTTCATCGGGTTCTTCTTTTTAATTTGATCAAAAGGGATCCTTAGGTTGGATTTCAGACTAAAGGAAGGCATCTAAAACGACGGGAGTATAGTTGAAGGGGTATTTTGGTAGAGGTTGGACGATCCAAAGGCTTTGACGGTGTGAATTTTAGGGAAGGGAGAGTGCACTTTTTTAAGAGTGGTGACGGGGACCGTAGGAAAAGCTAGAAATACTATTTTATAATAAAATCATTTTCAGTTTCTAGTGGATCCAAAATGATTCATTTAAATGATAATAAGGGATGTGTAGAAGAAATTTCAACATTTAGATTTTAGATATGTTTGTTTCACTCTATTAACCTTATCTTTTAGATTTAACTCTTTGTTAAATAGTTTGACATTTACCATGTCTCTTTGTATATTAATATTATATTGTTAATAAAAATACTATATAAAATAAAGGGAACCCCAAGTGGTTCATTAATTACATACCTATCATTATATATTCCTTTTTCCCAAACCTTAGATTTTTAGAAATAGAATATCAATTAATAATATTATATTTGTTTTAAAAACTATTTTATGTCAATTTTGACACTATTTGGTATGTTGTTTTTTCTATATTCATAATAGCATTATTACTTCAAACAAAATTCATCTAACCAACCCTAACATGTCATATTAACCAATAAAATTAGTGGAATTAAAAAAAAATTCTCAAATTACATTTATTTGGATATTTATAATATAAAATAATATAATATGTCATTAATTAAGTAATTACTGCATCATTATTTTTCCCTAAATAAATTAAATTATTTAATGTCTAAAAAATATAAATACAATATCATTATGTAGGAAATCTTTTTATATTTATAATTAATATTTTCCGTGGACTTTATCTTATGTGTAACCCTATATTAAAAATGGTTTAGTTATTAAACTTTGAATTTTACACGTTTTTTCCTTCTTTGAATTAACTAATAATAAATGTCCTAATCTAATCTAAGTATACCTAAAGGGTAATATTTTATAACAAAGGTTTTTTGGTCGAATTACACTTATCCATTAGAATTAGGACATGTGTTAAGGTAATAATAATATCATTTTTACCCTTAATTACCCTATTCACTTTTAACCATGGTGAATAAAAGTCAAAAGTTACTATTCGCCAAAAATTATCGTCATCTCATTGAACCACATTTTACCTACTAATATCAACCGTGTCTCTCAGATTTTTGAAATTCAACACTCAAAACTCGTAAAATTAAGTTTTATTTAAATTTGCAAATGCTCGTAGGAGGTGGGTAAAAGACGGTAAAAAGTTCAATAAAATTTATATATATCTCAAATTATTATAAACTGGCTCCAATGTATTACATTGAACTTATATAGGTATTATTTATATATTTTTACGTAAAATAAATTTAAATAAAATAAATTATAATTTAAATGCAAAGTCAGTTTTAAACAATAACTCAGTGTCTTTCACTATTCATCAATAATAAAATGTTTTCAGAAAAATACAAAAAATTCACCCAAACAAAATTTTGATATTCGGAATACAAAAATGAAGTCCATTTTTCATATTAAAATTTATATATTTTCAAAAAGTGGGTATTACTATTCATAACGGCAGGTTTTTTTGGTCGCGATGTGTTAGAATCTCGATGTTGCGTACAACACAAGCTATTGCATTATTCAAAGGGAAACATACCATGGAAGCTTGGAGTGTTAGAAAAGGTATTTTGGGAAGTTATTTGTGATTTTTTCTGAACTAAAAGGTCTTGATTTTTCAAAAAATATATAATAGTGGATGACCTTTTATAAGTGAGATGAGGGGTATACATGTGTTTGTTTTAAGAAGAAAAAAATGCACCGATGTTTTTATCTTGAATAAAGGATCCAACATAAATTATTATCAATAAAATAATTATAGGCTCTAGATATTCTAATAAATTAGGTTTTATACAAGTGTTCGATCATTTTATCCCTTAATATGCTAACTTTAACCCCTGAGTGAACCCATTTTTTACCATAACCATGGTAATAAATTTTTTATATTTACACAATTATTATTTCTCAGAAGTAAATTTTACCTTATTAGATAATAAAAATTATTATAATTTAAAATTATTAATTCATTTTCCAAATTCAACTCACAGATGTTTCAAAATATCTTCTAAAATTAATCTCGTAGACATGATGTGAAAAGAATGCTTTCAAACAGAAAATGATAAAATAATTACAATTTTTTATAAAAAATTTTAATAATAAATTTACTAAAATGATATATATTTAATTAATAGATATATAGTAAAACAATTATTATTTTGAAAATAAATTAAAATATAATTTTTTTTATAAATAATTTAAATGAATATGTAAATTTTATAACATCCCGACCATAAACAGGTACGTGCTATTATTACATTATTATATTTTAATTAATTAAGCAACTGTGGTGCACTCCTGGCACCTCATTGCGGGTCCTGGAGAGCATTCTAATTAATTTAAATAATTTCAGATGTTTCATGAAAAATATCATGTCACGCTTTAGCATGGTGTTCGAGTTCTTAATAATTAATTATTGATTGGAAAAGAGTAATAAGAGATTTGAAAAAGATTTAAATGAAATAAAGACAGGATAAAAAAATTCTAAAATAAAATAAAGAGGCGGTTATGATAAAAATTTAAATAATTAAAATGGCAGATTTTGGTTTTTAATTATTTTAATTATTTTTCCTTCCATTTTTTGTTTTATTTTATCATTTTGTTTTATTTAAATTTTTTCATATCTTCTATTTTTCTCTTATAGTTCTTTTATTTTCTTTTTCTTTCTTTTATCTCTTTTCTTTTTCCTCTCATCTCTCCATCTCCCACTCATCACATCACACCCCCCCAATCCTGTCACACCAACCAGCAACCCCTTAAGAATCCCGCTGCTCCTCTGGCCAACATCTGATTCTTTTTTCATTAGGTATGCTATAAACCTTAGGAAAAGGATAACGTTGCACAAGTGGAATTGTTCGATTCTGTTGAGTGTTATGCATGCAGTTCGGCGTGGAAGATGCTTACCCAATATTGGGGGTTTTCTTAAATCCTTCGTTTTCATCCATTTTAGGTCAAAGAAAAGTCTAATATCGATCTTAGAGTCATCTATGAATAAAAGTTAGGGTTCCTACTCACTTTCTCTCTGTTTCATTACAATTTATAAAAAATGCACTATTGTGCTTTTAGTCAGTGCCTACCAGCTTTGTACAATTTTACCCATTTTAATTATTTTAATGGTTCTATTAAATTGTTGTATACTTAATCATATTATATTAATTTTTTTGAAATGTTTCAACAAGATCGGACATCCCTTTCGGTGTTCCAACATAGATGGTGTATTTTTTCATCAGTTGGGTTATTAATTTAATTAGCTGTAGGTATTACGCAACTTCTTTTACTGTTTTAATTAAAATGAATTGTTTTTTATATTATTGCAACAATGTTGGACACCCGTTTGGGTGTGCCGACATGATCGGTGTATTCTGCCATTATCCAAGTTTATTTTTAATTAAGTTCTTGTGTTATCAATAAACTTTTTATTGTAATGAAATTAAATAAATAGTTTTTTGGAACATGAACTTCAATTTTTGGATCATTGGATCTTGGTTTGATTAATTTATTATTATTTAAATATGCATTATCTATTGAGGTTGATATGATATATATTTCCTTAAAATTTGTGGAATTGTGCTGTTAAATTTCTGCTTTGTGATGCACTGGTGTATATGGTTAGTTTTCATGGTTTTAATTTATATGTTGATTATGTCATATTTGCTGCTGTGAAAAAATTAATTAAATTCAGGGTAGGGAAATTAGGTGGCTCTCATATTATGTTCCACGCTTAGAACATATGTTCTTAACATGTTACCCTTATGTGACGAGGGAGGTGTCGTTGACTTTGAAGTAACGAGACTTCCCTAGACGTTCTAATAATTTTCAGTGATACCAATTCCAAAAGGGCCCATCAGGATGGATCCATCGGCAATGTGGATAAGACAGCCTCTGATGACACTTGACCCCTTTTTGTGAGATCATGATGGACTCAGGGTAAAGAAATGCCTCTAGTGATACATTGTCTTTCTAAAGATTGCCTTTGACAGGCTCGGTGGCATTGGATAAATTGACTGATGTTCCATAACAATACATTTTGGACGGGCTAAGACTCCAACATTCAACTTGAACCATAAATAATGACGCACTTAAGGTTTATGTTATTTCTAATTGAGTCTATTGAGAGTTGATATATTTCCTCTAATATTATTATGTGTGTCTGGTTGACATTGGACTTAAACCACATGTTAAATAAATAATTTAGTGTATAATATTTCCTTGTTTTACCTTGATTTCAGGGTTATATATATATGCGGGTTCGTGCATTTTTGTTGATAAGTACCCTTTCAGACTACCAGAATCTACAGAAGTAGGTGACCAGGAACGGGTGCCGTTTGGGACCTGATATGACTTATTTATTTTATTGCAATGAAATTAATGTATATGAAATGTTTATGTAATGGAACACCACATTTTTATTTTTCAACTAAATGAAATGGTTTAGACATCTTGGGTGCCGACCTACGGGGATTTTATCTCACACCCTGCTTGGGGTTCATCAACACACAAGTAGATTATTTGTTTGTAGGTATTGATAAGGGGAAGCATGTTCGTTTCGATGATTGACTATTTATTACTTCTTAGGATGGAGACTAGGGCAGAAGATCAGGACTTTCTCGTGATGCAGTTGTTGCTTGTGTATTTTCTTTTCATTGACTGTGTGTTTGAGTTCAGTTTTCGGTAATTTCAGTTTAGACTCATATCATGGCACGACACTCTTTTTTTGTGTTTCCGCACTTGGTTATTATTATTTAGTAGGATTGTTTACATTTGTTCTGCTACAGTTTATTTATTCACATGCTTCTGATACATATTATTTGATGTTGTTTATTTTAGCTGTGATATTATCTATTACTTATGAGGGCATAGTCTCCCCCACAAACCCAAAGAGGACCCTCACTGCTAGTTAGAAGCCTCTAGCATTCGGGGATATTTTCATGAGGTTTTTTGACCTACCAGTCCGGCCACCATCCTAGAGGTGAGCCTGGTCGGGACGTTACAATGTGGAATCAGAGGTGGTTTTTCCTTTTGTCTTACTGTTTGGGTTAGACAGAAGACTAGGATATAGGGATTGGGGATATACATTGTGCATAGATGTAGCTATCCCATGTACCAGGGAATACTCAAATTCCTGGGTTGGGATTACAGTTATTGATTATTCTAGTTACTGTTGATATGATTTCTCCTTGGGTGACTCACTTTTATTGTGTTGTTACTGTGCTGGTATTATTGAAATAATGGGTTTTCCATTGTAGCCCGATGATACAACGGTAAACCATCCCATGCATCATGATAGGCACTATAGGATTTAAATTCCTTGCATATTGCCATGCCATATATATATTCCGCGTTCATTTCCATGTTTCATTTTAGTGTTGTTATACCTATTTCTAGAATTTTGAATTTTTGGTTTATTAAATATAAGTTTGTTTTAGTTTGTTATATGTTGATGTGAATAAAACTAGGAGTGGGTTGTAGAAATATTTATTAATCCTTTTTAGTTGTCTCTTCTATATCAAATCCCAACTCTTGAGGCAGGATGTCTATTGCTTAGTGCTCAGAGGTAGGCTATGTACCTAACCTCTTTTGCACCCTACTGGTTTTCTCACCTTTTTTACACCTTATATAAGTGTGTGTTTGGATGTTGTAGACATATTACACTGTGATGTCTTTGTGATGTGTCTCAGGAGAGGGGAAATGAGTGCATTCCAGAGATGGTGGGTCATGAACCACCAACAGTTTCTCTCATAGAGCCTCATAAGGAACTACATCCTATCGATCTTTTGAGGGTCCATGATGCTAAGTTTAGGGATAGTCTCCTTATGTTTATGCAGTCGGTTTATTATATTCCTAGACATATCCCATCTATGGTAGACATTATGTGAGGATTTCTGCAAAAGTACCCTCCCACCTTATTGGGGAGAGGCGACCCTCATGATGTAGAATCATGGATAGAAGTTGTACGGTCTAACTTTGACCACCTTGAGACACCTCTAGAGAAAAGGGTCAAGCTTGTGGTCTATATTCTTTTTGACACCACCAAACGCTGGTGGGATGATGTATCTCAGGCTGAGCAGGAAACTGACATGGATTCGGCCGATTTCCAAGAATCTATCTACTATCTATTTTTTTTCACGGAATCTAAGAGATGATCATGCGTAGGAGTTCCTACATCTTCAGTAGGGCTCTGTGAATGTTTTAGAGTATTCTACTCATTTCACATAACATTAGAGTTTTTCCCTATCTTTGACTGGGTACGCACATACTACTGTGAGGCATTTTGAGGATGAAATTAAGAATAATATCCGCTCATAGTTGAACATCTTCTATTTGACCACTTTTAAAGAGATCATAAATCAGGCTCTAAACTTAGAGTGAAATGTCAGGGAAGCTAAATCAGTGAGCCAAGGCGGTTCAATTACAAGATATGTTGATGGATCTTATGGTAGTAGGAAACATCATTTTGAAAGTTCACATGGGAGGAATCATATCCAAACATCATGTCTTGATATCTCTTTCACATGTTATCAGTGCGGCAGAGATGGTCACAAGAAGCTACAGTGCATGGGAGATCTGAAAGAGTGCCAAGCTTCTTGTAGGATGGGTCACCTTTGGCTTTTCTACAATTCCTTCTCTTAAACATCTAGTAATGGAGGATCCGCACCTACACCTTTGTTAGGTACGGGATCTATGAATCCACAGCAGGCTAGAAGCTCTCTTTCCCCCGGTCGATCAAGATGAGGAAATGGTGGAGGTCGTGGTCAAGGAAATCTAGTTCCAGACTATTAGCATCTGTAGAGTGGACCTGTTAAGACCAACTAGGCATCATATAAGGGCCATGGCTCAGGTCCCATGTATGCAGTGCAATATGTTCTAGAGGAGTAGAGTGAATGACCATCTACAGTGAGAGGTACTCTTCTAGCAGCCTTTACCTTAGTTTCGGCTCTATTTGATACTAGCACATAAAACTATTTTATATCTGCTGATTTTGTTGAATTTATTGGTTTTACAATTGAGTATCAATGCGGCGTCATGTCTCTCGACACTCCTATTGGGGTCAGGATAGAGGGTATACGTCAGTTCCAATAGTGCCCCCTCGAGATATGCAGGTAGAGTTTTTTTTGGTATTACAATATCCTTAATATGTCTAGCATCAAAGTCATTCTTGGAATGAACTGTAATTCTCTATACCGTGCCCAAATGGATTTATAACTTCGTCAGGTGTCCTTCACATCACCTAAGGGTGACACATATCTTCACAAAGTATAATGGGACTAGTAGGAAGACTGAGCTAAACCAAAATATGAAGGGTTGGGTAGAGTAACAGCTCAGTTGGAAATTCTATTCAAGATTGATAAGGGAACGCAAATAGTTGAATTTCCTCAAGTGGTGGATCATTTCAGAGACGTCTTCCCTAATGATTCTCTAGATTACCTCTTAATAGAGATGTGGAGTACACTATTGATCTCATTCCAGGTGCGGCACCAGTGTATATTCCTCCTTATAGGATGGATCAAATATAGATGCAAGAACTCAAAAAACAGATTGAAGACCATGAGGCTAAGGGTTTCATTAGACCTAGACATTTTCGTGGGGTTCACTTATCCTTTTTCTAAGAAGGCATAAGATACCCTTAGGTTAAACATGGATTATTGTCGACTCATGCAGATCATGGTAAAAATCGATATCCATTGACCCATATAGATGATCTCTTTGACCAGATCCAAGGAGAAATTGTTTCCTCCATGATTGATATGAGATCGGGATATCACCTGGTGCAAGTGCGATCATCTGACATACCACGTACATCATTCCGAAGTAGGTATGGATTTCACAAGTATCTGGTAATGCCATTCGGCTTCACGAATGCACTGACAGTCTTCATAGCCATGATGAATTGTGTTTTTCATCGGTGTCTTGATTCTATTGTGGTAGTATTTTTGGAAAAAATCATAGTGTATTCACATTCCAGACACGACCATGAAACCCATCTTGAGATCGTGTTGAGTACACTGAGAGTGAACCAACAATATGAAAAGCTTAGTAAATGCCACTTCTGTATTGACAAGGTACACTTATTGGGTCATATTATATCTGAAGTAGGGGTATTAGTAGACCTAGAATAGGTGAGCACTATAGTTTCATGGGAGCATCCCAAGAGTGTGTTCAACAACTGCAGTTTCTTGGGGATTGATAGCTATTATATGTGATTCGTCTAGGATTTATCTTGATAAATAGTGCCTCTAACGTCCCTGACTAAGAATGGTGTACAGTTCGAATGGTCAAAAGCTTGTGAAAATTAATTTCAGGAATTAAAAGGAAGACAAAATTCAACCCCAATCATGATTCTGCTAGAACATGGTAAGATATATACAGTTTATTCTGATGCATTATGAATTGGACTGGTTGCAATTTTGATGTAGGGTGATCGATTCGTGGCTTATCGATCCCACCACCTGAGACCTCATGAGTGGAACTATCCTAAAAATTAACTTGAGTTGGTAGATGTGTTTCATACTCTATACTATTAGAGACACTATTTGTTGGGTGAGAGATTCTTTGTTTAAACAGATCATAAAAGCTTGAAATATATCTCCACTCAATGAGACATGAACTTATAGTAATGAATGTGGGTCAAATAATTGATGTCATTATACTTTGAGCTTTCTTATACCCCTAGTATATGTAATTATGTGCTAGACACTTTATGCCGGAAGACACAATCACATACCGTGCAGGTAGCCTGCAGTGAGTTGCTGATGATATCATTGTTTTCAGAGATACATATGGAGGTTTAGGAGTATATTTGATGAAAGATTCTAGAATCTCTTATAGTGACATCCTCTCTTCTAGAGCATTTCCACATGCAATGGTTGATTAATCCTGAGGGTCTCATTTTGTGTGAAAGTGTTACAAGAGAGAACTCACAACCTGGTTGGGTTATTGAAGGCAGTGATACTCTCAATTACCATGGTCGTGTATGGGTACCTTCAGGTAGACAGGGAGAGCAGATAAAGGAATATCACACCTCTGTTTGGATAGATTATCCTAGGCTATCCAAGATGTGTAGAGACATGTGTCGATAGTATTTGTGGCCTATTATGGAAAAAAAGCTAGCTGGTTTCGTGACTCAATGCTCCACCTTCCAACAGGTGAAGGGAGAGCACCAGCTACCTATTGGGATCCTACATCCTCTATGCATTCCTGAGTGTAAATGGAATGACATCACTCGGTACTTCGTTATATGCTTTCCAAGATCTCCTTGAGGTAGCGATGCTGTATGGGTGGTTGTCGATAGGTTGACCAAGGTCGCACACTTCTTGAATATCCGACAGACCTTTGTAATTGATGAGTTAGGGAGGCTGTATATCATATAAATTTTTGCATCTTTATGGTGTAACTTTTTCTATTATCTCAGATAGGGATGCCTGTTACGTCATGGTTCTCTCAAGGGTTGCAAAAGGAACTAGGCTCAAAGGTACTTTTGAGTAATGCATATCGCCCCAAGAATGATGGGAAATCCGAGAGAGCTATACGACTCTTAGAAGATATGTTACAGGTTTGTATCCTTGATTTTGGAGGTTCTTGGGAGAATAATTTACCTCTTTTCAAGTATACCTATAATACCAGCTTCCTGGTGGCAATCCAAATGGCTCTATACAAGGATATCTATGGTAGACATTGTCGTTCACCTTTATGCTAGATCGAAGTAGGCGAGGCAGCTCCGTTGGGTCATTATCTTATTTAGGAGACTTTTGAGCATGTTTAGATGATTCAAAAGCATATCACTACAGGTCAGTCTAGGAAAAATTATTGTACTGATCATCGCCGCCGAACTCTGGAGTTCGATGTTGGACATCTAGTCTTTCTGCGTGTTTCTCTGGGGATTGGTCACATGCAGATCAGGAGACAGGGAATGTTATCCCTGAGATACGTCAGGTCGTTCGACATAGTGGAGAGACTTCAGCTAGTAGCCTATTGGTTAATTCTACCTCATAGTTATCGTGCCTTACACAACTTTTTCCATGTATCATAGAATTGACAATATCATCCAGACCCATCAAATTCTTTTGACCCTAACGACATCGATCTTGACGCTAATGCATCCATTACGGAGTATCTGATCTGTATCATCGACCGTAGTATGAAATTCCTCTGAGGAAAGTTAGTCCCAATGGTCGGGGAGTTGTGGCAACAAAGACGCATTCATGATGATACCTAGGAGTTTGAGATGGATGTATGTGCACAATGACCGGATCTCTACTCTAGTGACATTCCACAACCGTTGTAAGGGAAAATCTGGGATGAGTTGTCTTAAGGAGGGGAGGTTATAACATACCGACCTTAATCTAGTATAGTCCATTTTTACTTTATTACAGTCTAAATAATTAAGTGACTAGGGAGTGTGCCAGCGCACCTCGTTGCGGGTCCCAGAAATCTTTCTAATTAATTTAATTAATTAAAGAGGTTTAATGAAAAATTTCATGTCGTGCTTTGGCATGTTGTTCGGGTTCTAAATAATTAATTATGGAGGAGAATAGTGTAATAAGAGATTTACAGAAGATTTGGAAAAAAGAATGAAAGGATTGAAAGATGTTCTGAAATAAAATAAATAGGGGGTAAGGGGAAAATTGAAAATAATTAAATTGGGGGATTATCGTTTTTAATTATTTTTATTATTTTCCATTCAATTATTTTGTTTTAATTTATCTTTTTCCTTTATTTCCATTATATTATATTATATTTTTCTTTTATTTTTCTTTTCTTTTATTTTTCTTTCTTTTCCCTCATTTCTTTTGCCTCTCTACTCTCCCTCTCCCACTCATCATGTCACACCCCTCAATCTTGTCACACCAACCAACAAACCCTTTTAAAGGCCGTTGATCTTCTGGTTGACTTATGATTCCTTTTCCGTTAGGTGCACAGTAAACCTTATGGAATGGCTAATGTTGCACAAGTGGAATCATTCAATTCAATTGAGCATTCTATGCACAGTTCATTAAGGAAGATTCTTACACTATCTTGGGGTTTTTCTAAAATCCATCGCTTTCATCCGTTTTAGGTCAAATAAAAGTCTATCACAGGTCATAGTGTCATATATGACTACAAGGTAGGTTTTCTAATCACTTTCCCACTGTTTCGTTGTGATTTATAGAAAATGAACAGTTGTGTCGTTAGTTAGTGCCTACAATCTTTGTGCAATTTTACCCATTATAATTACTTTAATGGTTATGTTTAATTGTTTCAGCCATAATAATCTTAAATTAATTTTTTAGAATGGTTGAAACCTGATTAGACACCCCTTTGGTTGTGCCGACATAGTCTACATATTTTAGTGTTAGTCAGGTTATTAATTTAATTAACTGCAGGACTTTCACAACCCCTTTTTATTATATGTAAATTAAATGAATAGTTGTTTGAATTATTGAAACAAATTTGGAAACCACTTTTTGGTGTTCCAATATGATCGTTGTATTCTTCCATTAGACGGATCTATTGTTTGATTAATTTCACGTGTTGTGAAGAAACTTTTTATTTTAATTAAATTACATAAATAGTTGCATTAACCTGAACATGAATTGTTTGATCATTGGCACTTGTTTTCCTGAACGATTTATTATTTAAAAATGCATTATCTACTGAGTTTGATATGATATATATATGCACTTAAATGTTCTTGTGATTGTACTATTAAATTTATGCCTTGTGATGAACGGGTGTATCTGGTTAGTTTTCAAGTGGAGAATTTATTTGCTGATTTTGTCATATCAGCTGTTGTGGAAACCATAACTAAATTTAGGGTGGGGAAAGGAGGCATTTCCTATATTAAGGGACACTCTTAGATCCTTCGTTCTTGATGGGTTACCTCTATGTTCCGGGGGTGGGGGGTGTCGTTGGGTTTTCCAGACCGAGAATTCCCCAGACTTTCTAATACTTTTGAGTGATACCGGTTCCAAAAGGGACCATCGGGACGGATCCTTTGGCAATGTGGCTAAGCCAGCCACAGATGACACTCGACCCCTTTTTTCAAGATTGGGACAACCTCAGGGTAAAACCATTCCTCAGGCGATACATGGTCTATCGATATATTTCCTTGGATGAGATCATTGGCATTGGATAAATTAACAGATGTTCCATAGTGATACCATTGGGATGGGCTCATACTCCAACTCTCATCATAATCATTTAATAATGATGAAATTATGTTTTATACTATTTCTAATTGAGTCTATTGTGAATTTATATATTTCCCCTAATATGTGGAAGTGTTCCTTATTGACAATGGGATTGAACCCCAAGTTAAAGCACAAGCTTGGGGTATAATATTTATTGGTTTTACATTGCATTATGGGATATATATATATGTGTGTGTGTGTGTGTCTGTGTTCGTGCATTTCAGCTGACAGATACCCTTTCAGACTACCAGCTCAGGATGAAGCATGTGACCAGGCACACATTCTATTTGGGACTCGGGCCAACTTATTTACTCATTGAACTAAAATTAATTTATTTTAAATGGTTATGTAATGGCACACTACATTCTAATTTTTACACAAAATGGAACAGTTTAGACCCCATGGGTGCCGGCCTACTGGGATTTTATCTCACACCCTACTTGGGCGTCATCGACACCCAAGTAGATTACATGATTCCATGAATTGGCTAGAGGATGTGTGATGCTTCTGATGCTTGACTATTCATTACTTCATAGGATGGAGACTGGGGCAGAGGACCAGACCTTGCTCGTGATGCAGTTGCTACTTGTGTCTTTTCTTTTAGTTGAATGTCTGTTTGTGTTCTGTTTTTCGTACATTCAGTTTAGACTCATATCATGGAATGACACTCTTTTGGGAGTTTCCTCACTTGGTTTTTATAATTCAGTTAGATTATTTACATTGCTTCTGCAAAAATTTATTAATTCACTTGATTCTAATACTTATTATATGTTGTTTTTTACTTCCATTGTTATATTATCTGTTACCTATAAGGGCATAGTATCCCCCACGAACACAAAAACGACCCTTGCTGCTAGTCGGCTGCCTCTAGTATTCGAGGAGATGCGCTTGAGGTTTTGTGACCTACCGATCTGGCCACCATCCTTGAGGTGACCAACATCGAGACATTACATATTTAAATAAAAATACTCTTTTTTTACTTTTTTGAAAATAAATAATTATTTCCACGAATGTCCCGAAAATTACTCCTAAAAAAATTAATTTTATGATTTAAAAAATGATGTCTATTTTTTCACATATATTATTAGAAATTGGAAAAAATTAAAATATAAACTACTGATACATTGTAAAATCAGGTTTTCGAGAACAGTACAATATAAGAACAAGATTATCTTATATTAAATTTATTTATCATAACAATCGATTTAATAATATGAAATAAAAATTTTATATATATATTTTATACACATAATTTTAAAAATTATTAATTACTATTTATATTAAATTATTAAAATTCATAAATCGTGTGCACATTAAATTAATTGTAAGAAACAATTATATTTTAATCCCAAAAATAAACCAATATTGTAATACAATAAAATCATGATTAAAATGTAATTATGTGGATTAAATATAACTAAATATTCATTACATTAATTTATGTTATTATTGGGAAATAATATTAATTCAATTGTTAAAAGGGAATTTTTGTGTAAAAAAATGATAATTTTTACTATATATTCAAAATTTTGAATTTTTAAAAAAAATCCTAGAATACATCATAACATAACTTGAATATGATGATTTCCAAAGTGAGGATATTTTTATAGTGTATTTTATAAAATTTATATAAGTTTAATTTAATATTTTATTCATAAAAATCATAAGAAATAAATTCTGATGGAATCTTATTTTTATAAATATTGTTACTATAATAATATTTGATGGATTATTTACTATGAATTTATAACTAAATTTATATTGATCTGGGAATTAATAATAATATTTCATAATGTTTAATATAAAAATTATAAATACCAAATAAATGGATTTTATAAAATATAAATATTGATAATAATATTTTTTTAAAATTCTATTAAGTGCGGTGTGATAGGTCATGAAAAATACCGATGAAACATGTTATTTTCTATAATGTAAGATAAACACGGTATTGTGTATAATTCAAGCCATCTAAATATTTTTAATAATTTTTCAAAAAATCATAAATTATATTGATGTTACAAAACATGTAAAATCCGTAACAAATATTTGAAGAATAAAATTCATCAGTTTTTTAAGAGATACTCTAAAATATTCCAACATTAGAACATAATAATAAACAATCCGGATCAAGAACAACACTGTATCATAAAACCCTTTCCTCAATTCTATTCATTCTTCCTACATTTTCAAATATCATTTATATAAAATATATAATTTTTATTTATATATTCTATATCCATATTGATATATATCATACAATATATTATTTACTTATAATTCTTTATTATCATTATATAGACAATTCATTATTAAAATCACAACTCCTATGGACAAATACATCATTTTTTGTATATGATTTGTTTCGATAGTTTTAGTTATTTAACTAAAACCATGGTTCCATCATATAATTTTATTTTATCAAAATATTAAAAACATATATATTTATTATATTCATTTTAATAGTAATATATATGTATTATAGATAATATTGAATTACACCATTTAAAAAGATGATATAACATTTGTACACATGGTAATTGTTTTATTTTTTATCGGAAAAAAGGATAGATATAAATTCTTTATAAAACAATCATTATTATATAACATATATATTTTATATAAATTAATTATACCCTCATTAACTTTTATTCCTATGTAAAATGAAAAATGAATCGCATCACATTGTAGAGGTGGTATTCTCCACATTTGCAGAGGCATTGTTATCTTTTCCAAAAATATTTTAATTTAATATAGTAAAAGAGATATTATAATTTCATAACTATAATCTTTTTATTAATAGGAAATATATACAATAAATTCATCATTTTATCTATTATTGAAATTTGTTTATTGAAAACTAATTACATTTGTTTGTGAAGTGGTATTCGGTACAAATGATCATTGGTTTCATTTCCCATTTGATGGGAGATAAGATGAATATATGTTTTTATATTAACATAATAAATCTAAATATATGGAATATACTTGTGCAATTATTTCATCTGGTTTGAAAAATATTTTAAAGAGGTATAAGAATAAATAAAATTAAAATGGATGGTTAATAATAATACCCATTTAAGATTATATCTAATGCAATCCCGGGATAATTTTATTATCACACTAGGGATACTAGATAATTCTGATTGATTTACTTAATTTGTTTTTTTAAGTAATAGATTAAATAAAGGATCATTATTTATGAGTATGATTGGATGGGGGTGGCTATTAAAAAGGGAGTGAGAGCACACAGTTGGGGCTTTTAAAAGAATAAAATGAATTAATATCATATCCACACAAAATGGCTCCAAAATGGAAAATTTGAAAATATTATATGTTATAGTATTTATATATATATATAATAAATTTTATTGTTTTATTTTACACTCATCTATTTATTTAATCCCATGTAAATATTATTTAACCCTAATTTTGGTAAAAAAAATTACACCTCATTATGATCAAAATATTAGTTGATCTTTTTTCCAATTAGATAGTATGATGATTTAAAAAATGGAAAAAAATTGATATTCAATTAATTTATGTGGAAAATTTTAATTTAAAATAATTCCCTCAAACATGATGAAAATGGTTTTTTCAAAGAATTGTTTTCTATAGTTATAAAAAAACATTATTTCAAAATTTATCATAGTAATGATTCCAATGACCTTAATAGTTTCAATAAAAATATAATACAACAATTGTTATAATTAATTCCATTTAAAAAAAATCGATTTTAATCTTTCTAAATGAAATCATGATTTTATATTCAAATCTATATTTATAACAAATAATTAAGAAATTAATAATTTCATAAAATTATTAAAAATAAACACTATGTTAATATTCATAAGTTTATTTCAAAAAAGTTATTAATTTTTTGGATGAACATTCCTGACCGAGGTAAATTTTGTTTAATATTTGTTTTTTATATAGTCAAATAGAAACTATTTTATTATAATAATATATTTTCTTAAATCACATATAATCTAAAAATGTATTTTATTTTTCAGAAACTGTTACACATGTTTTTAAAATGATGTAATACATATTCATACAATATATTTAATGTGAAATTTAATAATTATATATAATATTATAATTCATTTATATAAGGGGTTTCATGTACCAAAAGATGTGTATGAGATGAAATTTATTTAAAAATAATTATATCATAAACTATTGAGGTGTAACATGATAATATACAAAATTAATAAGGCATAATAAATAGGTTAATATTTATTCCAGAAAAGGTCAATTTATAGTAATATGTTTAGAATGAAAATAATGTATAGATAAAATCAATATAATAATTTCATTTATAATAGTAACTGAATTCTCCATGAAAATAAGTTGTTTTACATAATTATTTCATACATCATGTTTTTTATCCTCTAAAGAATTATTCATATATAGTTTAATCGATGGGAAAACATACACCGTAAACCCATATAATAAGTCTATCCAACTTGTTTATCTTATTATACCTATTTATACGTCGATATGTTATCAATATCTTGACCTTACCCATCACTAAATGTACAATATAATCATCATGTTTTTATGGAAAAATTTAATTGATAAATAATATTCACCACTATGAAATATTTATATTTATAATAGAGTAAAGAATATTAACTTTTCACTAGATAATCTAAAAAATTAATAGTAAAAAACTACATATAGAAATGATATATAGATTTTGAATAATTATATCTATGATACAAATAATATGGATATAAATGAAAAATGATATTTCCAATGAAAAATTATCCAAATAATGAAATTATATTACATAAATGTTTATGAACAAAAAATTTATTAATAGATTATAAATGATAGTATATAAATAAAAAATGTTGAAATTTTAGAGAAATATAGCCTTTTATAAATTACAAGAAAATGGATGTGAAGAATTTAAGATAAATTAAAATTACCAAATTTTAATTTTAAAACCATTGAAAATTATTATAGGATAATTAATACAGTAAAATGCTTATGGTGGTTGTAAAATCTTTTAATACCATGTACATTAAAAAGAATCCATAATATTGATTTTTAAGGAATGTCATGAATGACCCTTTCAAAAAAGCTGATATATTCTTACCAAACATATTAAAAAATCAATTACAATATAAAATTCCCTTAATAAATAATTTCACTAAAGACAATGTACATTTGGTAATAATTTTTTTTGTTGTAGGTGCGAAATAAAAATACACCGGATCAAGAAGATAAATAATGTTGGATTTTCCATTAAACATTTCATATATTGATTCAAGTTCCAATGTGAGGAATATCTAGAAGAAAATGTAGAATAATTATAAATATGCATAGGATTATAAAATTATATAGACTTTATGATAAATGTATTATAATATTCCTTGAATGAAAAGAAGGGAAACCATAAAAAATTGACTTTGTAAAATAAATTATCATCTATTTAATAAAATCCATAGTTTAACCCATTTAATGTGTAAAAATTAAATAAAAACAAATAATCTTGACTAAATATAAAATTATGTTAAATAATTAAAAGTTTTTGTATATTTTAAACATAAAAAATAGATGAATATAACCATATATATATCAATAGAGTGTAATTTTTGATATTATCCCATAAAAGGATCCCAATTATGAAGTGAAAGTTGATGAATTATATGATTGTTTGTATAAACTGTAAATAAACATTAAAAAGTGGACATAATATGTAAAATAATAAAATTAAATTACACAAATAATCTTTTCATAACAAAGACAATGAATAAATAATATAACCCAATAAAAATATATTTTATTGTTAAACCCTATACAATGATAGTATATTTGATGTGTGAATTAATCAATGAATGGATTAATGTAAAAAAACCCTAAAAAAAGTTTTAAATAAAACAAAATAATGATGTATGTTTTTAGACACATAATAATTACTTAACATAGTAAATAATATATAATTATTACCCAATTAATGGAAATTGAGTTATGAATCCCCTTAAATATTGTTGGAATTTCTTCATAAGTAATTTTTTTATAATATTTAATTTTTTTTAAAATAAACATATAAATATATGTATATATATTATCACAAATGATCCATTTTAGCATTTTGTTTATAATTTCCAAAGAATGTTTAATTATTATCATTAATTTATGTGTTAACTGCTTCATTTTTTATCTTTATTCAAATTTAGTTTTTTATGTCCTCTACTCTTTCTAATACTTCATTAAAAAAAATCATTATAAACTATAAAAATATCATATAATTCAAATATATAGAAATTTTGATTCGCCCAGAATACATTGTGATTTAAAAATGGATTAAATCATTCATAGAGACAATAACCCATACATACACTTGAACATTGTTTAAAATATGAGACTGCTGAAAAAATGGAATATAAATAATAACTAAGCATTAAAATTTAATTTTCATATTATATTATTCTTATATATTAATTATCTATATCATTATTATATTCTATGTAATGTGGAAACTAAAAAAGATTAACATCATTTCCTGGAGGTGGTAGTCAATATATATGGATGAGTGACATATTTTTACATAAATATGGTAATGTAAATAGATAAATATTGTAATATATTTCCAAAAACATAGAAAATTCATAAATATTTATTTAACTAATTATGTCCATATTTAAATCCCTATATGTAAAATTATGATAAAAAGTGAATGACACCACTCAGTTGAGATGGTATTTCATACATACAAACCAATGATGTTATCCCTTTATATTTGATGTAAAAGGTTGTAATTAGTATCCCAAAAATTTAAATAAAATATTTCTATATTTAAGAAATTTTATTTATTATTTAGTATATTATATTCGATTTTTATGATGTTTGATGAAGAAATTAACATGGATGAGTCAGTATGTATGGTTACCTCTTCCTTGGTAGATGTCCTTTTGATCCCTTATTATGCACCATTGAAGAATAAAATATCTTATAATTACTATATATAGATTATTTGAAGATAAATTTTTGGGGTTTTTTAATTTTAGGTTTATTAAGAAGGTTTAATGAATGGAGAAAAGGTTTCCCTTTTATAAGTTATAGGAGTGTCACTATTGGAATTAATTAAAGTATTAAATTAATATAGATTTATTTTAATTTAAAATTTTCTAAAAATTGATATAATCATAATAAAATATTACAATGAGTATAAATAATCACATGTCGCATAATTTTGATATTTTTTGTCATGTTTTTACCCATAACTCTTAGTTTTAACCCCCTTTTAACCCATTTGAGGATTATTGAGATAAAATGTTTTTAAACATTATGGTTAGATAATGTTAATATAAAAGAAATATTTACTCCTAAATGAACCATGGTTTATATTTAATTTCATTTCTCTCTCAATTGGGTAAATTTCATATATTTGGTAATTTGAAATTTTTTCATAAAATATTTTTGATTATAAAATATCATTAATTGCACTTTTTGAATTACATAACATATTATAGTATAATATGTTTCTATGTCATGTAATATGGTTCTAAAATTACATGGATTCAAATATAAGTAATATATTCCATAATATTATTATCATGTAAAATTTTTACAGGTTTACATATCATGTAAATATTATCTTCTTTTTTAACAACTTGTTTAACAAATATTGTCCATAAAAGTGGTAATGATCACTTTAATGTTAATTTTTTATAATTATATTTATTATGTAAAAAATTATATCATAATATAAAAAAAGATCAACTTTTATACCATTTATCATTTTATGTGTTCTATTTATGGTTTTTAGGATTTTCAATAACTTTATTAAAATATATTCAATATGTACTATAATTTTAATATTATCAACTATTCACATAATCAGACTTTAAAAACAACATGAATAGAATTTCAAAAAAAATATAAAACTCATAAAAAATTGTAATGTGTCAATTTTGTCTTTAAACATCAACGGGGAAAATTAAATCATAATTAAAATTTTAATTTTACTGTTTTTAAAATAATGTACTCGATTATTCCACTACTAGGGAAACCATCGTGACGTCATTGCATAAACATATAAGGTAATTATTTACCTATTAAGATTAATAATAAAATTCATTGAAATACAATTAATTCATATTTAAAATAATAATTAATATTGTATCATATGGTTTTTTACCCCTTCCAAAATTTATTATATATATTAAATGAAATATATTGACATTGTTTCCTTTATATTTTTCATAGGCATTAAAATTTCAAAAACAAAATATTAAAGGGAAAAAATCATATTATCTTACATTTTAGGATTATAGATGGAATATAGTAATTAAATAAAATTAAGGAATGATTTAAAATTTATTTTGATCAATCTCAAGATATTTTGATGATTATTAACCAATTTACTATTTATCTAGGTGATTAATTTTACAATGGTTACAATTCGTAATAAATAACAATAATAGGATGACATATATCAAATCCAAACATTCGGATTCATGATAATTATTGCAATATTTCAGATTATATCTCCACAAGTAAGATGAATTCATTTTAAAATATTACTATAAAACATGATGAAAAAAATTGTTTCTTGAAAAATGGGTTTCTTAAGTATAAAAAGGTTCTTATACCAAATTCTACATAAAATAAATTCCACTGACCTTATTTGGTATATATATACATTAAATTGAATAATTTTACTTTTATAATAATTTTAAAAAATTATCTTACATTTTAAATGCTACAAAAAAATTATATAAAAAATTATTATTTTTAACTATCTATAAGAAAAAAATAAATATTTCATTAAAATTGTCAAATATTATCAATAATTAAGTATTTAAAATATGATATTAAAGATGATTTAATTTTTATCAATTTAAATTTGTAGTTATCTAGATTTTAATTATTGTATTCTCTCACGAAAATTTTTAAAACACACATTGGAATAAAATAAATTTTGAAAAGTTAAATATCTTTACAAAAAAATGGTTTTTCTATTTCTTATGAATTAATAAATATACATGTATTTAGTTATATCATTTTATATTTATCCTAATTTTATTAATAATATTCATATATTACAATTCAATGATTATATTGTAACAGTCATATTTGAATAATAATATTTTATAGTTCCATTAAGCTCAACGTTGTGTATCGAACAAGTTATCAAACATAGTATTCATTCAAAAAATTGGAATATTAAATATTGACCATAAAAAAAATTTAATTCACTATTTCACTATTTTCATCAAATTATCAATCATTGTTGAGAACCCATGTCAAATAAAGGGATAAAAAGATGTCCCTCAAAATGAGATATTTAGAAACATAAAGGCTACCTGAAATATCACATATCTGAGTTGCAATATAAGGAGAACATTGGGGGAAATATAAAATATAATATTTTAAGAGAAAAATAACTTCAATGGTCGAATATATTGTTATAGAGAACATGTTTATGAGAAATTTAATGGCTACAAACCAATAAATCATTGTGGGGGTGAGATGCTCGTCCATTCATCAGTAGTGGAGGGAAATGATAATATATTCCTCCATGACACGTTTTCAAAAAATTGAGGGATTATTTTACATTAAAGGATAATAACATATTGAAATATGAACACAAGATTTATTTTTATTTATTATGAGAATTATCTTCCTTTTAATATGAATTGATCAATTTCCCCATTATATAATACACTAATAAATGAATTTTAATGATGAAATATTTATACATGAAGTATTAAAATAAAAATTAATTAGATTATAAGAAAAATAAAAGAATGAAATTTCATTCATTACTTATCTAGAAATTTATCAAAACTATATTCATTGTAAAAATTGATCCAATATAGTTAAATATATTATTATTTGGAACATAAATAAGAACAATTAGAGTTCAACTTAATCCAATCCATACGTAAATAACATTAAGAATCCTGCAATATATTTGGACCAAATTACATAAAAAATATTAATGATTTAATCACATGTTTTCTAAAAAATATAGATATTAAAATTTATCCTTATAAAATAGGAAGGTTATCTTTATGACACAAAACAAAAAAGTGAATATATTAAAACCTATTAAAAATGCATCACTATAAACCCTCAATGAGAATGTAACTATTTAGAAAAAGTAAAATCTATCCATATTTTTAAATGAAATAACTATTCTAAAAAAATATTCTATATATTTTTAAATAATGTAAATTTTTTCATTAATTACATATTTCATCAAATAACTAATCATTTTCAAGGTCACCAACACTGTCTAATTTACTCCATTAATGTTAGTATTTTAATTTCCACAACTAAACATTATCAATACAACATTAAAAACATATATAGGTTTATACATCCATAGACAATTATTCCCGACAACATTACACTACCACTAAATCCATTTTTATCATTCTCGATGATATTGAAAACATGATTTAAAATCTAGAAGGGAAAACAATTTATTTAGAATCCTTAGATATTTCATGAACCATATAATTAGAAAATCATAAAAATTATAATTCGGGTATATTGTTCTCAAATACCATCACACTATAACATTAATACATTCACATCAATGATATTGTGTTGTACCTGATTTTGTATGTGATATAACCCTTGGATTAGGGAAATGAATCTGATAATTCCTAAGTTACCCAAAAATAAAACATTGATATATTATTGGTATGATATGATTATTTTTTCATCCCTACAACTTTACTAATCATTTATTTTCTATGTGACCTTCATTTAATTATATAAAATTAATTCCCATTCTCTTGTTTCATTTTTCTAAGATTGTCATCACATATTCATAAAATAAATGAAATTGGGCATTCATTCCTCTTTATTAATCACCTCATTAATATACTTACCAATTTATATTTTTCATGGTTTATTAAGTTGTAAACATTAGATAACCAAGCATGATGTACATAGACAGTACATTTCTTTTTCAAAATACTTAATATATAACAAAAACAGTCACCCAAGGACCATAATAGTTTATTTTCATTGGAAAATCGGAACATAGTCTTCTAATCGTGATAAAAGATCTTCAACATCTCTAAAAAAGATCTTCCCCTTTTGTTTTCTTACCCAAAACCTTTCTTTAAACTTGGGGGAAAGATAACATATAAAGGGTGAGGTCAAATGCTCAGTAAGGGTATGCATGGAGAAAATAAAACAAACCTTATACATTTGAACTTAAAAACATGACCATAATGTTTAAACATAAAAATCTTGAGTTGTGAAATAAATCATGGTAGTACGTAAGGCATATATCATAAAGGAACATCAATAATGATAAAATAGAATGCGAATAAAATATGAAATGGTGGAAAACCATTAATCACATGATTTTATTTCCATGGTTTTCAAGGTATTTCTTCCCTGTCCATCATAGTGGACAAAGTCCATTACTGAACCGGGTTTACTTATCATTCCAGCATTGTATTACTTAATCGGATTTACATGCTGTTTCAGCCATGTTTATATCATGATATATAAATCTTTACCCAATGAATTTGAGGGTGATATAGGTCCCACCCATATGATAATCAAATCATTCTTATGTGTGCCACAAATTAAACATAAATCATTCATCATAACCCAAATAATAAAATGGGTTTAATAAACATCATCCCATCATAACATAATCCATATAAAAAAAATTTAAATAACTTCATCATAAGAAAAATCAAATCATATAAATAATATAGAGATTATACTTGAAATATAATCATAATAAGTAATTTCATCTTATATGGGAAATACTTCTGATAAAACACTTGAAATGAATTCTTGAGGAAAATATCCTTTCTTCTTCAGAATCATTTTCTTTTCAAAAAATTCCATGTAATATTAAAATGAAAGTATTTTGTTGAAAATAATCATGAAATCATGTAGAGTAATCTTCATGAAAATAAGGCGTTATGGAACCGTAATAATATGTTCTTGCCGTATAAGTTAAAAAAACATTCTCCTTGAACTTCTTCCAGAAAAGATAAAAAGAACCTTGTATGGTATTCAAAAGAAACATTCATTCCATACCATGCGGTAAAAGTCATAAAAGGGTAAAAATGAATTTAAACAGACATGTATTAATAGTAAAAATTTTATGAAAACATTTTGAGAAAACATGGACATGGATGATAAACATGACCCTAGTAAATACTTACGAATAAACAATCTCGGATAAGATTGAGATTGAAATAATTATCCCTTACCTTAAGTCCAATTTCTTCAATATGTGTCTAAGACTCCGGTATAGTGGGTTTAAAAATATTATAAACTTATAAAAGAACCATAATAATATTTATGATAAAATATATGATTCACTTATACTATATAATACCCATTCTTTTGTCAATTCCATGTTAAAGCACTGTTTTGGGTAAAATCGTTTCATTTATCGTACCTGTTTGGACTTGTTTGTTCTTGATATTATTACATATATCCTGATTTACTTAATTATAGAATGAAAAACATGATTTATATATAATATATATTCATTATATAAATATATGTGATAGATCGATAAATGGAATGAAATACACCGTTCATGGAGACGGTAGGTCGTACGTACACATGAACGCTGTTTTCGTTTACTTATTGAATTGAATGGAATTATGTAAATGAAACATATATGCACATAAATCCAGTATCATTATTATGTCATTTAATTCATGATTAT
Organism: Viscum album; assembly: GCA_963277665.1. Lineage (NCBI taxonomy): Eukaryota > Viridiplantae > Streptophyta > Magnoliopsida > Santalales > Viscaceae > Viscum > Viscum album. Next base: position 2,030,371,032 of record OY728130.1, read on the forward strand.
TTATTATATATACTATATAATCATTCTTGAATGGTTAACATGGAGAATGAATCCCATCGCGTCGTGGAGATGGTAATCTGTACGAACGCACAAGAAACGACATCATTCCCATAATTATTAAATGGAATTGGAGAGGATTATATAATATATCCGAATTGTTATTATTTTATAATAATCATATATAGTTATTATTTCCACCATTATACCCATCCAAGTAAGGTGGTGGTGGAAAAATAGATTACACCACGGCATGGAGACTCTATTCCGTATATAGGCACACACGGTGATTTCATTTTTCGTAGGATGGTTAGAAGGTGAAATAGGGTTGTTTTATATTTATAATAACATATCAGTGTATTAGTGATACTGATGTTATTACTTTATAATGAAACAACTAAATAAGAGGAAGTTGAAGAAGTAATAATTTTGAATGAATCAGTAAAAGATATTTCCTCTTCTTCGGCGCACCTCTTCTAAACCTCCTCGTAGGGCACTAAAGATGTTCTTTGAAGAATCCCAAGACCTCATGTATGTATCTAGGAATGTTTATAAGGGAAATTGGAAGAGTTTTTCTGAGTTTGAAATCTCATAATTGAGTTAAAAGAGGAGGGAGGAGGTTCCCTTTTATAAGAGAGTAGTTGGGCACTTTTGGAAACCTCAAATAATAATAATTTATAATATACTCAAATCCAACTTAAAAAAAATACCAACTGACTCAAATTAGAATATGATAAAATATAGGGTTGTAATATCATCAGCCTATTAAATTTAGACACATTTTGATTGTATTTTAAACCTTATCATTTTGATTTATCCTTATTTAGTCTATTTAATTTTATTTCTGTTAATAATATTATAAATTTTAAATTGTTATAAATACTTACTTATGTGTTGTGAATTGTCCATAATTAGATAAATTATGAAATTTTTTAACATATATTTTACAATTTGTATTTTTAAATATTTTTTGTGATTTTTAAACAATTTAATAATATGTTTTCTTTATAAAATATCAATAGTGTCAATTTTGACACTATTCATTTATTTGAATTTAAATAGAATCCACACATAAGATATATTCGAATTTATTTATAGATTCATAAAATGTTATATTAATCTTTAAGATTCGTGTAGCACATTAATTAGTTCATATAATATTTATTTTAATATTTTTAAAACTATTTATTTGATATTTCTCTTAATAAAATAATTACTACAACATTTTTGAATAATTATTTAATATACTTATTATTTTCATAAAATTAAAAATAAAATACTATAATTATGATAAATATAAAATCTTTCATAAGAACACTTTTAGTTGAATTTATCTTAAAAAACAAGCAACTATTAAAATATTATCTTTATTAAATTATGAAGTTGAGAACTTTGTCATCATTTAAAATATAATAATATAAATGTCATAATCTATTTTATAAGGATCCAAATGGTCCACAAGTTAACCCTAGGATAATTAGGGTATTTTAAAACTATATCAATAAGGTTTGTTCATGTTTTTGGTCCTTTTGATGGGTATTAGTATTTTAATAAAAATGATATTATTGATTTTTCACTAAATAAATAATTTATGCATCATTAATGTATATGCTATTAATGTAATTATATAATACATATAAAAAAAATTCCATGATGAAGAAAAAAGTATTATATTACAAATGAGTATTTATAATTGAATTTATATTCTGTATAACCTTATATTAAAAATACATAAATTATTAAAGTTTGAGTGAGACATATTTCACTTTCGTTTAAATAAAATAAATTAAAGGTCTTAATCACATCCAAGTGGGTTCCAAAAAATTCCATTTAGACCCAAGTATATTTTAAGGATACATATAATCATCCAATTATATTAAAAAAAGTGTTAGGGTAATTTTATAATATTATTTTTATCCTTAATTACATGATTTATGTTTAATTGTGGTAAATAAAATTTACCGTAGTTACTATTCATAATGCCTAAAAATAAAATGTAGTCTACTAACATAATTTGGACATACTAATTCCAAATCTGTAATCCATTTTTCCATATTCAAAAAACAGAAGTTACAATATTTAATTTTAAATTAATCCCGCTATTGAGAAAACAGGTTTTTAAAGTTAAAACATTGCAAAAGATTGAAATGTTCTTACCTATGAATTAAATTTAAAATTAATGATAATGACGTAAATTATATTAAGTGGTATAAAAATATCTTATTTATACTTTAAAACCACTAAATATTATAATTTAACCATAAATATTATCTTGATGAAAAATGTTTTTTTAATTAAAATTTAGCTTATTTTTACTATTCATCAAAATTTGAAAGTTTACAGAAAAATATTAAAAAATTATCCAAAGTATATTTTTATATACTTATTGGAATTAATAACATTATTTTGTCAAATTGAACTCATAAACGTGTCAAAAACTATATTGAATGTGGGTGCGCCATCAAAAGCAGCAAAACAATATTTTAAAAAAAATACCTATTTTACAGAAAACATTTATTTTGTTCTCATACCATGTTCTAGAATATTTGTAAGATTAATGATAATGTTATAAAGTTCAAAATATGGTTAATACTATTCATAATGTCTAGTTCATAATAATATTATAACAATATATCGTTGTTTAGGGAAACTCGGTATTGCATTAAACACATTCCATTGAGGAAGGTCTCTCATGCGTGCAACACAACCCAATAATAGTGTTGCCTATACTAAATTCTAGTAATTTGTTGTGTATAGAGAAATCTAATAATGGTGTAGTGTACCACACAAGAAATCAATTAAATTACAAAGAATATATCTCAAAAAATTTCAGGGTGTTACATTCTACCCCCCTTGAAATGAATTTCGCCCTTGAAATTCGTTGGGGGTTATAAAGGGTTTACTACTTGAAAGTTTCATTCATAGAAACCCACATTGTAAAAAGGAATACTAAAACATAATTTTAAAAACTAAATTATGAAACATAACGGTTACCTAAATTAACTAATCAAATGGTTTCCAAATAAGAGAACATCGGTGAAAATATAGATTTAGAAGAGAAATATAACCATAATGTTCTGATTGATAGTTGTAGAGAACATAGATATGAAAAATAAAACAATCACAAATCCATAAATTTGTGATGATCTAAGGTATCATCCGATTGATCAGAAATGAGGGTACTAGGACAACATTTTTGGTTTTGAATATCCTTTCCATAAATTTGGAAAAATTTAATTAGAAGAAATACTTACTTGATTTTGGAATAGTCTTATTGATGGTCATTCAATGAAAAATTTAATATTAATATCTTAAAGAAATGAAGTTGAATTTTTTATTTGTGAAGTGTTAACAGATCATGTGATAGAATGATTGGTCATTCCATCTATCTCAAAAAAAGGTTATCAAATGTTATTAAATATAAATAAGTACATATATGGTGATATTAATCTTATATGGATCCAAAAATGGACTTATAATTCATCTATCATACCACTTAATAAAATAAAACTAATTCCTACTAAATAGGGATTTCCTGTAGACCAGTGGTAGGTGATAAGTTCCTGTCACACTTTTATTGTGGGTTCGATTCACGCATCCTTGTCTGATGCGATGGGTTGTCACCCGTCCTACGGTTTGTCGCCCATCCTACAGGTTTTCCTTTTTCTAAAACTATACTATTATAAAATTTAAGAAACAATATCAAAAATTTATAGCCTTAAACAAAACTATTTTATGTCTAACATAATCCAATAAAATATTTAGGCTTATCCAAAATACTTCTGTCCAATCTCATAATATAAGGAAACAGATTACTAGAGAGGTCATCTACCAAGCATGTGAATACCATCATTTATCCCCTCTACATATCACATGATATATCTTTTTGGTCACACTCCAAAAATGTGAATACCTTAATCATGTATTATTGAAACATGAATTACCATAGAACCTTAGTGAAAACACGAATGCTATCAAAAGTGATCTCTTTTGACATAGGATAATCCCAAAAATTCTATATAATCAAATCATGATGTCACTTTGACCTTATATCAGTCATGAGCTCATTAATAATATCCAACATATTATTTTCTCCTTAGAAATTCATTATGTGCATATCATATGCTTTCCAAACTTATTTTTATCACTTTTCATGGTTACCGGTACCATATTCTTATAGAAATCCAGAATGAACCAATTCATAGATATTTTAATATACCATAAAAGTAACTCAAAAATATTATTCTTGAATTCCAATATATAATCCCTTCAATAAATATTATTTAATAATTGGCATGGAATAGGTCCTTCCTCACTTTATAAGTATCCTCTTAGGTGAGGGCATTGAGTTGGGTAATTCCCATGTTCTTCACAGATAAGACATTGAAATCCGTAATAGTCTGTCACTTTATGCCTCTTTTCCCCACACAAATAACATCTTCCCTTCCATTTGAGGTATATCTCAAAGTTATTATTCACTTCTTCATGATATATATAAAGCTTAATCTCCCTTACCTTGTTTCTTTCACCATTCAAACATGCATAAAAGTCCATCTTCCTCTTATCTGATGACATTGGAATACAACTAACGTTTCCATTGTTAATCATATACTAAGATGACTAATTAGGAATAATCACAATATCGTTCTATCTAGGCATTACACAATTTCATTTATCATAGTCACCAATTTTTCCACTAGAATCAATGTTTACTGAATTCTTCCACGTTTTCTCTATTGACTAAAACCCGAAACCATAGTTTAAGAAACTGTTCAAATAAAGAGGAACCACATAATCATAAAAAGCCACTTATGGGATGTCTAACTTATCAAAACAAATTTAATACATGACACCTTTGGTTAAACCTAGGTTATTCATGACTGTTAACATTATTCAAGGACTCTAACACATTCTTATACTTAACCATAGGGACATTCCTAGACATACCTTAGAAATATCTCTAGGGATCTCACTAATATTTTCGCATCCTATTTTTAAACGAATAACTAAATGATTCCTCTACTACCAACTATAGAGAACCAAGAATAACGTACATGCACATTACATTTGTTTTGTGGAATAACTAATATATAATAAAAAAAAGACACCCAAGGACCATAGTAGTTTAATGTCTTTGGAAACTCAGAACATAGTCTTCTAATAATGGTGAAAGATATTAAACATCTTCCATAAAGATATTCTACTTTTTTTCATACCTAAAAGATTTTTTTATATCCTGGGGAAAAGAAAACATATAAAGGCTAATCTCAAATGCTCAGTAAGGGTATGCATGGAGAAAATAAAACAAACCATACACATTTGATCCTAAAAACATGAACATAAAGTTTAAACATCAAAATCTTGTTTTGTGAAATAAATATTGGTACTACGTAAGTCATAGATCATAAATGAAAATCAATCATGATAAAATAGCATGGGAATAAAACATGTAATTGTGTAAAACCATTAATCACATGATATTATTTATATAGTATCCAAGGAAATGCTGCCGAGACCATCATAGTGGACAAAGTCCATTACTGAACCGAGTTTACTTGCAATTCCAACCCTGTATTATTGAACCAGATTTACTTGTTGTTCTAGACCAGTTTATCTCATGAGATGTAAATTATTACCCAATGCATTATAGGGATATATTGTTCCCACCCATCTCATAATGAAATCATTCTTATATGTGCCAAAAAATAGACATAAATCATTAATCATAACCTAATGAATAAAATGGGTTTCATAAACATGATCCCATTATATCATAGTCCATATCAAACAAATGGATATCATTTCATCATAAGAAAAATAAAACCATGTTAATAATAGAGATATTATACTTTAAACATAATCATACTAATTAATGTAATCATAGATGGAAATAGTTTTGATAAAACACTTGAAATGAATTCTTGAGAAAAATATCATTTCTTATTCAAAATCATTTTCTTTTCAAAAAATGCTATGTAATATTAATAGAAAAGAAATTTGTTGAAAATAAATATGATATCATGTAGATAAATATTTATGAAAATAAAGAGTTATGTGTAAAGACCAGGAATTTCCGTAGGAATTTTTTTTCTAAAATTAATGAGAGTTTTACGAGTCTGCAGATCTTTACATAGCTTGATTTGGAGCCCCGGTTTTCCTGAAATCAAATTCTGATGTTTTTTTCGGGTATGTTTAGTAAACGTACGTTTAGGATTTTATAACATTTGAACCGGCTCTGAGAATTGATATCAGAGGGCACCGTTGAACTTGCAGAATCAGTGATTGCTTAGTGAGAAGTGCCTTAGTCTCACGACTTACCTACTTTTCTTGACAGAGGATGAGTTCTCCAGCAGTCATCATTTTGATAATGAAAATCCTAGTTTGAGCTGAGCCAATGACTTTTGTGTTTTCATCATGATTGAGATGGGTTACTAGATAAATTAGGTATATGTATGGGCATATACCTAAGTAATGGTTTTCTTTTGTTTCGTACTTTTAGTTTATCCTTGTTTGATTTTTTGAGACCTTGAGGGTCTTGGGGTCCTTATTGAGTATCATTATACTCACCCCTACACGATCTATGTCCGCACCTCGTTGTATTTGATGCAGACGACAGACATCGCTGACCGAGGTGGAGTATACGAGGACTGGACGGTACCCGTAGGTGGACCTGATGATGAGTCGGTACCCGAAGGAGATGAACGTACATGGAGCACTGAGGAGGCTATCTCTACCTCCCCTTCATGTAGGATCCGTGGTGGACGTTCCAGGAGCTTTTAGACACCTTCCAGCTATTTGTCTCTTTAGTTTTACCTATTTGTTCTGTCTTTATACTTTACTATTGGGCTTGTATTTTTGGCCCCTTTTTCATTCTAGTACATCTTTTAAATATTGTTTTACTTAGTGTTTTACTTCTAGTTGCGCACTCTATTGTGTGGTTTTGCAACTTATAAAAGAAGTTCCAAACCAGCTTAGGGATTTACGCCTTTGGTGCTAGTTTCCATCCCCTAGTCTATGGAAGGCAGGCTTCGGGTAGTAATGTCACGAGCCCTAAGGAGGGGTCATGAAAAATTTGTATCAGAGGGGTCAGTTCTACCACAGAACATAGGACTCTGATATTTATTTTCTGTGAAGCAATAGTGTTAAGGGTACGAAGTGTGGTTTTCTTTTCCAGGAGTCCAGTGTTGGTGCGGCAGCCGATGTATCCATACACTAGGACCCTGACTTATAATTTTCGACTCAGTGCATGAAAACACTGATTGCATGTGTGTTTAAAATGTTTCTCTTTAAGTCAGCTCAACCTAGTCAGCTCACCAGGTATAATTTTTTATTCGTGTCGCATCTGTTCCATTTCCGATGCCTCCCTACAGATGACCGTTAGAGCCTCGAGAGTCATACACTCTGACATTTGACCGAGTTACGAGGCCTTGGTGCAGGGCCCCTTTCCAGTTGAGGCACCAACGACACCACCACCCCTTGGGGCATCAATGCCACCAGCCCCAGTAGCAGACGATGCACACCACTTGGGTGCGTTTCATGAGTTCCACCACCAGAGGCCACCCATTTTCCTGAGAGAGAAGGACCCACATGCATATGAGGATTGTATGGAGGATATTTTTTGAGTTTTCAGGATAGTAGGGACACCAACAGACTACATGGTGATCCTTGATGCCAGTATCCTTCAGGCAGCAGCATGCAGATAGTGGAGCCTGATGCATTTGGTCCACGATGAGGTGACTTTACTCTAGACAGAATTTGAGAGCCTGTTTTGGGCGGAGTTTGTTCCAGCCACCCTTCGAGCGATGCGGATACAAGAGCTACTTAATCTACAGAATGGTAGCATGACAGTAGCACAATACTAAGCGAGGTTCCCCGACCTCTCGCACTACTCATCAGATATGGTACCAGACCCATTATTTAGGGCCCGGAACTTCGACCAGGGAATCAGGCGAGAGATCAGATCCTCCATGATATTAATTAGCATACCAACGCAGGCGGGGATGTTAGAGAGAGCCCTCATGGTAGATAGTTTCCTTGATGAGATGTCACCAGCGGCGAGACCTACTACTAGTCGACACGCAGCGGAGTCTTCTGCACCAGGTAGTAGACAGATTTCGCAGAGGTCCAATAAGACCAGAACTACAGGTGGAGTGCCAAATGACTCAGGATTGGTTGTGTTGGGCACTAAGAGTGGAGACTGATCCAGTCATGCCAGAAGCGGGTAGTGTTACTCATACAGTGGGATGGGTGACATGGCACGTGACTGTGCGACCTATTGTACTGATGATCATCAGTCAGATGAGGGACCTCCCAGAGATAGGCAGATGTACGATTGAGGCGGTCCGCAGGGCACATGCGAACGTGGTAGAGGAGATGGTCGAGTAGATGGCAGCGGTCGACATTATGAGGTGCTACTGCCACCACCACCAGGAGGACCACCACGACCATAGGGAGCTAACTTAAAGGGGAGAGCTCAGCTTCAGGAAGCTGAAGCATACGACCATGGATATCCAGAGATGATTCGAGGTATGATATGTGTCTACTCCACCTTAACTGAAGTTCTTATAGACACAGGTGCCAGTCAGACTTTTATAGCCACTGCCCTCGTTTGAGCTCTGAGATTCCGACAGAGCCGTTGTCTCGATCCTTATTTCTAGACACTCTTACAAGAGCTGAATCGACAACTACGCACTAGTGACAGCAGTGTGAGCTTACTCTAGGAGGTGAGAGCTACAGCTGGGATCTCCTCATAGAGGCATCGAGGCCTTATGACATCATCTTGGATATAGACTGGCTATCTACAGTCCGTGCTCAGATTGACTATATTAGGTGAAAAGAGCAGTGTGTTCGAATAGATGTTCCATGACTACCTCCTCATAGAGAGGTGGACTTGTACATTGACTTGTACCTGGAGAAGGCACCGATATCTACTCCAGCATATCATATGGCTCTGGTTGTTCTTCGCGAGCTGCAGGTATAGCAAGAGTACATACAGGGGAGGGGATTCATTTAGCCTAGTGTTTCTCCCTGGGCAACCCTGATTCTATTCACCAAGAAGGCGGATGGGAGATTGAGGATCTGTGTTGACTACCGTCACCTAAACCAGGTTACCATAAAGAGAAAGTACCCACTTCCTAGGATAGATATTCTCTTTGATCAGCTCACAGGAGCTCGATGGTTCTTGAAGATAGACCTTATATCGGGCTATCACTAGATCAGAGTTCGAGACGAGGATGTGCAGAAGACATCCATCAAGTGTCGGTACGAAAATTAAGAGTTCTTGGTTATGCTCTTTGGCATAACCAATGCTCCAGTAGTGTTCATGAGTCTCATGAATAGGATCTTACAGCCTTACCTTGATCTCTATTTCCTAGTCTTCATCGACGAAATAATGATCTACTCGACTACTGACAAGGATCATGCCTACCACTTGCAGGAAGTACTAGACACACTCCTAGAGCACCAGATTTATGGTAAGCTCTCGAAGTACCAGTTTTGGATTTGATAGGTTAACTTCTTAGGACACGTCATCTCGGAGGCTGGAGTTGCAGTGGATCCAATGAATATTGATGCAGTGCTTGCTTGGGAGCCACCAAGGAGTCTGACGGAGGTATGTAGTTTCTTGGGCATGGATGGATACTATCGGAGATTCATTCCAGACAATTCTAGAGTCACGACACCAGTATTAGCCTTGATAAAGAAGGAGAAACCCTTCCTGTTGTCGGAGAGATCGCAGCAGAGCATTCAAAATCTAAGGTAGAGGCCTACTAGAACCCCATATTGAGGATTACAGAGGAAGTCGTAGGGTACATAGTCTACTATGACGCATCAGGGACTGGACTGGGGTGTGTCCTAATGTAAGTGCAAGCTGTGATTGCGTATGGTTTATGGAAATTCAGACAGCATGACCAGAATTATGCTACCCAGGACCTGGAGTTAGCTGCAGTGGACATCACCTGGAAGATTTGGAGGAACTATCTGATGTGAAACCATTTTACAGTGTAATCTAATCACAAGAGTCTGAGGTATGTCTTCTCTTAGAAGGACCTAAACTTGAGATAACGACGTTGGCTTGAGTTCCTCTAGGACTATGACTTTGAGATAGTCTATACTACTAAGAAGGGGAATGTTGTAGCAGATGTTATCAGCAGGAGATCCGGAATTTAGCTTCTAGGATAGGTGGCAAAGTAGCTGGCCACATTGCAGATATCTTTTGTGGATAGGGATGGAACAACATATCTTCAGTCTCTTACAGTCACTCCTCCACTTCTTCAGTGAGTCAGGGAGTCACAACATGGAGACACTGATTGTGAGACGCAACGTGCTCATATATCCATAGGGCATGCACCTGATGGATTTTTTGAAGGTGGGGATCACACCTTCCTATTTAGAGGACGTACCCTGGTTCTAGTTGCACTTAGAGTGGAACTGTTGATGGAGTTCCACACTTCCCCTCTAGGGGTACATCTGGGAGTGGTGAAGATGTAGCAGGTTCTTCAATGACAGCATTGGTGGCTAGGTATGAAGAAGTAAATAGGGAAGTATGTCTCACAGTGCCTCACTTGTCAGCAAGTGAAGACAGAGCACCATGTACCACTAGACATGGTTCAGCATTTAGATGTCCCATAGTGGAAGTGGGATGGTATATCTATGGACTTGGTGAAGAGTCTCCCACGTATATCCAAGAGTCATGACTCGATATGGGTGATCATTGACCGACTCACCAAGTAATACCACTTACTACCGTTCAGAGAGAAAGGATCCGTAGAGAGCTTGGGACACCTCTATGTTCAGGATATAGTGTGTTTTCATGGCATACCTTCTTCTATAGTCACGGACCGTGACACACAGTTTACTTCCCGGTTATGGAGGGGGTTTTAGGAAGAATTTGGGATACAGATTCATCTGAGAACTACCTTCCATCCTCAGACAGATGGCCAGACCAAGCGGACCATCCAGACCCTCGAGGACACACCACATGCATTGTGTCCTAGATCTTGGTCGAAACTGGTAGGATCACCTACCTTTGGTGGAGTTTTCTAACAACAACTTATATCACTCCACCATCGGTATGACACATTTTGACGCCTTGTATGGTCGACCTTGCATATCGCCACTATGCTGGACAGACCCAACAGAGATAGAACTAGTGGGTCCAGAGATGGTAAGGGCTGCCACAGAGAAGGTGCAGATCATCCATGAGTCAATGAAGACTACACAAAGCAAACAAAAATTGTATGATGATGGGATACAGAGGCCTCTAGAGTTCGAGGATGGAGACTATGTCTTTCTACGGGTCTCACCTCGATGAGGTCTACTTAGATTTGGCCGAGGAGGCAAGTTTTCTCCGCAATTCATCAGACCTTTCTAGGTCCTTGGCAGAGTAGGCGAGGTGTCTTACCACATAGATATTCCACCTCAATTACCCTAGGTACACAACGTCTTCCACGCATATCTGCTGAGGAGATATGTGCACAACCCATCCCACATCATCGACCATGGGGAGATGGACATCGACGACTGGGAGAATTGCACAGAGGTTCCAGTGGTGATGAAGGATAACAATAGAAATTCTTACGTGGATGGTCGACAACTCTGGTGAACGTTCGTTGGAATCATGGGATCCTCCAGGAGGTCACATTGGAGCGGGATCCTCATATTCATGCTCAATACCTCCATTTGTTCCCTTAGACTGAGTTGTAGCTTACAGGGACATAATGACCTATGTTTGGGAGAATTTAATGACCTGGAATCTCCATGGGATTTTTTTTGATAAATAAATGGCAATTTTACGAGTCCGTAGTTTCTGAAGGCACTTGATTTCTAGGCCAAGTGTGCCTGGAATCCAATTATGAATTTTTTTCTGGTTTGTTAAGTAAACTTACATTCGAGATTTTATAACTTTTGAATCAGTGCTCAGAATCGAAATCCGACGGCACCGTTGAACTTGTAGCATCAGTGATTTTATAGTGAAAAGCGCCTTAGTGTCACAACATGACCACTGTTCTCGATAGAGGAGGAGTTCTCCAGCAGATGTGGTTTCGATAATGAAAATAATTTTTTGAGATAAGTCAATGATTTTTGTGATTTCCTTATGATTGAGATGGGTTACTAGATAACTTAGTTATATGTATGGGCATATTCCTAAGTAATGATTATATGTTGTTTTGTACTTTTAGTTTATCCTAGTTGCATTTTGTGAGACCTTGAGCGTCTCAGGGTCCCTACTGAGTATCTTTAAACTCACCCCTACATGGGATATGACCACACCTCATTATGTTGGATGCAAAAGACGTACAGCGCTGACCGAGGTGGAGTATATGAGGACTGGACAATACCCATAAGTAGACCTCACAAAGAGTCATTACCCAAAGGAGATGGACATACATGGAGCACTTCAGAGTCTATATGTACCTACCCTTCTGGTAGGATCCATGGTGGACGATCCAGGAGCTGTTAGACACCTTCCATCAGTTTTTCTTTTTAGTTTTACCCATTTTCCTCTCCTTGTACTTTACTGTTGTTATTTTATTTCGACCCCTTTTTTATTTCTAGAAAATCTAATGTATATAGTTTTACTTCGTTTTTTACATCCAATTTCATACTCTGTTGTGCGTGTTTACAACTTATAAAGGAAATACCTACCCAGCATAGGGATTTACACCTTTGGTGCTAGTCTTCAATCCCTGGCCTATGTTGGGTGGGCTTCAGGTTGTCACAGCACATGCCCTGAGGATGGGTCATGACCAATTGGTATCAGAGGAGTTGGTTCTACTGCAAAACTTATTGCTCTGAAATTTCTTTTTAGTTAAGCAATAGTGTTAAGGGTACCGATTGTGGTTTTCAGTTCAGGGAGACCAGTGTTAGTGAAACGACCGATGTATCCGTACACTAGGACCCTGACTTCTGATTTACGACTCAGTGCATGAAAACATTGAGTGTGTGTGTGTTTCAAATGTTTTTCTTTATGTCGTCTCAACCTGGTCAGCTCACCAAGTATAATGTTTTGACCACGTCACATATGTTAATTTTAAGATGCCTCCCTGCGGATGACTAGTTAGAGCCCCAAGATTCGTACGCTCTGACAGCCCCCTGAGTGACCAGGCCTTGGTGCATGACCCCTTTCCAGTTGAGGAACCAGTGATAACACAATCTGTTGGGCCACCGATTCCACAATCCCTAGTAGCAGACAACGCATGCTGCTTGAACACGTTGCAAGAGTTTGAACGCCAAATTCCACCCAAGTTCCAGGGAGAGACGAACCCACAAGCGGCTGAGGATTGCCTCGAGGCTGTGGTTAGAGTTTTCAAGCTAGTAGGGACACCAGCAGACTACATGGCGATCCTTGCTTCTAGTCTCCTTCATGCAGTAGCAGATAGACTGTGGAGCCTGATTCTTGAGGTCCACGATGAGGCGAATTTACTCTAGACAGACTTCGAGAGCCGGTTCTGGGTGGAGTTTGTTCTAGCCACCCTTCGAGCGGTGAGGATACAGAAGCTACTTCATCTAAAACATGGTAGCGTGACAGTATCACAGTACTCAATGAGGTTCACCGACCTCTCACACTACTCCACAGATATGGTACTAGACCCATTATTCAGGCCCTAGACCTTCGAACAGGGAGTCAAGTGAGAGATCAGAGCCTCGATGATATCCCTAAACATCCTGATGTAGTCGGGGGTGTTAGATAGAGCCCTCACATTAGAGTGTTTTGTTACTGACCAATCAACAGCAGCGAGACCTACTACTAGTCAACACGCAGTGGAGTCTTCTGCAATTGGAATTAGACAGTTGTCGTAGAGGTCTAAGAGAAGCATACCTATAGGTGGAGGACTGCACGACTCAGGATCTGTTATGTGGGGAACCCAGAGCGAAGACAGTGCCAGTCATGCCAGGAGCGAGTAGTGTTTCTCATGCGGTGGGCTGGATCACATGGCACGTGACTGTCAGACCCATCATACTGATGATTAGAAATCAGTTGAGGGAACTTCTAGATAGAGGAATAGGTTCAATCGAGGTGGTCCATAAGGTGCAGGCAGACGTGGCAGAGGTTCTGGTCGAGCAGTTGGCAACGGTCGACGTTATGAGGTGATATCGCCACCAGCACCAGGAGGACCACCCCAACTACAGGGAGCTGTCAGACAGGGGAGAGCTCAGCTTCAGGAAGATGAAGCATACGACCATGGTGCTTTGTAGATGATTCGAGGTATGATCTATGTCTACTCCACCTTAGCTTTAGTTCTTATAGACACAGGTTCCAGTCACTCTTTCATAGCTACTTCCCTCGTTCAGAGTTCATAGATTCTGACAAAGACGTTGGATCGATCCTTACAGCTAGACACTCATATGGGAGAAGAATCGACGATTACACACTGGTTCTGGTAGTGTGAGCTTACTCTAGGAGGTGAGAGATTTGGATGGGATCTTCTTGTAGTGGCATCGAGGTCTTATGACGTCATCTTGGGTGTGGAATGGTTATCTACAGTCCATGCTTAGATCAACTGTATTAGGTGAAAAGTGCAGTGTTTCCGCATGGATGGGACCGTGTTCACCTTCACCAGAGAGAAGAGAACCTTTGCAGTGTAGGACAGACTTACTCAGAGGAGGGTGCGACCGATCACTCACCAGTTGGCTTGCCTTACCCTAGTAGCAGTTGATGTGGATAATACAACTAATCCTGTAGTGGTGGACCAATACGCAGATGTTTTCCCTAATGATGTTTTAGGACTACCTCCTCCCAGAGAGGTGGACTTCTACATTGACATGTACCCATGGACGACACCGTTATATTCTCCAACATATCAGATGGCTCCCGCTGAGTTTTGAGAGCTACGAGTACAGCTAGAGGACTTGTGGGGGAAGGGATTCATCTGGCCCAATGTTTCTACCTGGTCAACCCCAATTCTATTGACCAAGAAGGAAGATTGGATCTTGAGGCTATGTGTTGACTACTGTCACCTAAACCTGGTGACCGTAAAGAACAAGTACCCACTTTTGAGGATAGACGATCTCTTTGATCAGCTCAAGGGAGCTCTATGGTTCTCGAAGATATACCTCATTTTAGGATATCACCAGCTCAGAGTTTGAGATGAGGATGTGCAGAAGATGGAATTCAAGTGTTGGAATGACCATTATGAGTTCTTGGTTATTCCATTTTACATAACCAACGCTCCATTAGTGTTCATGAGTCTCATGAATATGGTCTTCCAGCCTTACCTAGATAACATTTTCCTAGTCTTCATCGATGACATACTAATCTAGTCGACTACTGAGGAGGAGAATTTTTACCACTAACATGTAGTGATGGACACAATACGAGAGAACTCAATTTATAGTAAGATCTTGGAGTTCCAGTTTTGGATTCGAGAGGTTCACTTCATAGGACACATCATCTCAGAGGCTGGAGTTGCAATGGATCCAGCGAAGATTGAGGTAGTTCTTGCTTGCAGCCACCCAGGAGTGTGACAGAGGTATGAAGTTCCTTGGTCTTTGCTGGATACCATCATAGATTTATTCCAGACTTCTCTAGAGTCACATCACCACTATCAGCCTTGAAGAAGAAGGGGAAACCCTTCATGTGGTCGGAGATATACTAGTAGAGCATTTAGGAGCCAAGGAAGAGGCTAACTAGATACCCAATCTAGATGCTTCTAGAGGAAGGAATAGGGTACGTAGTCTACTACGACGAATTAGGGATAAGAATTGGGTGTGTCCTGATGTAGGAGTGAGTTGTGATCGCATATGGTTCTCATTAGTCCATACAACATGATCAGAACATCACTACCCATGACTTAGAGTTAGCAGTAGTGGTATTCGCCTTGATGATTTGGCGACACTATCTGATGGGTGGACATTTTACCATGTACTCTTATAACAAGAGTCTTAGGTATATCTTTTCTCAGAAGGACCTGATCCCGAGACATCAGTGTTGTCTTGAGTTCCTCCATGACTATAACATCGAGATAGTCTAAACTTCTTGGAAGAGGAATGTTGTAGCAGATTCTCTCAGCATGAGATCAAGCATTCAGCTACTAGTAGAGGAGACAATGAAGATGGCCGTGTTGCAGACATCCTTTGTGGATAGGGATGGAAAAAACTATCTTGAGTCTCTTACAGTCACTCCTACACTTCATTAGTATGTCAGGGATGCACAACATTGAGACGCTGACTATGAGATGTGACATGCTTAGATATACATAGAGTAGGAACCTGATGGATTTTTTGAAGGTGGGGAGCACGTCATCCTCTTCAGAGGATGTACCCTGGTACCAGTTGCACTTCGGGAGGATGTTTTGAGGGAGTTCCACACTTCCCCTCTAGCGTTACATCTCGGAGTGGCGAAGATGTACCAGGACCTTCGATGACAGCATTGGTGGCCAGGTATGAAGAAGGAAATAGCGGAGTTTGTCTCATGGTACCTCACTTTTCAGCAAATGAAGGCAGATCACCAGGTACCAGTAGGCTTGGTTTAGCTTTTATAGGTCCCAGAGTGGAATGGGATGGGATATCCATGGACTTTGTCATTGGCCTTCCACATACATCCAGGAGTCATTACTCGATAAGGGCGATCGTTGACTGACTCACCAAGTCGGCCCACTTCCTATCGATCAGAGAGTAGGGATTAGTATAGAGCTTGGGACACCTCTATGTGCAGGAGATAGTGCGTTTGAATGGAGTACCTTCTTCTATCATCTCTGACTGTGACACACAATTTACATCCCGGCTATGGAAGAGGTTGTAGGAAGCTTTTGGAATACAACATTATCTGAGCACTACCTTCCATCCTTGGACAGATGTCTAGACAGACCAAACCATCCAGACGCTCGAGGACATGCTCAATCCATTGTGGCCTGGACTTTGGTCGCAGCTGGGAGGATCACCTACCTTTGGTGGAGTTTTCCTACAACAACAGCTATCACTCCACCATCAATATGGAACCTTTTTAGTCCTTTTATGGTCATCCTTGCAGATCACCACTGTGCTTGACAGACCTAGGGGAGTCAGCACTAGTGGGCCCAGAGATGGAATGGGCTACCACTGATAAGGTGTAGATCATCTAGTAGCAGATGATGACTGTACAGAGCAGACATAAATCGTATGCTGAAAGGAGACGAAGGCCTTTGGAGTTCGAGGATGGCGACCACGTCTTCCTAAAAGTCTCACCTCGACGAGGTCTATGAAGAATTGTCCGAGGAACGAAGTTGTCTTCGCGATTCATCAGACTATTCCAGGTCCTTGACGGAGTAGGCGAGGTGGATTACTGATTAGCTCTTCCACCTTAGTTGCACCGGGTTCACGACGAATTCCACGTATCTTAGATGAGGAGATACGTGCATGACCCATCCAACATCATCGACCATGTGGATCTGGACATTGATGATGAGGTGAATTTCATGGAGGTTCCTGTGTAGATTGAGGATTGACGGCAGCAGGTCCTACGTTGACGGTTGTTACCTCTGGTGCACATTCGTTGGTAGCACGTGATCCTCTAAGAGAGCACATGGGAGCGGGAGTCTTAGATGCATAATCAGTACCTCAATTTGTTCCCTTAGTACGAGTTGTATCTTAGGGGACGTAAATCCCTGAGGTGGGGAGAATGTAAAGACCCAGAATTTCTATGGAAAAGTTTCTTTCTTAAATACATGGGAATTTTATGAGTCTTATATTTCGAATGGGGCTTGATTCTGAGGACCGGTGTGCCCGAAATCACATTGTGATGTTTTGTTTGGGTACCTTCAATAACCATACATTTGGGATTTTATAACATTTTAACCAATGCTCAGAATTGAAATCTGAAGGCACCGTTGAACTCGCAACATTGGTGATTGCTTAGTAAAAATCACTTTAGTGTTGCGACAACCCCATTGTTCTTGACAGAGACACAGTTCTCCATCAGCCGTGGATTTGATAATGAAAATCCTGTTTTGAGCCGAGTCAATAACTATTGTGTTTTCCTCATGATTGATAAGGGTTACTAGATAACATAGGTTTATGTATGAGCATATACATTAGTAATGGTTCTCTGTTGTTTCGTACTTATAGTTTATCCTTGTTGGATTTTTTGAGATCTTGAGGGTCTCAGGGTCCCTACTGAGTATCTTTATACTCACCCCTGCATTGGATATGTCCGCACCTCGTTGTGTTTGATGCAGAATATTTACAATACGGACTGTGGCGGAGTGTATGAGAACTGGACAGTACCTGGAGGAGACAGACGGACGTGGATCACTGAGGAGGCTATCTGTACCTACGTACCCTTCTAGTAGGATCAGTGGTGGACAATCCATGAGCTAATAGACACCTTTCCATAGTTTGTCTTTTTTCGTTTTACGTGTTTTTTCTTTTCTGGTACATTACTATTGGTATTGTATTTCCATCTCCTTTTTCTTTCGATCACATCTTTTGTATATAATTTTACATAGTTTTATACTTTGAGTTGCGTACTATGTTGTGTGTGTGTTACAACTTATGAAGGCAATGCCTACCCAGTTTAGGGATTTACACCTTTGGTTCTTGTCACTATCCCCTAGACTATGGAAGGCGGGCTTGGGGTAGTCACGACATGGGCCCTGAGGATTGGTTGTGACATTATGAAACCGTAAAAATCCGTTTGTTCCATATAAGTTAAAAAAACATTATCCTCATACTTCTACTGGAAAAGTTAAAAAGTACCTCATATTGTATAAAAAAGAAATATTCCTTCCACACCTTGTGGTAAAAGTCATAAAAGGGTAAAAATGACATAAAACATACACAGAATAATAGTAAAAATTTTATGAAAACATTTTGAGAAATCATGGACATGGATGATAAACATTACCCCAGTAAATACTTATGAATAAAAAAACTCATATAAGAATGAGATTGGAATAATTATACCTTACCTTATGTACAATTTCTTCTATATGTGTCCAAGACTCCTGAATTGAGGGTTTTAAAATATTATCAACTTATAACAGAACCATAATAATATATATGATATCATATATGATTCAATTATGACTTTATATTACCTTTTCTTTTGTAAATTTCATGTTAAAGCAGCGTTTTCTGTAAAATCGTTTCATTTATCGTACGTGTTTGGACTTGTTGTTCAATATATTATTACTTATTTCCTGATTTACATAATTCCTGAATGTAAAACATGATTTATATATAATATTTATTCAGTAGATAAATATATATGATATATTGTTAAATTGAATGAAATACTCTGTTCATGGAGACGTTAGTTTGTACGTACGCATGAACTTTGTTTTCGTTTCCTTATTGAATTGGGTAGAATTAATTAAATGAAACATATATTAACATAAATATAGTATCATTATTATTTAATATATTTTTAATGATTATTTATTAAATATACTTTATAATCATTCACTAATGGTTAATATGGACAATTAATCCCATCGTGTCGTGGAAACGGTAATCCGTACGTATGTACGAGCAACGATATTGTTTGCATAATTATTGAATAGAGTTTGAGTGGAAGAAATAATATATCAGAATTAGTATTATGTTATTATAATCATATATACTTATTATTTTCCCCATTATACCAATCAATTTAATTTGGTGGTGGGAAACAGATTACACCACTATGTGGAGACGATATTCCGTACGTACGCACGCGCATTGAATTCATTTTTCAAAGGATGGGTAAAAGGTGAAATAGGGTTGAAAAATATTTATAATAAAATATCATTATATGAGTGACATAGATGTAATTATATTATAATGAAACAACTAATGAATAGGAAGTATAAGAAGAAATATTTTTGATATAATCTGTAAAAGATATTACATCTTCTTCGACGCCCCTCTTCTAAACCTCCTCTGAGGGCACTAAATATGGTCTTCGAAGATGAAAAAGTCCTCGAGTATGTTTATATGGATGTTTATATAAGAAATGGAAGATTTTGGCAGAGTTTGAATTCTCAAGATAGAGTTAAGAGAAGAGGGAAGATATGCCCTTTTATAAGAGAGTAGAAGGGCAATTTTGAAACCTCCAAAAATATAGATTTATAATAAACTCAAATCTGACTTAAAAACATCAAAAGTGAATCAAATTAAAATATGAGATATCATATGGTTGTAATATCATCAGGAAATTATATTTTAACATGTTTTCAATTTATTTTAAACCTTATCATTTTGATTTATCATTATTCTATCTATTTAATTTTATTTGTGGTAATAAATTTATAAATTATAAATTGTTATAAATACTTACATATGTGTTGTGAATTTTAAATAATTAGATATATTATGAAACATTCGACCATATAATGTTACAATTATCATTTTCAAATATTTTATTTTATTTTTAAACAATTTAATAATATGTTATTTTTATGAAATATCAATAGTATCATTTTTGACACTATTCATGTATTTGAATATAAACAAAATACAAACAGAGGATATATTCTAACAAAAATATTTTATATATTAGTAACATTGAATATTCATATATATAATTAGTGTATCACATTAATTAGATCTTATAATATTTATTTTAATATATTTAAAACCATTTATTTGATATTGCTCTTCATAAAATTATTAATACAAAATTTTTGTATAATTATTTAATATATATATATATGTTGCATAAAATTTAAAAATAAAATACTATGATTAAGATAAATTTAATATCCCTTATTTGAACACTTTTAGTCAAATTTATCTTCTAAAACAACCATCTATTAGAATTTTATCTTTATAAAATTATAAATGTGACAACATTGACATCATTTAAAATAAAATATTATAAATTTCATAATCTATTTTATAATGATCCATGTGGTCCAAAAGCCTACCCTTGGATTCTTAGGGTATTGATAAACTCTAAAATTATGGGTTGGTCATGTTTATGGTCCTTTTTAAGGGAATTATAATTTTAATAAAAACTATATTACTGATTTTTCACTAAAAAAATAATTTCTGCGTCATTAATGTATAATCTTCTAATGGAATTACATATATCTTAAAAATCACAAATAATTTAACATGTTGAAGAAAAACTTTTTAAATTTAAAATGATTATTTATAATCAAATTTATATTCTATATTACCTTATATTAAAAATACTTTAATTATTAAATTTTGAGTGAGACATATTTCATTATCTTTTAAATAAATTAAATTGAAGGTCTTAATCACATCCAAGTGGGTTCCAATAGATTCAATTTCGACCCAAATATGGTTCAATGAAAACTATAATCATACAATTACTTTAAAATAAGTGTTTGGGAAATTTTATAATATTGTTTTTATCCTTAATTAGCTTATTTACTTTTAACTGTGGTAAATAAAATTTACCGTAGTTACTATTCATACTTCCTAAAAATAAAAAGTATCCTATTCCCATAATTTAGACCTAATTATTCTAGATATGGAATCAATTTTTCCAAATTATAAACAATTAAGTTGGAGTATTTAATTTAAAATTAATCCCGCTATTGAGAAAACAAGTTATTAAAGTTAAAACGTTGCAAAATATTGAAATGTTTTTACCTATGAATTCAATGTAAAATTAATTATAATGGATTAAATTATAATAAATAGTAAAAATATATTCTATTTATACTTTAAAACCATTCAATATTATAATTTAACCATAAAAAGTATCTTGATGAAAAAATTTTCTAATTAAAATTTACCGTATTTTTACTATTCATAAAAATATGAAAGTTAAAAGAAAAATATTGAAAAATTATACAAAGTAAATTTTTATATAATTTTTTCAATTAATAACTTTATATTGTCATATTTATCTCATAAATGTGTCAAAATCTAGAATTAAATTGTGTGTGCCATCAAAAGGTGGCAAAACATTTTTTTTTGAAAAATACTAATTTTACCCGATTTTTTTGTTATCATACCATGTTCTACAATATGTGTAAGATTAATGATATTGTTATAAATTTCAAAATTTGGTTAATAATATTCATAAAATCTAGTTCACAATAAAATTATAACAATATATCGTTGTTTAGTGAAACTCGGTATTGCATACAACACACGCTATTGAGGAAGGTCTCTCTTTTATGCAACAAAAGCCAAGAATAGTGTTGTGTATACAACAATATAATAGGTTTATTTATATATCACAAGATAATATTGGTGTATTATACTACAATATAAGTCAATAAAATTAAACATAATATTTCTCATAAAATTTTGGGGTGTTACAAAACTAACCATTGGTTACATTTTAAATATTATGTCACGATATCTTAGAGAAATAATTATATTGTTTATCTTTATAGATCCCATTTATATTAGTTTATCCTGAGAACAATTGTTGAATTTTCTATAAATTTAAAAATTCAAAAAACTATTCTGGGTTGCAGCCATTAAAAGACAAAATAATTTTTTTTTGATAACCAACTATGAAATCATGTAATCCTAAAATTAACACAAAATAATTAAATTATATATATTTAATATGTGATATGATGGTATGAATCTAAGGTATAAATTATAATAATTTATTCAAGTCATTAACAATAGTTATAATAAATGTTAATTAATCCAGTAATATCTCATAGGAGATGCAAGCATGGTGGATATTAGGGATCATTTGTAGAAAAAAAATATTGACCTCTATGATATGAGAATGTAGCTTTTTTCAAGGTCATTATTCCTAGATGAATCTATTTCAAATCCAAATTCACTTGTAATATCCATAGTGTGATTTTTATAGTAAAACTAAAAAACATATTACTTTGTGGTGTTAAAAAATAATAATTATTATCCTCACATCCATTCATATGATTATGTTTCATATAATCACTAATTCCCACAGTTACTAGTAGTATTGGTATGATACCAACTCTAACCACCCTAACTCCAATAGTCCAAATCCGGTGTGTTCTCTCTTACATTGGAACTTGATATAAGCGACCACATCTAGATGGACATAATAGTTTATTTTTATTGATAAATTAGAAATATACATTATTAAAATACTACTTTAAAATTGAAATATAAATTATAGTGAAAGTAAATATTATAAATATTTGAACTCAATAAACGATCCATTATTTATATCATGGGGAAAAGAAAAAATAATAAGAGATTTCATGTTCTCTCAATGGGTTATGTATAATAGAATATATCTTCTGTAAATAAGTCAAAACAAATATAGAATGCTAAATAACAGAAAAAATATATATTTAATAAATAACTTCAACAAAGAATGATTCCATGGGTCAGACAAATGAAATAATATCATAAAAATTAATATTTGAATTCCCAAAAAATATTAATATTTGAGTTCATAATCTGGAGAATATTGATATATTTACCATGAAATCCATGTTCCATAATAGATTAAATTATGGCAATGTATACTCTAAAAATTAATTAAATTAGGCTATCGAAATGGTTTTATCATGATATATGCTAATGCATTGAGTGGATATATATAACTGATCTCCGTCATTAATTGTATGATCAATTCATTACACATATATTGATTGATCAATTTAATGAATAAAAAATCTATATTTTTTCATGAATATATAATATTTATATGTACACAATCCATAAAATAACATTCATAGTAAAACAAAAAATAAATAAATGGTATAGTATTTTGAAAATAAACATATTAAGGTTACAAAGATTAAGTAAATTTATATTAAATTTATGCTAAAATGAGAAATGATCACACTAAACTAAATATTGGATGTTAATGTTAATTAAAAAACAATTTTTAAGAGAATTAAACAATCATTAATCCATCAACGAAGTTGACTTTGATGTAATAACAATTATTTTTGGCAATAACTGAAAATATAAGTTAAATTCTAAGATTAGTTTTTATAAATTAAATTTATGGTTAAATCTATTGAAACATCTTAGAAGAAGATAAATATTATATAACATTTATGGTAGTACAAATATAAATTAGCAACGTATATATTAAAATGAAACATTCCTTTTTAATTTGCATAAAAAATTGTAATTGTACCATTCAAAATAAAATAGAATGATTCTATTAAAACTATTAAATATGTAACAATTGACATATAATTAACTTAATAAAAAATGATAATTAAATTAGAATGATTATTATTATATAATTTAAAAAAATAATCACATGGGAGAAAAAGATTTAATATTATAAAGAGAAATAAAAAAGTATTTTATTTTAAAACATTCACAGATTGGTTAAGTGGACAATAGTGGAAAATATTGAAGAAAACATGGAATATACATAGATATATAGAGTGAAATAAAATATATTGATTTTATAAAAGATAAATTATAATAATCTGTCAATTTAAATATGCGTGATCTGAGAAAATGAGATAAAAAATTTAATTACTATATTTTTTGTAATAAAAAAATTAGAAACTATTGACAATACATAACTGAATTGAATCCTAAATCACCATGAATAAATATATATTATATTTAAATTCAAAAATTGGATATATATATATATATATATATATATATATATATATACAACATAATAATAAGTAAGCTCATAATAATAAATTTGAATCAATTGAGTAAAATTTTTTGTGACATCTGATTCAAAGATTATATAATTGAATTGAGAATTATTTAATAAAGAGACTATGTGTGGAGAATATAGACAAAAAAAAGTGTAAAAAAAATTAAATAATCAAATTTTATTAAAAATTTATTTATATGAAATCAAACGGAATGAATAATTATTAAAACATAATGAAAATAAATAGTGTTATTAAATCCATTATAATGATCAATTCATTACTGTGAGAATTTTTAAACTATTCCACTATGTATGCAAAATTAAACTCCATAAAAAGTTGTGTATAAAAGTTATTATTCATACAATATTTCCTATGTAATTAGGGAATAAAATAGTCAATGAAGTAGAAATAAAATATAATGATAGAAATTTGAGTAGTGATAACCTTTATCCCCATGTTTGACATTCCCAGTAATTGATTTTAGCACTAGTATAGTAAAAAAATATTTTTGATAATTAATGAAATGAACCATTTAATATCTGTAATTTATAAAAAAATATGTTTATATAATTTTATCAACTGTTTTACTATCTATTATTATAATTATTACACGTTTTAGTACTTTATTTTTAATATATTTATAGATTTAATAATTTCATCCCTTGCATAATTATCATGGTTCCATCATATGAATAAATTTTCCTGGATAAAATATTCATATAATTTAATATAGAAATACATTTATATATTTATCTATCAAGTATAGAAATAGAAAATTGAATTATACTGTTCATAGAGGTAGTAGGTCTTACGTACACGAGAACCCTATTTCACTTTTTAATATATTGAATTATAGAAAGGAAAAAAAATTCACTTTTTCTGTGATATTTTTTATATCATATATATATATATATATATTATTTTCATTAAATCTATTCTTATTAACATCCATATTAAAATTATATGAATTGATAATCACATTGGTTTGTGAAGGAGTTAGTCCACACGTACACATGAGCGACGTTATCACTTTACAATGGATTAAAAGTTAAGAAAATAAAAGATATATTATATTATTATGACCATAATTATATCATGAATATCATATATACTAAATACTTTTATCATTACCACTATCCTAGTAAAATGGTAATGATGAATGTGTTACACAATTATATAGTGGTGCTAGGTTGTTTGTAAAATGAGTGACGTTTTTTCTTTCCATTGGATGGGATAAGGTTTAAAATAATTTTAAAAAAATCATAATATAAATTCATTTTATTTTTATAAATTGAATCACTATTATAGTTTTGTTTCAAAATATTTACCAGAAGTGATGAAAGAAAAAAATTTGATTGAGTCAGTGAAGAGAATTACATCTTCTTCAGTGGGATTTCTTTACATCCATTATTATAAACCATTAGAAGGGTATTTAAAGAGTATATATCAAATAAATAGTGGATAGAAATGTTTAGAAGATATTTTTTTACAGATATTTTGATCTTGGATTATCATGAAGTTGTATGGAAATGAGAGAATGTGTGTACTTTTTAGGTGAGGGGAGTGTAACTCTTAGAATTTACTAAATTATATAATTAATATAATTTAATTTCCATTGAATTATGAATCCAATATTATATAATTACAATATTAAAATATATTTTGGTCTAAATACTCTCATCCAAAAAAATATTTATATGTTTTTTTCATGTTTTTAATAGTGTCTCGTAGTTTTGACCCTCAATATATTAACCCTTTTTAAGATTACCATGACAATATTGTTTTAGCCTTTTAGAATCAAGAAAGTTACAACAAAAAGAAATGAGAAAATAAAATTCACTATTTTTTCTATTTTTTACCTTATGACATTAAATTTTCCAAATATATTATTTTTAGGAATTTTAAATCATTTAATATATATTTTTCCATTTTAAAAATAAGAAAACATTAGTTACGAAATAATATGAATTTTTAAAATATTATTTTGGTATAAATAATTTATGATGGTTTCATATGTATATGTATTATATTTTATTTGTGTTATTTATTAATATAAAAATAAAATACTACAAATAAAATTATATATATCATTTTAAACATTGTCATCTGGTGTAATAGCTTGAAAAAAATTCACCTTTACCTTGGTAAATAATTTTTAAATATGAATAGTTCTTAATATTAATTATATGAAAAAATTTGGATCATTCCTTGGAATGGGATGAAATATTGTTCATTTACCATTCTATTTTTTACTCTTTGAATATTTTTAATATTTGGTATTAATTTTAAAGATCATATTTAACATAAAATACATTTAATGTCATTATATATACTATTAACATATTTTCACTTTAAACAAATATGATAGTAATGTAATTAAAATATATAATTTCAAAACAACTCTTGTATGATATATATATCTTTAAAATTCATGGGTATGTTTAACACATTAATAAAATAATACTTTTAGTGTTTTTTAAAAAAAGTTCATTAATTATTTCAAATTCCTATAAAAGAAAGTTGCAAGCATTATGTAGTCCCTTAATGTAATTATATCCCCACCTAGTATTAATAAATTATAATCATAAATAAATTCATTATTATTTTAAATATAAATATATAAGAAAAAATAATTTTGTATCCCTATCAGAAAATATTTTATAATTTCATAACAAAAAAGGTGACATTTTTTGCATTATTCTTACATAAATATTCAAAATATAAAATTAAAAATAAAATTGATTAAAGAAATATTTTATTATTTAACTTCATTATGTATAAAATATACATATACAATGAAATAATGTAAATTTCTTAGATTTTTTAAAGGCTTCCCACAGTAGTGTTACAATTAATTAAATAATTTATTCCTTTTTAAAGTGTAAAATATGACAATGATTACATATAATGTTCCTAAATTCATAATTGGTATTTTTACAAAATATAAACATCATTATTTAAAAATAAATAATCTATTTTTAATGATTGAATTTCTATAACTATAATAAATAAATTTTTATACAATCCCAAAAAAATACATGAAAAAGGATTTTCTAAAAAAATTATTTCATAAGAATAAAAAGTTTTTATATAAAAATATATTTAAAATTAATCCTAATTTCCATATATTTATTATTCATAGTAAATAATTAATAAATATTAATTTAATACCCATTTGAATAAATGAACTATTATTAAATCATGAATACAAAATAACATATTCAGCAAAAATATGTATTTTACACAATTCATGGAATAATCAAGTAGTTTTTAAAATTTTAAATAATTATATCTAATATATTTTTGACATGATTATTTAAAAAATGATATCATTTTTCTAAATTATAAATTCTAAATGTTTGATAAATTAATTATAATATTCTCTCTAATAAATAAATAAAAAAACTTTTGAAGATAATGTATTTTTAGAATAATAAATTGACAATACATAAACTATTGTTCTTATTTCCTAATAATTAATCAATGAAATTTCATTTAGTTGAAAATTTATATAGTTTTTGAATTTATTTTAATAATATTCATATATTCCAATTAGATTACCAGTTTATAACTATATATTTTAATAATATTGTTTTTTATTTATGCTCAACGTCGTGTAACATGTATTCTATGAAACATAGTCATATTTTAAACAATTATGACACTGAATTTAATATTTCAAGTATTAAATATAATTCTTAATTAAATGGATTGATTTTTGGGTTTTCAATTAACATTATAATTTTGAATGGTATGTTATATCATTTTAATATTTTAATGAATTTTTATTGTAGAATTTAAATTTCATTTAATTGAGTAAATAAAATGTTATTATAAGAAATTTGGAAGGTGCTTCAAAAATTATCTTTTAATATATTAATTGAAAAGGTTATTTGGTTGTTAGATTTAATGAGTTTTGGTGACTATATCATATTCATTAGTTTTTCATTATTTGTGTGGTGTATATTCCTTAAATGAGTTAATAATTGTTTCATTTCACTATAAATATTATTTAATTATACCAATTTAATTTCCCCATATAATCATTAATTTATTTTTGGAATTTTATGCCTTTGATTATCCTAAGGTGGTGTCTTTTATTATTATGTCTTGTGAATGTTTGGTTGACTTACTTTGGAAAACACTAAGAGTAATGGTATAACAACTCACATATGTGATTATCTCAATCAGTATTCATAAGTCAAATATTTCATTAATATATATTTCATTTATCTTCTAGGTTTACTATTTTAGATAAAATGGGAAAACCATAGTTAATAAAACATAGTTTATTTATATTATAAATTTTATCCATTATACATAAATCTAAATTATTATTTTAGAGTATTCAATTTCTTCCAAAAATTATACAAATTAGAAAATATTCTATTGATTCCACAGTTTATATATTATTATAACTTCGACAAAATGATACATAATAATGTGGTGAGCACATATTCCCTAATAAAGGTAAACATAAGCACTACAACTAATGATCCTGATTGAGTATAATATGATTATATGCTGATATCATGATACATAAAAAATAAATCCCAAAAAATTATAGATCATAAAACATGGGTCAAATATCATTTAATTGAATAATATATATAATTATCAAATGTGTGTAAGAACATTGGGGAAAATCATTATCCATAAATGCTTAATTATGTAATTAAAATTAATATATGAATATGGAACAAACATAATAATATGAAAACATTATAAAAAATCCACGTAGGTCCACAATTTCATGGTTTAAAAAATAATAGTATGCACACCCTTATTATATTAAATAAATAAATGTAAGTCTTTGTGTAAACAACTCATGAATTATACAACTGTAACCAATTCCTCATATAGTGATATAATACCATGCCAATCATCATTCATACATATGAGTTCCAAAATAATTTAAATGTCTCACCATATCATAATGGGCCCATAGAAATATAATTTTTCCATTTAAGAAATCATATACATACCCTGGATATAAATTGGGTTTTATATCCTTTTCATATGTGTACCGAAAATAAAACCATTCCTAATTCCATTAAATATCATTATAGGATAAACTCATCTAAAATAAATATTTATCCAATGAAATGAAGTAAAACTCTATGTAAGTATCATTTAGTCTGAATAATAAATCAAAATCTATTTACACCATATATATAAAAGGGTATATAGTAAACAAAAACATATCCCTAAATTAATCTGTATTTTTTATATGGTACAACATAGTTAAACTGAATGAATCAATAATATGATATTTATATAGTAGTTCAATTAATAGAACAATTATGGTCATAAAATGAAAATGATTTTGAATTAAAAAGGGTGTGACATATAGATTATCCAAAATAGAATAAAATCTTATAAAACATGTACTAATAAATGGAGTATGGTTTCCTTTTTGAAAAATCATTGACCAATAAAATGTTATATTAAACCAATGTACATATATAAAAAATAATCTTAATGATTTTTTAAAATATCACCTTTTAAGTGGGAAATATCATATATATTTTGAGAATAAATTATAATTTAAATTTTTTAAATTTAGTATAAAATGATTCCATTCTACAGACCGTGGAAAAGTAAGATGTTCCCCTATTATAAGTATAGAAAAATAGACTTTTCATAATAGAATTTCTGTTTAAATGATATCAGAAAACTATTCATGGTTCAATGATAGAAAATTTATAAATAATTTATTTTACAATTTACATGGGTATAAAAAGACCCAACCATGTATTTACGCAATTTTTTAGGCATATTGGATGTAATTTTTCAAATATTTTATCTTTTACAAAACTTTTTTAGTACTAGGGTGACTTGTTTTTACCCAAGTTTCATAAGTTTGAATAAAGCTATAAATTATTCACTTAAAATTGTTATATTTTATGAAACCAAATTCAATATCCATTTAATATAATTTAATTAAAATATATGATAAAATCAACCTCTAAATTTTAACATTTTTTATGTAAAAAAATAGTTTTTTTTTTGAAAATTTATTTTTAATAATTACACATTCTTAATATTATTTAATATTGGTTAAAAATTAACTTCTATTAACATAGTTATAAATTTGTTCTTGAATAATAATATTTTATTCATTTTAAATATTTTAAATTTATTTTTTTATAAAATGTAAACAATATTAAAAAGTAATTTTGAAAAAACAATTTTTTACAATTATTATGATGGGTATAATTAATCATAGTAATAAATATTTTATCAAGAAAAATTAAATTTACATTATTAAATAATTAAAAAAAACATGAACTAAAATATAATTTTTTTTGAATTTAATTCCAACAAATCCATAAAACTTATTTTCTTTACTAAATGTGAATAACTATGTATTTAGAGTACAATATTACATTCATTCAGATAACGATATATATGATTTATATAAATATAAATATTAATTATATATGATTTATTTTAATTATTAATGAATATATATTAAATAGAAAAATGTTTCAATCTAATTTCAATTATTTTTTTAATATGATAATGTCATAAAATTTTTGGTTTTTTCAATAAGAGAATTTTTGCACCATAATGATAAAACTAAATTACATAAAAAAATAAAAAAATCTATCATTATATAATATTGACATTTTTTCTAGTAATGAGTTTTACATTGAAAATTCATTATATAATTTTTTTTAATTTATGTTATGAATTTGTATAAAAAATATTACAAAAAACTGTTTCTTAGGAAAAACTATTTTAAAAATATAAAAAAAATCATTAACAATTAGTATGATTTTATTACTACTTTATTGTTATAAAATTAATCATAAAGGCTTTATATCATAATTAGTCAAAAGTTTAGTTGAATATATATTCATATTTCAATAAGTGAATATATTTAGAAATGCACATTTCTAAATTTAAAATGTCTTCATTTGTTATTTTACCTATAAAAATTGAATATCATACATATTAAAAGTTCCTTTAATTATATAGTTATATAGATATATCATAAATAGGATAATCATATTCATTTCATCAAATTAAAATTCTATTTTTAAATTTTCATACTATATATATATTTTTTTCTTAATATATTGTGGATACATTATTGGGTTTGTTGTTTGGGGGATGATATCAAACACAATAAATTTATCTAAGTTAATCATGTTATTAAATAATGAAGTGGTACAATATACCCTATTATTAAATTTCATTAACATAATTTTATCTATCTCACAATGAAAAATGTAGGTGAGGTTAATCTTTACAAATTCATCATTTGAGATTTAAATTCTTATACGACATCTACCTAACAATCTCAGCATACATAATATTACATAACATTCATCAAACAAAATTAATCATTTATAAAATCATATTCCCATTTATGTATATTATTTAATAATATATTATCCATGACATACGTTTTCCAAAACAAAGTCAATCTCTGATACATTAACCAATAAAAATATTATATATTATTCCAATTAAATATATCATAATAGTCAAATTTATTAATTAGTTGTTCAAAATGCCCAAAACCTTACAATATATATAATAGACCAATAAATGATATACACACAAACAAAAATAATATTGATAACTTTTTTATTAATTCAATTATAAAATGCAAAGTTATCAAAACTATTTAACATACATTTCTCCTATAAATTACCCCTTTATTACCTCATATCCATGAATATATTAAATTTACGAGTTCTATATACATAAATCATGATTTATCCACGAATTATGTTAAAAAATAAAATTATGTAATAAATATTATATTAACAGTTATTTATGCAATTAAATATATATTTTCAAATATTTTAGGAAAAAATAATTAATAAAAATCCTTATAATTTTCACATAATCTTCATAAATACTAGAATTTCAAGGAAAATTATTCATAATTATCACACAATAATGAAAATTAGTAAGAGTATCATGATATAGTATATAATGATATTAACATATCTACTATAATCTATACTAGTAAACACACATTTTCTATTATAACAGTCATTTACAACTATTCTCGACCATTTATATATTCTTATTTATCTGTTTATAACAAAAAGTGGTTTCAATTTGAATAAAATTTATTGCTTTATTTTTTTTATCATCATTCACCCTAATACGAAAAACCAACATTGTTTTCTATATAATCAGAGTAAATGATCAAATGAATATAAAAACTCACTCATAATATTTATTTTTTAATGAGACATCTATTTTTTTGATACATTTACTTCATTTTACATTACTTCATTTTATTTTTTCCTGTACATCTTATACTAATCCCATATGAAATATTCCAAAATTAAAATGATCCTTCTTAAAATATTCTATACCCAAAATATCATTGAAATTTTTCTTCTCCATGTTCTAAATAAAATTATCTAAATAATCACATATCTATTAGTTTGTAGCAAACTCATTGGTTTATACATTTAAATATATGTTGTCCATAGTAATTACTTATTCTTTTATCAAACGTATATATTTTCAAATACTTCATAAAATATCATAAATGGAATATATATTAATTATATAATATCCACTGAGAGTAATAACCAACTATATAGTTGGACTTTGTTTTCATTACTTGTGTGATGATCAAATTAATACCCAATACACCATTTTCACGCCATTAGACCTAAATATATTTATGTCAAAGATTGAATCCCCTTTTTGTATAGACAAAATGATGCAACTTTGACAATAACCTAAAAATGTTAACATTACAAAAAAAGGATATTATCATATACACACAATAACCAAATAGACAAATCCGCAGGGTTTTCATTATTTTTTTCTCATTTAAGTACCCAAATAAAAGTAGATTTTTATAAGCACATTAAATCATATAAAATTCAAAATTCTTATATATATCATCGTACTTATGATAAAATATATCTTATCAAATTATTTATCCTTTATAAACCCATATTTATCTTCAACCGATAATATCCTAATCTAAACTATTTATGAAACCAAAATCTATTAACAAATATAAAAAATAAATGTGAAAATGCTAATAATATAACATAAAATAAATATTTAATTATTGTACAATCAAATGTTTGATTTAGATTTATAGTTTTATAAAATTATTTAAAAATATTATCAAATATAACATGTATTATTTGTATAATTTATTCATTTTTAAAATTTTATACCAAAAATTGCATCAATTTACATTCTTTATCATCTACCCCAAAGTTTACACATCAAAAACACATCTATTAATTTTATACTCTTCATAGATTTATTAAATGGTAAAATGAATAGATTAGAAATGGGTGATATAGGATTCTTAGTAAGGATAATCATAATATATAGAAATAAATGATTATAAGTGAGCATAAGATAGGAATATGATTAATATGAAGATAAAAAAAATATTACCCTTAAAATTTTAAGTCAAAAAACATAGATCTTATAGTATGAAATGGAATATTGTAATAAATTAATCACAAGAGTGTGAGAAAAATATTCAATAAAAATGAGCCAAGAATTAATAACATATTACTAAGAATAAGAATTTGATTTTTTCACAGTCATAGACATAGAAAACTATTTTGAGAAAATATACATGTCAATAATCATCGTTGTTATAGACATGTTCATAACGAACCTATTTAAATAAAATTTGATCTATTCAGCATGTCATAAAAAGGTAGTGAAATTAAAATGTGTTTCATTTCCATACTATGCGCAGTTTCATGAGGATATCATTCATAATTCAATAAATAATCATGTCATGATAAACAATTGGAAAATAAATGGGTATACGAAGACATTAAGAAACATTATAGGAAAATACATTTCAATGATAATAGTAATTCAGGGGGTATGTACAACATATAGATATGGGTGTGTTTGCATAATACAAAAAATCTAATATAGTCAATTAATGTGGGGAATCTTGGTGATCACCATTCAATCAATGGAATTAGTTATCGGTTATTTATTGTAAAAATGGACAAGAAGAAAAATTATGGTTGTACATGAAAAATTATGAGGAATGACAAAATTAGCGATGGAACACATTTATAAAGGAGAAGGACAGTTCATATTACATACCCAGAATATGTGAAAATGGTTACATTTTAAAAACATTGTTAAATAAGAATAAGATATATAAAAGCATAATTAAATTGATTAAAAATAATTTTGAGTAGTTTTGGGAAAATAAATTAGTATAAAATAAATATCATTGTTCTTGGGATAACATTTTAAATGATATATTTTGTAAGTATTGATGAAACAAAATATTACTTTTTGAAAACTTAAAAACATTGAAAAAATTATTCAATGAAAATGAATAAATATTCATAATGATATGTTCACACATACAAAATGAAAAAGTCATTTTCAAAATATTAATAAAATTATGACATTATTGGTAACATAAAAAATTTATTTTAAAAAATATGAAGTCATAAATTTAATATTTTATAACAATAAAGAATAAATAATTCTGTGAAAAATTATAAAGTGAATCATACAAAATCTATAATGGGTAATTTTTTGAAATTATTAGTTTGAAACACCATATTGTAAAATTGTTATAAAATTTTACTTTTTAAAAGGGAGAAGATTAGTTTTTAGAAAAATTTAAAATATTCCATCATAGCATTACCATTATTATATGGTAAATTCAGTGGGATAAAAAATAAAGTATTGAAATAAATATCCATTT
The DNA here is from genome assembly GCA_963277665.1 of Viscum album. Classification (NCBI taxonomy): domain Eukaryota; kingdom Viridiplantae; phylum Streptophyta; class Magnoliopsida; order Santalales; family Viscaceae; genus Viscum; species Viscum album. The sequence continues at coordinate 2,030,406,204 of OY728130.1, forward strand.
AATATATAGATATTCACTTTTATTAACTTTAATTAATATGGTGAGTGAAAAATAAAGTAAGAATAATTTAATCCAAAAAGAAAATCTCCCACAAAAAGATTAAATAAAACATCATATAAACTGGAAAATTAATAAATAGTAAAAATATTAGCGGTCAATGTTAAAATGACACTATACAACAGAAGAAACTATATTTCAGATATAGAATTTTAATTTGGCCAATACTATTGATGTAGCAGGAAACACTTGAATAAGTGGGTTATCTGGTAAAAATATAAATCCCCAGAAGTAGGAGAAAATAAAAAATCATACAATAATAAGAAATTATTTTCTGACAAATATTAAATGTGTGTATGATAAATTATAAAATAATGAATGTGAATTTATTTAATGAAAACCCTTAAAACATCATGTTAATTTAAATTAAATCCATTTGAAATATAGATCATTAAATTTAACTTATGAAACACTTGATAATTAATTGGAATATATTTTCTATTCTAATATGAACCAACATCATTCATATAATATTATTAATGAATATTATAAAAAATAGATTTTAATTTTTTGAGGAAAATTTAATTTTTTAATTCAGTATATAAAAATTATCTTTTGTGGAATTTGTCAATTTTTTTAAAAAATATATTTTTTTTTTCTTTGGGATAATCATTAAAACATAATATTTCCCAAGAAATGACACTTTTATAAAATTATAAAATAAAAAAAATTACTAGATTTTTAATTGAATATTTATTCTAGAAAAAATATATATTTATCATATAATTAAATTCATTATAATGTATATTATTAATTAAAAAATATATCCTAAAAATTTTAAATTTTAACATGATGTTTTTGTACAGATGAAAATATTTATTCATTTTTTTTATATATAATGAATATAAAGCATTAACTTTTCTCATATTAGTTATAAATAAATAATGTTTTAATTCGATTCTCTATAATCTAATTAATTTAATTTGGATCAAAATTATTCTATAATATAGTATAAAAAAATTATTCATAAGATGGAATTTTTTTAGAAAACTAATGCCAATAGTGTTTTTATATCTGAATATTGTATGCATTTTATGTTTTACTAAGGATATAATTTAATGAAACCATCCATAATAATAATCTAGACTTATTTAGATCATTTTGAATAGGGAATGTAATTATATTTCGTATGTTAGTTATACAAATATAGATATTTTTTGATTTTAAGTCTTATTGATTATAATATATATCTTATCCATGCGATGAATTCATTTGAATTCTTATGTGATGTGCGGGGCCTAAACATTCTTATCCCATATATTCATTTTTTGTACCTTGATACATGACAACTTTTAAATTTGTGATATAACTTAAATATTTATGTAATATCTCTCACTATATGGCCTCAATATTATGTTTCTAATGTCTTATATTAAGAATTAATTTTATATTAAATCAGTTATTTATTTTCATTTGATTTTTCAAATAATTTTTTTATAGTGAAATATCAAGATCAAGTGATAATTTATATGGAGTTATTTTTATCAATATTTATTTCTATATTTTTAATCATGGATTTTATATTCTATGATAGATTTAATTGTGAATATTCCATTATAGATCTACTAATATCACCATTTTAGTTAGTTTCCTTTTCCTTGGATTCCAATAAGTATAATATGGTTGATATAAACATATTTTATTGGTGGAATAATAATTTTATCAAATAAATATTATTTTTTATTTTATGTTTTCAAAGGAAATGTGATATGCAAGAAAGTATATTTTTCCAAGACAACAATACAATTAAATCCATTGGGATGTGATCCCATGTTTCTTTTCCAAATATTATAATGTAACAAATGACAATGGTCAACCAGATTTTTTTTACAAAAAATAAGATGATCAAAAGTTATTTCATTATATATTAACTCGACTATGAATCTGATAAAACACATACTTAAATTGGTTTGATAAAAAAATATTCCATCAAATAGAGTATTTTGAGATGAAAACCCCAATATATATTTTATTATTTGACATAAAAACCCATGACACAATGAACATGGAAAAATTTACATCAGAAAAATATAAAGGAATTATGAAACAAAATGAGAATGGGGTTGTTTCATCACAATGAAAAAGAAAACATGTAGTATAAGATAAAAAAGTCCTTGGAAATTAAAATATAAGATAAAAAATCATACATTGTTCCATATATTATTTGTTTTACCACCCTAAACCTTGTTTATTAATTAATAAATGGTATAATTAATTATTTAAAACCCTATATATTATTATTTTAGTGGTGATTAAAGGTAAATCAATAGCGAAGGAATAATAATATGAGTTTATGTAAGAAAACGTGGACAAAAATATATTTAGGAAAACAAAGAACACATTAAAATCAATGATTGAATTTAGTCAATGTGTTATGTGATATTGTGCGGATGTAATTGAGATAGATCTAAAGATGATAGATAAGACAATTGATTATATACGTAGAATGTTCAAACAATGGTCAATAAATTAATGAGACTGGAAATATATTATTGGCTATTTTTAATATATATATTTTTATATTAGTTATGACCCCAGATAAAGCGTACATGAAATTATTTATTAGAGTTAAACGATAATATTTTTCCATCCAAAATTCATTTAAATTAATAATGTATTTTATTAACTATATGACAAATTCTACCAAAAAAAATAATCTGTTTTCACAAAATTAATATTATCATTTGATCCTAGTGTGTTACCCTCATAATATTCTTCACTTCTTACCAAATTCTTGAATAAATATATTATATGAAAATTAAAGGGGACATATATCAGTTTCACTAATCCTTTATATTTTTTAAATTTATTTTTAATGATTATAAATGAGATTAATATTAAAATTCATTTATGCACGAAAAAGTAAAAATAATGAACCAAAAAATATTTTTCCCCTAACTAAATATAAACCTATTATATAATAAATGAAATAAATAATAAATTATGCATTCATAATAATAATTAAAATTGAATTATTATTATTATAATTGAGAGAGAGAGATAGAAATATTCCCTATTTAAATGTTTTGTAATTCAAATTTGTATATAATTATCCTAATTCAATGATCATCTCCACTAATTTACAAGATCCATAACATCACATCATACTCACCTTGTTCTATTCTTACATCAATCATATATTTAAATATTCTCCACCTGTCATTTTGAATTATTCTTATTCTACTAGTAGTCATCGTTTTTGTTACATTTTCTCCATTCAACTCCTAATTAACGATCTTTGATTTTATTCCATGATTCCTTATGGAACTACGATATTTGATCATCCTCCACACTAATGATACTATTTTACCCATTAATAATAAATATAATCCTTCAATCATAGAAAACTATCTTTAACTTTTTTCCATAAACAAACATAATATCCATGTGGTCTATATATATTACTTATTAGCTTGGCCTGATTTTCTCAATTTTTCTTAGGTGTCTCTATGATCATCTGATTACACTTCTAGTTTGAAATTCCTATTTTCATCTTTGATTTCTAATATATGGAAATTTTATGTTGTATGAATTTTATCTTCACGTGAGTGGAAAATGATATTTTTCCTTCTAATAAGACACTAATTCAATTACATAATAGTAGTTTTTTATTTTACTTCATGTCAGTCTTCAAATGTATATATATACCATTTCTATAAAATTATTAACTTTTATATATCCCCAAATTCATATAATGAGAATTGTTCGGAAATGTTATCAAATTCAAAGGAAAAACCCCTAATTATATTGATTAAATGGTTTTAAATTTATATCACTCAAATGATAAATTAGTGTAAAAATAAGAAAATAAAAAATTTAATATCTTAGATATTCTGTGTAATATTTTTAAATATTATATGTAATTATTTTGTGTTCATGAATTATGAAGGTATGACATTATGAGTCTCAGAGTTCCCCAAATAAATGTTTGAATTAAGTTTAACTTTTAATTAGCATGTGAGAGTGGTTTTACTAATAAATTGGATTAAAATTTAAATGGGTGCCAAGATTAGAAATATGAGTTTACCATTGTGTTCATATCATGGACTTTACTATAGACGGGTCCTACCATCGAATGATTCTTATTGGATGCAAAAGTTAATTTCAAGATATTTTAAGGGAAATAAGCAAAATTAATAATTTATTTCATTTTAATTTTTTAATTAAGTAAATGATGCGTTTGTTGGTTTCAAATATCAAGGAGATTGTGGTTTGAATCATAAACCTAGATTTATTTCCTTGGATGCTCTGGAGTTTGGGTGAGGATCCATCCTAGGTGAAATCTCTTCAAATGATAACAAGTTATGACACAACTACCATTTTGTAGTGAGATCTAATTCGACTAAAGAACGATCTCCTTATTTTTTGATGATTGAGGTTGGGGTTTTTTATTGACTTATTTTTCCCAATTTTTTGATTATATGATGAACGTAGATCAACCCACGAACATGTTGACCCACATGATCATATGTTATTGTGGGAGGGTTTTTACCGGGTTTATTTTGGGAAATTGATCCATATTTGATTTTATTAATATTTTTATTCTATCTATATGATTCTTATAATAGGAGAGTATCATTATTGTGATGAACAATAGTGGAGGACTGTTCATTGATTCACAATTTGGATTACTCCTCCCCTTTTCCCCACACATTCATTGCATTCATCACTGGGATATGAATAATGTAGCATTACACATTTTTCTCACAATGAATAGAGATAAAACTGGTGATCAAACATTGTGATAACCAATCAAAGGTGTGATGATGATGGTTGACTATGAATAGATCCATATTTGATGAAATATTTCTTCCACCATTTATCACAAGAATGATTGAAACGTGTTTTTAGAGCCGATCAAATTCCTAAAACCTATTGTTTTTGTGTTATCACAGCAGTAGGACTTGATATCTTCATTATTGTGGCACTCAATAAGCATAATCGATGGGTAACATTTATCTTGAGGCACACTAGTGAAGAACTGTAGTTTTGGAAATTTTTGAAGAACACTGTGTGTGGGGTTGGACCAATGGCATCTATGGTTTTTCAATGTTGTTAGCAATGACAGGATTTGTGGAAACTATCACACAACATGTGGGTCCTTATACGGGACCCGACATGAATCTCAGATGATACAAAGACACATGGTGGAGTACTCATCATATAATGTACCACAAATCCAGACCAGGTCGAATATGAATGTCACCCCATGTACCAGTACAAGGCGTGGATGAAAGGGGTTTAAGCCATGTACGGGAACACAACCAGTGTACATAGATCCTCCCCCGAATAAAAGGAAATGGAAATATATGCACATACATGTCGTGTATATATCTTTTTAAATGACATTATATTCAACACTAGCCATTGAACATGGGATGTACCTATGGTTAGAGGACATAGTGTGGGACATTTCTATACATAATGAACATTATTTGACATGGATTGATATCATTATCCACCATAATGTGGACATGTTTTTTTTGTGTCAGTTCCACTGTGCTCTTTCCCCTAATGTTCAAGTATCATTTCTATCAAAACGTCCCTTCCAAATAACATTCTAGATAAAGTCAGAGTCTCCCCAAGAGGCCTAGAGTGAGAAACTCTACATATATTTGGTCATATGTATAGTCAGGTATCAACTTGTCCAATCCCACAAGATGTTGATCCTCTATATATGAGGTGAATCCAAATGATTCACGGTATACGCCAAGGCTCTTTCAGTGATCCTCATCAAGGTATCATGATCATTCCGCACAGAAGAGTGAGTTCTCTAGTAATGAGTTCATATGTTCTCTCTTCATATCTATCAGTGTATCTATATATCTCTTTTGACAATTCTTGATGAATTATACATCAATGACGAACGTCATCATAACTGTCAAACATGTGGAGTGAGATCTTCTAAATGATTTATTCCGTTAATCATTAGAGTGAATATCGAGCATGAATATGCTAGTTATTGTGACATTCTTCTTGACTACGGGTTTAAGTTACGAGTATATCTAGATGATTATATTTTTATATTATTTTTATAAATATACTTTTAAGAGATGAATGTACCTTTAACTTGTGAATTTAATTGTTTTTTGGGTTCCTGTATTGAGCACTATTATACTCACCTCTATACAGGCTTTGCAAACACATGCCATTTCTAGTACATACAAACATCCTTTCGACTATGTCCAGGATAGACCACAACTGGACAAAACTTATTGAGATTACATATAAGATGAGGCATTTATAAGGCTATGAGATGTATCCCAAATACCTATATATCGGTTATAGTTTGTAAATTGATTTTTGAAGAATATTTGTTTTGGTGGGATGGAATTCTGACCCACTTTACTTTCCCTACATTACATTCTATTGTACTCGGTTGGTTGGTTTAAGTTGTATTCATGAAATTTGTTCCTCAGTGTATTTTTTCATTTTATCATTTTTGGGGTTGGAGATGTGTGCATGTGTACATTTAATTTTTTAATTCCTCCCATTTTAGGGATATTCCTACTCAGTGAAATTCTCTAGTCCCTATCTTATAGGAGGTGGAATTGGGGGTGGCGATATGGGACCCACAGGAACATGTTCTGAGATAGTGGTGTCAAAGATTTTCAACTCTACCATAGGACCAAGAGTCTTTGAGATTGGTTTGGATAAAGAGTGTTAAGTGTTTCAAGCATATCTTTCAGGCTAGGGACTACATAGTTGGTATAGACGGTCGACATATCCATACACTAGGACTCAAATAACCACATTTTCAACTCGACACATGAGAAAACTAGTTGTAGTGAAACAAAGGAATTGTATATGCATCATTTAGTAATGGGTTTAGTTTCCCTTGTCCATATGTGTTAGATATCTAGATATAATGTTTGACTATCGTATATCTTTTTTCCTTACAAGATGGCTCTGTAACAAATACCATCTTCGATTCAGCATCTCAATATTGAAGATGACCCCAATAGTGATGATTCTTTGACTCAATGACCATTTCCCCATGTGTTACCTCAAGGTGGTGCCCCTAATATACCAAATCTAATAGAGATATAAATGGTAAATTTTGTACCAGTAGACATGGATCAAAGTATTAGCATGTGCCATGAGTTTTAGAGATAGAGGCCCATAAGTTTCTATGGTGTGCTTGACCCTCAGGAAGTTGAGGATAGACTTGAGGTAGTGACAAGGTTTTTCCATCTAGTGAGGACACCAACAGATCAGATGGTTATCCTAAGAGAGAGCCTTATTTTGGGTTCTGAGGGATGATGATGGACATCCCTCTGGTTAACATAATAGAAGTACATATCAAAGATCTTCTTTTTCTCTAGTAGGGTAGTCTAGCATTTGATGACTATTCACTAAAGTTAACCAACCTCATTAGGTACTCGATGAAAATGGATAGGGATCTATAAATTAGTATGTGGACGTATGATAAGGGACTATAATGTGACATATGAGATACTTTCATGCCTCTATGCATTACCACCTATGCTGATGTTCTCGAGCGAGTATTTGTGGTTGATAGCTTCTTGGCTGAGGAGAGATATCTAGTGGCGGTTTTCAGTAGGATTACTAGTACATTAACCTTGATATTAGGGTTCCAAAAACATGAATAATAATTGGGAAATGGGTGAAATAATAGGGGGACCAATTATAGGGGTTATATGGTCCAAGGATCTTATGATAGATCTATTCACCCTATGAAGAGGTGATTATACTCAAGCGATATAAGGGAAAATCATTCTAGTGATATCTCAACCCAATGAACTATTAATAAGGAGGCGATAGATGGACCACTGAGGAAGAGGTAGATAGTAAAGAATTAATACCCACTAGGAGTAAGACATGGAATAGGTGTAGGGAGAGGTATAGGAGGTGGGAGACATTTTGACCTACATCCACCACCATCCTCAGGAGGTCCACACCACGCTCATGGAGCTATGTGTAAAGGGTGGGGGAAACTACATGTGTTCATGTATTACCACTCAGGGAAACCAGGGATGGACTACGGTAAAATATTTATCTTTTATACCTTATCTTACTTACATAGAAACATATTTTCTTGTCATTATTTCCATGCTACATGTATTTTTTAGAACCTAGAAATTCTTGGGGACCCATTGACTCGACCCTTACGCTTAGAGACAACTACAAGAGTATAATGGATAATTAAAAATATTTTATGATAGTATGATATTTCCCTTTGAGGACAAAGTTTTTGTTAGAACATCATGGTGTCAGCGTCGAGCGTATATGACATCATTCTCAGTATACATGGCATATCTTCAGTTCGTTCCCAGAATGACTTCTTTAGGTGAAGATTGTGGTGTTTCTGCAGTGTAAGAATGATGTTTTCCTTTGTTCTTGAGAATCAAACCATGGTAGCATAGTGTGGGATCACACTTGGTTGGGTGTAACCAATAACTCAATAGTTGGATAGCCCTACCCTCCAAATAGTAGATGTGGTGAGATTTTAGTTCCTAGTAGTAAGGGAGGTGTATGAGGATATCGTTCCATATGATGTTCTAGTATTACCTCCACACAAGGAAATATACTTCTTTATCAACTTATACCCTGTGATAGCACCAATATCCTCATTATTTTATCATATTTCTTATATAGACAATCACAAGCAGAGGGTGAGGTAGGAGGAATAACAGGGGAAGGGAATTGTATGACCCAATGATTCACCCTGGGTGGCCGTAGTTTTGTTTTCCAAGAAGGTAGACGAGAGTTTGATATGTGTGTGAACTGATAAGACTTCAATCAAGTAAAAATGAAGAAACATATCAACTATTTAGGATCAATGGACTCTTCGATCACATGAGAGGGGAAAAGTGGTTCTCGATGTTTTAGCTTTGACTAGGTTACCACTAGTTACGAGTACGAGTGGAGGATATACAATTGATGGATTCTAGATTCTGATATGGTCACTAATAGGGTTTGATTATTTCTTTTGGTGATAAAAATTCCCATACAATGATCAAGGGACTTATGAAATAGATATTATTGACATACATAGAAAATTTTTTAATAGTCTTTGTTAATGAAATCATTATGTACTTAGAGTTAATGGTGGAGAAAGTGAGACACCTATAGGTGGTTCTTGATGAACTCTGAGAGTACCAGCTTTATGAGAAGCTCTCGAATTTCAAGTTTTGGATACAAGAGGTCAACCTTTTGGGGCATGATATATCTTTATACGGATTATCAGTGGACCTAGACATGGTAGATGCGGTGCTAGCATGGGACCCAGATCAGAGTGTGAAATAGTTGCGGAGCTTCCTTGTGTTTATAGGATACTACCAGATATTTATCCAAGATTTATCCTGGATATCAGCACTGATGAAAACCTTTACCCATAAGGGGATGTATTTAGTAGGGAAAGAAAGGTTCAAGTATCCCTTCGATCATATTATACAAAGTTTGATGAGTGAATTGATATTGTGATTACTATAATATGGTATAGAGTACGTTGTTTTTTGAAAATCATTAGTGACCGGGCATGGGAGTGTCTTGATGCAGAGATATGCAATGATATTATATTTTTCTCACTAGTTAAGGCTCCATTAGTAACACTACAACACACCTAATATTGAGTCTGTAGTTGTAGTCTACACATAAAGGTTTTGGTGAAACAACCTGATGGGAGAACATTTTATCATCTAATATGACCATAAGTGCCTCATGTACATCTTATCTTAGAAGGATCTAAATATGGTGTATAGGTGATGGATGGTGTTCCTGCAAGATTACTATTTTGAGAGTCCCTTTAATCATGGGAAGGGTAATGTACTAGTTGTTTCCTTCCATCATAGTTTATGTTCACACTTGCTGAGCAAGCAGTTGGAGAAGTTAATTTCACTACAGTTATGCATCATAGTTAGAGAGGATTCATGTTATGTCCACTCTATGGTTGTTACCCCTCCACTGTTGTAGCGATCCAAGGCATCACAACTAGGGGATATCAAGTAAGAGACTTTATGTTCTTAGTTATCTATAATACATGCTCCTGATAGATATTTTCAAGGGGGGTAGCATGTCATTGTTTTCATAGGATTCACAGTTGTGCCAGTGGTGTTGTTGGAGGAGGTTCTGAGGGAGTTTGATATATCCCTCTTCGTGGTACATCCTGGAATGGAGAAACAGTGCCACGACCTCTGATGTATATTCTTGTGGATAGGAATGGAGAAGGAAGTAGAAAATTTCGTTTCACAGTTTCTTACATTCCAACAGGTGAAGGCTAAGCACCAGGATCTAGGGATGATAGCTTACCCCTAGAAGTGCCATGCCAAAGTGAATGTGGGATTAAATATTGATGGAAATATTGATTGGATTCCCATAAATATCTATGGTGTATTATTCCATCTGGGTGATCTTTGAATGAGTCACAATGTTGGTCCACCTCCTAACTATCAGGGAACAAAGTTCCATAAAGATCTTGGGATGCCTCTATGTGCAGTTGATAATTCGACTTCATGGAGTTCCAATTAAGATATTCTCAGATCACGATTCTCATTTCACATCCCGATTGTGGAAGGAATTTTATGAGGCTTTCGGTACTCAGTTAATATTAAGAAAAGAATTTCATCCAAAGGCAGATTATTAGACAAAGAGAACCATTCTAGTTTTGGAGAATATATTTTGGGCATGTATATTGGACTTTGGTCACAGATGGGAGGACCACCAACCACTGGTGGTGTTTATTTACGACCATATCTACCACTCCTCCTTTGATTAAGATATATTTCATGATTTATATGGGGATAATTCTAGTATATGATTTTATGTACCGACCCCATAGAGTTATCACTCATTGGTCCAGAGTTCGTGCGAATTACCGCAGAGAAGGTGAAGATCATTCAGCAGTGGATAAAGAATACAAAGAGGCAGAAGATGTCTCATGCTGACATATGGATGAGACCACTAGAGTTTGTAGAGGGAGACTCTATTTTCATTTGTGACAAATCTTTTTGGGGGATGTAGTGATTTGTCAGAGGTGGTATGTTGTCTTAATGAATCATCAATCATTATAGATATAATGTATTATTGGAAAGGCAGAATACCACCAAGACCTATTACTGAAGTTACTTTGTGTACCTGATATCTTCAAAATGATGCATCTGAGGAGGTATGTTCATGATCTGTTGCACACCACCGACTAGGGAGAGATAGAAAATGAGGATTGAGAGACCATTGTAGAGTGCCCATTAGAGTTAGATGATCGATATGAGATGATCATTTCTGTATGCATGATTCCCTTGGTGCGTGTCTGGTGGTAGCATAAGAATTTTGAGGAGATAGAGTGGGTGTGGGAGGCTCATATTCTTAGGTAGTACTGACATCTATTTAAGTAACATTTTGTTTTTTCATTTCAGTGAATTAAAATCTCTAAGGTGGGGAGAATTTAATATCTCTGATTTTCTATGAATTATTTTTAACTATAATATTGAATTATTTTGAGAAATGTCTTTAGGATTGTGTAAAATTCTGTGGCTCAGAGATCTTGGAATAATTATTTGAAAAAAATTAATCTTCTAAATATCATGTATGAGCGTGTTTTCTAAATTAGTATAATAAATTTTCAATGGGTTCTAAATAAAAAATACTTGGGAATTGTTGCGTTAAGAGGAACAATGTTACATTAGGTGGGGCATAATATTGAACGGTGTTGGTTTTTTATAAATGATAATATCAATATGTTTTAAAGGATGTAAAATAATTTAATAATTTATTTTATTTTAAACATTTTAATTAATTCAACAACATGTTTATTCTATATAAATAACTTGGATCCCAATGTTAAACTCATTACCCTAGAAAACATTCCTTGGATATTCTCATATTTTTTGAGAGGAGCCATCCTTGGAGTAATCTCAACAAAATATAATGAGTGATGGCATGTGAATCACTATGAAATGAAATAAAATTCAAATTACTAACCGCTCACCATCTTCATCAATAATCTAGGTAGGCAATTTTTTTGATTTTTTCCCTTTTTGTTTCTTAAACAATGAATGGATATCAACCCATGAATATGATGGCCTAAATGTTGTTCGTTTTTCCAGGAGGTTCATTCAATGGTATTTTTTGGGGAATTGATCCATATTTTATTTGTTTCATATTTTGATTTTATTCATTTGATCCTTCTTATGGGAGCATATCCATGTCGTGACAAATGATAGCTTAAGTTCTTTCCTTGATTATCTATTTGAATTTCTTCTCCCATTTGACCTTCATGTTGTTCACGTTCACCATGGGTATATGTACAATGGATCATTGTGCGTCCGTCTTGCAATACAATGATCCAATACTGGAGATCCGATGTCATGACAACCATGTGGCAGTGTGATGAGGACAGAGAACAATGAATTCACCATATCAGAAGATAAAATTCAACGACTGTTCTTTGCAAGGATGATTGAAACATGTTTATAGAGCTGACCAAAGCCCCAAAACTTATCTTTTTAGTGTTATCATGGTAGGAATACATCATATCATCATTATAAAGGTGATCATACTACTTAATCAACAAATCAAATATCACATATGACACACCGATGAAGAACTAGAGTTCTGAAATTTCGAAAAGAACATGACATGTTATCTAAATAAAACGACAAGTGAGGTCGTACCTATGGAGACTAGGGTTTCGATATTTAAGAGTGATTCCAGTACATGTGAAAACTATCTCACAATGGGTGGGTCCTTGCGTAAGACATGTTTTGTATCTTGGTTTAAAGATGGGTGAAAAGTGGAGAACATGGTATGTACTCCACTACACCACCATACCATGCCTGATACGCATTGTAACACCCCAAGCTTCTACGGTACGCTTCTCTTTGAATAATGTGATAGCGTGTGTTGTACGCAACACCGAGTTCTAACACACCATAACCAATCAAACTAGCCGTTATGAATATAATACCTACTTTTTGAAATTATATATATTTTATATTTCAAAATGGACTTCATTTTTGGATTCGGAATATCGAATTTAGCCTAAGGTGAAATTTTGGTACCTTTCGGATAACTTTCATATTTTGATGAATAGTGAAAATTACTAAATTTTAATTAAAAACAACTTTTTTAATCAAAATAATTAATAGTGATAAATTAAGAATTTGAGTGGTTTTAAAGTATATTTAGAATATATTTTAACCATTTAATATAATTTTGGTCATTGGACATAATTTTACAATTAAACCAAACATAAACAACTGTCAATCTTTTGATAGTTATTATCTCTTAAAAACACGCTTTTTGTTTTGACAGCGGGAATTAATTTTAAATTAATTTCTGCCACTTCTGTGTTTTGAATTTAGAAAAATGGATTCCATATTTGGAATCAGGATGTTCAAAATTTGTAAATAGGTAACTTTTATTTTTAGACATTTTGAATAATTTTTGCGGTAAATATTTTATTTACCATGGTTAAGGGTAAATCCGGTAAATAAGGGTTAACAAATAATATTATAATAATACTAAATTACCCTAAAACGTGTCCTAGACTTATTGGTTGATACATGTTCGACCATAGACATCTTTGGGTTGATTTTGGGACCCCATGGTGCCACATGTAGGTGATAAGGACACTTTATTTTAATTAAGTTAAAATGAATACAAAAATGACACAAGCATATATCTTTTAGCAAAACAATATTTACATAAGGTTATATATGTTTTATTTTAGATTATTAATATTCATTAGAAATATAAAAGGATTTCCTACATAATTATATTTTATTTATAATTTTTAGACATTAAATAATTTAATTTATTTATGACACAATGATGATGAATTAATCACTATAACAGTGAAAAATTAAAATAATTGATATTATAAATACCCAAATAAATATAATATAAAACTTTTAATGAATTAAACTAATTTTATAGGATAATATTATATATTAGTATTGATTTAATTGACTTTGTTCTAAGTAATCAATCTGTTATGTGTTTCACAAAAATCAACTATTGAATAGTGTCAAAATTGACATGAAAGAGTTCTTAAAAAAATATTATATTATTAATTGATATTAAATTCCTAAAAATCTAAAGTTCGACCAAGATACTTATATCATGATAGGTTCATCATTAATGGACCACTTGGGGGTCTCTTGGAAGTATATAGTATGTTTATTAACCATATTATATAAAAAATACAAAGAGACATTGTAAAAGTGAAACTAATTAACTTAGAGTTAATATTTAAATATAAGGTTAATATAAGTACCCAAACATGTCTAAATTATATTTGTTGAGTGGTTTGCGACCTATCCCCACTTTAAACTTTGAATAATAAACTTTGGAGCCATTAGAAACCGAATATGAATTTATTATAAATTAATATTTCTAGCTTTTCCAAAGGTGCCCCTCACCCCTCTTATAAAAGGGCACTCCTCCTTCTCATTTCTTAACACCTTCAAAGCCTTTTGGTTCGGCAAAACTCTGCCCCAATACTCTCCCAACATCCCTCACTACAACCTAGAGGCCTTAGTTTTATCAGAAAGCCAACCTATGGAGCCCTTTTGATCAAATCAAAAGGAAGAACCCGAAGAAGAGGTAATGTTTTCACCACCCCTTTTCAAGTTCCTTTCTTCTTCCACTTCTTCTTTCTTTGTTCTTACCATTCTAAAATAATAACTCCAGTATCTCACATATACTGTGATGTTATTATAAATATGGTAAAACCATATTCAGTATTCTATCCACCATTTGAATAACATGTCACCATACGTGCGTACGTACGGCTTACTGTCTCCACGTCATGGTGTAATTGTTATTCAATATATTATTATTTGGATTTGTATAATAATGATGTATAACTCATGTAAATAATAAATATAACATGTTAATGATTCTGTATATATGATATACCATCCATTTATAAATTATTTTAATATCAAAAGAATGATATTGTCGCTCGTGTGTACGTACGGACTACCGTCTCCACGAACGCGATGAGATTCATTCTCCATCGTATCCATTCAAGTATAATTATCATTTGATGATTTAAAAATGATGTTTAAGTACTTGATATCATTATGGATATGAATAAGATACAACAAACATGACTTATGTAACAAAACATATAAAATAAAATGAGTAAGTTAACACCCGAAATGACGATAATTCTAAGATATTATTAACAAATCAATGTTAAAAGATCATATATGATATCATATTAATATATATGATTCTTGTATAATTTAATAACAATTATTTCACCATTATACAGGAGGTTAACCTACCCCAACCAAGGAAAAGTACAAGGTAAGGGTTATTTCACAATCTCTTCATTATCCGAGGTTGTTTATACGTAATAATCTACTGGGATTTCTTTATCATCCACATCCATGTTTCTTCGAAATGTATTTCAAAACATATTTATTATTTACAAGAATATTGGTTAAAGTCATTTATACCCTTGTTTTACTTTTTATAAGAGGTTTATAAAGGAATCTTTCCGTCGTTTTCAAAACAAGGCCCTTTTTAACCTTTTCGACAAAATTAAGGTAAGAATTTTTTTTAACTTATACGGCGGGTGCGGCTATCTTCCGCCGTTATAAAATCTTCAAAGCTTCCCTTACAAGATTATAAGAATATTTTCAATGAAAATGTTTTATTTTATATGGATCTTAAATGATTTCAAAATAAAAGGAGATATTTCTTTAAAAAGAATTTTGATTTCATCTATGTCAACATCCTTTGATGGATTTTAAGATTATTTGAAGTTGATTTATTATGATACAAAACTTCTATATTGTATTGAAGGTTTTGTGATATGTTTGACTGTGGATGTTCTATTTTTATACCATTCATAGTTTATGGTGAATGTATTGACATTTCGTATGCTAGTTTTAATACGAATGTTTATGTTATGTTTAAACATTTTCATATGGGAATGCATTGGACTTAATATGTGACGGGTGGAGCCCGCTATAGATCCTCGATGCATCGGTAGGTCTCATGAGACAAACTAGTGTCTTAGCACAAGGCCTTGACAAAATCTTATTTGTAGTCTTGGCACGATTCCTTGGCTATGTGGTTATGATAGTCTGGCATTATGCATTCCATCATTATGAAAGTGGTTATTGATTTTTCCTGTGATTATTCGATTAGTAGAATAACCATGTGAATAAGTAAATGGCATCATTTCATTTTATTTATGTCATACTATGTTAAAAGATCAAGTTTGAAAGGCTTTTGTTTTAGTTATACATTGACTTAAATGTTTATTCTTATTTATGAAAGTTTCCGCTATATTGTTATCCTTACTGGGCATTTGAGCTCACCCCTTTTCTATGTTTTATTTTTCCCAGGAAGTGAAGAAGTAAATTATGAATGACCTGCAGGGATATTATGTGGGGATATGAGTGTGGATTATGGAGACAATATGTTGTTGTAGTAGTTTTTCATTTTATGATGTAATGTAAGACTTATGAATATATCTAGTGTTTCCAAGGATACTAAACCAATCGGTCTTTTGAGATTTGATCTTTCTTGTGATCATGCCAATGTTATGTAATAATGCACCGACTCTAGGCAACTTGGGTCGGGGCGTTACAGTTGGTATCAGAGGAAGTTTAGTACAAATCTTGGAAGCTAGATTTAGATAAACTCTAATTAGAGCACGTAGACCTAAGATGAACATTGAGGTTTAGTATAGAAGAACTTTCTAGAATTTTGGTATTGTAGAGATTTTGTAAGTTTTCCGAGCAATACATCCCTGTCTGGATACGAGCAGGTAGAGGCGGCTCTGGCACAGATGTACCTAGGGGTAAAACCCGAAAACACCGCTTTGAGATAGACTCGAACAGGAACTGGTGCACGACAACGGGCCTTGCTGCACTCTTGGTTACGACACTTCCGGGGGATATGCTTAGGATAACTCTCATTTTCTTTACAAACCATTTTGAAGGGATTATGAGTATATACTTCCTCAAAGAAAACATTCTTATGATTATGGATTATATCCATAAATAGTTCAATTTATCTTAAGTGTTTTATAAGTATGGGATTATGTATTTTGATTCATAAACTGATCTAGTTTATGCCATTGTTTAGAAATGGTGCCTAGTGGAATAAATGGAAACTGTATCAATGCACGCACTCCATGTAGGGATTTCCCTCCTGCTCAAGATAATTATAGTGGAGCTGGTGATGCAACTGGTGCCGATCAGCTAATCACCATACTGGGACAACTTACTCAGGTTATGAATAATAACCTTACCCGTATGGAGCACCCTGATCCACAGCGTGGAGGATCAATGTTAGATCGATTCATGAGGCAACAACCACCAACGTTCAATGGGAGTACAAATCCCTTAGTAGCTGAGCAATTGATATTTTCCCTAGAGAAAATATTTCAGGCTTTGGGGAGCAGTGAAAGGGAAAAAGTTATCATGGCAGTTTACCGCCTCACTGGAGATGCTAATCAATGGTGGTCATTGATTCAAAATATGAAGGAAGATGATGAAGTATCAAATATGGAATGGAGGGAGTTCAAAGATCTGTTTTCAGAAAAATACATTCCTCGTGACCATCGAGCAGATATGGAAAGGCAATTTCTAAGTCTGAGACAGAAGGAGGATGAGAATGTCACAAAGTATGAGGCTAACTTTACAAGGTTAGCAAGGTATGCTGGTGATTATATACGTAACCAAAGAAGTAAGATTGAACGTTTCTTTGATGGGTTAAAACCATTTCTCCATCGAGCATTAGTCTCACAATCCTTTTCATCGTACGAAGACATTGTCTCATGTGCTATCAAGACCGAAAAGGAATTCTCTAAGTCTTATGACTTTAAAGAAAAGCAAGAGAAGAAGAGACCTGCTGATCAATCTGGGAATGGAAATAAAGGGAAGAAGGTAAAGGTTGAATATCCATCCTGTGGTAAATGCAGGAAGAAACACCCTGGTACTTTCTTGAAGGGAATGGGAGTCTGTTACAAGTGTGGTGAAAAAGGCCACCAAGCTCGTGATTTCAAGGGGAAGAAGGAAGCTACCAACGTTCAGTGCTATAATTGCAGGGAGATGGGGAATTATGAAAATGCATATCCTAAGCGTCAGGAGAACTTACCTAAGAAAAGGCCAAGGGATCAAGGCCAGGCTTATGCTATCACTACTGCTGAGGTAGAAGCTCCGAAAGACGTGGTGGCAGGTAACTTAATGGTTTCCTGAAGTTTAGAAAATGCATTATTTGATTCTGGATCATCACATTGTTTCATATCTTCCTAGTTTTCTAAGAAAATTAGATAATTCCAATTTGATTTAATAAGGGAGTTGTCAGTTAAAACTCCTAAGGGAAGTATCATTGCAACAAAGTTTTGTGAATCAGTCCCCATTTGAGCACATAAATGTTCTTTATCTGCTGATCTCATCGTCATACCTACGATTGAGTTTGATATAATCATCGGTATGGACTGGCTTTCAGACTATGATGCGAAGATTTATTGTAAGAAGAAAGAAGTTACGATTCTTGATGATAATGATAAGGAACACCTTATCTTTAGAGCAGAATCGTCACCACTTAATTCTTATTTAGATCCACACTCAATAGCTCAACTAAATTCAATTATTGGGGAGGAAGAGAATGAAATAACTGTGGGTGAGGAAAGGAATGTTCAAATAGAGGATGTACCTGTTGTGAAAGAATTTTTAGATGTATTTCTGGAAGATTTACCTGGACATCCTCCAGAACGAGAAGTTGAGTTTTCCATTGATTTAATTCCTGGATCAAGGCCTATATCGAAGGCCCCTTACAGAATGGCTACTGTAGAGTTAGTTGAACTAAAGAAACAACTAGAGGAATTGAGTAATAAAGGATTTATTCGCCCTAGTGTTTCTCCATGGGGAGCCCCTGTTCTTTTTGTTAAAAAGAAAGATGGATCTATGAGGTTATGTATCGACTACAGGGAGATCAACTCTATAACGATAAAGAACAAGTATCCCCTACCTCGTATTGATGATTTATTTGACCAACTACATGGAGCTCAATACTTTTCATAGATTGACCTTCGATCTGGATACCATCAGTTGTGTGTAAAGAAGGAAGACATTCCGAAAACAGCATTTCGAACCAGGTACGGGCATTACGAGTTTACTGTAATGCCTTTTGGATTGACTAATGCACCGTCTGTATTCATGGATCTGATGAATAGAGTTTTCAAGGAGTATCTCGATGAATTTGTGGTGGTATTTATTGATGATATCTTGGTATACTCCAAAACCTATGAAGATCATGAAAATCACTTGCGCATTATCTTGAAGACACTGAGGAGGCATGACTTATATGGGAAGTTTAGCAAGTGTGAATTCTGGATTCAGGAGATTTCTTTTCTTGTCCATATTGTCTCTAAAGATGGAATCTTTGTTGATCCTTCTAAGACCAAGGCAATCCAAGAATGGTCAGCACCTACGAGTATAACTGAGGTACGCAGTTTTATTGGTTTGGCAGGTTATTATCGACGTTTCGTCCAGAATTTTGCCCGATTGGCTAACCCATTAACGAAGCTCACACGTAAAGGGGTTAAATTTGTTTGGACAAAAGAGTGTGAAGAATGTTTTGAAGAACTGAAGAAAAGATTAGTCAATGCTCCTATATTGAATCTACCATCGGGGAATGATGGGTTTGTTATTTATAGTGATGCATTGAAGAAAGGAATTGGTTGTGTCCTTATGCAGAATGATAGAGTTATTGCCTATGCATCACGACAGTTGAAAAGTCAGGAACAAAACTATCCTACTCATGATCTCGAGTTAGCAGCTGTGATCTTTTCTTTGAAGATATGGAGGCACTACCTCTATGGTGAAAATTGTGAGATTTATACTGATCACAAGAGTTTGGAGTACATTTTCTCACAAAAAGAACTCAACATGAGGCAAAGGAGATGGCTTGAATTATTCAAGGATTATGATTGCACGATACACTACCACCCGGGGAAAGCAAACAAGGTGGTAGATGCTTTGAGTAGAAAAGACCATGGAGTTTTGAACAATATGAGAATTGAAAGGGATCCAATTTTCATGGATCTAGTGAAGATGGACATGGGAATAACCAGGGAAGGTGAAACATCATTTCTTTTTCAAATTGTTGCCAAAACATCTTTAATAGAAAGGATTAAGAGTACTCAGACCGATGATGAAGAATTTCAAAAGAAGATTAAAGCTGTGAATGATGGGAGATTGAGAGACTTTGTGTTTGAAGATGGAATTTTGAAATTTGGGAAGAGACTTTGTGTTCCCAATATACCTGATCTAAAAAGGGAATTGCTGGATGATGCTCATAGTTCCAATTTCTCTATACACCCTAGGAGCACTAAAATGTATAGAGATTTGAAAGAACATTTTTGGTGGGACAACATGAAGAGGGATATTGCTGATTTTGTGTCAAGATGTATGGTTTGTCAGCAAGTGGAAGCTGGAAGGCAACAACCTGGAGGAGTCATGCAACCTCTTCCCATACCAGAGTGGAAATGGGACAATATTACGATGGACTTTGTCATGGGTATACCAATGACTGCTAGAAGGAACGATGCAATATGGGTTATTGTTGATCGTCTTACAAAGTCAGCACATTTTCTTGCTATAAGAGAAGATCTACCCCTGGAACGTCTAGCAAGACTATATATTAATGAAGTTGTGAAACTTCATGGAGTACCCCTATCGATTGTTTCTGATCGTGGTCCCCGTTTTACTTCAAGATTCTGGAAAAGTCTTCAGAAATCCCTGGATAATGAACTTCATTTGAGCACTGCATACCACCCTCAGACAGACGGACAATCAGAATGGACTATTCAAACCATAGAAGACATGTTGAGATCTTGCTCACTTGACTTTCAGGGTATGTGGGATCAATATTTACCTCTGGTAGAATTTTCCTATAACAATAGCTTCCATTCGAGTATTCAGATGGCACCATATGAAGCGTTATACGGAAAGAGATGTCGTACACCAACCTGTTGGGATGACGTCGGTGAAAGAAAACTTGTAGGTCCAGAACTGGCGGAGGAAACGATGGAAAAGATGAAGGTAATCCAAAATCACATCAGAGCAGCTCAAAGTAGGCAGAAGAGCTATGTCGATAATCGAAGGAAGGATTTGGAATTTCAAGTCGGTGATCCTCTTTTCTTGAAGGTATCTCCATGGAAGGGAGTCATACGTTTTGGTAAGAAAGGTAAATTGAGTCCCAGGTACATCGGACCCTTCGAAATTCTAGAACGAATTGGGGTTGTAGCTTACCGATTGGCAATGCCGCCAAGTCTCTCTAAAGTTCACGAAGTGTTCCACGTATCTCTGTTGAGGAAATACATGCATGACCAAACGCATGTACTCACCTATGAGGAATTAGAACTGGAACCTGATCTGTCTTATTGCAAAGAGCCCGTCAGGATTCTTGATATGAGAGAACAAGTACTGTGAAACCGGACGACGCGTCTGGTAAAAGTTTTGTGGAGAAACCATAAGATGGAAGAGGCAATGTGGGAACCCGAGGAACTTATGATGAAGAACCACCCGAGTCTTTTCATGTGATAAGTATTCTAGAAATTTCTAGGACGAAATTATTTGAAGGATGAGAGAATGTAACACCACAAGCTTCTACGGTACGCTTCTCTTTGAATAATGTGATAGCATGTGTTGTACGCAACACCGAGTTCTAACACACCATAACCAATCAAACTAACCATAATGAATAGTAATACCTACTTTTTGAAATTATATATATTTTATATTTCATAATGGACTTCATTTTTTGATTTGGAATATCGAATTAAGCCTAAGGTTAAATTTTGGTACATTTCGGATAACTTTCATATTTTGATGAATATTGAAAATTACTAAATTTTAATTAAAAACAACTTTTTTAATCAAAATAATTAATAGTGATAAATTATGAATTTGAGTGGTTTTAAAGTATATTTAGAATATATTTTTACAATTTAATATAATTTTGGTCATTGGACATAATTTTACAATTAAACCGAACATAAAGAAGTGTCAATCTTTCGATAGTTATTATCTCTTAAAAACACGCTTTTTGTTTTGACAGCGGGAATTAATTTTAAATTAATTTATGCCACTTCTGTGTTTTGAATTTAGAAAAATGGATTCAATATTTGGAATCAGGATGTTCAAATTGTATAAATAGGTATCTTTTATTTTTAGACATTTTGAATAATTACTGCGGTAAATATTTTATTTACCATGGTTAAGGGTAAATCCGGTAAATAAGGGTTACAAAATAATATTATAATAATACTAAATTACCCTAAAACGTGTCCTAGACTTATTTTTTGATACATGTTCGACCATAGGAATCTTTGGGTCGATTTTGGGACCCCATGGTGCCACTTATAGGTGATAAGGACACTTTATTTTAATTAAGTTAAAATGAATACAAAAATGACACAAGCATATATCTTTTAGCAAAACAATATTTACATAAGTTTATATATGTTTGATTTTAGATTATAAATATTCATTAGAAAGATAAAAAGATTTCCTACATAATGATATTTTATTTATAATTTTTATACATTATATAAATTAATTTATTTATGACACAATGATGATGAATTAATTACTATAATAGTGAAAAATTAAAATAATTGATATTATAAATACACAAATAAATATAATATGAAACTTTTAATGAATTAAACTAATTTTCTAGGATAATATAATTTATTAGGATTGATTTAATTTACTTTTTCGAAGTAATAAATCTGTTATGAGTTTCACAAAAATCAACTATTGAATAGTGTCAAAATTGACATAAAAGAGTTTTTAAAACAAATATTATATTATTAATTGATATTAAATTCCTAAAAATCTAAGGTTCGGCCAAGAGACTTATATAAGGATAGGTTCATCATTAATGGACCACTTGGGGGTCGCTTGGATGTATATAGTAAGTTTATTAACCATATTATATAAAAATACAAAGAGACATTGTAAAAGTGAAACTAATTAACTTAGAGTTAATACTTAAAGATAAGGTTAATATAAGTACCCCTTTTTAAGTTCCTTTCTTCTTCCACTTCTTCTTTCTTTGTTCTTACCATTATAAAATAATAACTCCAGTATCTCACATATACTGTGATGTTATTATAAATATGGTACAACCATATTCAGTATTCTATCCACCCTTTAAATAACATGTCACCATACGTGCGTACGTACGACTTACCGTCTCCACGTCGTGGTGTAATTGTTATTCAATATATTATTATTTGGATGGGTATAATAATGATCTGTAACTCATGTAAATAATAAATATAACATGTTAATGATTCTGTATAAATTATATACCATCCATTTATATATTCTTTTAATATCAAAAGAATGATATTGTCGCTCGTGTGTACGTACGGACTACCGTCTCCACGAACGCGATGAAATTCATTCTCCATCGTATCCATTCAAGTATAATTATCATTTGATGATTTAAAAATGATGTTTAAGGACTTGATATAATTCTGGATATGAATAAGATACAACAAACATGGCTTATGTAACAAAACTTATAAAAGAAAATGAGTAAGTTAACACCCGAAACGACGATAATTCTAAGATTTTATTAACAAATCAATGTTAAAAGATCATATATGATATCATATTAATATATATGATTCTTGTATAATTTAATAACAATTATTTCACCATTATATAGGAGGTTAACCTACCCCAACCAAGGAAAAGTACAAGGTAAGGGTTATTTCACAATCTCTTCATTATCCGAGGTTGTTTATACGTAATAATCTACTGGGATTTCTTTATCATCCACATCCATGTTTCTTCGAAATGTATTTCAAAACATATTTATTATTTACAAGAATATGGGTTAAAGTCATTTATACCCTTGTTTGACTTTTTATAAGAGGTTTATAAAGGAATCTTTCCATCGTTTTCAAAACAAGGTCCTTCTTAACCTTTTCGACAGAATTATGGTAAGAATGTTTTTTAACTTATACGGCGGGTGCGGCTATTTTCCGCCGTTATAAAATCTTCAAAGATTACCTTACAAGCTTATAAGAATATTTTCAAAGAAAATGTTTTATTTTATATGGATATTAAATGATTTTAAAATAAAAGGAGACATTTCTTTAAAAAGAATTTTGATTTCATCTATGTCAACATCCTTTGATGGATTTTAAGATTATTTGAAGTTGATTTATTATGATACAAAACTTCTATATTGTATTGAAGGTTTTGTGATATGTTTGACTGTGGATGTGCTATTTTTATACCATTCATAGTTCATGGTGAAAGTATTGACATTTCGTATGCTAGTTTTAATACGAATGTTTATGTTATGTTTAAACCTTTTCATATGGGAATGCATTGGACTTAATATGTGACGGGTGGAGCCCGCTATAGCTCCTCGATGCATCGGTAGGTCTCATGAGACAAACTAGTGTCTTGGCACAAGGACATGACAAAATCTTATTTGTAGTCTTGGCACGAGGCCTTGGCTATGTGGTTATGATAGTCTGGCATTATGCATTCCATCATTATGAAAGTGGTTATTGATTTTGCATGTGATTATTCGATTAGTAGAATAACCATGTGAATAAGTAAATGGAATTATTTCATTTTATTTATTCCATACTATGTTAAAAGTTTAATTTTGAAAGGCTTTTGTTTTAGTAATACATTGCCTTAAATGTTTATTCTTATTTATGAATGTTTCCGCTATATTGTTATCCTTACTGGGCATTTGAGCTCACCCTTTTTCTATGTTTTATTTTTCCCAGAACGTGAAGAAGTAAATTATGAATGACCTGCATGGATATTATGTGGGGATATGAGTGTGGATTATGGAGACAATATGTTGTTGTAGTAGTTTTTCATTTTATGATGTAATGTAAGACTTATGAATATATCTAGTGTTTCCAAGGCTACTAAACCAATCGGTCTTTCTAGATTTGATCTTTCTTGTGATCATGACAATGTTATGTAATAATGCACCGACTCTAGGCAACTTGGCTCAGGGCGTTACAGTTGGTATCAGAGGAAGTTTAGTACAAACCTTGGAAGCTAGATTTAGATAAACTCTGATTAGAGCACGTAGACCTAAGATGAACTTTAAGGATTAGTATAGAAGAACTTCCTAGAATTTTGGTATTGTAGAGATTTTGTGAGTCTTCTGAGCAATACATCCTTGTCTGGATACGAGCTGGTAGAGGCGGCTCTGGCACAGATGTACCTAAGGGTAAAACCCGAAAACAGCGCTTTGAGCTAGACTCGAACGGGAACTGGTGCACGACAACGGGCCTTGCTGCACTCTTGGTTACGACACTCCCGGGGGATATGCTTAGGATAACTCTCATTTTCTTTACAAACCATTTTGAAGGGATTATGAGTATATACTTCCTCAAAGAAAACATTCTTATGATTGTGGATTATATCCATAAATAGTTCAATTTATGTTAAGTGTTTTATAAGTATGGTATTATGTATTTTGATTCATAAACTGATCTAGTTTATGCCATTGTTTAGAAATGGCGCCTAGTGGAAGAAATGGAAACCGTATCAATGCACGCACTCCATGTAGGTATTGACCTCCTGCTCAAGATAATTATAGTGGAGCTGGTGATGCAACTGGTGCCGATCAGCTAATCACCATACTGAGACAACTTACTCAGGTTATGAATAATAACTTTACCCGTATGGAGCACCCTAATCCGCAGCGTGGAGGATAAATGTTAGATCGATTCATGAGGCAACGACCACCAACGTTCAATAGGAGTACAAATCCCTTAGTAGCTGAGCAATGGATATTTTCCCTAGAGAAAATATTTCAGGCTTTGGGGAGCAGTGAAAGGGAAAAAGTTATCATGGAAGTTTACCGCCTCACTGGAGATGCTGATCAATGGTGGTCATTGATTCAAAATACGAAGGAAGATGATGAAGTATCAAATATGGAATGGAGGGAGTTCAAAGATCTGTTTTTAGAAAAATACATTCCACGTGACCATCGAGCACATATGGAAAGACAAATTCTAAGTCTGAGACAGAAGGAGGATGAGAATGTCACAAAGTATGAGGCTAACTTTACAAGGTTAGCAAGGTATGCTGGTGATTATATACGTAACCAAAGAAGTAAGATTGATCGTTTCTTTGATGGGTTAAAACCATTTCTCCGTCGAGCATTAGTCTCACAATCCTTTTTGTCGTACGGAGACATTGTCTCATGTGCTATCAAGACCGAAAAGGAATTCTCTATGTCTTATGACTTTAAAGAAAAGCAAGAGAAGAAGAGACCTACTGATCAATCTGGGAATGGAAATAAAGGGAAGAAGGGAAAGGTTGAATATCCATCCTTTGGTAAATGTGGGATGAAACACCCTGGTACATTCTTGAAGGGAATGGGAGTCTTTTACAAGTGTGGTGAAAAAGGCCACCAAGCTCGTGATTGCAAGGGGAAGAAGGAAGCTACCAACGTTTAGTGCAATAATTGCAGGGAGATGGGGCATTATGAAAATGAATGTCCTAAGCGTCAGGAGAACTTACATTAGAAAAGGCCAAGGGATCAAGGCCAGGCTTATGCTATCACTACTGCTGAGGTAGAAGCTCCGAAAGACGTGGTGGCAGGTAATTTAATGGTTTCCTCAAGTTTAGAAAATGCATTATTTGATTATGGAAGACATGGGTTGAAGCTGTGTATATGCACATGACCAATGTATAGGGAGACTCCCCCAAAAAAATAATATATGACTTGGCATACTCTTACATGTCATGTATATCTCTTTTCTCATGAAACACTATTCAATAAGGGTCGTTGTACATGGACAATACAAGATGATAGAGTACACAAGGTGTAACGTTTCCACAAGCCATGTAATGTCATATAAATGGAATAGCCTCCTTGTCCAGCATACCATGGAAAAGTTTCATTTGGGTATGTTCTCATTTTCGTGTTCCCCTGAATGTCTGGTATCGTTTCCATCTACATGTGTGAGATCGCATTAGCAAGACTTTTGGGTAGATTCAGAGTCCCTCTAATGGAACCTATATGAGATTCTATACCCATTCGTAGCACTAGGTAGAGTGAGTTATTTACCTGACCAATCCTAAAGAATGTCGATCCGCTACTTAGTAGGAGATTTAGGAAGAATCGTATTGTAATCCAAGGCCTTGGTTATGATCCTCATCCGTGTATTGTGATCCATTCCCACTTAAGAGTGAGTTCTCCTAGAACGAGTGAATCTATTCTACCTTTAGATCTATCAGTGTATCTATATCTCTCTCGTGACACACCCTAATAAACAGTAATACTCATACGGATGTCGTCATATCTATAAGATATGTGGAGTGAGTTCTCATGGATGAGTGATATATCGAATATTTTGACTAAATACATGTGTTTTTATGTGGGTTGGTCTGATTTACCTATATACAATAGGACTTAGTTTTGATTATATCCATATATTTATCTCGTTATATGTTCTGTAGACATATACTATGTAGAGATGAATGTACCATTAACAAGTTTATATCATTGAGGTTTTCAAGGTCCTCTACTAAGTATTGTTATAATCACCCCAGCACAGGGTTTGAATGCATGTGTGGTGTCTTGTGTAGATGAGCGGACTTTTGATGAAGTACAAGGTGGACCAGGACTAGACTGATCTTTTTGAGCTTCCTTATAAGACGAGGTGTTCCTATGACTACGAGTAGTAGTCCCAGCACCTACAACTTTTTAATGTGTTGGAATTTTTAGTTTACATTATCATTATTTTGGTGGTCTTGTATTTTATTCCAGTTCACATTACACACATTATTTTCAATTTTTAATTGTCAATTGGGTATAGTTATATTCATGTATTTTGATACATACAAATTTTTTTCATTTCGGTATTTATGTGCATGGAGATGTGTGCATGCGTACATGTACTTCAGAAATTCTTTTGATGTTAGTGACATTCTGACTCGGTCCTAGATTTCCGACCCTGGCCTATAAATGTTGTGCGTGTGGAGTCCTATAACGAGACCCACTAGGATAAGGAATGATAAATAATCCCTTGTAAATCCTCATTGTTGGACATTAAAGTATAATTTTTTATATGCGTTAATTTTAATCCTCATAATTAGTGCATTTTAAATCGTCAATGCCCCATCAAATTCTAAAATTCAGTTATTCATATATCCATTTCCAAATATTCTGTTCCATATCTTCATGATTAAAAACATATATCATGAATTCTTGATCATTGTTGGTAATTTTGAGTGGAATGTATCACTGATGAATGAGTGAGGCTTAATTAAGGCATTATTCTTAGATGATAATGTGAATTTCTACAAAATCAGTTAGATGACTCATAGAGACTGATGAAGACCCCTTTATCCTCATCCTTGAATCCCACATGTTGTCAAATTTATAAACCCCTCTCTCATATGAATCACGTTAATGAGCTCATTAATCATAAAAAATGATCTCAGCATCTGTTTTGATTATGTTATTTATATTTTTTTCACCATATGAGTTCTTCATAATACATTTTCATATTCACATTTGATATATAAAATTTTCAAAACCATTTCATGAACACATCTACAAAATTAAATTAAAAATATTTAGAACCATTGGGGACCTTATAATCATCAATCATGTATGAATAATAAAAAAAAGTGAAAATATGTCCTTACTGATCTATGATCTATCCAATCTCAATCACATATGATGTTGAAATATACACTGAATAATAAAATAAAAGACTACTACACACTATACCATTTTTCTCTAGTCGAGATTAGATATTCATCCCACATAAGGGATTGGTTGTCATCATGGAAAAAATATAGAACCACTTCATTTCAGTTCATCCTGATGACCTTTCTACCCTAGAACTACATGAAAATATTAATTGGGGTCAAAGTGGATATTAAACTATTTAATCACATAACATTATATCGTCCATGATCTTATGATTAGAATCATAATGGTTAAACTAATGTAATTTTCAAGAGAGTTTTCAAATCAATATCAAAAACTCATTATCTTTCAGACCTTCCAATAATGTTAAAATAGACGCCTACCATATTAAAAATTATTTATGATATATTCTCTAAATATTCATTTGAATTTGTAAATAATTTTGGGGTATACTTTTATAAAAAAAGCGTCTTATTTTTTGTTTATTGATGTTCCTTCATTATCAATCATGTGATCTTATTTACATCCCATTTGGGTCAGTTGATGTCAGTTATATGGAATATTACATTCTTCATGTTGTTGTTTAATATAGTGTGAACTATTTTTTGGAGAAGGGGATAGCATGACATGTTCAATTATTATCTTATAAGTCCAGTGGTATGCCATTCCGTAGGTTGGGGTTCTTTTTGGTTGACATTTAATAAACATGAATTGTAGGTCGAGGAGTACATTACGGTATGTTTTAAATTTTCTCATATGTTATATGACCCACCATAAGGTGCATGTTTAGTTTGAATGTATGTCTTGTGGTAGGCTTGTCATTATCATTGGGAAATTTTTTCATACAGACACTTCATTCCAAAGAAATGTTCAGGTTGGGGTTTCTATATCGGTTCTTACAGTTATTTAATTGGTTTCATGTAATTCATGTGATTAGTATGTACATTTCCTATTTTTTCCCATATGAAATCACAATGAATTTTATAAATTATGGTCATTTTGGCACCACACTATTTTATTTAATGTTTAAATCACATACCATATGAAAATTTTTCATTGTCAGAGGTTAGTTTTGCATTAATACAATGTTCCTAAAAATCATATTAAAAAATTCCTGAAAAATAGTCAATTTATAAAATTACAATCAACATTGACACAACTTTTAGCATTAAGATTTTCATATGGGAATTAAATAAATGACACAAAAAATAAAAATTTAAATGAAAATACATAATTAATGAAATTATTATTCCAAGAATTATTTTTTGTAAATTTAATGATAATAAAGAATATGTTATATCTAAAATATAAATAATTTCACCCAAGAAGAATTAATAACATTATGTAGGAAAATATGATTTTAAATAGTATTCATGGAATAAAAAAATTTCACCAAATTACCCAAAATAACATAAATTCAAAAAAATTAGCATACTTCATTCATTAAAATCATAAAAAAAAATATGTGGAGAAATTTTTCATACATAAGCAACATAAAACTACCCTTCAATAAATTATTTGTTTCTCCGAAAAATATAATACTGTAATTTATATGTAAAAATATATATTTCTCAAATTATGTCAAAAAATGATAATTCATTGATTTATATTTAAAAATATTTTCATATGGTTAGGTGATTACAAATAATTTAAATTAAATTTCCTTTCTATATTCAAACACCCATTGAAATAAATGAAGAAAATAATCATCCACTATTGAAAATGTGATCCCTTCGATTTGAAATTAACTAACTAAAATATGTGAATTCAAATTGTTGTTCCACTACTGAGAGTTATAATATTTGTATTTAATAATAGTTAAATGATTGAAAACAATAACCTTTATTAGAAATCTCCCATACATTGCAAAAATAAAATATCCATTTTTAACTTCCTTAATACCGCTTAAATGATTATATTATAAGTGTGTCGTATACTTTTTCATTTGGGATCAATATTCACCACACATTAAAGATGTAATTATTTATAAAATAGTGAAATTATTGATTTTTTCATGAGATGAATATGAAAATAAAATTTAAAATTATTTATGTGACTTTTTTTAGTTTCTAATGACATTTTGAATCATTGTGGGATATGAGATCCTCGTATTACCCTATATTAAATGAATTTATAATATTATGTTTTGATCTAACTCTATAAAGTGTTTGTTTTCAATGAGTTATAGTCCACTAGTTTTAATGTTTGAAAATATAGATTCACCATTTTATAATACATAATTCATAATGTAATATCCCTACACACTCTCATTAGTAGTAGTTGAATAGAACATCCCAAAAAAAGTTAGAAAAACACCAAAAACTCACTCACATCAAGTGGGTTTTTATATAGTAAATAATAGTACCTATAATGAAATTATCCACATGGATGAATTTAATTAAAATGCATCTTATTTTTAGAATTTCACTCAGTTTTTTAAAAAATTTGATCAATTTTCAAAATTATTTTCTTCAATTTTGATCTATACAACATGGAGGATATATAATCATAGTAATGACTCATATCCCCTATATATAAAACCCAAAATAATACTTAATTTATAATCATATAATGACATTAATTTTTTATTACAAATGAATTGATTTTTTAGTAATTAAAAATGATTTTGATGAGGAACAACAATTTTTAGTTCATTATTCATTAGTAACTATAAAATCATAAACATAATAATAGAACATTATTAATTTATTTTATTAACAAACACAAACATTGAAAATATATCTAATAATTTTTCATGATAAGAATTATGTAATATAATAAATTATGAATCAAATGGGGTTTAAAGGGTGTTCTCTATGTTTGAAATTAGGGTTTAGTTTATTTAAAAAAACCACTAATCTAGAAGCTAGACTGTCATTCATGAAACAATGTTCATAACTTTTAAAAAATATAGTAAAATTTCCCAACAAATAGTTCATATTAGCATTAAAATATATATTATAAGAATAAACAATGTGACAATTTAAAGTAGTACCCCTCAGTTCAGCACAATTTTGTCATTTTAATGAATGTGTTTTCTTCATTTCAATCCATTATTAATATCCATATTTTGTCAGTTATTATTCCTATGAATGATAATAAATTAGAATTGAATGGAAGATTTTTAAATTTGAATGAGTTGGAAACCACTAATTTTTAAGAGGCATAGATAATATAATCCATGAGGTCATTTATATAACATGAAAAAATCTGGGGATGGTGGAGGGGGTTTTACAATAATGATCACATTATATTTCAAAATACAACTAGTTGACATGCCATGACCAATGAAACTCTATATTTGATTAGCTATTTATTTTACTTTATTTAGTTAAGGACTTATAAAATTATTAGTTTCCTGGATATACCATGATAATTCACTATCAACTGGGACTCAAATGGTTTCTATATGTTCAGTGGTGTGTTGATAAGATGGATTAACATTTGAGTATATTTCCAAGAGGTATAGAAAGAAAGACAATATATTAATTAAAAAAAGTATAATAAATGGAAGAAGTGAACACAAATAGTGTTTTGGATCCCATGAAGCACATAATTCATAATACTTATTTTGACATAGTGCAAGCACATATTACATGTAAGGATATTATAGAATTTATTTTAATCATACAGTAAAAATATTTCTATATTCCTTGACCAATGATAATTTTTTTGATTCTATTCTTTGACCACATAAAAATACCCATTTATATTTACTCCTAGAATATGAAATGGTCTAAAACACATTGTATGAGTTTCCATATAAATATATTTATTTTATAATTGAATTAAAATATTATATAACCAAACATTATGTATCAATTACTAACGATACAATCATGAAAGGATTTTAATATCACTTTGAAAATATGAAGGTTATATTTTGATTAATTCTAAATATCCTAAATCTCATGGAAGTAAAAAATATATTCTATCTCTATTAATCATTAAATCATAGTTTAGTGCCTCCACAACCCAACTTTTTTTCGTGAAATTCTACATGAAAATTGATTTTTTTCTAAGACTATCATGTAATAAAACATATATCTTGGGGAGTTTTGAGATGTTCCTAATTCTATAATTAACACATCGATCTTTATAATCCAATATATTTTTTAAATATGAACTATATTCTCCATGAATTATTTAATCTCACTATTTAAAATTACATCTCATTCACTATATTGTTTCTAAATTATGGTTATGGTTTCATGTCTATAACCATATTCTTCATTAATTACATGAACATAATTTTTTTTAAATGATTTTCTTTATCTGTTATGAATTCCGTATGAAATCCAATTGTTGAAAATATATCTTTCTTAATGTTATTGATAACATAATATTAAATATTATTTCATAGATAAACTACATAATCCATCATGGAAATGGTTCTAAAATGTCAAATTCCGAAATATCAAAAACATCTACATTTAGAATTAATTTTTATTGGAGCACATTTTTCATGAAAACATTTTCTAAACACACTAGATTATAACAAACAATCACCACTACTGTTTAATCTATAAAAAATATTGTAGAGTAAAAATTGTTCTGATGGATATTTTTTGTTATCATTTCCACTGATGTGATACATTATAGGGTAACAAATTAAATTAGTATATTATAGAAACCATTTTCTCTTTATAATGTTATCTCATTATAGTTCCAGAACAAAATTTGATTAAATTTTGAGAAATTTCATATAATAATATTTATATTAAAATATAAATTTATTAAGATTTTTGTTCAATATTTAATTATAATTTTAACCCGCAACTAGAAAATTATTAATATCTATAGAACAGTTTTCTTATATTTTATATTTAGAAAAAAAATCTCATTAATGTAATGATGTGTTGATTTCATTGGGTTCTTTTACTACGGTATTCAGTTTCAAAGATAGGTGGTAAAATAAAACATTATCATCTCCTTTATTAGACTTGAATTTCATATCATACTATGGTAAAGTAAGTGTCCTTCTCATAATTATTGATTTGGATTCTCTATTGTATATATAGTATATAATAGTAAAATTATTATTTAAAATGATTACATTATATCACATAAAATAGTATCTAATTTTATAAAGGTAAAACATAAAATAAAAATTTAATTTTCATTTTTTGTGTTTTTTTGAATAATCATCCATCATTATATAATGATAGATAACCTAAAAAACATTTCCTTCATCAAAAAAATAAACAGAAAAAAAATTTCTGACATTAATCATAACCTAAAAAGGTAAATTCTAGCAATAAGTAGTGATAATGGGTGATGTTGTTAGTTTCTCAATAAATATTTTAAATGAATAAGTCTATTTCCATAAAATAGACAAGTTATATCTTCAATAATAATATATCATATTAGAAATATGATTAAAAACCCTTTTTTAATATCCTAATGAAAAAAATCATGGAATAGAACACTTATAATTCCATTCATATTAATAGGTTGTGGAAGATTTTATTTCAATAAAATTATATCATTTTCATCTTCAATAAATTGATATACATCCATATAAGCTTGTAAGATTCCTTTTTTTTGTATTAATTATCCATTTTATAAATTTAAAACAATATTTTTTACACATATACCTCTAGAAAAATAAATATTTTCAGAATAGTTTTCACTGATACTGAAAATTGTTGAAAAATATGCTATAAAACCTCCATTATCATGTCAATAAAATCATAGAAAATAGGCATCATACATATATGTAACATGTAGAGAAAACCACATTATTAAAAGGTAATTCATTGGTAGGAAAATTCAATGAATAGGGTATTTTATTTTTTCCAATCTAGAACTAACATATTTATTTCACTATGGTAATCATAAAAATACCCTTTAAAATGTATAATAAAAAAATTCCCTTTAACCACAATAAATTATATTCCAGAAATACAATTTGAAATTTTTATTTAATTATGTTATTATTTAGTTTCCAATAATTAATATAGTATCTCTATTTAATTGATGTTCATACATTAACATGTTTAGTCTTTAAATTTGAAACAATAATGACTTCACACATTAGGGAAAAATTTTGAATGTGACCACCATTGGACCCTATGAAATAATAATTTTTATCCCACTATCCAAAAATATAATCTATTTATCTTTAACCAATTTTTTCATGTTGGCATTTAATATTCTCTTTATTGAAACTAAGGGTTTATGATCTACTATCATTGGAAAATTTTATGTGTAGTAGGTTCAAAATATACTCTTAACATATGATTTGGAAAACACAATTATATAATTATACTTCTTATAAATTTTCTAAAAATGATTAATCATTAAATTAATCAAATATGGATTATATAAAAATATTAATTGTATAGTTTTTACCACGAAAATATTTCCACATTTGAATAATTGGGTTTGAGCAATAGTAGTTGTTCATACTAACTAGAACTCCACCTCTTGGGAGGAGGTAGCCTATACTTATAAAAGTGTTTAAAAAATGTAGTGAAAAAAATAGATAGTTCATTAAATGAAATAATAGGATTGGATGATTCCATAACACAATTCAATATGAAATATTGTTTAATTTGAGAGTCCAGATCATGTTTTAGAAAAGTTTCCATAGAATATATATCCTTTTATTTGAAGGCTTCATAATTATTGTTAATATAGGATTTTTCATCCATGTTATTAGTAGTAAAAAAAATCAAAAATACATATATCAAATATTCCCTAACCACAGTAACTAAATATCAAGCATTAAACTGATTCATCGCATAAGGTTAATTTTTCTATACATTTTAGAAAAAAAGCAGATTCTCATTTGTGCATAATTATAATTTTGGGAAGGATAATTGTTTGCTTGATAAGGGATTTATTCAATGAAATATTTTTTATTAAGATACAAAGTAAAATGAAATGATTAAAAAAAACACATTCATCTCACTTCATAAAATACTAACCAATTGGGAATTCTTTAAAATATTATAGATGTTGAATTTTTTTCTCCCCATTATTTAAAAATAACTCTTTTTTAAACTCGATAATGAAAACCTCTATATGGATATGAGGGGAATACCAAGAATTAATTATATGATCATATCACACTCTATATATAGAATCCTAAATTAATAGGGTGGATACATCTTCCCAACCCCACATATCTTATTATCCACTCTCCTAATGTGGTGAGTATGAGAAACAACGTCTAATTGGAGCAAAAATATTGTTGGATATATTTATCAAAACATCAAATATTGAATCATTTTGTATAAAATAAATGTTATTATAAAAATAATTTGGCAATGAAAATTGTTTTTGTAACTATATCATAAAGAACAATGGATAATAATAATTCATATTTCCTGGAGAATTGGAGGTTTGATGTTCTTTAAGATAACACAACACTTATTTTGGTCAAATTTTATGTTAATATTTCCACGAAAGTGACGTTGTTTTAATATATAATAATTAGTGACACTAAATAAAGTTTAATATAAATTAAATCAATTGGGAAGTCAATGTGGATATCAGTTTTCTTGTAGAGATTAAGAAAATTGAGAAGATGTATATAATGAATAATAATTTTAATGATCATTTTGAATTGCATTTCTTAGTAAAATTTAACAACAATCAATTAACTAATATTAATATATTATGCATTATTTATCTACCTTTTATGAAATATTTTATTTATTTCCCCTTGTCATTTTAATTAGATTTCAATAGAATTATAGTGGTTGTATCATGATTTCCAGAATAATGTTTTTCCAAATTTGTTGTTTCACCTTCAAGAAGGATTACATTATGAATAGGTTTTTTATCTATTTGAACAACATGATGTGTTTGAAGAAAAAAAATCATTATTTCAATTATCTTTTTGTTAGTATTAGTATTAGAGGTCTATGGATGCTTTCCATTTTCCATTGAGTAAGCTCCACTTCCATTATGTACCATTGAGAGTCATGTTTTTTGTATCTTATATTATGTATTATATTTTCCTTAATCTTATTGGGTTTTTACAATACATAATTGAGCCTTTCAAATTTTATATTTAATGTCAAAAATCCTAAAAATATAATATATCTCTAAATACACATGTATATATAAATTCCACTTGAAATAAATAATTTATCTATTTCTATGGTTATAAATTAAGGTAATGTTTGTTAATAAAATTCGAATTGAATAATAAATCTATGATCTGCATGCTCTCTCCAACAATGATTTCATAGGTTTTAGTTACTCTGGTTATTTTGTTTTGAGAAATTTTCATAATTTATTACATCCTACTTCAATATATATAATAATTTGCATTTATAGAGGTTTGGTAAGGAATATAGAAATTGGGAAAATATGAAATAAATTCTTATACATTCCACAGTGGTGACATTTATCCCTTAAGGTGTTTTGTGTATATTATGTTAAAAACTTGTAAATTAGATAATATAGTTTTTTAATAGGACTATTTTAATACATAAAATTCTTTATTATTCTGGTGAATTTTTTCATTTTGATTTGTTCATGTTGGATGAAACTTTTATTAAAATAGTCATTTGTTTTTTCAACGACATCCAATCAATAATAATGATCATCCACTATTTGATTGTATGAAATTTGAGTTTAGGAAAATATTTCTAGGAGAAATTATAGAGTACACATGTATTCATGTAAATGATTAATTATAAAATTGAATCAATCCATTTTTTATAAAAAATATCATCCTCATCTTACATAGATCCAATAATTTTGTACATAATCAATGAAATAATCCTCCTAGGGTAAAATTGGATGAAAAATTATTTATAAAATTGGTCCCATGTATCAATTTTTATCTATTTATATACTTTGATAAAAAAAATCATTTACCTTCTTGAAATTTTGGAAGACAACCTTCATTAGAAATTACAAAATCACCCACTCATGTTGATATTATTACAATGTAACATAAAATTAGAAAATGAAGTTACTGACTCTTCATTATCTGATCCATTGTAATGTTGAATCATGAAAACATGTGATTTGATGATCACAATGTTATGAGATAAGATGCGGTTTTCTGGTACTCTAGGCAGTTGAAAATCTTTATTACTTGTTTTATATTTTAGTTCAATACCATGTTGTAGTGGATTTATATTTTAATTTTAAATCTAATGATTCACCATGACCACTACTATTTTTATTTTTTATTTTTTTCTTATGTTATAAGCATGTATTATGTCATGAATAAATATATCTGGTGTTCGCAAATGTATACCTAGTGTCCATTCACTATTAATATAAATATATATAAAAATATATATAATTTATTATTAGTTTTTTTAACATTTTTTATGATATATATATATAGTTCTCTATGTGTGATTATGTTTGAGGAAATTTTTTATCCACATGGTCACAAATGCCCCACCATAGAAAATGAATCAAATATATTAACAAACCAAACATAGACGTTGAATAAGACATAATAATACTAATAATTTAATCCTTCCAAAACAAATTTAGTAGTAGGTAGAGGTAAATCCATATAGAAGGACATAAAAATGGATTTATGGGTAACAAATTGGAATTAAATAATGAACATGAAATAAAATAAAATATTAGAAGCTGTGATGGAATGTGACTAATAGGTTTGGTGATATTATGTGGGTGGATGTTTGGAAAATAAGTTAAAATAAAACTAAATGATAGCTTATAGAGATAGTGTGAAAAAATAAATATCAATAAATTAATGATAAATGAAATATTTTGTTATATAAATTTAATATATATGTTTTTAATTTTTAAATTATGTTCAATAATGCATTAAATAACAGATTTAAAAGAGATAATGGACAAGTTTCATCTTGCTAAAATGTGGTTAAATGAATCCTAATATTTATCAACCATATAACTCATTCGACTATAAAATGTTAAATTATATCCTCCTAATATCAAATTATCACTTGAAAATATTTTTTTACCATTATGAACATCATTACATGTAATTAAATTATTCAATTAATAAATAGTTTAAAAATTAAATTAGATCCATTTCAATTTTCATTTATTCAAAATATTTTGAATATTCAATGTCTATGATAGGAAATGATAGTAAATATATGATTAATTAGAACATATATATGTAATGAAAATGAAAAATAAAAATATTATTCCCCAAATAAAACTTATCTAATAATCACTTTCTTTTAGTCATTATTCAATACAATATTCATTAAAATTACCAGATTATTGTATTTAATGAAAAGAGAGTGATAAATTATCCATATTGAAATTTTTATAATTATCCTCTCTAAAAGTATCTCTTATTTATTTTGTTATCTTTATTGATTTACTAGCTAATTTTAATCACATTCCACTATCCTAAACCATGTATCCCTTAAACCAATGTCCTAGAGTCACATCTAGTAGTACGATTAATTGTAATCTATTGTTAATAATCATTCACGTTCCAAATTATCCCTTCATCTCATAGCATAAAATCTATTATTTTCATCATTTATCCACATGGTTTTTTCACAATGGACCTTTATCCTCATCAGTGATACTATTGAATCCTGCAAAAATAAAAGAACACCTCCATACGTGGAGAAATACCTATATTATTCTTCTATTAATAAACATCATCTCCTTGTGATAGTCAATGATAAATTCCAAACAATGTAAAATATCTACTAGAATTATTAGTAGTATATTTAATCTTATGTGGATTATTCAAACATAAAGCTATTGTTATTATCCAAAATTTTAATTTACTTAATTTAGGACTATGTGTGAATTAAGTCACCACATGCGTGTAGGAAGTCTTTTTATCTTTAAAAACCACTCTAATATCACAATAAAGTGTTGTATTTATATTTTCTACGAGGAAGCCTTGTAAATTTTAAAAAATATCTTTTATGAATATAATTGTCATTGGAATTTCCCTATATTTTTTGATTTCGAATTATTCTATCATATTTTCTCATCCAAAGGCCTAGAACAATATTAAACATGTGATGGGGAGCACAGAATTTACATTATACAGATTCTATCTTTCTCTAAAATAGAAAACTGAGTAAACCATCCTTAGAAATTAGTTTCAAAATCAAAATGGAACTCTTTTATTCATTTTTTATGTATTTTAATCCTTATATTCATTGCACATGAAATCAATGAATCCATTTAATATTCTATTTTGTAGTCCTTCTATGATAATTTCCAAAATTCCCATTTATATCTCCTCATGATTGATGATCATAGATCTGTAATTATTTATAACGGGAGGGTGTTTCAAGGGGAAAGGCACATGGTTTCTTGATCGAGGGTTAATTAATGCCTTATTATGATAACTGGTTTTATATTTCATTAAGATTTCCAAAACACAACTATAATACTCATGAAAGCCATATCATTCCTCAAACCTGAAAACCTCTAGGTTCTAAGAGTAACTAATTCCCCTCTAATATACATATAATTGGTGGTCCGGGACAACCTCATTAAAATATCTATATCAATCCTGATTTGGTTAACTGAGTTGTCTTCACCATCTAGGATATAAGGACCAATCTTGAACACTACATAATCATGAGTTAATTTGATAATTGAACTTTAATTCACATAGATTATGTTTTTATGAAAAGGGATTTATTGAATTTGGCTATAACTATTACATTACATCTCAATTATTACAACGTAGACACTTCTACTTTTTTAATTATTTCACAATAATAAAACTCCATAAATGAAACAAGAATTATTTCGATTATAAAAATATTATAGAATTTTACTCATCTATTATACTTCTTTATAAATTGTGAAAATGAATTAAAAAAGGTGGGGGAGAATAAAAAGCTCAATATGGAATATAAAATAAGGAAAAAACTGCTAGTCCATGAATATATAAAACCAATGCATTTTTTTATCAAAAAAACATATCTTCCACCCTAAAAACATAAAATATTTAACATACCTTAAGAAAAAATAATATTCATAAATAAACACATTGTTCTCAAATATAATGAATGTAACTTTTGGAATTCATAAAAGAATTACATTATAGCTTTCACAGCGACATAGGGAGTACCCATCAAGGTTGCGTTAGGAATACCCATCAGAGTATATTCACTAAATATATTAGATAAAACATTAAGGTTTAACTAAATTATGTTATCCAATTCATTGGAGAGATATATCGGGCTCACCTGTCCTCATTTTATTTTGGAACCACCTGTATATGTAATCAATTCCCAAGAAACATATATAATCATAACACATAAAAAACAAAAAATAAAATAAAATATTTCAAAATTTAAATCATTGTATATCATTTAAATATATTGACATAATAAATACTTTCTAGAAATCATTTTCAATACCAAAATACATAAAAAGGTCATATAGTATTTATTTTTTCTTTTAAAACATGTATGGCTTATTAAGGAATCCAAATATCAAATAATGCTTGTGGGGGTGAAAAGGAAGTTGTCATCATATTCATTAAAAATATAAATTACCTTTTCTACTTAGTAAAATGTTTCATTGAAAAAATATTCCCTTTAAACGAAAGTAATTTTAATTTGGTTTTATAAACCGTATAAAATAAGGGGGTGTATAACATCAAAATATGCGTCAATGAAATGATATTGAGACGAAGTCCCTAACATTGGAAATGAATTTTCATGTTCGTTATTTTTCTCCACGAATAATAAACCTATGTTAATTTATAATTGCTTTATAAAACATTCAGGATATTATTTCTTTTATATTTTTTATTACCTATCTCTATTAATCATATAATTATTCATGTTCATATCAGTCCTTTTTTCATTGTTCGGTAATTGAGTCAAAAATGAATTTTTTATTATAAAAAATAATCAATGTGGTCAAATGACCACTATCTCTATAATAGTGTTCAATATTGAAATATTATATATATTAAATATACATATGTAGTTATAATAATCCTTAATAATTGAGCATATGAAATCAAATTTTCCATTCATGGAGATAGTAGGCCGTACGTATGCATGAATGCTACATTCAATTCTCTGTCGCAATCAATGAATACAAACTAATTAAGAAATGGGTATATTATAATTCCAATAGAATTTATATGTTATATATGTTTCATAATTTCATTAATTCCATCATGTATATTTTCCATGTATGTCAAGAACAAGTCATATCACATTGAGGGGGCATTAGTCTGCATTTACTCAAATGAAATTATAATAGTTCCATATAATGGAAAGAAAAACGGTATGATTTAAATATATATTATAGAAGAATAGAGGAAATATAAATATCTTATATATAATATATAAATATATTTCCCTCTTAATGGCCACCATGAGTGGTTGTAGGAGAAAATAGAACAATCATCGTTTCATGAGCCAGTAGTTCGCTAACCACAGAAACATTATGGTCGTATCCATTAAATGGAGGTGCGTGTAAGCGTAGTTAGAATCCTTCCTAGAACAAAATAATAGTATATTGAGTACCCTGGTGTTGTTATGTAGAAAATGTAAAAACAGTCATAAGGAGTTAAGATGAAAAATAATGGAAAATGAAGATAAGAGAAGACATTACCACTAAAACATGTAACTCCTTTTTATTTATGCCACATGGATTCTTTTGAAATACCTTATGCCCAATGTATGGATTTTAAAATGAAGGGAAGGATTATTGGAATAGAATTCAGTAGATCTATACCCATATAAATGACTTCGTATTTTTGATATAATAAAAAGAAAAGTGCCCTTTTATAAAAGAGGTGAGTGGAACTTTAGGAATGTCTTGACATATTAATCTATTATAAATTCAATTTCAATTAAAAATGGTCATAAACTCATTTAATTATAAGATAAAATGACGTTTGTTCTAATAACCATAATCCAAAAATTTTTGTATAGGTCTGGAATATGTTTCGATCCTTATATTTTTTGTTTTAACCCTTATTTTACCCATTTTAATAATAGAGTGATATCATGTTATTTAAAAATTTTTCATTTCTATAATAACCATTTATGTCAAATGACCAAAAAATATGTAATTTATGACATAAATGGATTTATTTTAACCATTTTTTTGAATCCCAGATTTTTAGACATTTAATATCTTTTAATAAACTATTTTATATTTTTAGTTATTAATTATGTCAATTTGGGATACTTTTTATACATGACTTTTTAAAATTTTTATAACAACATGAATCCTTAATAAAAGAATTAACTCAAATATAATATGTCAATATCATCCATAAAATTCATGGATGGATTAAAAATATTCATATTATTTTTATTTTTATATTTTTAATAATATTTATTTGAATCTTTTCTTAATTATGAAATCACTTCATCATCATTATGTCATAATGTATAAAAATTATAAGTAAATTATAAATATGTATGAAATAATTTTATATTTATAATGACTATTTATAGTTGAATACATCCATAATAAACCCCCTTATTATAAATTTGTTGGTAAAAGATACATTTTAATGTTATTTTTCTCTTATTTTAAATTAATGTTTTTAAAATGTCATTTTCACATTCATGTGGCTTTCTGATAATCCAAAATCATCCCAAGTATTCCAATTGACGAAAATATCTCATCCAATATAATTTTGACACATTTTAGCATATTTTTATAATATTAAATTAATTTGTTACTCTAATTTACCAGATTTTCCCTTTCACCATGGTAAATAAAAAAATTAATGAAGGTACTATTGAAAATCTCAAAAAATAAAAGGTAAATATTAAAAAAAAATTCAATTTATGATTTAAAATACGGAATCCATTTTTCCAAATTCAAAAAAAATAATTTTCAGTAATTAATTTGAAATTAATTCGTGCTTTAAAATCCAAAATTCTTATTTTAAATAAGTAAAACTACCAAAAGAATGTCATGTGTTTATATCCAATTTTATATGAAATTACATCGAATGACAAAAAAGGATTAATTAATTAAAATATAATCTATTTATACTTTAAAACCATTAAATAAAATTATTTAACGATATCTTTTATATCACACTAAAAAATATTTTTCCAATTAAAATATAATATATTTTTTCTATTCATCAAAACATGATTGTTATATGAAAAATGTCAAAAAAATTATCAAACGTATATATTTTTGTACCATTTAAAATTAAGATGTTTTTTTTCAAATAGAATAAATAATGGTTTCATAAACTAAATTTAACAAAGTGTTCTCCTTCAATATATGGTAAAACAACTTTATTGTAAAAATACATCTTTTATCTAAAAAATTTCAATTATTCTTATATCATATATATAAAACATATAAGATATTTTTAAAACATTATATTGAATATATAACATATATTTTCCCTTAAATAAAAATATTTAAAGATTAATAAGTCTTCAAAAACAATATTATTCACTTTTTAAATATGTTTTCCAAAAAATAAATTATTTATATTGAATTGGTATTTATTTCTATTTCTAAAAAAATTTGTAACACAAGAACCATTATTTAAACTAGTGTAAACCATATTTCAATATTATTTTGATACTATTCATTACCATCATTCCAATGGGTAGGTGTTAACTACCATTTAAAATAATAATATCATTATTGGATTTTTTTGTATAACTCAATGTTTTGTACAACGTAAGATTTCAGATAAACCCACTA
Organism: Viscum album; assembly: GCA_963277665.1. Lineage (NCBI taxonomy): Eukaryota > Viridiplantae > Streptophyta > Magnoliopsida > Santalales > Viscaceae > Viscum > Viscum album. The sequence continues at coordinate 2,030,450,541 of OY728130.1, forward strand.
TTCTGTGTGCAGTATGCTATCAAAAAAGGAATTCTATTTAACATAATATTAATGTCATATTCACTCAAAATAACACATATTAGGATTCCATGTATGAAAATATGGATATGGAAGTGAAAATATGTTTCATGTTCTGTTGGAGAGTGATAGAAAACATGATCATTAAGAAGTTAACAATATGAAAAACATATACATGTGATGGGTTAAATGGTCTTTGATTACCCACTAAGAAAAATAAACATACAAAATTTTTGTGTTATGTACCTTTTTATAATGTTGAGGATTTTAAGTAAGAGATTGAATAAGAACATATGGAAATATAATTAATTTTAATGTCGATTTTCATCTGGTTCTAAATATATAACACAAACTAATCTTTCCTAAAAATAATGTGTATTGAAGATGAATTGGTCACACCTGAAGCACTTTAATCATCTTCTAGAGAATTACATAAACAAAAAAAGATAAACTATATTTTTCCCTAGCCATTACACATTATCTAAGATCAAAATAGTTAGTATAAGGTCAGATAATACCTAAAATGAATAGTCCATTATAAAAATAAATAATACACTTAATCTCCAAAATTCTACAATAAATACCCCAATTCTTAATAAAGATCATAAAATAAAAATTGTTTTTAAAACTCCTCAAAATAATAAAAACTAAAATATAATCCTAAAATTAAGAAGGATTTATTACCATTGTCTTCAATAATAAAATTTAACATTTATCTCAAAATAACATAGACTCCACTTAATGTCTCATACAAAAATGTAATTATGCTAATCACATATTCACCATTTTAGTTTAATAATTTCCATAAATAACAGGAATCACCATATTTCCATAAAAAACATAGGTTGTTCCAAAATAAAATTCAACCATTACTCATCAAATAAAATATCATAGTATTCTATTTTCCTTAGGTATATAGTATTCTAAAATTGAGAACATCCTCTAAAACAACATTTATCAAGTATTCACCAAATAATTTTCCTAAACTAAGGATATCCATTTGAAAAAAACATATGTTCCCAAAATCAACTTATTATTGATCCATAAAATCATTTAACTAAAAAAATAATTAGTCATATTCACCAGAGACTTCACATAGGCTAGTTGAAGACGATGTTCCATTCTTGCCCATCGATTGTGTGTTCGATTCCCATGGTCTTGTCATACATGATAGGTTATCACCCATCCTACGTGTTATCCTTTTTCTAAAACAATATCATTATTTTAAAAGTATGAAAAATATTATAATTTCCTCAAAAACTACTATTAAATTCTTTATCCTCAAATGTTACCTAATACCTTTAATTTTTCATCCCAAAATGTAATAACCATAAATCACCTCCAAAAAAATATCATATAAACCCCTCAGTTAATCCATCATGTCAGCATAAGAAGAGATAATTAATACATGAATAACATTTTCACATATCAATCTTAAAAGTTACAAATACAAAGAAAATTATTCCAATGTAATCCCATCATAAAATGATCATTATTACTATTAAACATTTCATCATCCTACAATCTACCATAATTCTTATATCCCTTATATGTAGTATTCTTACCCATTCATCATTCTTTACAATCCATTAACTATATATTTACACATTATTTCTTATCACATCATTCCTAAAGACCAAATATTCTCATCAATTATAAATATAAATCCAAATATGATTTATTCATTATAGATAAGAAAATAAACCATACCTTGAATCTATATATCATGATCTTCAGTATGTTACCTTTCTCTTTTAGCATGTTTTTTTACATTAAAAAAGTAAATGTTCCAAAAAATTCTATAATTTCACTTTTCAATAGATTTTTAAAAGTTGAAATCTTGAAATCATGTGAAATATATAGCATGACCCATAAATGTTTTTATAAAATGAGTAGGATTTGGATAACTTAAACAATTTTCTGCAGGTGATTTGAACACTCAAAAATCCCTCATAATAAATCAAAAAATAATTATCAATAATAATGACGATCTAATCATTAGGGAGGTATAAGAAGGATGTGGAAGATTTACTTCCTTTCATATTGACGAATGAGCCTTAATTTTATGAAAAGAGTCAACACATATTTATCAAATGAATTGTTATTATTAAAAAATAAATCCTCAATATGGTAACAATAACATAAAGACATTTATATTATTCTAATCCATAAACCCCCTTATATCTCCATTTTATCAGGTTATTATACATTCATCCTATTTTAATATAACTCTAATCATTATGATTATAACTTTCTTGGTTTTATGGGATTCATTACTAACACCTACATAACACCCTGACCTCCAATGTTATCTAAACTGACCCCCTGATACCAACTATAAGGCCCTAACATTAAACAATACAAAATATTGATTTATGTTAATAATTTTACTTTAATTCACATCGTGGATCTTATCAGGTTTAGTGTATTAGATAATTATACAATAACTATTACATTGTGTCACAAATTTTACAAAGTATACACTTCTACCCTATCAAATTTTTTCTCAATAATAAAAATCCTTAAATAAAACAAGAATAATTTTTTTGATAAAAATATTCTTAAATTATAATCTTCATCAATACTTAATTATAATATGTGAATTTTTTTTAAATAAATATTGGACAAGCATAACATATATTTACGGAATATAAAATAATGAATAATACCATTAGTCAAAGAATATTTAAAACCCCTAAAAACATATTAAAAAAATATATATTCCCCCTAAAAAATATTCTTTTTAAAATAACATATTTAATCATTATATTCTTAAATAAACTCAATGAAATATAAAATAATATAGTAATATTTTGGCATTCATAACGTACATACATTGTAACTTTTGTAGCTACATAGGGTGAAACTGTGAAGGTTGTGTTTGGAATTCCCATCATAGTTTAACACCTAAAACACATAGGAGAAACATTAACGTATACCACCATCACATTACTCAATAAAATATAGAAATATATCATGGATCAACTGCCCACAGTTTATTAAAGATCTGCCATTATACGAAAACAATACCCAAAAACCATTATATAATCCTAACACATAAAATAAGAATAATGAAAGACAACATTTCCACATTACCACCAAAATATATCATTTCAATATATTGAAATAATCTATGCTTTCCACAAAACATTTTCAATACCAACATACATAAAAAGGGTATATGGTTTTTATTTTTTTCTTTTAAAAATATTATGTCTTGTTAAGGAAGCCAAGTATCAAATAATTCTTGTGTCGGTGGAAAGGTCATTATCATTGTGTAGATTAATAAGAAACATTAATTTTGACATTTAGAAAAATAAATCACAGAAAAAATACTCCCTCTGAATGACATTAAAATCCAAATGTTTTTATTCACAGTATAAATCAAGGGGGTGTATGACTTAAAAATATGTCTCACTGAAAGGAGATTGAGACGAAATCCCATAGTCTGAGTCTGACTTTTCTCTTTCATTCTTTATATCCCAAAATAATAAACAGAAGATAATTAATACTTTCTTTAGAACATTTTTCATGTTTATTATTCATTTTATATCACTTATTACATTTCAATAACAATAATATAATTATTTAAGTTCATAATTTCCATTTTGTCGATGTTCTGTACTTGAGCAAAAAATGAACCTGTTATAATTACAAATTGTACATTTTGTCAAAATTCCATTATCTTCAGAACAGTATTCATTATTTAAATATATTATATATTATTTACATATATGTATTTATAATATTCCATAACATTTGGAGATAAGAAATTAATGTCATAGTTTATAGAGATTGTAGGCTGTACGTAATCATGAACACTACATTCATTTTTTATCATATTTATGGAATGAAAACTAAATTATAAATAATTATATTATAATTAAATTATAATATATATTTTATATACTCCACATAATTTCATTATTTCAATCATTTATATTTTCTAGGTATGGCATGAACGAGTCATATCTCTTTGAGGGAGCGATAGTACGCAATTTCACAACATAAATTATGGTATTTACACATTATGGAAAGTATAAAGGAATTATTTAAATTAGAATTAAAGAATCATAGAGACAATATAAATATATTATATATTATATATAAATACTGTTCTATTATAATGGACACCTTGAGAGGTGGTTACAGAAAATTGAATAATCATCATTTCTTGATGTAGAAGTTCGATGTATGCAGACATAGTATGTTCATATCCATTTGATAGAGGTTCATGTATTTGTAGTTATAATAATTTTACTATCAAAATAATATTATATATATGATAATGGAGTTTTTAAATTATCACAATATAATAAAAGAATAGGGAGTGGGGAAGGAAAATAAAGGAAAGGAAAATGAGAGAAGATGTTACCTTCAAAATGTGTAACTCCTTTTGATTTGAAAAAACATTCATTATTGAATTACCATATGCATAAGATAAAGCTTTTAAGAATAATTAATCGAATATATGACGAGTATTAGAAAATTTTTTGTTGATATAATTTGTTTTGGTTGTGTGAGATAAAGATAAGAAGAAGTTCCATGTTATAAAAGAGGTGTGGGGCACTTTATAAAAGTCTTGAAATATTAATTAATTATAAATTACATTTCGATTTGACATTTTCCAAAACTCAATAAATTATAATATAATATTATTTGGTTCAAATACCTTTCATAAAAAAATCTTATTCTGATTTCGGAAAAAATTTATCCTTATCTTTTTTACTTAACCCTTATTTTACACTTTTTAATTGTAGAGTGGTATCATGTTATTTAGACCTTTTTGGTTAATTTAATTACCATATCATTTAAAAAGACCAAAAAATAATAATTTATGATACATGTGGACTAAATTTGACAATTTGTTTCATAATATTATATTTTTATGAATTAAATATCATATAGTAAACTATTTTTTATTTTAGGTTGTGAATTATGTCAATTTTGGAGACTATTCATACATGACTGTTTAAAAAATTCATAACAACCTGAATAAATCTAAAACAAAAATCAACTAAAAGATAATATGTCAATATAATCCAAGAAATTATTTTATTGAATTTAAATATTTATATATAATTTATATAAATATTTATAAAAATGATTATTTGAATCATTTGTTAATGAAGCAATCACTTCATCATCATTGTGTCATAATTAAGTTTATTTATTTATTATGAATTATTTATAAATAAAATCTCATGACTTAGTTAATATTTTTACCTTTATAATGTCAATTTATAGAATAATATATCATCTATATAAAACCATATTATATTTGTTTTATTAAAAGATACATGTTTAGGTTATATTTTTCTTAACATTAATTTAATTTTTATAAAATGTTATTTTTACATCCATTTGGATCCATGGGATCCCAAAATAGATGCATGGATTTATATAGTCGTAATTATCTTATACAATAGTAATAAGACATTTTTAGCATAGTTTTATGTTATTTAATTATATGTTTTCACCCTTATTTACCAAATTTACCATTTAACAGTGGTATATAAAATAATTACTAATGATACAATTCATTATTTCCAAAAATTAATGGTAAATATAAATAAATTTTTCCCTTATAATTCTAAATATGGATTCTATTTTTCCAAATTCAAAACAAAAAATTTTATTTAATTATTTTAAATTTAATTCCCATCAAAAAAAACAAAAATGTGTCTTTTCAAGAAGTATATAAAACCCAACGATTTACATGAGTTTATGTCCAAAATAAATGTGAAATTACCCAAAATGAACAAAATTGGATTAAATGGTGAAATTAAATTCTATTTATACTTTAAAAACATCAATTAATATGATTTAACCATATAAATTATCTCAAACGAAAAAAGTTGTTTTCAATTAAAACATAGCGTATTGTTACAATTCCTCAAATCATTATTTAAATCGGAAATATAACAAAACATTTATCCAATGAAAATTTTAATGTCCCTATACTAAAGAAGTAGTTTATTCTATCAAATAGATCATATAAATATATCAAAAAAATAAAGCGTTCTCCATCAAAAGTCGGTAAAAATTCATTTTCAGAAAAATACTTATTTTATCCAGAAAATTGAATTTTTTCATATATCATATCTAGAAAACATATAATATGAATTTTAAACATTACATTGAATGTATATAAAATAATTTCTATTGAATGAAATTCCATAAGGTGTGATATGATTTTAGGACCACAAGTATTCTTTATTTAAATAGGTTTTTTTAATAAATTACACATTATATATTCTATTGGTTTTTATTTCCATTTCTAATAAAATTGGTAAGAAATAAATCATTATTTGATGAATTCTAAACCATATTCCAAAATTATGTTGATCATATTAATTCCAGTCATTCCAATGGTTAGAAGTCAACTATTATTAATAATAACAATAATATTATTGTATTATTTTTCAGTATAACTCATTATTGTTTGAAATGTAATATTTAAAAGAAAACCATTCTTCTGTATCGATTATTCTACCAGAAAATACCCCCTTTACAACAATATTTATATCTTATTCAAAAATATTAATATATTTCAAAATTTATTATTATCTAAATACCTGGGTCATTACATTGGATCAACTACCTCCGTGTTTTTATTGACATATTATTAATGAAAAACATTGACAAAATATCTTGAACTCTTCAATGAAATTATTGTAAAAATAGTGGTATTCTGTGAGAAGATTATCTTATTCCATATTTAAAAAAATTTCAAACCATAAGAAAATATTCATTCATCAACTCAACATTGACCTAAAATAATTATATCCAATTTTTAAACCTCAATTCATCCAATAAATGCATGTGTGATTAACATTGATTCATTAGTCTGTAGTCAAGATTGTATCTTCCTCTCACATAATAGCCATATTGACGTGGGGATTATGAACATGAGATAGGGTTGTACGAATATGAATAATTTATTGATTCAATTATAAATTTAAACGAATTCATATTTTATGACATGGTATAATTTTCCCATTTTATATGGGATGAAAATCAGACTTTAGGAATACCATTTACATTTCAATGATATAATTACACTAATCAAGGTTGATTGACTCTAGAATCCCAATGTTTTTTAAAAAAATATATAAAATTTAATGTTTTTTTAATTATAAAAATATATATATTACATATAAATATTTAAAATATCATAGTAATTCTTCTATTATGATAATTACCAAAGTTAACAGTTTAAGATATATAGGTTTTTCACTATTCACAAAAAACCAAATTCTTCTTAAATAATAAAAAATTACATTTTTATATAATATTTAAATTTTAAGCCTAAAAATAATGGTTATTTGAACAATTTAAAATTATATACAGGTCATGTTTTTCTTTACGAATTTAATATCATTCATATAATAAGTTTCTAATATTTTTTATATAAATATTTAACAAAATAGTTACACATATAATATCCTGATAATTCAAATGATAGTTTTTTATAATAAATATTATCATTATCAAACTATCTAAATATTAAATGGTTAAATTTTATTCTATTTTTTGTGAATGTTATCAATGAAATATTATTTTTTAATGGTAACTGTTTCCTAAAATAATGGGATGTTACAAGAGGTAAATGATAACTCATACATGTTATAAATATTTTTTTAACATTCTTTAGTTGGTTTGGTTATCTGTGGTTTTCCTAAATACCTTAAGTGGTGTAATAATATTATTAAGGATGTACATGATTTTGTAATTATTTTTCCATCCTTGTACTATATAGATTCTAGTCTTGTTGTTGATTTTATATTTAGGGTTTTAGATGGTGGAATTTTTGGTATAATTCATTGTTTACCATGATGGGTGATACCCCGACATATATTCTCCCCTAGTATGTGCCTTGATATTTTAATATGGTTTCATTGGGGAAAACATGTTTCAAGTGTGATACCCCAAGTTTCATCTTCTCAATCCTCTATTCTAGATCTAGTATTGGGTTTTCCTATTCGCACTTATCTTGTTTTATATAATTTGAATTCATCATTTTATTCTCTAACATGTATTTCTTTTGAGGTTATTTTTGTCTTAATATTTTGGTGACATAGAATATTTATTTTATGTAAATTATTTTTTTCCATTACTGAGAATTTTGGTTGAGCTCCCATAATTCAATAAGTTATTAGTTTCTGTTTTCCCTTTGGATGTTCTCTAGTTCTATTTACCATTCATATTACCAAAAAAAATTATATAGAGATAACAATCATTAGTTTATTTTTATGGAAATTTCCTCTATTAATTATTATTTTACCATTTTTATTATCTCTCACAATCCACTTCCACTGAAATGAATGTTGGTTATTTTTAATTGGTCATACCATATATGTTCTTAATAATTTAACAATAACTTTTTTTGTTCTCTCTATCCCATACCCTTGATTCAAGGTTCTCATTTGGTGTTCAAGATTTTTTTATAGAATCGTTTACTTTACTTCTTTATTGTGTCCTTTTATTTATTCGATGTCATTATTTTGGATGTTGGAACAAATTTCCTCTTGATTCAGTTGTTTTATAAAAGTATTTAGGGGGAAATAATTTTATATTCTGTTTTTATCACATACCGACACAAATTTTACCCTCTAATTTTTATTTAAATTTTTTTCTTTAAATTATTGGATAAATGAGGAAATTTTATGAAATTTTATAAAATGAATGTTATCATATCAATTTTAAAATTTACTATTTTTTAGTCATATGCACATTTATACATTTTAATAGATCCAAAATGTATGGTAAGAACACATTTAGATAATAATTCTATTATAGGGTGTTCCGTAACCATTAATAGTAATTTCATGATTCTCACATTTTTTCATATATTATTAGTTCTAAATATAATTTTTTTTAATTTTAATTAATTAAATATCACCAATTTTTCCTTTTGTGATACCTACCACACTCTTGGTTAGTGTCACATGTCCTGACTTTGGATTCGCCCAATCAAATGGCTCCCTCCTCCTCCCCTCCCTATCTAATAGTATATCGAATAAGGTTTTCTCAATGTGTGTTAGATTATTCAATTCTTGGCCAAATCCTCCTTCATCATCTCATTTATCTTTGCGTTCATATCCTTACCATTCTATACATCATTCTTATAAAAACTATAAATATGATTTTGGAAATTTATGGCTGATTATTGTAATTTTTCTGAATTCTAACACTTCCCTTTGATCCAATTTATGTTTCTAGACTATTTGATCTCATATGAAATTTTTTTTATTTTTGTATTTAATAATTTTTTACCCTTGGTCATGTATGGTTTCATTGGTGTCATTGAGGTGGAATAAAATAATTTTTTTTAAATACTGTGACTTTCTTGTTGGTTTCCATTTTTTGGTCATTAAATTATAGAAAAATTATTTTTTTGTAAATTTTATTAAAAATTTTAAGCCTATTAAATTTATCATATTTATTTATAAGTCTCTTAAAAAAGGAAAATACTTTTGAATTGGTTTAAAATATGTTTATTTTACTATTTCATCCAAAAATTCTATTTTAAAATTGTGTGGAATAACCATATTCCATTGGTTTCTTTTAAAAATCCTAAATGGCCTTTATTGAAATGTTTTTTCTTTTTTAATATATATTTTGAATAAATAATGGGAATTTATCTGTTATTTAGTGGGATTATAATCTATTTTGATTTATTAGTCTTCCTTTCACTGTTTGGATGGCATCCACATATACCTTATAACACACACAAAGAGACACACAGACACACACCCACAAAGACACACACACACACACACACACACACAGATATACATATCAATCTTTGTGAGAGCGCACCTAATAGTTAACATCAGAACAGGTGATTTTCTCTAATAGGAGACATATAAATAAAAGTAAGTGAATATTGGAAAAACAATAGAGGGTAATCTTGGTAAATATAAATTTAATACAAAAGCATTATTTAAGGAAAAAAATATTATTTTTTAAATAAAATATAAAGTCTTGTCTTGAATGATATTAATTGAGTAAAATATCTAAAAAATAATTTTAATATATTTCATAAAATGTTATGAAGGTTTTAGTGATTCACCTTTTTTCTATTTTCTATTTTAAATTTTACATCCTAGATTTGAAAAATACAATTATTTAAATGGTAATGAATTTGGTTTTTGGAAATTTCATGGTGGGTTGATTAATGGCATTTTATATGAAATTGGAGGTATTGATTTTAAATTGGTAGTTGACATGGGAAGATAAGTATCTAAATGGGAATGATGTTTTATGTTCTATTTTAGATTATAACAGATTAAAAATTATACTAATCTAGATAAGTTAGTTTTTTCATAGACCTAAGACAATACACCACTAGAAAATGATATACAATTTTAAGTTGGAATGTTTGATGTGGTGTTGTGCATGGGAGAAAAGATACTATTTTCCAAATAAACGTCATAATTTGAGGTATATTGATAGGAAATGAAAATTTTTCCTTAGTGGATTGGATATGGTGTCATATATGGATGTGGTCATGCCACTTAGACATAGAATATTCTCATTAACTATTTCGTATACGTTATATATTAAAAGATAAGATTACTAGTGATATAAGGAACTAGGGAGAACAATTACCTAATCTGTCCTAGGAATTTTTCCATGTTTCACATATATTAAATAATTAATATTATAGTTTTCCATTTTCATTTTTTTAAAATCATTAATGTACGGAACATTCTATCATTTGTAAACCATTATTGGTAATTTTACTATTTCATTGAATTATTCAAAAATAAATTTCTTTTAGTTTTCATATGAGGTTATAAATAGGAACTATATTGGCCAGTGTATTCCTTATATATTAATATTTTTTATTTAAATAATAATAATAAAAAAACATTTTAAAATTATATTGTATTTTTTATATATAAGAATGAAAACATATTTCAATAAATATATTTCAAAATATCATGAAAGGATATTTTGTTCATAGACTCATACTTGGGGTGTCATTTATCCTATATTCAAACTATATAATTCTTTTTATGCCTACAATTGATTCAATTGTGGTTTTGGGATCTATTATTATGATTCTTGGAGTTTTCATGTACTATTTTACTATATTGACTTTTATTCTCCAATTTTGGTGTATAGGTCCTTATTTTTTGATTAATTTATCTCTTTGAGAATGTGTATCTTTATATGAAATGGTATGAATATATTTTATTTTTCATATAATTAATAGTCATTAGTCTTTAAATTAATTAAATTATTTAAACATCTCTTTACTTAATTCATATATATTATTGGAGGATTGTAATATCTATGGGTATTGCGGTGAGATTTTTACCTCTTATTCTATTTAAATTTAACAATAGATACATGGTATTAGTTTTTATATGTTTATATCTTATAGTTTATTTATTTATACTTAAATGATCTTATGAGGAGATCCTATATATCTATAGGTATTACCCATTTTTTGAGCCCTCATTTATCTAATTATTGGGTGAAAGAATTACAACTAGTTACACATTTATTCTATAGAACTTTTTATTATCTTGATTGTATTGACAGTGTTCCATGTGTATGTAATGAGTCAGTTTAGGCATCTGAAAGAGGGTTGACTCGGGTTTGATTAGGATATTGGAAGAGCCTATTTTACAATTTATTTCAATTTTGTATGCATCTCTTTTTTAATTAATTAAGTTACTCATCTCATAATGTATGTATCAATTTCTTCTAGAAAATAAAATTTATATGTGGTGAGAATTTAATGTTGTTAGTAATTTATATGTTGGAACATGTTTTTTCTTTGAATTGATTTTTATTTTAGAATGAAAAAACTATTAGTTAATAATTCTTTGTGTTTTGAAAATGTCACATTTAAAATATATATTAATATTATTTTTTTGTGAAATAATGATACATAGCGACTAATATCAGTCGAATTCAACATTTGAAATTTCATGTGAATATTTTTTATTCTTTAATGTACAATTTCCTGAAAAGTAAATTATTTTAAAAAAAATTCATGAATTATGAATAGTTAGATATTGAATTATAAAAAAATTACCACTCTTTAATTTTATGATCTTTAAATTTCATTGTTTTTAATCAAAATACAATTTTCAAAATAAATTTTTAAATTTGGATATTACAATTGAATTCAATATTTAATTCCAGAAATATGGAATAATATTTGGTATAATTTGAAAATATTTTATGATTATCTAAAATTAATATAGTAGTTATTGGGGATTTATATTTTTTCATGAATTTCATAATTTATCCTGTTAAAGAGAGTTACATTTATAAAAATAATATTTTAATGAAATTTTATGGTTTATAATAAGAATGAATGATTTTTTCAATTTGTATTTTTTTTATTTCTTGGGTTAAAATCCATTTTAAATCATGTCCTATCAATTAGGTGTGATTTTTTTATGGAGGCATAATAAATATCCATATTCATCTCCAAATAAAATTATTGAAGTGAATCCCTTAAATATTACACCATAATTTCTATCCATTTGATCTTTAGGTTTATTTTAGTGATGTGTGACTATATCAATATATATCCAAGAAAATCAATTAATCATGTCTTCAACAGGAAGATTATATATGAACTGAAACTGTAATATTTTCTTTCTTACTGAAGTTTCAGTCACCCAAGGAGTTATATTATAATGGGAGGGACCTAGTCACTAGATTCAACATTTATGGAGGGGTATGTTTTCATGTGGCTATTGAATGCTGCTACCTATGAGGGTTTGGATAATGTAAATTACATCATTATAGGCTCTTATATTTTTATAAAACATGAATTTATTGATTGGTTGATATATCATTCATAGAACCACACATATAACCAAGGTACAACCTATTTTAAAATAATTATGATGTTTTATGGCAGCATAACATTATATTAGAAGTTGGTTGAAGCATTAGTATTCATCAAAGGAGGCCCGAAATACTAGTGGTTATTGCTGTAATATTTTTAAGAGATGGTGGGCTTAGAAGAATATTATGAATCTATGTAAAACTCATCATTCATCGTGTTTGACTACTCTAGCATTCCAGTATGGTATTTTGTATACATGATTCTAATTTGGGATCACCTAATAGATAATGAACAATAACCAGACCAATAGTGGGGTTCGATCTGAATACATTTACTATGGACTATTTTAAAATTTCAAAATCTAAACCACCATTGGATAACACAACTTGGATTAATTTCTTAAGGTCCAATAAAAGTGGAACTCCTTTATTCCCCCTTAAAACACCTCCTCTTGACACAAGGTGTATCAAAGAATTATCATTTAGTAAATGTGGGTGATTTCCGTCATTCTTATCAAATCATTCCCTCATTCATCATTTTTAGTTATTTTATCACTTTTCCATTAATATGGGATGTATCATCAATATCATTGGATGCTAATTTCTACATATATTGGTAAAATTTTATAAGAATATTGGGGATTTGGATCAACATGTACATATTATATCTATTGATGTTGAACATGTGACATTGATATAAATTCATTGATGAATAAAGTGTGAGTCAGGATTGTCTCAAACACTGTTGGAAGAAGTTATGGTTATGTTTTTTTCCCAAATGACAATTGAATAATGTTATGCCCCATTAACTGGGGTTTTGTAGTGTTTTGAGAAAGAAAGTGATATCAACAACCCAAAGAGAACAATGAAGAGTAAATGGACGTGGATGACTTATACAATTATTTGGAATTTTTGTGGATGGTTTTTTACTCTGTTTGATTTGGGTGGTCCCATATATGCTACCCTATAGATACATATATTGGTTATTTTTCTATGGAATAATGTTCTCTTCCATTGAAGAATGAACCTTATATTCACAATTTATTGTGAATATTAAGAAAAAAAATATTAATAAGTGACCAATATGTTTTAAATAATTAAATGAAACATGATTATTGTAACATAATTTTATTTTCAATGGCCATGATAGATCATTATATAATGACTTAATGTAACACACTAATAGAACAAGAATTATTGATAATGATTTCCTTTGACTTCATGGACCCTATTTGATGGCTTTTACACATGTCATCATGGTCAATGAGACCATGTTTGATTCCTTGATTATATGTTTGCACTTTTGTTGTGAAACTAGGTCCCGATTACAATACATACTCCCTGCCTTATAATGGCTATTGAGTCATAGCCCTCTATGTACCACTAGTTGCGTCACAAATAGGTGTTCCCCACCCTGAGGCCCACCCACATTCCAGAAAGGGTATTTTACCTAATGAATGTCCCTACATGCCAACACATGTCTTTCTTAGTGTGCGTTGTCCACACTCACATACACCAAGGGAAACATCCCAAAAGGTCACCTGTCATGATCACTTCTTCAAGCCAGGATTTCATAACTATGGATTTTTAATATGGTTGTCTCATGAAAAAAAGGTGCACATTGTTGACATGAGTCATATCATTTAGCCATTTAACCCCTTAACATTATGTGGTGTTAAATTCACCCCCACCCTTTCTTTGAGTAGAAAACCCTCGTTGTGGGACGTACATCTCAACCCAGGCAGTGCACCACACTTAAGGATAGGGTACCACCACTAATACCACATGTTACAATTGGGACCCACAGACAACACATGCACCTATCCTTAACATGTTTATCTGGTACTGGCCGAGTAGGTACCACCAGTTTCCCCACAAGCACGTGTTCCCCACCCTAGAATCCACCCATCTGTGGGCGTCTAGATTGTGAGACCATGTTTGACCCAAAATCACTTGAGTGTATGTATACATGTGAATTGTATCTTCAGTGTTTTCCCAAATATATATTGGGATTGTTATGAATCTTTCATATCATGTTTTATACATATATTAATGGTTTTGATCCATTCTCTTCATTAGTTGAACAAGTATGCTAAACCATATTGACCATTCAATTAGAGGGTTATGATAGACATATGATCAACATGTACATTCTTAAGAAATTTAATGTGGATTGTTTATATATTATTTTTAAAATCCCATTGATGAAGATGTGTTAAAAAAGTCAGGTATAGTTTTTTCAATGTAAAGATGAAATATCTAAAAAATTGGTTAGTGGAAGGTTGTTGACTATAGGACGGCTTGTAATTTTTTTTGGGTTATTACTTGTTATTTTGGGGTTATATTCGTTGAATTTTTAAATTTATTAACTTATATTTTGCATTCTGTTATCTTATCACATCCATGTATAAGGTATTAAACAGGTTTGGTATTTTACAATACTAGTGGTGTATGATTGTATTGTACTAACATGTTTTTATGGGCCATGATATATGGATACCCAATCATCCCTCACTTGTTGCATGTAAAATATGGAATAAGCCCTATGTTTGAACACTGAATAAGATAGAAATCTACGAATCTAAATAGTAAGACTATGTGACTAATATATAATTTTATCCTCTTGTATATTCATTTTATATTATATTGTACAAATATTTGGAATTTTGGGAGATTAGTGTCTTGTTTGTAGTTATGTATGTTAAAAATGTTGTTTCTGTATTCATTAAAAATACATGATAAATATTTTTTGGGAATCAATAGACTCTGATTTTTTATTAGTATATGTGTAGATATATTTTCATTTATTATCAAAAATTATGGTTGGTACAATCTCCCCATGGCTTATATAGACCCCACAGGTATTCAGAATCATATAGAATACAAATTTGTTTTCTAGAGGTCATGAGGATTTACAAATAAGAACATTTGATTCATTTAATGAAGATACAAAATTTATCAAATCTATAATATTTCCCAATTTTGGGGAGCAGGTAGAAGGGACACATAAGAATGTGTTGGAGATTAAGGTGAAACTCAGTCTGGGGTATCAAAAACACATTTTCTGATATAAATATATAGTATAAGGGAATGAGAATGATATTTCGGGATTAAATTGAAAGGAATTATATTATTCCACCTAATGACACACATATGGATTTGTGGTTATTTATTTCATATATATTTTTTATTATACATTATATGAAATAGGTATCTCATTCATTATTCTTGGAAGATAGGTTTCTATTTACACCAATAACGAATGTGTGTGGATATATAAAGGATGAGTAATCATCGAGGTAGGTTTCAAAAATGTGTATTATGATTTACCTTATGAGTTCATGGAAATATTATTTTGTCTGAACAACTATGCCTCTAAAATTATGATTACAGATCATGTGAGACTATATTGTGTTGTACCTAGTTGATGATGATGAAGCTGATAGAAACAACATAGGTGATATAGTATTTCAATGAATGTGTCCTGTAGTTGACATTGTAAGGTTGATTTGGGGAGAAACCGAACTTAGTATCACACATTGTGGGATTAGAAATTAGTTACTTCAGGTTAATTTATGTTCCAACTCTATCATATATATATTTTTACATCTAGAATCATGTATCCTTCTATTTAACGAATGATATAATTTTTCTCCTTAACGAGGTTATTTTAATAAAAAAATAAATTATATTACATCTATAGAGATGTTCATAGATATTGGTCAATGATTTGTGACCCACTATTAAACATAATTAAGGGTTTGTGTAAGATATCATGGGATTAAAATTTGTGACACTATTTACTAGTGTTAATGATTATCATGTTGTGTGAAGGGAGCATGAGTAATATAATTCCTTAATAATGTATTCTAATCATTCATTACCCATGTATTGTTTTTATTGATGGAATTTCAATGGGAATTTGGGAAACCATTTAATGTTTTATTGAATGGTATTGCATATTTTTTGATACCCTAGATTATATTTAATATTGAGTGATGTCACTCGTGATACAAGGTTTAGTTAGGGAGTTATGATACAATTATTGAATTAAGAGAAGCACCAGACATTTCCTAACACAATCCTTCATAATGAAAAAATCATTTAATAGTTATTAAATATCCTATATTTATAGAATTACATGTTTATATAATTTGTTGATGCTTAATATTTGGGCTGACACCCATGTTATTGGTGGTTATCAGGGAATCTCAACATAAAAAACATTAATTTTTCATAATAGAATCACGAATACTAGTGATGTTTTGATGATATGGACCCTTCTGGAGTGTGGATAGCTAATATGAAACATTATTACAAATTTTAGGTCCATGATTAATGATAAATTAGTTTCTTAGGAGTATTATTGTTTCTTTCAAGCTTATCAATGAATTGCATTGATGTTAGGGAGTTTATGTTGTGGTTTCACATTGGGTTAGTTGATCCAATGAATAATGGGAGTTTAGTGGATTTTTTAAAATATTTTTGGGGTTATTTATGAACTAAAATTGATATTGTTGATAGGTATGTAATGTTTTTTATTTAGGTCCACCCATATAGTTACCATCCAATGTGTTTGGTGTGAATATCTCAAGGCATGGTATCATAGAGATATCAATGACAATGTATATCTCCATGATGAAAATATTATTTTAACTGAATCCTGGGGATATATAGCATCCAACCAGAGTTTTCATTTGGGAAATTTTCATTTTGAATTGTAGGAAAAATGTAATGGGAAAAGTCCCATCTATGGGATAAATAAAACAATATGTTTGGGATTTTAGAGTAATTTACAAACATCATAACTTGATTGTTGGATGTAGGAACATTTGTTCTTTTAAATATTATAATGTTTAGTGCTATGTACATTTATTAAAAAGAATCTCTTTATGGGATATCATGATTACTAACGAAATTTTTATATTATCTATTCAGGGGATAGGTAGACCAATGTGGTACAATATGGAAACAATAAATATTCTACAATGTTGTGCAGATTCAACCTACTTGTGTTTTAATTGACATATCTTATGGTTAATGATATGAGTTTTTGAATGACTGGCTGATTGATAATAACAATGACTCCAGAGGACTGATTTAAATCATATATGGAAATATCTAGTTCAAAAATTCATTAATATTTTTAGAAACATATATATTTTTGAATACATACTAGGTGTGGTATTCAAATTTATGTTATAAATAGTGATGGATGAGAGGGAATTTGGTTATTCCTACATTGAATCATGCATGATATTATTATGGAAAATATATGTGGTTGGTGAACCAATAGAGAAAATTACTTCAAATTAATTGCAATCAATCGTAATGATGTTGGATAAATTTAACAGTTCCTCTATGTAGCAAGGAATCATTATCATTGCTTTGTGGATTAATATTATTCTAGTTCATGTACCTTTATGGTTCTTTATGTAATTGTATGAAGTATTGTATCCCCATGAACATGTATGTGTTTTTTAAGATCACATTGATCCCACAACACGTGGTGTAATAGAGCTGTTTATAATTTGTCTTTTACTTTTTGAAATGTTATGAATGTTCATTTTTAATTGATATCTAAATACTAGATGGTGTAGATTGGAAAACCAAATGAGGTTTTGATCAGGAATATTAGCTAGTTTATTTTATTTTAATAAGAATTATAGAACTAAACCACACCAGGCAAGTCCATAGACTATCAGAATATTTTTATATATGATGATTCCTATGGTGGTGAGCATTAGGCTTCTTCATGAAGGAATCAGTTGTGGATAAAAAAGAATTCTATGTTAAAATGATATAATGATCGACATACCAAGGTTTAATGATATCTATATTTGGTATTAGATTCAAAAAAATTCCTAGGGGTCACACAACAGAACTATGATAGGACTTCCAAAACTTGTGGAGGCATTGATGGTTGTTCTAGAATTTATAGTTATAAATAGTGAAAATACATTTAAATGATGAATGGGGTTAGCAAGGTTGGCTGATTAGAATTCAAAATAAAAACTTATCAAAGATAATATGTGCAATGGTCAAGAGATTATACCAAATTATGTAATTTTTTTGTGATTTATAGAGGGAATAAAATTTTCTTCATTTGGTGGGTGGACTATTATGAGATCTTGATGAGGTACCAATTTACTTCATATTTTAAAATCTTGATGTTATGTTTTTGAAAATGAACATATGATCAGCGTGCTATGGTAGATTGAATTTTTATTATAGGGGGTCAGTAGACCTCAGGGATACATCTACAACCACCAGCGAACCAGTTTGATTGGAAGAAGCCCACACTTCCCAATGGAATCACCATCCATCTAGTGATCATTCACCATTATTTTAATGGGATAGAAATTAATCATGAATACATTTAGAAATAACATCCTACATTTTATCAGAAAATGAGTGGCTACTGTCCCACGATCCATCAATGTGGTGAAATGTGCAATAATCAGGGTGTTTGGTCATTTCAAACACAAGGGACAATAGATTTAAACAATAATGGAAATATTTTCATGGTTCTTTAAGTTTTATACTACTCTATTAATTCCATTAGGATCTACCCTTTATAAAGGATGTATCTTTACATGAACTGTTGTAAATTTGGATCAATGTCCTTTAGTAATCTTCAATATTGGCCTCGTTATTCTTCTTGAGGTGGTGGAACAATATTCCATTCATCGTGAAATATTCCTCCGAATTATTTGATTAAAATAACATCATATATTAACATAATTTTTTTCAAAAAATGGGGATTCATATCAGAATGTCTAGTATATATCCATTTATAAGAAAATTTATGTTAATTGGTTTTTTCTTAGAATAATTAGTAATGTTTTTATAGTGTCTCAAAATATATACGATAATATTGTGTATATGGTTTTTTTCACGAACCATTTCATATGTCTATTTAAACCCTTCCTTAGCTGGTTAGTCATGGTTCTAGGTAGGCGTTGATATCCGAAACTCATAGAAATTGATGGAGGAAAAATAGAATTACAAAACATAGTCAAGGAATTTGGGATTACATGGATTTAAGTTGATTCTGGTTATGATTGGTGGCCCTGTGTACTCTACCAAATAATATTATGTACATTTAATTTTATTTTTGAAAGAAGTTTTCTACCATAGGATAATGATCCCTTAATTAAAAATGAGTAATGGATGACTCAGGATGATAAATTAATTAGTGATACTTAAGTATTAATTAAATAATTAATTTATCCATGGCTAATAGAATTGAAAAACATCTCAAGGGGAATAATTTAATGATTCCAAGTACTTTTATTATTGATCAAGTTGATTTTCTATTACATTAGAACATTATTAATTTATATATATGCTGAGGTTTATGTAGATTAGAATTATCATGAGACTAGATACATAAATAAGTATTGCATAAATATTATGAGTACATGAAATAGTGTTATCCACCAAGCTAATCGATCATTAATAACTATAAATATTCTCAGTTCTTTTGATAAATGGGAACCAATACATATGGGGGATCATAGATACTTATTATGTGTATCACATACATAAGAATATATTATAAATAAATCAATAAGATATGAATAAATAAATTGTGTTATTCCATAAAAAATAAATTTATTGTATTGATTAATAAATGGACAATGAAATAGAGAATTTATTCATTGGAAAAAATAACGAAACCTTATGTGAAGTGATTCCATCATTTTGGAAATCTTAAATATATATTCATGTCCCTTTTCCTAGAAAAATTATATAAATTGTAAGTATAATGGAATTAATTTATAGTAGTTAACTCATGAGACCTACGACTACACTATGCGTATATGTACTTTTATTCCCCGACTATCCTATAAATTTTAAATTGAATCCATTAAAAACATTGATATTTCATTGAATGAGGTTCATCGATGAACTATATAGCATAATTCCATGATATGGGTTACTCGAAATTATAGAAAAATTAATTATGTTTTATGAAAATGTTTTCCCAAAAAATATATAAAATGATAACTGTGTGAAATTACTTTTCAAATATAAGAAATTAATTGGTATTAAAAAATTATCTATTAAACACCCTTTAAAATTGTGGGATATAAGATTTCCAGTTATTTGGGGCTCAAAAATACTAAGGCGATCAAGGTGTCTAGGTAGATGGATACATGAATATGAAAAGGTAGGAGACCAAGAAAATGAAATATAAATACCTCATAAGGGATTGTAAATAGAATGTATATTATATATTCACATATATTGGGAGTTTCAAACTTTGTTCATAGTAATGTTCCATTAATCAAACACTTGGATTATGATTGGGATATACTAGACCATCTATTTTTGGGGTTATAACACATATACGAATCTATTCAAAATCCACATTAAATATTTTTATTTATAGAGGGTCATTCATTCATGGGGAAAAATAATAAACACTTTAGTTACCAAAATATGGTTTGGTTGTATGGTTATGAGAAAATTTGAGCGTTATGATCACATAAGAGTATTATATAATGGGTGGGAATAAATAACACTTTGGAATAATATTTCATGTTGATGAAAATACTATCTAAATAAATTAATCATAGTAATTGAATAATAATTTATTTTTTATACAAATTCACTGTAATTATAATAAGAAATAGGTAGATAGAGGACACTTACCTCGAGAGAATGCAATTTTAAACCCCCATAGTCGAAACTAAAAAACATAGGGAATCCCTATAATTAATTTCGAAATAGAGAGGGACATGAATTTCGTTCGAAATGTATTTTTAGTGGAAAATGATGGATTCAGTAGTGAGTATCAGTACATTTCGTGGGGTGGTTTGATGGGATAAAATAATGACTCTTTTATTATTAAGGATAAATACATTTGGGTGGCATTAATTCCTATGAATATCGTTGATAATTAAATTTTGAAATGTTTTCTATGTTCATGAAAAACAAAAAGGCACATTTCATGTTTTATTTTTCATTTACTATAACTTTTTAATATTTATATTCAATGTGAACAATTATTCATTCTTTTCTATGGAAGCTCAACATAATAAAATGTAACTTATTTTGATTTATAAAAAATATGATTCACATATTACCGAATTCAAAAATTAAATTTTCAAATTATGAAATAAAAAATCAATTATATAAATTATCAATAAGATAAAATCTTATTAAAAAATGACATAGGTATAACATTAAAATATAATATATTTCTTTTGTAAGATATAAAACACATGTTCCATAATTGTTGACATAGTTTTTAAAATATAAACAAAATTAAATGTGAATTATTTTACCCCTAATATATATCATTCATTATTAATAATGTTTAATATGTTTTATGTCATTATAAAATCCTATATGTTATGGGCTTTAAAAAAAATTATTTTCACATTTACCCACAAAATCATCATTTTCAGAATATTCTCCAATACTCAACAAAAAATAATTATGATTTTATGAGTCCAAATTTGTTATTATTTTTATAAATATATTATTTTTATTTGAAATTTAAATTATAAAATAGAATATTTGTTTGTTGAACGGTAAAACTTTTTTTAAAATAAAATTTTTTTTAGCTACTTCAAAAATTAATTTTGACATCAATAATATATATTTTTATTTTATAATTATAAGATGTGAATTTTTAGGAAAATATTATTTATTTTAATAATAAAATATTATCATAAAATAGATATTGTTTGGATTTTAATTATATATAATATATCAAGTAGAATACCTTTTTGGTTATATCATAGCATAATTCCCAACTGTCATTTTACTATGTCGAATTAAACTATTATAATATTGACCATCTATCTTATTGGCCAATTTTCATGATTACGACAAACAATAAAAATTTTCATTGACCAAATATCAGTATAACTAAACCATCATTATCAATTTACCAATCACAAAATCTATTACCAAATTTCAGACACATACACTAATAATTTCAATCATTTTACTAATTCTTCCCTCTATTTTTACAGTCATACTATAAGGAATGATCAACAAGGGGAAATTCATTCCAATGGATTACATTTTTGTGATATTATTTTTTTGGATTTTATGTATAGACTATTGTTAATTTATGTTGTATATATTAACAAATTATGTCTAAATAAATTAATTAGTCATTCTACTGTAATAGTGGATAGAGCAATTTTTATTTTGTAATAGTAAATATTTTAAACAACATATTTTTTTGGAAAATGTTTTATTCCTAGTTGATGAAGTAAATTATGTTTGAATTTTTATTATAATACATTTTATATTTGAGTTTATAATGAAAAATTATATGTAATAAAACATATAGACCAAAAAAGATATAAAGTACATAGAATTTTATTGAAATATAATATAAATAAAAATACAGAATAATATATTATTTTATGTAGAAAAACAAAAAATATCATATAATATTTTTTCTAGTTATTATTTTATAATATTAACATACTTAAATCATACATGATATATTATTTACCATTAAATTACTATCATTTTATTACAAAAAATGAGATGAATATTAAGATATAAATAAAAACAATGAAGTTAAACAAAACTATAAATTTAATAGACTTTTGATTATAATAAATTTGATATATGTATATATATACATTAGGGAAGATATATGTTGGTTATTGCATTAAGTGGTGGTTTGAATAGTCCCATTTTCACACATAGGTAATGGGTTCAGAATATGTGGTCATGCAATACATGATGAGTTTTCACTCATGTTTTGATCTACCATTTGTATAAAACCATTTTAATAAATATATTACCATTTTACAAAAACAATTTTAAAAATGAACTTCTATGATACATATTTTCTATATTAATATAACTAAATACATTTATTAAATAATAAAATTAATTTTTTAAATCACATTTGGATTTATATAATTACACTAGTTACATTACCTTTTAAAATGCAACATTTTATATTAATATAACATATACATTAAATTACAAAATAAACCATGATAATTTAAATGAAATACAATGAAAATTAATAATTTAAATTTATATATTTTATATAATTAGCCAAAGATAAAATTTTATATGATAGTTCCTATAATGGGTTTCTGTTAAAATTTTATGAAAACGAAAACATGCATCATACATTGTTAACCATTAAATTAAAATGATGTAATTTTTAAGAAGTTGTTACAATAATAATACATATCATAACAGTTTAGTTATAAAATAAGACAATATATTTGAAATGAATCATGAATAAAATTAAATAAATAAATTTATATATATATATATATATATTGGATGAAAAAATTATGTAATTATGTTAGCTGGGAGTAGTAATTTCACCCATATATCCCTAATGTCATGGGATTGAGTATAGTGGCCACACTAATTTGGATGGGTTACCAATCAGCCAATGAGTCATCCTTTTTTATAAAAACATTGTTACTAAAAAATTTATAGTTCATTTGAAAAAATTTGAATTCATAACTTATCCCTTAAATATTGACTAAATTAAAAAATAAAATTTAATTATCATTTATCTTTATATTTATGAAATTAAAATTATAAAAAAAATCATTAAAAATCTCAGGTGTTACACAGGACAACCTCTTGGTATCTAGGATGATTTCATCCATTAATACATGATTCTTGATCGAAAATGTTTTCATTAGTGTAAATGGACCCTCTTTGATGTGTAGTTGTACGACATGTGACTTAGACATGTGAGACAATATTTTGTTCCCTGATCAAATTTGTGTGGATGTGAGTCACTTGAGACTATGTTTTTGTATTTATTATATGCGTTCCCTTGTGTAACCCCTGCGATTATGTTTGATCATGGATGAAATCTATTTTCCTTTGTAGAACTATGATAATTACGATTTATTTTTCATCACAATTATATTGTTATTCTTATTAATATTGATTTAAATTAAATTAAATTATATATGTTATATTTTATCCATTTATTTCATATTATATTCCATTTTCTTCTACAGTTTAGTATGAATTTGATACATGTACATTATTACTCAAGGGGGGTGTGTCAAATGTTTTGTTAGAAAGTACATGGAATATAAATTTTTTGGGGATTTTTTATTTTTGTTTCTTGACTATACCATTGAGGATGATTTGTTATCCATGGATGTCTATTTTTTATTTAACATATATTGATATCATGTAGGAAGAAGGTTTATTGAAGCAGTTTGAGTTAACTACCACTCAAAATTTCATATTTTTTATTTAATTATGATTTCAAGTCTATATTATATATTATCATAGTTATGTATTTCCTTTGTACATTCTATTTATATTGTCTCTTAAATAGTTGTTGTATTTATTGGTGGGGAACTGGAACTTGTTTTTTGTGTCTAATTAATTTTTACCTGATCCCTTCATGGGTTTCCATGGAACATGTGTACCCTTGATTTCCCCACATATTACAGGTACATATTGGGATGGTTCATGGGATTGATCATTAGAAGAGAATAGCTTTTTATGATTCATGAGGCCAAAATGAGGTCATATTTGTTATTGTAGAGGTGCATGTACTTTAATTTTGTTTGATCAAATATACATGATCATCTTGGTTTGAGATAAATTTACTACTTCCAATTTCGACCCTTGAGCATATTAATTTTGTATTAGTTCATTAAAAAAGATATGTTTATTGTTATAAAATTAATCTAATTGTTCATTATTATATATTATTTAATTATCTATTATTTCTCACTCTGATATTGGATAGAGTCTCCTAATGATTAACAATGTATGTCGCTGCATATTGGCATCCTTGAGCATATGGGAAGGTGTGCATGATGTAATTTGTTATTACGAATCATAGCTAATTATTTATGTAGAGATGTAACATGAGTTTTCATTTTTTTGACACATCTCAACTAACATTATTTCATTATAATCATTTGAATTATATTTCATTAATACAATTTCTAAATTCAATTTTTCAATGATGATCTCTATCACACCAATTTCAGTACTTTTTGATTAAAATAGGAAGAGTGGGGTGAATTTAGCTTATTTGTGTGGCTTCTGGTTGAGTTGAATGTTGTTTGTGTAAAAATCCAGACAACTTAATTCCTTAAATTATTTTCTCATGGAATATTATATGTGTCATCATGTAGGGGCCAACAACCTTTTTTGGTGAATCTACCATTAAGATGGTTGATTATAGTCACCAATAATTTCAGTGTATTTTTTCATTAATAGTGAGTTGTAGAGAATTCACATGAAATGCACATATTACGATGTGTTATTGGGGAATAATTTATTTTGAATTTAATTAAATGTGATATTTGAAATAATTGTTAACTAGAATATGGATATTTTTAAAAATTTAAAACATTATTTGGGATTTTTATTCAACTTGGGATTAATATAAGATTTATATGGTTTATGTATGAAATAATAGATCTTTCTTAACATGAATTATGATTTGATTATATAACTAAGGTTCATGTTTACATGAAATAAGTGTAACTAGAATGAAAATTATACTAATGACACTATGTACCTGGTCGGTGCTTACTATGTACACAGTGGGATTGGTTATAGAGGTGGTCGTATGAGGGTGAAACATAGTACCCAACATGCATAGGTTAATTTTTTAGATTTTAAAGGGTATTTGTTTATTTTATATGAATTTTTATTACATATTTCTATGATTCCCTTTATAAATTCTCTCTTTAGAAATGTTTCAACATTTTCATGTCTCTTTTATGGGTTTTTATTATCCTTTAACTATGGGTAATCAAAGCGGTATTATTCAATGATATGGAAATTTATTATTTGATTCTCATCTTCTACACTCATTATTATTCCTTTTATATTAATGTCTTTATGTGGTATTTCATATATTGATTTCATGATTTCATGATGAAATCACAACATGGCCAAGCTATTTCCCCTATCCTCTATAGAGGAATACATATACAATGATTTCCAACACGTCTCATTTTTTTATAAATTGTTATAAAAAATAATTATATACATTTCTTGATTTTATGGTGGAATTATAATCTTATTAAATAACATAAAATGACAGTTTTAAATATTGTGATTTGATCAGTTATATAACGCCGTCTATACATGTTTTCTTCATTGTATATTGTCCTTAAGTATGGTAGATTTTAAATTTGTATTCATTACATAAGGGATCATTCCAATTAGTTAATATTGAAATTTTAGTAACCATTGGACAATTTATTACCGATCAATTTATTAACTAATATCTTTTAATAATATTTTAGCGATGTCCTAGGAATTTAAATTAATATCAAAGTTCTATCTGTGATATGCCTTCCACTGTATTTCATGATTATAATAATTCAATTTCATCTAAATTATTATAAATTAATAGATGGATTATAATGATATTGAATTATATAAATAGGAATAAAATTCATACAATCTCATAAGAAATTTTGTAATGGATTTATACAAATTAAGTATTGTTTGAAAAAAAAGCGTCATGGTTTTTTTCTGAAATTATAATTAGATTATAATTTACTATGATTTAAATGTCACATTGAATGATATAAATAGACTCGTTATAAATATTTATAATCTTGATTTTTTCTGGTGTTTTTTGGACATCAAGTCTCTCCATGTCTGATCATACGTTTTCCACTCATGCATTATTGTGAGACCAAGAAAAATATTTGAATACGATGTTAATAACTAATGAGAGGTAAATACTGTCATTCAAATTATGTCTATATGTGTATATTATTAAAGTGTTTTGACCTTGAACATTTGTGATTTAATAGATGACCTTGTTCTCCCATGAAAAACCATCCCTGGAAATTTTTATGTTTAACTAGTGAACACATTTTTTCTACAATACAATTAATGCGTTATAAGAAAAATATTCAAATATAACTCCAATTAAATGTTGCAATGGTTTCGAGTTGACGGGCGGGATACAAAATTAGAATGGAGTGGTTATATTTCTTTAAACATAGAATTTCTTAAAACATTAAATTTTTAAATCAAAATCTACATATTTTACAATTGTAAATTAATGTTACATTTTTAATTTATTATATTTTTCATTAGTATATTCAATTTCCATTGTTTGAAAGTTCACGTAATAAACCAATACTAATTATTGAGTACTAAAACATAATTATATTATAAAAATTTTATAAATAATATTGAATCTTTTTTTTGATATCCTTTATATAAAAAAATTATAAGGTGTATGCCTTTTTTAGTAAAAAACATTTGTTTCTAAAATTATCAATTAAAAATGAGTATTATGAATCAAATAAATATTGTGGGGAAACTAATGTATAAATTTTTTTAAAATTTAACATCTAAATATAAATTAAATAATTATTTTATTTGATATATGTATGTATTGAATAAGACTAAGGATGTTCATATTCCCTTTCTTGGTAAACTAAAAGTTATTACTTTTGAAAGTTGAATCATTATTTGTATATTGTTTTGTGAGAGAATAGTGAGTTATAGTATACCCCACTTAATTTAGTATTTTTGGTAAAGTTTATATTTAATACATATTGATTGATATTTTCCTCAATAAAAAACTCCATGTCTGTAATGTGAGTATAATAGTTGTCATTGGATTCATGAAATGATATTTATCAAATTTTGATTATTATATCACATGATCATGTGAATCTCTAAATTTTTCCATGTCTATATGGTAACTAGTAAATCATATATAAAAATATATATTTTGGATGTTTACTTTAATAAATTTATTTATATTTAATGATTACATGATAATTATAATATTTTTGATTGATGATGATCCATGTATAAATCGTACGCATATAATCAATTTTTATATACATTTTCAAGAAGGTGTGTAATAATACATAGTATATTGTAATGATTGATTAAATATTTATCTATAATGTTTATTTATTACTCGTTCCACATTTTTCATGTCTTCCAAATATTAAACTATCTTATCATATATTTATAAATATTGTTATGCACATTCATTCATACAATATGTTAGTAACTATTGTATTAAAACATGTTTTTGGTGACCTATTGAGTATGAATATGCTCAAATCCTATATAGACAACTTGATGAACTTGATACATTTTCTTATGCATGATAATTTTATTATATACAGTGAATCTTCCTATCCTTAGTGGTCGTGGATGACATAGGGAATTGATTCCCATAGATATGAGATCATAGAGGGGTGATTCACCTACAGTATTTAGTTTGATTATTGGCCGGTTTGTAAGGTATTTCTATAGTGGTTTTATAGAGATTCATCACATTGAGCCACTCATTTTAGTTTATTTAATATATTTTTTCATTTTATTTTAGGTATATAATGTATTATTGTCTATTTCACCCACTGTTTTTATTTTAGTTGATATTTTGTACAACCATACTATGGATGAATTTTAGATATCACATAATCATTTATTTAATATAAATGGTTCCATGTTAATTGGAATGTTGTTGGCGGGTACATACATCGAGGAATCGTATAAATGGTAAAACCATTTACCACTTATTAATATATAAATATATATATTACTTGTTGTTTACGTATTTTTACTTCATTATTCTGTTAGTAAATGTGTAATTAGACCAGAGTCATTACATAAGGTAACATGGTTGTTTTTGGAGGTTTAAAATATTGATATTTAAAAATAAATTAGTATATCTAGACTCTATGTTCATATGATGTTCATGTTTAGAAAACATCTCATCTATTAAAAAATGAGTTTCCTTGAACGTACATATAACATCCCACCGCACTAGACCAACCTATTGTTTCCAATACTATTGTCCACCAAATTTCCATAGACACACCTCTTCAAATGCTAGAGACTATAAAAAGGTAGTGGTGGTTAATGATTATCCCATGGAGAGATTATAAACATATATCAAAGTATGCAATAACATAAATAATAACCAAATAGTGTCCATGAAAAATAGTGAATATGTAATGAAAAAAGAAAAAAATATAGAACATGATATATAAAATTTCTATGAAAACACACAAATTTATACAAACTCATTGTATTGTAATCATGCAATATATATTACTGACTGAAAAAATCACATAACAAAAATAATGAAAGAAATATAATATCAGATTCTCTACTACCAACTTTTTGATTTATCCTATCCCAATCTCCCAAACCATGTAAACCATCCTCAGAATTAATGATTGATAAGGCCTATTTTATACATGAACATGTATTTAGAATAGTATGATAAGGTTCTAATGATATATGGACCCCAGATAATGGTTTAAGTACACATGAATATGAAAAAATTTATATTCCCATATAGATAACCATTAAATATGTGTGAAAACATGTGATATTTGTCAAATAATTATTGAACATCTATAAAAATATAAATAAATAACCATTTTGATCATATCATTCTAGTTTAACACTCATAACCTACTATATCAGCTTTATCCAGAGCTACAGTGTCTATAAGCTTATCACATTATCATAAAAACTACTAAAAATCCCAATATCAATATAATATCATGTGACTGAACCGAAATATTTGAATTATCCAATTCAATCCCAATAATATCATGAACAAGTTACATAATCAATATTGTTTAATCCTTGGTATTTTATACGAATTATGTGTGTAACTAATTCTATGGGGGTGACCATATAAATTCTTATAGATCTCATATCAAAATCCGAAAATCATCGGAATTATATGTAGACATTATTGATTAATACATGTGTATTTTTCAAGGAATCATAACGAAATAGGTTTATCAACCAGTTCCTCAAGGAATGTCCTATTCATTCAATAAAATTGCTCATTATTTTTGGATCCTAGGAGTATTTTCTAGGGATCCTATTGTTTTTGGGGATGCTCTCTCCCCAGGATCACATGGAAATTTTGTAACACCCCAAGATTTCATAGTGTGTTATTTCTTCAAAATAATTCAATAACTTGCACTACACGCAACACTGAGTTCAATCACACCATGACTTACAAAAAAAAAGCCATTCAAAAGAGGTTATGAATAGTATTATCTAAATTTTAAACTTTATATAATCCTTATAATTTTAGAATCCATATTATGAGTTTCTTAGATATAATGCAAGAACAAATTCATTTTCAGTATTGCACTTTTATCAACTTTTAATAGTGAACCCTTTTTAAATAAAATATTTTAAACTTTTTGACTAAATGGGGACATCAAAAATTTAAAATGAAACATCCCAAGCTTCCACGGTACACTTTCTTTGAATAATACAGTAGCGTGTGTTGTACGCAACCTTGAGTTTTAACACACACCACAACCAATCAAACTAGCCGTTATGAATAGTAATACCTACTTTTTAAAATTATATATATTTTATATTTTAAAATGGACTTCATATTTGGATTCGGAATATCGAATTTAGCCTAATGTGAAATTTTGGTACATTTCAGATAACTTTCATATTTTGATGAATAGTGAAAATTACTAAATTTTAATTTAAAACAAATTTTTTAATCAAAATAATTAATAGTGATAAATTATGAATTTTAGTGGTTTTAAAGTATATTTAGAATATATTTTTACCATTTAATATAATGTTGGTCATTGGACATAATTTTACAATTAAACCGAACATAAACAAATGTCAATCTTTTGATAGTTATTATCTCTTAAAAACACGCTTTTTGTTTTGACAGCGGGAATTAATTTTAAATTAATTTCTGCCACTTCTGTGTTTAGAATTTAGGAAAATGGATTCCATATTTGGAATCAGGATGTTCAAATTGTGTAAATAGTTAACTTTTATTTTTAGACATTTTGAATAATTACTGCGGTAAATATTTTATTTACCATGGTTAAGGGTAAATCCGGTAAATAAGGGTTAAAAAAATAATATTATAATAATACTAAATTACCCTAAAACGTGTCTTAACCCTATTGGTTGTTACATGGTCGACCATGGGCATCTTTGGGTCGATTTTGGGACCCCATGGATCCACTTGTAAGTGATAATGACACTTTATTTTAATTAAGTCAAAATGAATACAAAAATGACACAAGCATATATCTTTTAGAAAAACAATTGTTACATAGGGTTATATAAGTTTTATTTTAGATTATAAATATTCATTAGAAAGCTAAAACGATTTCGTACATAATTATATTTTATTTATAATTTTTAGACATTAAATAATTTATTTTATTTATGACACAATGATGATGCAGTAATTACTATAATAGTGAAAAATTAAAATAATTGATATTATAAATACCCAAAAAAATATAATATGAAACTTTTAATGAATTGAACTAATTTTATAGGATAATATGATATATTAGGATTGCTTTAATTGACTTTGTTCGAAGTAATCAATCTGTTATGAGTTTCACAAAAATCAACTATTGAATAGTGTCAAAATTGACATAAAAGAGTTTTTAAAACAAATATTATATTATAAATTGATATTAAATTCCTAAAAATCTAAGGTTCGGCCAAGAGACTTATATAAGGATAGGTTCATCATTAATGGACCACTTGGGGGTCTCCCGGATGTATATAGTAAGTTTATTAACCATATTATATAAAAATACAAAGAGACATTGTAAAAGTGAAACTAATTAACTTAGAGTTAATACTTAATGATAAGGTTAATATAAGTACCCAAACCTGTATAAATTCGATTGGTTGAGTGGTTTTAGACCTATCCCCACCTTAACCTTTGAATAATCAACTTTGGAGCCATTAGAAACCGAATATGAATTTATTATAAATTAATATTTCTAGCTTTTCCAAAGGTGCCCCTCACCCCTCTTATAAAAGGGCACTCCTTCTTTTCATTTCTTCACACCTTAAAAGCCTTTTGGTTCGGCCAAACTCTGCCCAAATACTCTCCCAACATCCCTCACTACAACCTAGAGGCCTTAGTTTGATCAGAAAGCCAACCTAAGGAGCCCTTTTGATCAAATCAAAAGGAAGAACCCGAAGAAGAGGTAATGATTTCACCACCCTTTTCCAAGTTCCTTTCTTCTTCCACTTCCTCTTTCTTTGTTCTTACCATTCTAAAATAATAACTCCAGTATCTTACATATATTGTGATGTTATTATAAATATGGTACAGCCATATTCAGTATTCTATCCACCCTTTGAATAACATGTCACCATACGTGCGTACGTACGGCTTACCGTCTCCACGTCGTGGTGTAATTGTTATTCAATATATTATTATTTGGATGGGTATAATAATGATGTGTAACTCATGTAAATAATAAATATAACATGTTAATGATTCTGTATATATGATATACTATCCATTTATATATTATTTTAATATCAAAAGAATGATATTGTCGCTCGTGCGTACGTACGGACTACCGTCTCCACGAACGCGATGAGATTCATTCTCCATCGTATCCATTCAAGTATAATTATCATTTGATGATTTAAAAATGATGTTTAAGGACTGGATATCATTCTGGATATGAATAAGATACAACAACCATGGCTTATGTATCAAAACATATAAAAGAAAATGAGTAAGTGAACTCCCGAAACAACGATAATTCTAAGATATTATTAACAAATCAATGTTAAAAGATCATATATGATATCATATTAATATATATGATTCTTGTATAATTTAATAACCACTATTTCACCATTATACATGAGTTTAACCTACCCCAACCAAGGAAAAGTACAAGGTAAGGGATTTTCTTATCTCACTTTCAATTCCGTGAGATTTCCATTGTTCGCCACTAAATTATTGAAAGTGGTGTATTGTGTACTGACATTTGATATATATTATCATGATTCTATTTATATTCACGTTATTCTGTAAATCATTTAGTGGTTATTAACTTTTGGCCATACGACTCAGTTGATTAATGTGGTAAGGGGTTTTCATCTCACTCCTTATTCTCATGAGATTCATGCCATATTGCCAGCATTACCTTTTGTGTGGTGTATGTACTGCCCATAATTATATTCTTTGTGTAATACACTCTAATTTATGTTTACTTACATATTCATTGTATGATACCTCTTTCATGGGTTGTATGTTTCATAAGTTACCAAACTGGTAAGGGTTATTTCACAATCTCTTCATTATCTGAGGTTGTTTATACGTAATAATCTACTGGGATCTCGTTATCATCCACATCCATGTTTCTTCAAAATGTATTTCAAAACATTTTTAATATTTAAAAGAATATGGGTTAAAGTCATTTATAACCTTGTTTGACTTTTTATAAGAGGTTTATAAGGGATTCTTTCCGTCGTTTTCCAAACAAGGTGCTTTTTAACCTTTTCGACAGAATTAAGATAAGAATGTTTTTTTAACTTATACGGCGGGTGCAGTTATTTTCCGCCATTATAAAATAGTCAAAGCTTCCCTTAAAATCTTATAAGATTGTTTTCAAAGAAAATGTTTGATTTTATATGGATCTTAAATGATTTCAAAATAAAAGGAGATATTTCTTCAAAAAGAATTTTGATTTCATCTATGTCAACATCCTTTGATGGGTTTTAAGATTATTTGAAGTTGATTTATTATGATACAAAACTTCTATATTGTTTTGACGGTTTTGTGATATGTTTGAATGTGGATGTGCTATTTTTATACCATTCATAGTTTATGGTGAAAGTATTTACATTTCGTATGCTAGTTCCAATAAGAATGTTTATGTTATATTTCAATCTTTACTTCATATGAATGTGTTGGACAAGTATGTTCCAGGTTGGGGACTGGTTAAAGTAAGCCCTCCAGGTTGGGGACTGGTAAAAGTAAGCCCTCCAGGTTGGGGACTGGTAAAAGTAAGCCCTCCAGGTTAGGGACTGGTAAAAGTAAGCCCTCTGGGTTGGTGTCCGGTTATTAGAGGCACTCCGGGTTGGTGTCCGGTTATTAGAGGCACTCCGGGTTGGTGTCCGGTCATTAGAGGCACTCCGGGTTGGGTTCCGGTTACAGTTAGCCCCAAGGTCTTGGGACGAGGCCTTGAAAAGTAATTAAAGTTTAGCATTATGCATTCCAACATTATGAAAGTGGTTATTGATTTTTGCATGTGATTATTCGATTAGTAGAATATCCATGTGAATAAGTAAATGGCATTATTTCATTTTACTTTTTCCATACTATGTTGAAGTTCAAGTTTAAAAGGCTTTTGTTTTAGTAATGCATTGCCTTAAATGATTATTCTTATTTATGAAAGTTTCCGCTATATTGTTATCCTTACTGGGCATTTGAGCTCACCCCTTTTCTATGTTTTATTTTTCCGAAGAAGTGAAGAAGTAAATTATGAATGACCTGCAGGGATATTATGTGGGGTTATGAGTGTGGATTATGGAGACATTATGTTATTGTAGTAGTTTTTCATTTTATGATGTAATGTAAAACTTATGAATATATCTAGTGTTTCCAAGGCTACTAAACCAATCGGTATTTCGAGATTTGATCTTTCTTGTGATCACGCCAATGTTACGAAGTAATGCACCGACTCTGGGTAGCTGGGGTCGGGGCGTTACAGTTGGTATCAGAGGAAGTTTAGTACAAACCTTAGAAGCTAGATTTAGATAAACTCTGATTAGAGCACGTAGACCTAAGATGAACTTTGAGGATTAGTATAGAAGAACTTCCTAGAATTTTGGTATTGTAGAGATTTTGTGAGTTTTCCGAGCAATACATCCCTGTCTGGATACGAGCAGGTAGAGGCAGCTCTGGCCCAGATGTACCTAGGGGTAAAACCCGAAAACACCGCTTTGAGCTAGACTCGAACGGGAACTGGTGCACGACAACGGGCCTTGCTGCACTCTTGGTTACGACACTCCCGGGGGATATGCTTAGGATAACTCTCATTTTCTTTACAAATAATTTTGAAGGGATTATGAGTATATACTTCCTCAAAGAAAACATTCTTATGATTATGGATTATATCCATAAATAGTTCAATTTATGTTAAGTGTTTTATAAGTATGGAATTATGTATTTTGATTCATAAACTGATCTAGTTTATGCCATTGTTTAGAAATGGCGCCCAGTAGAAGGAATGAGAACTCCGGAAATGCACATGATCCAAAGAGAAGGAAGGATCATATCTTTCATGGTCTTAAGCTAGAATTTATAAGAGAAATAGTCTCCCATGTATTATCATCATATGAAGAAATAATATCATGTATTGATAAGATAAGTAAAGAGTTTACTGAGTCCTATGGCTTTGAAGGGAATCAAGAGAAGAAAAGGATAGAAGAGAAAAATATGGATAAAGGGAAGAGGGAAAAGAAGAATTTTCCCATATGTGGTAACTGTGGAAAGAAACACCCTGGAACTTGCCTGAAATGAATGGGAGTTTGTTATAAGTGTGAAGGAAAAGGGCACAAAGTACGTGACTGCAAGGGTAAGAAAATGGTTTCAAATGTACAATGCTTCATTTGCAAAGAGTTTGGACACTACGCGAACCTATGTCCCAGTCATCCGACTATGCCGCAAATGATGTTATTGGATAATAATCAAGTTATGATACTACCACAGATGAAGAGGAATGATTAGAGTTCTTATGTTGATTATGTCAATTGAGTATTGTATCAACAATGTACTTGTTATAATAATTATGGAGTATATAAGGATTGTACTGCAGTACTATTTCATTAAGGACATGAGATTGTGTGGAACAAAGAAAAGTGACTCAATAGTAGGATAAATTTTTGGAAAATATATGGTTGAGAGAATGATAAATCAGAGTATAGTTCTGATACTGAGGTAGTGATTTTGGAATTATATGTGATTGTTTTGGTTAAATTATATTGGATATTCTTGACTACCTTGGAACTGATTAAGGATTTGTATATTCCATCATTGTTGGGGTTTAAAACATTTTTGGATTAATGAAGTATATCCAGCATTCTATATGGAATAAGGGAGCATGAATGTAATCAATAAGGAATATGGTAATACATGATGAAGGTATTCATATTCTATTACGGGGTAAAAAGGATCTATATTATGTTTACCTTCCTTATAAATGTTGGACTGTGAGTTTAGACAGAAGTATTTTGGATAGTTCTAGTTTGGATTATTTTGGATTGCCATAAAAGGACAACCCGGAGGTCGGGCGGCAACCCGTCGCGTCCGGCAAGGCTGCGAGACTTGAACCCGCAACCGAAGGGCGACAAGGGTGTATCACCTACCACTGGCCCACGAGATGTCCTGGATTAAATAAAGTAGTTTTTTAAAAGATCTGGTAGATGAATTATAAATTCGTTTATTTTGGAACCCTCTATGAATAGTATAAATAGAATTTTTTTTACGAGTGAATGATGAGTTTTGGTAGAAATTTATTAATGGATAAAACTCTAATTATAAACTAAGTATATCTCGTTATGATCTTAGCCAATCTCATAAATAAATTCCTCATCATTAATAAAAGGAACTTAGAACAAAAATGTTGTCCTAGATGGTACCTTAAATCATCACTAATTTATGGCTTTGGGATTGTTGGCCTTTTCATAGCCATGTTCTCTACCACTCTCCATCAGATAATTGATGGCTAGATTTTTCTTCCATATCCATATTTTCTTACATGGAACCCTAGTATGTGTTATTTTCGGTAATCTTCATACTTTCCACTCTTTATTTTAAATAGAGGCCTCATTAATTCATTTTTCGATGTGGGATTTCAACTAAGATATTTTGAAATGTCAAAAATGTGTTATCCCAATACCCTATATTTTGTTGAACCGATGGTACTTCAAATCATCATAGATTGATGAGTTTATGGACCTCAATTTTATACTTTTTGTGATTGATGACCTCAATCACTACCTATAAATATTTACGTTTTTTCTCCAATTATATGTCTCTAATTGCCACCAATGTTCTCCTAATCAAGATCATAATTTTGTGGTGACCCTTTCATTTCTCTTTTCCTCATATTAAGACTAAATTTTAGTAACCCAATTTCCGATGTGGGTTTTCCCACAAATATATTTTCTATTTTCAACCTCTTATTTTCGAAGAAGAATTTCAAATTGCGAGGACGCAATTTATTGAAGGATGGGAGAATGTAACACCCCAAGATTTCATAGTGTGTTATTTCTTCAAAATAATTCAATAACTTGCACTACACGCAACACTGAGTTCAATCACACCATGACTTACAAAAAAAAAGCCATTCAAAAGAGGTTATGAATAGTATTATCTAAATATTAAACTTTATATAATCCTTATAATTTTAGAATCCATATTATGAGTTTCTTAGATATAATGCAAGAACAAATTCATTTTCAGTATTGCACTTTTATCAACTTTTAATAGTGAACCCTTTTTAAATACAATATTTTAAACTTTTTGACTAAATGGGGACATCAAAAATTTAAAATGAAACATCCCAAGCTTCCACGGTACACTTTCTTTGAATAATACAGTAGCGTGTGTTGTACGCAACCTTGAGTTTTAACACACACCACAACCAATCAAACTAGCCGTTATGAATAGTAATACCTACTTTTTAAAATTATATATATTTTATATTTTAAAATGGACTTCATCTTTGGATTCGGAATATCGAATTTAGCCTAAGGTGAAATTTTGGTACATTTCGGATAACTTTCATATTTTGATGAATAGTGAAAATTACTAAATTTTAATTAAAAACAACTTTTTTAATCAAAATAATTAATAGTGATAAATTATGAATTTTAGTGGTTTTAAAGTATATTTAGAATATATTTTTACCATTTAATATAATGTTGGTCATTGGACATAATTTTACAATTAAACCGAACATAAACAAGTGTCAATCTTTTGATAGTTATTATCTCTTAAAAACACGCTTTTTGTTTTGACAGCGGGAATTAATTTTAAATTAATTTCTGCCACTTATGTGTTTAGAATTTAGGAAAATGGATTCCATATTTGGAATCAGGATGTTCAAATTGTGTAAATAGGTAACTTTTATTTTTAGACATTTTGAATAATTACTGCGGTAAATATTTTATTTACCATGGTTAAGGGTAAATCCGGTAAATAAGGGTTAAACAAATAATATAATAATAATACTAAATTACCCTAAAACGTGTCTTATCCCTATTGGTTGTTACATGGTCGACCATGGGCATCTTTGGGTCGATTTTGGGACCCCATGGATCCACTTGTAAGTGATAATGACACTTTATTTTAATTAAGTCAAAATGAATGCAAAAATGACACAAGCATATATCGTTTAGCAAAACAATTGTTACATAGGGTTATATAAGTTGGATTTTAGATTATAAATATTCATTAGAAATCTAAAACGATTTCCTACATAATGATATTTTATTTATAATTTTTAGACATTAAATAAGTTATTTTATTTATGACACAATGATGATGCATTAATTACTATAATAGTGAAATATTAAAATAATTGATATTATAAATACCCAAAAAAATATAATATGAAACTTTTAATGAATTAAACTAATTTTATAGGATAATATGATATATTAGGATTGATTTAATTGACTTTGTTAGAAGTAATCAATCTGTTATGAGTTTCACAAAAATCAACTATTGAATAGTGTCAAAATTGACATAAAAGAGTTTTTAAAACAAATATTATATTATTAATTGATATTAAATTCCTAAAAATCTAAGGTTCGGCCAAGAGACTTATATAAGGATAGGTTCATCATTAATGGACCACTTGGGGGTCTCTTGGATGTATATAGTACGTTTATTAACCATATTATATAAAAATACAAAGAGACATTGTAAAAGTGAAACTAATTAACTTAGAGTTAAT
The DNA here is from genome assembly GCA_963277665.1 of Viscum album. Lineage (NCBI taxonomy): Eukaryota > Viridiplantae > Streptophyta > Magnoliopsida > Santalales > Viscaceae > Viscum > Viscum album. The sequence continues at coordinate 2,030,490,128 of OY728130.1, forward strand.
ACTTAAAGATAAGGTTAATATAAGTACCCAAACCTGTATAAATTATATTGGTTGAGTGGTTTTCGACCTATCCCCACCTTAACCTTTGAATAATCAACTTTGGAGCCATTAGAAACCGAATATGAATTTATTATAAATTAATATTTCTAGCTTTTCCAAAGGTGCCCCTCACCCCTCTTATAAAAGGGCACTCCTCCTTCTCATTTCTTCACACCTTAAAAGCCTTTTGGATCGGCCAACCTCTGCCCAAATACTCTCCCAACATCCCTCACTACAACATAGAGGCCTTAGTTTGATCATAAAGCCAACCTAAGGAGCCCTTTTGATCAAATCAAAAGGAAGAACCCGAAGAAGAGGTAATGATTTCACCACCCTTTTCCAAGTTCCTTTCTTCTTCCACTTCCTCTTTATTTGTTCTTACCATTCTAAAATAATATCTCCAGTATCTTACATATACTGTGATGTTATTATAAATATGGTACAACCATATTCAGTATTCTATCCACCCTTTGAATAACATGTCACCATACGTGCGTACGTACGGCTTACCGTCTCCACGTCGTGGTGTAATTGTTATTCAATATATTATTATTTGGATGGGTATAATAATGATGTGTAACTCATGTAAATAATAAATATAACATGTTAATGATTCTGTATATATGATATACCATCCATTTATATATTATTTTAATATCAAAAGAATGATATTGTCGCTCGTGCGTACGTACGGACTACCGTCTCCACGAACGCGATGAGATTCATTCTCCATCGTATCCATTCAAGTATAATTATCATTTGATGATTTAAAAATGATGTTTAAGGACTGGATATCATTCTGGATATGAATAAGATACAACAACCATGGCTTATGTATCAAAACATATAAAAGAAAATGAGTAAGTTAACTCCCGAAACAACGCTAATTCTAAGATATTATCAACAAATCAATGTTAAAAGATCATATATGATATCATATTAATATATATGATTCTTGTATAATTTAATAACAACTATTTCACCATTATACAGGAGGTTAACCTACCCCAACCAAGGAAAAGTACAAGGTAAGGGATTTTCGTATCTCACTTTCAATTCCGTGAGATTTCCATTGTTCGCCACTAAATAATTGAAAGTGGTGTATTGTGTACTGCCATTTGATATATATTATCATGATTCTATTTATATTCATGTTATTCTGTAAATAATTTAGTGGTTATTAACTTTTGGCCATATGACTCAGTTGATTAACGTGGTAAGGGGTTTTCATCTCACTCCTTATTCTCATGAGATTCATGCCATATTGCCACCATTACCTTTTGTGTGGTGTATGTACTGCCCATAATTATATTCTTTGTGTAATACACTCTAATTTATGTGTACTTACATATTCATTGTATGATACCTATTTCATGGGTTGTATGTTTCATAAGTTACCAAACTGGTAAGGGTTATTTCACAATCTCTTCATTATCTGAGGTTGTTTATACGTAATAATCTACTGGGATCTCGTTATCATCCACATCCATGTTTTTTCAAAATGTATTTCAAAACATTTTTAATATTTAAAAGAATATGGGTTAAAGTCATTTATACCCTTGTTTGACTTTTTATAAGAGGTTTATAAGGGAATCTTTCCGTCGTTTTCCAAACAAGGTGCTTTTTAACATTTTCGACAGAATTAAGATAAGAATGTTTTTTTAACTTATACGGCGGGTGCGGTTATTTTCCGCCGTTATAAAATAGTCAAAGCTTCCCTTAAAAGATTATAAGATTATTTTCAAAGAAAATTTTTGATTTTATATGGATCTTAAATGATTTAAAAATAAAAGGAGATATTTCTTCAAAAAGAATTTTGATTTCATCTATGTCAACATCCTTTGATGGGTTTTAAGATTATTTGAAGTTGATTTATTATGATACAAAACTTCTATATTGTTTTGAAGGTTTTGTGATATGTTTGACTGTGGATGTGCTATTTTTATACCATTCATAGTTTATGGTGAAAGTATTGACATTTCGTATGCTAGTTCCAATAAGAATGTTTATGTTATATTTCAATATTTACTTCATATGAATGTGTTGGACATGTATGTTCCAGGTTGGGGACTGGTTAAAGTAAGCCCTCCAGGTTGGGGACTGGTAAAAGTAAGCCCTCCAGGTTGGGGACTGGTAAAAGTAAGCCCTCCATGTTAGGGACTGGTAAAAGTAAGCCCTCCGGGTTGGTGTCCGGTTATTAGAGGCACTCCGGGTTGGTGTCCGGTTATTAGAGGCACTCCGGGTTGGTGTCCGGTTATTAGAGGCACTCCGGGTTGGGTTCCGGTTACAGTTAGCCCCAAGGTCTTGGGACGAGGCCTTGAAAAGTAATTAAAGTTTAGCATTATGAATTCCAACATTATGAAAGTGGTTGTTGTTTTTTGCATGTGATTATTCGATTAGTAGAATATCCATGTGAATAAGTAAATGACATTATTTCATTTTACTTTTGCCATACTATGTTGAAGTTCAAGTTTAAAAGGCTTTTGTTTTAGTAATGCATTGACTTAAATGTTTATTCTTATTTATGAATGTTTCCGCTATATTGTTATCCTTACTGGGCATTTGAGCTCACCCCTTTTCTATGTTTTATTTTTCCCAGGAAGTGAAGAAGTAAATTATGAATGACCTGCAGAGATATTATGTGGGGTTATGAGTGTGGATTTTGGAGACATTATGTTATTGTAGTAGTTTTTCATTTTATGATGTAATGTAAAACTTATGAATATATCTAGTGTTTCCAAGGCTACTAAACCAATCGGTCTTTCGAGATTTGATCTTTCTTGTGATCACGCCAATGTTACGAAGTAATGCACCGACTCTGGGTAGCTGGGGTCGGGGCGTTACAAATTTTACGTTCCCAATGGATAATCCCATAGATACCAGACATAGGTTGTTTATTAAGAACAAATGTTTGAATCCCATGGAAATACATTGGAATTCAACATATTTTCTTAAGGAATGAGATTAAATAAAATAATTTATCATCAAAATAATAATTTTAGGGGGGGGGGTGGAAAAGATCGCAAAATCATCATATAAAATAGATGTCCAACTATTGAAAATATGAATTAAAAACATCATTTACATCATTGAAAGATAACATCTCTAATTTTGGTATCAATTCAACACCCAAGGTCATGAGTACTCTTTACTGAATGCACCCTCTTTTGGTACAACATATCACTTGGGAACAATCATGGGTCCCCATTGTTACATTGTATTCTAAACATCCTTATTGGATTCTTCAATAATAATTACATCTTGTAGGTCAACAAACATCACTTAGAGGAAATAGAATCCATAAATGTCATTGTAATAATGGCATGAGCTTCATCACCCTGTAATCGATCTCATATTAATCTCACACAATGGATATGGCATTAAGAACATTACCATTCAATTAATCCATCGTTGGTGCTTACACCCCCATAAAATTTCAATCTATAGATAACACATCCCCATAAAGGTAATAAAATCTCACTAGCGGAGTTACGCTCATCAATACATATTCTCAATTATCATAGTGCCTTTAAGGTATCTCTTGGTAATAACAGTTCCTACATGATCCTATCATATATATTTCATCACACACACATAACCAAGGGACATAAGGAAACCTATCATGGGCCACTATATAAATGAAAATCCTTCATCTCTCTACTCTCAGGGATTGGATATTTTATGGAAAAAATTTTATGTGATGGCCTCAGTTAATAATTATTGATTCACTAAGATAGAGAATGTATCCCTCATATTAATTTACATTTGTTCATTATATTCATGTGTATTCAATGTTCAGTAAACATTTGAATGAATTTTAAGAGCTAAATTACCTAATGTGGTTAGTGAAATTATAACATGAATCAAAAATAAATTCATTAAATATTGGGAAATAAAAAGGGGAAACAAACAATTTTCATGAAATTTATTTCATAATAATATCCCAAAACCACCCATCCAATTTCACACGGTTCAAATCCACTATTGTATATTCCCACAGATCCCAAAATCATTCCAAAATATCCAATAATTAATTATAAATAATTATTAATAATTCATTTAATTTGAATATTGTACATTATAAGTAATTAATAAATTAATTAAATAATGAATAGATATCCAATAACATGCCATGATATATCACTACATTGAAACTAATAAAACCCACTTGTGGATGGATTATAGTGTACTCCTTTCCATATTTTAACCAATGTCAGTAATAATCGGTACCAATCACCACAATAGATTTATGATATTTTTGTAATATAGATTTAATACCCATGAAAATTCAATTATATAATATCATAAACAAAACATCATCCAATATCACATAATTATCACCTTGGGACACACTATTCCCATTATTAATAGAGGCTCCATCATATCATGATGATGCACCCAATATTTTGTGTAATCATAAATTAAATCCTATGTTATGTCAAAAAATTTATATATATGAAGTAAAATAAGAGGATGGATGAGGTATTATCATATTGTATCACCAAAAAGCTATATAAAAACCCACCCCTAATCAAGAGGGTTCTCAGGACAAAAGGAAGAAGTTGGATAACCCTTGAGTTCCCCTATTTTTAACCCATTAAAGGGAGATGTCATGAGGTTCGAAGTTTCATAAATATAGGTGGGAAATAAAGGAAATATGCCCTTTTATGAAATTTGAGAAAATCTAATGAAATGAACTATACCTTATCTAAGACCCTAGTTCAACACCAGACCCCCCCTACGTACACCCGACATAGCGACCATTGCTATGAAGACTGAAACATCATTATGTTATTAATGTTACTAAGTCATGTACTAGATTGGGGAAATACCATCCATTTTTTATATATGAATCCTCTCAACCAAAAAAAATCACAAATACATACCACATATGAATTTCACATAATATACACCCTAAGGGTGGAATCCACATAAAAAATCACCCTCCTCCAAGGAACCATGGTGTGGGGTGTTTCCCAGACACCATCCAAATCAAAATATCTGGGAATAATGGCTAATAAAGCATGGATATCTATTCAATGGAGATTATTTTGACATTGTGGTACCTACAATGGATAAAATATACAAAAAATACTTTCATGTACACTCAAACTCACTCCATCATATACTTCAGAATCTTAAACACTCTATAATACCAAAACTACATTAAAAAATATTTATTAGAAGTGGTGTTGAATTATTATTTAATAGAAAGAAATATCTCTTTTTGTGTTGTATTTTATTATTAGTACATAAATCATTTGAAAATTTCAAGACATATTAATTATGACTTTTTATAGAATTTTCAAATACATAAGTATGGTTCTAATGGACACAATCAATTTTAAGGACTCCAGTTTTTTATTGTGATCTAAATAATGATGAATTTATTTGATTAATTTATTCATATATTCATTAGATTGAAACATTATGAAAAGGAAAATTTGGAAATGTTTTAATATGCATAAATGTACTTATAATCACGATTATAAAAACATTCCATGTTTCAAGATGAGTTTATTTGAACAAGATGTTCAAAATAAGACATACTGGATGGAGATATGTCCAAAGATATAAGATTGGAAATTCTAAATGAATTAATCATTGTTTTTTTCAGAATAACACCAACAGATAAATAAATTTATATGAAGAGGTTTTATATGATGTTTTTAAGATATTCTGAATGATTTTCTAAATTTGAACATTGTGAATATGTTTAGTATGATTTTCAAAACTGAAATAATTATGTAGAAAACATCATGATTCTAGTTGATTTGTTAGAATTTTTTTAAGTTAATTAACACTGAGATCTTTAGATTGATCTTATAAAATGATTAAATAGTATTTTTAGAATGTTTTTTGGTTATCAACTGAATAATTTTATCAACGTGAAGATCAAATTTAATTTGAAATATCTAAATTTGAAGTTCATACTCCTACATTAATTTTTATAGAAAACAATCCTATATAAAGGGTAATTAGAGTGTTGTGATTTTGTCATTATATTTTTCTTAATATCAAAGTAGTTTAGTTTTTACCAAAGAGAACGAGATATTCTTTTATATATACATCATAAGTGTTGTTATATAATTCAGTGATATTAGTTAAATGGTATTAGTTGTAGTGATAAAATATAAAGGGACTCAGATAGAGAGATAGTAGAATTAAGTTATGAGGTAAAGTTTTATCTAATGTGTCTGATAACAGACAAATGGATTTGGAGTATAGGTACTAGATAAATAAATTTTCATATGCATATATTTGAATAATAAATTGGAAATAAGTTTTCTTCACACTGCTATGATAGAATTCAAATATGAAAACATTGTATGCACCAAAAGGAATGTTGAAGAATTAAATAATATCAGTTATGATATGATTAAGCATGTCTATTAAGGTTCATATCATTATTTTATAAATTATTTCACCATATTTTCTTTTTAACAAGTACATGAACCCTCTATCGACTCTAGATCCATGTAATTGATGTTTACTCCATGATTATTTTAAACCAAAATGATTTTTTTCATGTGTATTTATGATATTATTATGCTTCCAAACGATTCAATAGAATATATATTTGTATTTTATTAGTGACTCTTGAATATTCATATGTTAATGTGGGTGTGATTATGTGTTGTTGATCATTTGATTCGACTCTCAAACTTGAGGAAAAGGATGTTTTAATGTGGAAAATAATAATGTTGTATAATACGTATTTACTCTAACTTTTAGTGGTCATAAAGGTTGAGATGTTTCTTCTCAATGGTATCATATCCATGGATTATTTCAATTACCCTTGGTTTCCCAAAGATGGTTACGATTATTGTTGATCATTATAACTCTGTTATTATTAAGGGGATTATTTAATTCTATGAATATAATAATCATATATATATATGTACATAATTATATAATATATATTATATATTAACTACGAATTTCATGAAGAATATATATATGGTTTCACTCCTCATACTAAGGCTTCACACATAATATATGAATACATGGTGAATATGGAGAATGATTGGAATGATATTATTTCAATACATTCCTCCCTTTATAGAAGAGGATTTTTTAAGGGTTTGGAAATTGGAATATCCAAATACATCAACTAAAAGATGAAAATTTTTAATGAAGGAAATCTAAAATTAATGAAATATGAATTCCATATATTTTAGTTTTATTATTAATATCAATAAGTATGAGATGATGAATATGATGGTGGGTTTTGAAAGTGGTATAATGTTATTTTTGGCCCTATTATATGTTTTAGTAAAAATTATAATATGAGACATCTGATGAAAGATTATATGCAATCATTTTATATAAATTTGATGCTATTGATTCATCCATATATGACTGATGTTTAAAATATATATCATTTGATTATATTTAAATTTTTTTATTCACACATTATTATATATGGAAAAGAAGAATCAAGAATATGGAAAGGGATAGTTTGGAAATTTAATTCAAGACAAGTAGGAATAGAATGTATCTGAATGTTACTAAAGAATAAAAAATATAGACTAGATTTAATGAATATGTTAGTAAAAATTTTGATGAATTCTAATATATGTTTTCTTTGAAAGTGAATAGTGTTGATGGGATATTTAGTTGAAAATTTCCAAAAAATTTCATTAAAATATGGAACCATTAGGAATTTTAGAGAAACCAATTCATCGATAATAAATTATTAAGAAGGCCAAATCTACATAAGGACACTAAATAAGAAGAATGGAAAACAATAACATTTTTAATATGGAATTTATAATAATTCCTCTATATATAAAAAATGAATATTTTTTCCATATGTGTGAATGATTATTATATTTATGTTGACCTATAAATTATAGGGATGATGCTATTGGGAAGTTTTTTTATAAATGAAGTTTTTTATAATTTTAAAAATCATTAATGTACAAAAAATAATTAATATTAAAATAAAACACACACATATATATATATTATATGTATAATATATAATACAAATAAGTTATTTAGGTTTTCTATATATGAGAATGAAAATAAGAATCTTGTGTAAGAATATCTAACATGAAATATCATGAATAATCACTTGATGAAAAATATTTTCTTTTTAAATAGGTTATCAATATAAAAAATTTACATTTTGAATTAAAAAATATCTATATCAACATTATTGATTTGATACATTAATACAAAATTATGATGATATTTTTTTATTATATATTATTTTATGATGAACATGGAATAAAATACTTCAAAATTTTAATTTCTAAATTGGGTAGAAGTTAATAGATGTTTAGAACATAAATATGATCTAAACATCATTCTCAAAGGGAGAAAATAAAGTTAAAAACTTTCCTCAGAATAATAAATTAAAGAGGATCATGTATATATCCAAAACATGAATATAAAAATATTATAAAATTCCCGACGTGTTAATGAATGAATCAAGAAACTGCTACAATTCGAGTCTGTTAAAGATGAGAAGAATTCTAAACTCTAAAATAATATCATTAGAGTCTATTTGAATATTAATTCACAAAACTAATCCATGCTAGATGGTTATAAATATTAGGGAAAATCTATATAGTTTTTTGAGAAATATATAAGATATAGTGGTAAATGATCTTGTAAATCACAATTACTATAATGAATCTAAGAGGTATATGAGGAAGAGATTAGGGGGAGTCAATCCAATCAAAAAAAAGAGAACATAAAAAATCTTCTATAAACTTAAAATATATTTTTACCTCTTCAAAAAATATTTGTATGATTAAATAATACCTTAAATATTGATAAAATGCTTTATTTTAATGGTACTACCTCAAAAAGGCTTGTATAAAAAATATAAAAAGATTCATATAAAGGATTCAAAAAGAAATGAAAAGTATATAGTGGTTATTGAAAATTAAATGAAAACAATTGAGACCAAACATGAAAATATAATTATGGGTGATCTTAACATATGACCAGATATTATAAATTTATAATTAATGTGAACTAATACAAAATATATATTATGATTTTTATAAATAATGAGCCAATCAGAATCAAACAACTTAGATAAAAAATCATTCGTAATTAAAATTGGAAATCTAGAGTTCATTATTTGTTAATGGATTGAAATATAATTTTCTTGTGTTTCACAGATTCGTGATGATATAAAAGAAGTATTTTTTTAGATGATGCAGTTTTTTTAGAATTAATACAAATGGAAACATTTTATAACGACAAAATTAAAAAATGGGAGACTTATTTACAATTATACATTCACATGTTTCATGTTTATTGATCAGAATATAAGAGAAGAAATTATTCCAAAAAAGGTTTTGACATATTATACAAATCAATATGAATAACATGATGATAGAAGATATATTCATTCTACTTATTATTTGATAAGAATATATGATTAGTTTTATAGATATAATAGAAATGAATGGATCAAAAATCATAATATAAAATCGTTTTGACAGATTTCTGTCATCTATTATTTTTTGTACATTCTGACCTATATATACCAATGACATATAAATCTACAAATCTGAATAGGTATTTTAATTTATTTATTGTTGATTTATATCATATTAAATGTATAATGTTTTGGAAAAATAATTAATAGGATCTCAAAATGGTTACACGTTTCATGAAATGCAATAAAAATAATGTCGATATTTTATGAAGAAGAATAAATCTATTAATTAGTTTTATTTAGAATTGGAAAGTATACATATTATATAGAAAAAATGGAATTCTTCATGAAATTAGAGAACCATTAAAACCACAATATAATTGTATTTTTGAGAGATATAGAAGTTGTTTGGTTGGTATGGCTTATAACATAATTATTGAATATAGTATATCTATATTATTTTTGAGATAGTATAATGAAGAATATATTGAAATTTAGATTCATTTCTTCTATATGAAAAAACTCTAATATATCTCCATACAGTATGTATTATAATGAGAACAATTTTTTTGAAAAAACCTCAATAGTTTCCCATAACATTCAATATTAGTGTCCAGTGTCAAAATCTCATGAATACTAATAAATAAGTTATTGATGGTATATTACGTGTATACACCCTGATTGCTATACAAAAATATGTCCTAACATGGATTTTGGATGTATATTTTCATCTATAGATGGAATTTTTTTTTATCATTTGGATAGAAAGATCACTCAATCTGATCCAGAAATAAAATTAAGTTAAGATAAAGCTTCTTTAGGGAATGAACATGAAAATATATGTGATTGATGATATTATATATAAACAATACTAGATGACGATATTTATTCACACAGTTCATGTCATTAGGAACAATCGCTGTCATCTAAACCATTGATGAAAAAGGATGCAGATATATAATATACTATTCATGATCAGTGAAAAATGTTTCAAACTAGAAGACCAATGAGTAATGTTTCAGAAAACATTTTGTTCTCATAGGTTAAGATAAGATATTTTTTATATTTTTTAAACCATCAATATTGTTTTGAATCCTTTTATAAAGAATTAGATCATATTTATGAAAAATATAGATGGGTACTTTTACCCAAACTATAGTATAAAAATACGATTGGAACAGAGTTGGGGTTTTAAAATAAGATGAATAATTTAGGTGAAGTGATAGGAAATAAATTAATAATTTTTTATAAGGTCTAGCTACATATGTAATGCATTAAATTCCACATGATGTTTTCTCTGGTTGTAATAATTAATTGTATTTTATTTTTAATGTCTATTTGTTCTTTGGAAAGATATAAATTATTCCCAATGAATTTCAAGTATACTTTAATCCATGGAGAGATACAATAATAATTTTATCGTAAGAATCCATGTATATTCATTCTAGGTCTAGATTAATGAAATATTTACATAATGATGAATTTTTTGAATAGGATGAAAAAAGTTCTAAAATCTCGTTATTCTATGAATGATTCATTCCATATGATATTTAAATTATAAAAACTAGGAGTACACAACAATATCTAAAAAATTAATATCAAAATGTTTCACTCATTTGAATATTTAGGTTTATATTATAAAATGTTTATGGGTTATATGGAATAACGAAAATATGTTTTTCAAATGAAATAAGTATGTTGTCTAAAATTTTTATTTTTGGAGAAAAAAGATACTTTAATGGATTTAATGAAAAGTATAACATTTTCATATCAAATGTAAAATATGAAAACAATTAATCAAAATATTTATTAATATTTATCAATTACCTATTTATATAAATATTCTAGTGTGAGGAATCATTTATAAGTTTTATTTTTCACCGAATATTGATCCTATAAAGTTTAGGAAATGGATTCATATTTTATTGATTTTAAATTCCCATATATCATCTTTGATTTTTTATTATTAAAATAAGTGAAAAACATAAAAGTGAACAAAATATGACACATTTATTGGCTAGAAAATATATTCTTATATAGATTATGTGAAAAAAAATATTCGGTATGTTATGAAAATTTAGGAAAATTTATTTATTTTTATCAACACAAACATAGATTGGGATGGTTATTTTGATGAAAAAATATCCCTATCTAGTGTAGTTTAGGTTTTGGGGGAATGTTGTTTGATTTTTCATACAAAGAATAAAATATCAATGACTATAAAGACATACAAATATGTCTATGTATCTTCCAATAATGGTAAAACATAAATATTGTGTACAAAGACAGATATGAAAGAATTGTGGGTTGGTGTGATGATTCACCTTCTCTTGGGGTGAGATAGTTAATGTGTGACCAATCTATCTAATAATATAGTAAAAAATTACATATATAAGAACATTGATATTAAATATCAATTTATAAATTATAATTTTTAAATAAATTATCTAATTTATATGATTTTAAAAAAATATTTATGTGTTTGATATCATTACTAAACCACTTCTAAATGAAATATTTCAGAATTTGAGTGAATTTATAGTCATTGAAAGCCCACATTATTCAATTTAATGTTACGTGATCTACATCCCCACTCTTTTTTAATATTTCGATAATTTTTTGAAAGGGATAATAACATAAAAATATCAATTTATGTTTTATTTAACAATAAATGAAGAGAATGTATTTAATGATAGTTTATAAAAGGTGTATGTTGTGTTGTTAATTTGTGTGAATTTATTTAATTATTTTTTTATGTTCCCAAATTACCTTGTTAGTTTCTTTTTCTATATTTTATGATAATTTCCCCACATGAGGATAATGTTTGAAGCCGTTTTAATCAATTATTTATATACATCCTTGAATTCATATTCAATGATTATTTTATTATACAACAAGTTCACTCACAGAAGCTTATTATTATTAGGTAGTGATTAATTTATTGATTTTAAGAGCATCAATTATTAATATTCCTTTTTTAACAAGAAATAAAAAGTATGAGATTATAGAGACTATGGGGTGTTGGATCAGGATTTTATAGTACGAAGGATAAATATTGGTCAATTTTTACATTCAGTATATAAACCAGTTGACAATGTCGATCCATTATTGCAATGATTTTTGTAAGAATGATACAAAAAGATGAATAAGGATGAAAAATAAAGAGGTTATCATATGGAATCGAATAGAAAAAATTAGTATAATAGATGATGCAAAAAAATGTTTTATGTATGTATTCATAGTTCCATAAGAGAGTGATGTTTGAAAAAAAAAGAAATTAGGACAAGAGTTAATATGTTTCAATGTACCCAACAACATGATTAATAAAATTCACCATGGATTAAGATGATTTTATTTGAAAATTATAATCAAATTATTTTGTATCAAATAGATAGACATATAATCTCATTAGACTAATTATTTTGAATTGAATGTTTTGATAGAGAATTTTAGATAGTAATAGTGTAAAAATAATTTTCTATGAAGAATTATTACGAAATTAATTGAAGAACATTAAAATGTTATTTCCAATTCATTTATTTTTATGATGAAATGTTTTATGATTAGATCATAAATAATAATGAAATAAAGTGGGTGATTCTAGTTTAGTTTCCCAAATGTTTTCATGATCATTGATGGCTTTATATATTGATAATTTATATTATTCTAGTTATAAAAAATTTATTTAGAGGATTAAAGGTAGTCAACAAATGACATACTCAGTTGGGGCATTTAAATTTATATATGGTGATTCATATTTGATATCTACATGCCTATATTGATTATTGGAGTAATTATTCTTATATAATTGGATGACATATAATTTTTAATTGGTTTTTTCTATTTTTCAATTCATTCAATCACTAATGTTATGAATAAGGAGTTTGATAAATAGTTTTTTAATCATCAGACACTATTTTATAGAAACATTTATACTACACATATGATACAATGATGTGTGATACTAGAAAAATTATATTACATAGGGTGATATATAATAGAGGTAAATAAGCATAAGGGTATTAGATAGCCAATGTAAGGAAAATAGGGTACCAAATTGAAAATAATCGTATTAAAAATTATTTTATTGATAGGTTTATACAATTATGTTAAGATTTAAGGTTTGGGTTCCTATTATGAAATAAATCATAATGGAATAAGTGGTGCTTTCATGAAGGAATGTGTGATGAATATAATAACCATAGTGGGGATGTATTGATTACTGTTGGTCAAAGATCATTTCATTATTGTAAAAATTGTTTCCCCATATTACTATGTTAATCATAACATTTGTAGTCTATATAAGGTAGTGTTATTAAATTGATGGATATTACATATAGTCTACAAACTATGAAGGAATATTATCTACATGATTTTTGGTCTTATACTTTTTCCAAACTAGAATATGTAAATGTTACTTTTGTTGATAAGCTCACCTTATAAATTCCTGTGTTCTTATGGGATTGATAGTTTTTTGTTTCTTAAAATACATATTTATCCCTAACATGATGATTTTTTTTGAAATAGTAAAAAAAAATAAAAAGTAAACCCATTGATTCACCCCTTCCACCCTATATATCATCAAAATACCAAGATGAGTCCTCTCAAAAAATATCCTTGATATATCTTAACACTAAATATTTCGATCCAAATCATAGTTATTTATACAAAATTCTCATAAAAACCGAAAAAAATTCAATATCAATTTCTTAACAAATAAATGAAATAGGATGAACAATATTTTTTTGTTATATTACATATCCTCCCATTGATTCCTCATTAGTCACTTTCCCATTATTCTCAACCTATCCTATATACCAATTTGAAACCAACTTATTTTATTGTACTATTTAGATAAATATTATCATATATTACATAAATACCAACACGAAGAACAATATTCTCCATACCCTAAGATAACCACCTTTCATAATCTTGAATATCAATATGGTGCAATACAAAACCTATTTATTTCTATAAACAACGCTATCATTGGTTGATTCATCACTCAAAATATGATGCTCTCTACCATAATACTTCACTTGAAATGGGTGATTACAACCCTAGTGATCCCCATCATATGAACTATCTATTGAATCATAGTTTCAGCATTCCAATGAAATTAAAAATATAGTATACATCTCACCATTCCTAAACTCCCTTAAATAAATCATATTGTACAACTCAAGTTGTCCATTCAAGAAATTGGTTGGCCACCCCTCTTGATGTGCCTTCACATATCCTTGTCATAATTTATATAATCTTAAATAAAATCTCATATTTTCTAAACAATGACACCACTATTAAAACCAACCATTTAGTATCAAACAACTATTATGTCCTCTTATAGTAAAATTATTATTCATACTCCAATAAAAATAATTTATGTAACCCTAATGTAATTAATGTTTTGATCACACTAAACCCATATATATATGATTTATAATGAAGAAAATAAATCCAGGGAATTGTTATAATTCCAAATTTTGTAATTATCAAAGAACAAAAAAAATGATATTCACATACTCACTAACATACTAATGCCACCTCATCCATCCATTGATTGTTTAAATCAAACCCAAGACCCAACTATCATGAGGGTCATAAAAACACTTCATAATATTTTTCCATTATCTAATGTATAGATTGATTGTAGTTATCTCACTCCTACATCAGAAAAACATAAACCACCAAACACCAACATTCCCAAACTCATGGGGAATTTCATCCTTGACATCAAGTGAAATTTCATTCAATAATGTGGTTTACACCCTCTAACAACCAATGGTGAACGCTCCACTAAATTTATTACCATAGACACCTCATCGAGTAATTTCTAAATAGAATTATTCTTTTTTTCACTAAAAAATAATTCACCCAAATGAACTCGTGTTGAATAGCAGATTAAACATGGATCAAACACTAATGTCACCAACCACTATATATAGACACCATTATATTATATCTAACACCTCAAAAAACATTCGCAAAGGAATTTTGTTAGACCAAATCACTTCATTCCATGCATAAGGTCACTCAACCATTCGTAAATATAAGGGAACCATGCACAACCTTCTAGTAGAAATTGGATCAAATATAAATAAAACTAAATACCAACAATTACCACACAATAACATAACTAAAAAAACCATCTACGGTTCATTATATAATCATTCATGGAATCATGTTCCCAAAAAAATAGACCATGGCCCACCAAATGTTAATCTCATATTATCATAAGCACCCACCATCCTTTACATCAATATTTAGGCTTTCACCTATGCTATAGTCTATCAAACATTTAGAAACTAACTCATGAGTGATTTAAAATACTGTAATAATCTACCCTTTCCCTATCTATCCTATATAAAACTATATAAGATCACAATTCAATACCTATTCAAGGATCAGAGTAAAAAACTCCATGGTTATTCCTTCAACCAATCCTAATCATAGAATATAAACTATAATACAAATTAACTATGGATCAAGAAGATTTCCTCATGAAAATCATTGTAATCTTGTGTTTCCTTACTATATTACTGGTAACACCTCCCATCGCGAACACAATAAACAATAGTATACACCCATGCTTAGGGTATCTAAGGAAATTGAAAATCTTGTGATTACACTTTTTAAAACCAATTCACATATTACATGGATCACAATATCTTGAGTCATATCTCAAGAGTATTAGGCAAATATTAAAGCCAATAAACCATAACAAATAATTCCTTTATCACGTAATAATCTTCTCTATCTCTTTCTCAAATTCATGTTGAAACTAATAGGAAAAATAATTCCATTTTTAGTTTACTCACAAACCTATATCAGCTATCACATTCCAAATCAACATACAGGATGTAAACCTCATCGGGAATCGATATACATGACAAACCCCTAAAAGAAAATAATCGCCACTCAAGATGCCAAAACATATAAAAATACATTTTACAATAATGATATTTTTTGATTACACCATAATCATAATATTTGTTAATGTATAATTCCCCAAAGAAGATATATGGAAGACACAATATAGGTTTTTTTTTGAAAAGTTTAATAAAGAAACCATTTCCCTTTTATATAACCAACAAAAAATCAACCAATGGGATCCATAACCAAGTAATTTAATGGGTCAACCTTCTTACTAGAGTCTCTATATATCCAATTCATTATCATAGACATTATTCAGGAGAATCCCTCTATAAGATCCACCTATGTTATTATCAAAATAATTACACAATGGTTTAACTATGTAAACAACCTCTAACATGTTATATGGGAAAACAACATATATGATTTTTTGAGACATTAATCAGTTAAACTTGTATCGATAGTGATATAAATCACGAACAAGAAATAATATTTATTGTGAATCCTATATAACCCGAATGGTTTATAAACATTGGCCTCCATCCCTTATGAAAATTGAAAAATAATAATAAATCCTAAATCACAAAACTCATGTGTTCCTCTATAGATGAAAGCAAACAACTTTAAAAATATAATCTAATATCATAAATCCTTTATCATTGGTAACCTGGACTTCGTAGTGAGAAAAAATTTCATGTCGCACAAGAATGATATTCATCACATGTCATGATACATTATTATATAACATGTGTTCCATAACAAAAATAGTAAAAAAACAGTAGTGAAATTTTGTAGCATCCCGATTACTTGGACAACAAGACAGGTTCCTGAATCGAAAGTGAGTTTGGTACATAAATTGATCCTCCCCATATTCCACAGGCTTGTCACTATCATAATAAATCTATAGTGTTATTGTTAAAATACAATTCCCCCTTATCATAGTGTGTAATAAAATGATAGTTAATAAAAACCAACAATACAAAGTTATAATTAGAGTATGTTGTTGAAAAAAATTCATATTGGTATTCAATATTTACAGAAAAAAGTAACACAGTCAGACCAACCAATGACCATGTGTGTATGTAAAAATAAGAACCCACTACACCAACCACATATAAAAAATAAACATAATAGTAAAATTAATGGGGTAATACTACCATCACAGATAATAGTCTCATCCAATTCTCTAGAGTCATCTGAGTTATCTAAATCTATCAGAAAACATTATCCCACATCAATACAAGAACCTATTACTAGTGAAGCAACCACATGTAACTAAGTGTCTTGTCATCCAATGTTTGTTTTGAGTATTGCTATAGGAATGTTTCATTTTTTTAGATGAGTTATTTGAAATTGATTTCCATTACAAATATCATTATGTTATTGAAATAAATAATAAATTATTTAAAAAAAGAGAGTATAATAAGTAATAATATTTTTTAGGTATCATCATTATTATCCTCATTAGAGTATTACATGTCAAAAACAATTTTAATTACAGAAAAACAATATGTCATTCATTTTTTGGTGACATATTTTTTCATCATAATTATTTATTTATGATACAATGGTTAAATCTACACAACTTATAATTATTTTTGGATTTTGTATTTGGCCGTAAATAATATTCTCTATAATTTTCGATGATGAAAAACCAATTATATCAAAAATAACATTAATTAATAATGTAAATTGCTAAAATAAAAAACAATTATAAAAGTATTATTAATATTTTAGATAAAAATAAACATATATATAATTAAAATATTAAAGTTCTCGAGTCGGTGGGAGATCAAATAAAATTTTTAGAGTGAACTATATCCAAAAACAACATCAATGTTAGATCATTTTACTAGTTCTCAAGTTACATTTAGAAACCTTATTTTGTTTCAATGTTATTTTTTATCTAAATTAATTATATATTTAACCTTACCCAAATCTCACTTCTTGACTTGAAACTATAAAGTAGAAAATAAAAATGATGATGGAGATTCTTTCTTTATGAAATATAATTTCATCAATTCAGTGTCGTTGTAACTAATCATGGTCAATCATGATCCTATACTTATATAAATTTATAGAAAAACCTATGGATTTATATAATAATAAACTAATATATAATATTTTTAAATAATATTCACTAATTTATAATTACATTTATTATTTTGTAAAAATTTATATTAATATATAATATATTTTTTTATTTTATATTAAATTATAGTAACTAATATGAATTTAAAAAAGTATATTTATTTACAATAATTGATAATATTATATAGAAATTTATATGAATATAATTTTTTTTATTAATTTAAACAAACATATATTAAATTTTATCAATTTATAAATTTTTTTAAAAATATCTATTACCATATATTAATTTTTTAAATTTGTCACTAAATTATATAATATAATTTTTAATCTATATTTATTTATATTAATTTTCAATGAATTTACAGTAGTTTATAAAATTTATATTAAATTTAAATAAATTATATCAAATTATAATAAATTATAGTAATTTATAGTAATTTAAAAAAATTTATTATAATTTGTATTATATTTTTTATTTGTTTTTAATTATTTTATAAATGTGTGATAATTTATATTATTTATATTATTTTATTATATGTTTTACTAATTTTATTTTATTTAGGAATATTTATATACTCAATTATATTAATTCGTACGAATTATAAAAATTACAAACTATTTTATAAAATTTTAAATAAAATTAAACAAATGTATACTAAATTATATCATTTTTGAGTAATTAATATTAGTATATAATAATTTTCTACGTATTTTTACTAAATTATAACAATTTATTTCAATTTATAGATATTTATATTAATTTATATTAATTTATACTAATTCAATATATATATAATTAATTCACACTAATTTTTAAAAAATTATTATTATTTTATAAAATTTTAAATAATCCTTATCAATTTATATTATTTTATAATAATTTTAAAAAAAAATTAATTATTTTATATTTTATGTGTATTAATTTTTGTAAATTATTTCTTATTTAAATATAATTTATTCATATTTATAATAAATTTGAAAATTTTCAAATAAATTATTCCAATTTATAATAAATATAATTCCATTTAAATTAATTAAAATAATTAAAAATCTTTATAATTGAAATAACTATTTAATATAAAAATTTAATGATATTTATAATAATGCATATAAAAATAACCAAATATTAATACTTTTTAGAAACATTTTTAGGCCTCGAAAAAAATCTAATGTATAGAAGTTTAGTTATGAAATTAGATTGTTTTTTTGGAGAAAGTAAATGTTGATGAAGTGAATATTAGAATGGGAGAGGTTACATCGGTTTAATGCCATGTTATTTTCAGCATACATTTTACAATTTAAATTTTATCGACAAACATTCATTGTCTAAAATATTTATGTTGGTTCTTTATGACTGTGTTTTTAACAATTATAGATATAATTTTTATTGTAAAAAACCTTCAAATATAGTATTTTTGATAGATCTATCATTAATAATTATTATTATGAATGATTCCATCCTAAAAACAATATTTAAATATTTCTTATGATGGATCCATTGGAAATAATGTTTTTTTTGGTTTTTCCATGTACAATCCTAATCTTATCATGGTGTATGTACATAAGATATAAATTTTTGAAAATGAAATATTTTCATTGGAATTTTCCATCTATCTCATTTAGTTTTTTCCTATAAATATGGGAGGAAACATTCCAAAATTATTGGCAACAGAATACACTTAATCAAAGAAAAAATTTATTATTGATTGATAATGTAGTCTATCACAAATAGTTTGATCCAAAATAATATATGCAATTAATTCCATTCCCATCACATATTACCTATAACAATGAATCAATTTTCTAGAAATGTATAACTTAATATATCACCACTAATGTTGTCCCAATGATAACCCGTAATGTAGCATATAGACATTTTTATGGTCTATATAAAAAAATATTCTTCTGGAAGAATAAATAAATAACTATTTTCGATCCCCTGTTTCTAACATGAAACCTAGGAACAACTCTACACTCTTCAGCTAGTACCAATGTATTGTTGAGCATCTTACAATATAATGTCAACCAATAACATGCCCAATAACATTAAAAATCCTTTATAATCACATAATCCATGGTCATATCCAATAGAATCCCAATAGTATTTGGCATAAATATCCAAATACACAAGAATTAATCTTAGTCATTCCATAGGAAGTAGACTGAAATTCAATTCATAGAGGAATAACCCTGACAAGTCATATTGACATTACGGCCAAAATCATGAATCATACGAATTCCATATAGGACATAAGGCCAAGTCTTGTGGTATTTCCCAAATCATTCAAATAGTATCATTCTTAATACATATGAAGATTCCAATCCTATATTGCTCAAAATCATAGTACTCTAATAATATCCTATAAATCCAACAGAAATCACGGGTAACCTGCCTTAGACTATATCAAACCATAACATTCTCAACTACTGAATCTCAGAGGACCATCCCTATGCATTGTATTTAGAACTCATTGATAAATATAGGGTATCTGACAGGCAATTATACCATTATTCTCAAGGGTAGTCCATCCCTCCAATTATATCTCATCATAATAAATATAATCAAATGTGTTTTTTTTTCAAATTCCAACACACTTCTCAAAAAATTGTTGAAGTCCACTCATGTCCATGAGCTAACCTGATCATTCACTATATTTTAGAGTCACATTATTGATTCAATTTCAAAGGTGGAACTTGAATCAATCAATACTCATTACTTCAAGCACCAACTTTTGATTCAACATATTAAAGGGACACATGTCAAGATTACATTAGTCACATAAATATTTGGGTAATATATTTGTTTTACTCAATAATTATTTTGTCTCCTGAGTACAACCCCCATCAACCATGAAAAATTTAATACCTTGACAAAACCATAACCATATATTGACATAGTAGACTAGTAATATATATCATTTCAAATTCTCACATGGTAGCTGACTTCAATTCTATTCCATATTTAATTCATTCCTGTTTGGTTTTAACAAACAAATAAAATGACCACATACACTTACATATAATATCCTAGATACTAACATCTCACATATAGTGGAACGTTCAATTCTTGATCATATCTACTATACAAGGGCTTCAGGGAATCTCAATGACCTAACATGACCTACTCACAACTGTTATCCCTAATTCATCTCACACTATTACACAATGGAACAAAGGTCACCTATCTAGGTCCACTATGCTAATTAATATTATTTATCACTCACCATTAAGGTTATGAACATCTCATCGAACAAATTTTATAGTCAAGGCTTCAACCATTGGAGTCTGGAGAATCTATCAAGTGAAAATGGTCACTCATTTCCCTTGTCGCCTGTTCTTTCCATTATTGGTCATCCAATTTTAAGTAAATTAGTTATTAATTTAATAAATCATAATCCCAACTGTTTTAATACCACATATCAAATAATTTATGAATAAATTATTAAACCATAGGGAAATTCATAGAGACCGCCTACTTTATTTATTATATTTTTTATTACAACCCACATTTTATATCCAAGTCTTGACTAATTCTAATTATCCCTCATACGTCATCCCAAGGCCCTAACTACTAAATAATATTGAATAATTGATTATAAATTATTTATAATTAATATTTATTCATTTATAACGATATATAATTAATTATTGAATTAATTTAATTAGTAATAACAATAAATAAATCAAAGAGTGATCTCATCAAACCCAATTAATGACCATCAACTAGTATAAGGTCCAAGTAATACACCCAATGCCATCATGGAAAAAATCATTAACATGTGTTACTATTTTCACCATAAATTGCATCCAATTATAATTATTTAAATGTGATTATATAGGAAACTACATACAGTGACATAACATCAATAGAAATATAAATAACAATATATGTTCATCATCTCATAAAATTTATAACCCATCGCTTAGAAAATCCCCATCATATCAGGATATATCCTTCGTGAATTGATGGAATCATCGATGAAACAACCAACGAAGTCTCCCAATTTTGACCAAAATGGAAGAGGATAGATGATAGGTGGATGATAGGTGCAGGAGTACCATTAATATTCTATTAATTCACATCACGAGCCACCAATAAATGAATGATATACTATGAATGAAGGGGTAGGTTAGACAACACTAGGGCTCCCATAAATTAAAAAATAGGTGATGTAGAAGAGTGTTATAGTGGTGAAAATCACTGAACTCCTCCCGGTAGTCCCCTGAGGACCTATGACATGCCATCCAATATTGAAAAGCTTCACATAAATCCAACTTTTCATTGAATCAAACCATAATGTTTCCCTCAATTTTGAATAAAAAAATACCATTAAATGGAACAACCACTATATCATGAGACATAGACCATTCTATTTATCATGTTCACGTTGAAGAAATCCCCTGGAAAAAACATGCATCACCCAAAAATCACAGTCACCGTGAATTCCCAAAAGTCATGCTCGATCAGGAATCGAACCCTCCAAAGGAATGATCTTCCCAATGTGGATCCCCTTATTGTAGAGAACCTAGATCCAATATACATGTAGTTTCTCTTAGACACATTGTCATATCCACTAGAGCACCTGAAACACTCTCTATTATCCAAACCAAATCCAATGAAATATCCTTATTATTCTCAAATTCTTATAATCCCAATAAGTATACAAGTTCTAAAACATACCATAAAATAAAAAATAAAACAATATATGAATTTAATATATTATAAATATTTTGGATATTATAGTAACTTTTTCTCTTAGTATGGTAAATATAAGTGACTTATTATTTCGTTCATCCTATGTAGAAATTTTAATAATTTCATATGGGGGATATATGACGTGTCCTAGATCCACTCATTATAGTTGTTACAAAATAATGTGTTCTTCTGGAACACTAGGATGTACTCATTTAATTTATATCACTGTTATCACTTTTGAATTCGCTTAATTAAAATATAAAGAATATTAAAGTAAAAATTATTCTATATATCTATTATTAGGTGTTAACAAATTAATTTAGGTCACATTCTCATATTAATTATATAATAATGACCAAATATTATATTTTTTAGATATGTAATATAGAATATTTATATTATTTAATTTCTCTATAAGGATAATTGTTTTATATTCACAATTTTTTTAATTCAACCTCTTGTTTAAAATGAATTTATTACTGATCAGGCAATATGTATATTATATAGTAGGTAATTTATTTATTTATATCATTTTATATTTTCTAGATTATAAGAAATGAATATTTTTTTGAAGAAATTTATTGTTTACAAATTTATACTTTTAAAAATAGATAGTTGTTGTAGAATGAGGGTTTTTTAGTAATTATTTTTTATAAGGTTAAAAGTGAAATTGTAATTTCCTAAGGTGGATTTGAAATATGATTTGATTATATAAAATATTAATTTTTTTAAATTATCTTACATATCCTAATATAAAAAAACATACATCATAAATGTGTTTTTAAAATGTATTTTTTAAAATTCAATGTAATGGGAAAATTAGAAATTGTATTAAGATTGAAAACGTAGGATGATCTAACTGACTGACTACATATATTTAAAACATTAATTTTACTATTTTATTCAAAATAATATCCATTATTATATTTATTTTTTGGTTACTAATATTTGTTACATAATGTAAAACATTGCTTAAGGATGAGTTCAAGAAATCATGTGATGATATTTCTATTGGGGAGATCTATAGCGGTGAGGGTGGTTGTTTTGATGTCTCATGTAATTAAATAAGGTTTAATTAACCATGTTAATAATTTAATAATGACTTATATTGGGTATATATTACTTTTAAAGCTCTAATATTCAATCTAGTGTAATTGTTAGGATTTTCTAGTAGTGTTTTATTGTTGTTATGTAATTTGGTAACAAAATATTTTTGGATTTTTTTTGATTTGATCATTGTGGTCTTAGTGATTTTATGAATTTCAATACTTATTAATCAATGTCATCATTGGTGATTTGGGGAAAAAATTAGTTTCTTGGTGGTATTATTTAACAAAAAAAAATTTACATCAAAATTAATGTGAATGAATAATACTCAGTTTTAAGTGTATGTGGCCAATTCACTAAGTGTATATTAGAATATTATGCATTAGGGTGATTTGAG
Organism: Viscum album; assembly: GCA_963277665.1. Classification (NCBI taxonomy): domain Eukaryota; kingdom Viridiplantae; phylum Streptophyta; class Magnoliopsida; order Santalales; family Viscaceae; genus Viscum; species Viscum album. The sequence continues at coordinate 2,030,514,680 of OY728130.1, forward strand.
TAAGATTCAGGAATAGTGAACCAAACTCATGGCATATATTTGTGGTAAATATTAATGTTTTATTAAAAAGTAGATACATTGTGATGTATTCGATTTTGGAATGATATTCTCACTTATATTCCTCGGGAAATAATTAATTTAGATGAATTGTTGGTTTAACTTACGAAAGACAAAATGGAATTATTTTTTGGATAGTTGTAACATAATTTTTTAATGTGATATTCCATAAACCCATAATCATAGGATTGACGCTAAATATATATTCCTTAATTACCGAATTTAATACCATGTGACTTGTCTCCGAATAAAAGTTCATATATTAAACAATACTTTCCATGATTAAACATGAAAACCCTCCCAAAATTCGCATTCACATAACCTAAAAATTTTGTGTCTTTAGAGAATAGCTACAAGAAAATAAGATATTGAAAATTCCTAAATAATCACACTATAAAAGGTCACCAACTTGACATAGCCAAAGTCATACCAATATTTATATCATGGAGAATTGAAATCACAAAATAGGGTGAGATAATACACAAATTAAGGTATGTTGAATCAATGTTTCACTAATGGTTATCTCATAAACTTATGAGAAACCATGATCAAGAGATAAATATCTTATTAAAATTAATATAGAATATTATTATTTTATTAACAGTATGTGAATGAATGTCCTATAAGCATATATAATTAGAATCATATTATGGAATAGGTTTACAAAATAACGAGATAGTAATCACACGAAAATGAGAATAATATAGGTTTATATCTTATAAATGTGTCACCTAAATCATTATTGGAAAAGATTAAAATATAAAAATATTTTTTCTCATTAATTTATACTCATAGTAAATGTGATTATAGATATACTTTTTACACTTAATCATAGAATTTATAACCATATCTAACTATAGTTACACTAACACATATTACTTGTGGGAGTAACTAAGCATAAATACACTAAGAAACTACTTTTAATGAAATTATAAATAAAAATATATTCATAGATAGTCTTTATCATAATATATATATTTAGTTACTCTCACACATATTAATTGGGTTCATACCTAGTTATAATCACACTCAAAAGAATTCATTTCTATTATGATATATAAATAATCAACCAATTATTGTTCGGGAAATAACATACCCCATAAATAATGATCCATAAAATATATACCATAATATTTATATCAATATTCATGTTTTGAGAATCCATTGAAATGAGTTATTTTAGAATAAATAAATAAAAATATTCCATATTCACAAATATCATAATATACACCCATGTGAAAAAACAAAATTCACACGTAATGAGACCAAGTAAAACCTGATGGAGGTGATCAATACAAGAACCACATCAATTCCAAAAGCAAAAAAAATAAGTGACCATGAAAAAATTGGGAAAAAAAGAAATAAAATAACTGAAATTGATCCAAATCTAAATTGAAGTATTTCCTCTTGCACTGAAAAAAAAAATTCACAAAACTATTAATGAAAAATATCAAATAATGATATAAATATATAATATGATCAATTGGAATATGAATGTTTTAGTTGTTTGATCATATTTAGATTCATATTAAAAGAAAAAAATATCATTATATTAAACCAAAGGGTTGTATAGCTTCTCATGAAATATCTTTTCATTTAAGGAATTCCATATATGATAGAAATACATTCCAAAAAACTATTTAATTATAAATAGTTAATAGTGGAATATCCTAAATAAGATAAAATTTTATTTAAAACTAGTTTCCAATCATAATATGTATGAGAGATTTTAAAACCCCATTTTAATAATTACTCAACATGAGAGGTAAAAATCGAAGATAATAATATATGGTCTCTATTCGATTATACCTGTTTGATAAGTATATTAAATATAATACATAATAGTAAATATAATGAACTAAAATTAAAAAACACATAATATTGTGTTTTATCCCTCAATTACATTATTTCACATTTTTTTCTTTTTATGCATAAATTATTAATTAATTTTTCCATAACTCAGAAAAGAAACATATTATAAATAGTGGAAATTTCTAATCAGTGTATATTTTTTACACCATATTAAACTTTTTAAAACAAAATACTGTTTTATTAAATAAAATTAATCATGATTTGAAACTTGGAATTTTTCATTATCACACCCATACTAAGAAAAAAATTATTAAATGTGGGACCAGAACCAAAATAAAAGTAAGTTGTATAAAAGGAAAGGGAATTTTTAGTCCAGTGAAAACATAAAATATCATATTACATTTACCTTTATCTTTTGTGTGCTTTGATCATATGAAAATAAAACATTTGTCGATGAAAAAACACACTATTTAAATGAAAATTAATAATATCCATTTTAAGGTATTAAAACCACATTCTAGTGACATGAAGTAACATATTATCAATACCCATTCAAAACAGAATTAATTACAATAACCACAAATATAACTTTATATATAATAATTACCCATTCATTTGGATAACTATATATGGTCAACTATCATTTATATTATAATGATCTCAACCGATTATATATAGGAAACCCTGTAATATATGTTATAATGGACCCGCTTATCCAAATTCGGGAAACCCTTTAATATAAGATATAATGAGAACACCTGATTTTATCTTGGCCTCTCAATTTTATAAGCTATAACGATATGAATTTTCCACAATAAAATTAACCTTGTGAATCACCTAATTCAACAACATATTAATTATATGATAAAGAATATGAATAGGCTATTGCTTATAGCAATGGTTTTATTCCATCTAAAAGGCTTCCTCATTCAATACAAGATATGAATCCAACGCATATTTCAATAACATTGTATCATGAAATACATTTTGTACATGGGGTAAAAATAGTGTAAAATATACATGGTAGTATAATAATTAATTATTGTCCAAGATTTCAGATGTTCCTATGAACCACTAACTTATATTTTGTCATCTACTAGAACCCAAAACACATTTCCCTAGTAAAACATTTGGAAATACAAGAACACATACCTAAAAAGAATGATATTTCTTTTGGTTATTCATATAACTTTTATGACTTCTCTATTTTGTCATAATATATTGCTGAATCAACTAAACAATTAATACCCTTTTCTCTTCTATCTCTGATCCCATCAACTCAGTATCTCTAAAATCATCCAAAAAATGTGGGTGTCTCACACTTCATTCCATATAATTCCTCAAATACTGCAATCTATATACCATACTGAAATTATTATTATATGAAAACAAAAAATAAAATAAAATATGTATATCCCAAATACCATACTAATCCTTTGATAATGAATGAATCATGTAATCTATAGTACTAACTAATCTCTTAGACTACCCACCATATTGAGGATGAAAATTTGTAATGAAATTTAATTCATTACCTAATGACTTATAATGTCTTGTCCAAAAATTCAATATGAACCAAAAATCATGGTATTTTAGATTCATAGATTTTCTATGAATTATTTTTAAATATTATATGGAATTATTTCAAAACCATTATTTGCAATGGTGTGCGATTCCAATGTTTGGTGTGCCCGAAATAAATGTTTGAAACAAATTGAACTCTAAATATCACGCATGAGCAATTTTATAGATAAAGTGGAATAACATTTAAATGGGTTCCATGAATAGAAATTTGAACAAACTTTTTTGTTCAAAATGATGACTTTATCATTGAAGGGGCTTAACATCGACAGGTGTGGGTTGACCGCAAAAGTTAGTTTTGGATGTTTTAAAGTGAATAAAAAATTATTTATTTTAAATGTTTCCTAGATGTAGTGATGCTAATTTTGTTTCAAATAATATGAATCCCAGGGTTATGCTCATAACCCTAGAAAACTCCGTAGTAACCTCCGATGCATTGGAGAGGATCCACCCCTGGAGAATTCTTAATGAACGAAGATGAACGTCAATGCGTGAATCTTACACAATGAGATCGAATTCTAATCTATGACCAATATACCTCTTCATATATGGTCAAGTTAGGGGTTTTATTTCAAATTTTTTCTTTCCAAAATCACTAATTTAAATAAAAACATTGATCAACCCACGATCATGTTGATCCACAGATCGTGCAATCTTGCAGGAGGGATATTATTTTCAGTTTTTTAGGGATTTTTGAACTGATAATTGACTTATGATAACTATTGAATTGTTTTTGTTTCAACCTTTTTAATCCATCTTATGGGATTAGATCAATGCCATCAATAAAGACGACTGAGGTTCATTCCTCTATTTGATTTACTAGATTTCTTCCTTAATTTTTTTTTGTGTTCTTTACATTCTTCTTGGGGAAACAAACAATGGTTCATTTCTCACTCATTTCACAAAGTAGCGATTCAAATGTGTTGGTCTGTCATCATAATAACCTAACAGTGGTGCGACACAAATTATAGCGGATGAATCGATATGGTTCGAGAGAAATCTACCGTCAAGCATTCATCATTTTGGTGGATTTATACTTGTTTTTAGAGATTATGGAAGATCATAAAGCAATGTAAATTTCATTGTGGTGTTAGAGAGACCATGAACGTTCACATTCAAAGTGATATTATGGCCTTATCAATGATCGAAGGATCACCCAACACGCAGTGATGAAGATTATCGATTTTAGAAAACTGCGATAAACACAGATTGTATCATGTAGAACAGGTCATGTGGAATTACAAAGGTGGTATCCATATCTTTCATCCCGCACACTAGGAAGGACATAGTGTACTCCTGGTAAGACATAGTGTGGGGCCCCACCCAGCAATAGTTGGTGATCCAGGTGATAGGAGGGGTAGGCCTGACGTGTGACCATGGTCAAATGACATGTGGATCCTTACACAGGACATGGTGCATATATTGGATGACACACGGACATATGGTGGAGTAAAGGCCATATACTCGACCACACGACCAGGAAAGGCTGGTTATGTGGGTCACCACATGTACTATTTACATGAGTTTGAATACACAAGTTGAAGCCATGAACGGGAAGTTGGCCAGTTTAAACAGAGAATACCTCGATTACCCTAACACAGCATGTGATCCTTTCTAAAAACTATGAATACACTTTTTTACATGGCATGTTCTCCTGAATGTCGCCTTCATACAAGGGCAGTACCTAGAGTTAAAGGATATGGCGTGTGACCAATAATACACATCATGTAATCTCACTTACAAGGATTGATCCTCTTGTCCACCACTCCCCGGATAGGTTTCATTTGGGTTAGTTCCCCCTTGGTCATTCCCCTTGAAGGTCAGGTATTATTTCCATCCATAAGAGTATGTCCCATTGATTGGAATTTCTAAGATAGAGTCAGGTATCCCTCCAAGATGCCTGGAGAGAGATCATATATCCATTAATGGACATAGGTAGAGTCAGGTATTGAAATTAATAATCTTATAGGATGATGATCCTCTAAATAACACGTGAATCAAGTTGATTCGCGGTATCTATCGTGGCCCTATCAGTGATCAGAGTCAATGTATCATGATCATTTTCCACTTAAGAGTGTGTACTACCAAAATGAATGTATTTTTGCTCTCTCGAGATCTATAATGGAGGTTATCTCTCTCATGGTTTTTCCTAAATAACAATACATCTTGAAAAGATGTCAATAGAGTAGTCAGACACATGGAGTGAGTTCTCCCTGACATATTCTTTATCGAATTATAAAACTGAATTCCAAGAATTAGTATGTGGTAGTTTTATACTACATGTCTGTGTTTCGAGTATATCTGGATGTTTTTCTCTTGATATACAATCATTAGACATATAATATGTAGATAATTCTCTGCCTTTACTTCGTGGTTCTTAGGATTCTCTATTGATTATTGTTATACTCACCCCTACACAGGCCTTTCCCACACTTGTAATGTCTAGTGAAGACGAGAACCATTTTTGACGGATTCTAGGACAGACTATGACTAAATCTAGAGTTCTGAGTACCTTACAACCGAGGTGTTTATACGGACATGACTAACAGCCCCAGTACATACTTTTTCATATAGTTTGGACATCGTAGTTTGCAAACTATGATTTTTTTGTGGGTTTATATTCTTGAACAGTTTACATTCTGCACTATACTTCAGATTTACATTTTTTTGTTGGGTTTAGTTTTATGTATTCATTTTTTCCATAACAGCATTTACGTTTCTGCATTTGGGAACATGAAGATGAGTATGTGTACATGAATGTAGGCAATGCCTCCCATGATAGTGATATGTATACTCGACACCAGTCACCATCCCTTGGCCTATTGGATGTGGGCGTGGTGGGTCTCTGTGCTGGAACAACTAGGACGGGTCCTGAAATAGTTGTATCAGAGGTGGTCGGTTCCACCATAGTCCCAATAGTTTATGAGACTGGTTAGGAGAAACAATGTTATGTTTTTTGAGCTCGGCACTCAGGACAGTGACTCCAATGTTCATGTGGTTGGCCGACGTATCCATACACGAGGACTATGATAACCTCCTATTCAACTAAGTACATGAAAGCACTCATAGAGGGGAAATAAAAGAATGGTACATGGATCATATTGGAATGTTTTGTGTTTTCAATGTTCTTTTATGTCATCTATCTCGATATAGTAGTTCACCATAGTACATCATTTTCTCATAAAGGATGCCTTCACAAAGCATAACTGTAACACTCGAGACTTTTATGTTATATAAATCATCAAAGTAATCTTTTTCTACACAACACTTGCTTGGTTTTCTTTACACGAAATCACGACCTTCCCCGATAGCTTGCGTCGTACGCAATACCGAGTTTCACTAAACAACGATATACTATTAAAATATTATTAAAACTAGCCGTTATGAATAGTAATAACCACTTTTTTAAATTTTATAAATTTTATTTTTCAAATGGACTTCATTTTTGGATTCGTAATATCGAAATTAGCCTAGGGTGAAATTTTGGTATTTTTCTGAAAACTTTCAATTTTTGATGAATAGTGAAACCACTAAGTGGTAGTTAAAAAACTGAACTTTTCATAAATCTTAATTTTACCGCTTCTGTGAGTGGAATTTCAAAACTCTGAGGGACACGGTTGATGTCAGTAAGTAAAATGTGGTTCAATGAGGTGAAAATTCTTTTTAGTGAATAGTAACTTTTTACTTTTTTTACCACGGTTAAAAGTAAATAGGGTAATTAAGGGTAAAAATGATATTATTATTACCCTAACACATGTCATAATTCTATTGGATAAGTGTAATTCGACCAAAAACAAACTTAGGAATAATATATGACCATTTAGGCCCACTTCTATTAGATTAGGACATCTATTATTAATTTATTTAAAGAAGGGTTAAAATAGTTAAAATCAAAGTGTAATAAGTAAATAATTTTTAATATGGGTTAATACATAAGATAAATTCAACTATAAATATTCATTATAAAGATAAAAATATTTCCTACATAATGGTATTTTATTTGTAATTAAATAATTTAATTTATTTATGACACAAAGATGATGCAATAATTATCTTATTAATGAAATATTGACATAATTGATGTTATAAACACCAAAATAAATGTAATTTGACACTTTTTATGAATTCCACTAATTTTCTAGATTAATATGACATGTTAGTATTGATTTAATTAAATTTTTTCGAGCTAATCATTGTGTTTTGATTTTCACAAAAATTAATTACTAAATAGTGTCAAAATTGACATAAAATAGTTTTTAAAACAAATATTATATTAGTAATTGTTATTTTATTCCTAAAAATATAATGTTAGGTAAATTGACTTAGATAAGGTTATATATATTAATAATAAACAACTTGGGGTTCGTTTGGCTTCTTATAGTATGTTTATTAACCTTATAGTATAAGAACACAAGAAGACATGGTAAAAGTAAAATTATTTAACTTAATGTTAAATCTACATGATAAGGTTAAAATAGGAACCTAAGCCTGTATAAATTCTATTGGATGAGAGGATTTAGACCCATCCCCACCTTATCCTAGAAATAAATCAATTTGGAGCTATTTAAAACCGAACAAGTCTTTATAATAAAAAAATGATTTTAGTTATTCCAATGGTTCCCCTCTCCTCCCTTATAAAAGGGAACCTCCTCCCTCTCTTCCTCATACCACTTTGAACCTTCAATATCGGCCAACCCCTGCCAATTTATCCTCTCCACTTCCCTAGAGAAATCCTATAGGTTTTGGTCTTCTTCAATGACATATTTTAGTGCCCTAAAAGGAGGTCTCAAAGAAGCACTTCAAAGAAGAGGTAATGTCCGTTACCGATTCTTTCATCTTTATTTCTTCTTCCACTTCTACTTATTTAGTTGTTTCATTATGAAGTAATAACATAATTATCACTCATATACTGATATGTTATTATAAGTATGAAACAACCCTATTTCACCATCTATCCATCCTACGGAAAAAGAAATCACCGCGCGTGCGTACGTACGGAATACCATCTCCACACCGTGGTGTAATCTATTTTCCACCACCACCTTACTTGGATGAATATAATGGTGTAAATAATGACTATATATGACTATTATAAAGTGATACTGATTCTAAAATAGTATACATACACTCCAATACAATTCCACGATCATAGGAATGATATCATCACTCGTGCGTACGTACGGAATACCATCTCCACGATGTGATGCGACTCGTTCTACATGATCTTCATTTCATAATGATTATATAAATGAAATGAATTGAATGAATGAATATGATATATATTACACTAATACCATTCTGTATACGAGGTATCTATAACCTAATGATAAGAATAAGAATTTATTCGACAAAACACGCATAAGAACAAAATGTTATAAACACCCGAATAACAAGTAGCAATGAAATATTACTACTAAGAAGCTAAGAATATGACAAAATATGATATCATAAAAATAAGTATGATTATGGAATATGTCAATAACATTATTTAAATCATTATACAAGAGGTTCGGACACGTACAAAGCATATCGGACCTATGGTAAGGGAAATATCACAATCTTCTTTTTTATCTGAGATTGTTTATACTTTGGTATTTAATGGGGTGTATTTTATCATCCACAGCAATGTTTCCTCAATATGTAATATTTATATCCTTCTACAATAGTTTATATTCAATTTTACCCTTCGGTGAGTTTTTAGTAAAAGATATGAAAGGAATGTTTTATCGTTTTTCGTACGAGGTAGTTTTTGACTTTTCCAAAAAAAATACGAGAAGAATGTTTTTTTAACTTATACGGCATGAATATATTTTAAAAAAATATTTCCAAGAATATTCCTTTATAAGTTTTCAAGTTTATTTTTAATCAAATTCTTTTAGTTTAGATTTTTATGACATATTAAGAAAGGAAAAGTGTTTTTGAAGTAGAAAGGATATTTTCCTCAAGAATGGAGTTCAAGTGTTTTATCAAAATTATTTTCCATCTAAGATAATAAAGGGTTCTATTTCTATCCCTATTATTACATTGATTTGATTATGTTGTGATGGAAATATTTTTATGAATTCCTTTATCTTATATGAATTGTTTTATGATGTCACGATGTTTAAGATTCCCATTTTTATTACATGGGTTATGCAATGATGTATGATTTATGATTTTGTGGAACACATAAGAATGGTATCATTATGAGATTGGTGGGACCTATATCTCCCTCCAATGAATTGGGTAAAGATTTTATATCTCATGAGATAGACATGGCTGGAATGGTAGGTTATACCGGTTTAGTGAAACAGGACTAAAACGAGGGTGACTCGGTTCAGAAATGGACTTTGTCCACTAAGATAGTCTTGGCAATGAGTCTTGACTAATAAGATAGGATTCTCTATGATTATGTGTGTATGATACAAAGTTTCATGTTTTAAGTTATGATTATTGGGATTTCATTTCACTACTATGATTTATCCAATGTTATGAAATTATGCTCTCTTTTGAAGGTTAAGATCTCTAAAATGTTATGTTCTTATGAATATGATGTGATTGATATTTATTTTGTTTACCCTTACTGAGCATTTCAGCTCACCGTTTTGTATGTTTTGTTTCCCCAGGCCAGGAAGAAGGTTATTAAGTAGAATATGCCAAAAAGGGACTCTAGATATGATGAAATAAATGGGAGGCAAAGTAGATGCTTTATGAACCAGTTGTTTATGTTTCCCAGTTTCTAAAGACACTATACCTATAGGGTCCTTTCTTGGTTTTGTTATATGTTGTAATAAGTGTGCTTCCATTATGAAGTAAAAACAATGTATGTAAAGTATGGGTCGTTATAATAACCTATAGGATTCAGTCTACTGAGGACTCCAATATACTTGATGGTGACCCTAAGAGAGATCTATCATCATGGTTCGGTGGGACAATGGTGGAGATTCACCACAGAGACTCATAATGGTGAGAAAATTTCATGGAAGGATTTGAAGAGTTATTTTGGGGAGGGGTTCTCTCCAATTATGCTAAGATTAGTTTGTATTCAAGAGACTTTTGGGGTTTAAAATACTGTTAAGAGTTGTGAGCATTGATAAAATAGTCGTCGAACAATTATTACATGATTTGTATAAATATAGGGCTTTAACAAATCCAATTTAATCAGAAAAAGGAACTGATGGTCTCATCCGGTAGATGTGCCCCATAAAAATCCCATTTGTCGGATCTTAGAAAGGATGTGGTGTCATTGGGCTTCTCTCTTGACCAAGCCCAAGCTGAGCTTGAATACGTTATGTTCGAGTGGAACCGCCAATGAGATAAGTGGAAGTTGATTGAGATTACCACCCAAGCAATGTTATCTGATCCACCCCAAGATTCGGTCACCATACCACACCTTACCCTTCAGTTATTCGTGGGTGTTATAAGTGGGTATGTAACCAGAAAATTTCACTATTAATATGTGTGTTACTTGTGTATATAATAACGAATATACTTTCCTTTTATTGTTACCTTGTAAATAGTTTTTAAAGCACATAAAGTATTTTTTGTTAATGTTCAACTATGGAATCTATTTTGATAAATTAATGTATTTTTTAATGAAATGACATTTTAATAAACTAATAATATTATTATTAAATTAATTTTTATTAAATATAAATGATCGTATAATTTTATGAAATGAAATTGTAATTTTTTTAATGTTTGAAAGCCATTTTTTTCAAAACCCATGAATTTTTTATAGTTTTCGATTCTTATATTAAAAGTGAAAATTTACATATTTAGAAAATTATATTGATTAAATGAATATTATTTCTAGAATCATGATGTCCAAATTTTCCAAAAGTGATTTTTTCATAATTTTTTGGGATGGTCAGATGTTTGGGAAAAAATTAAATACAATTTTAATATATAATGTGTTTTATGACATCATAATGACCCAAAAGTGTTGTAATAAAATACAATAAACTTTATGCACGAAAAATATATTTTTACCATTATAATAATGTGATATTGGGTTTTTTTATTAATTTTACCAGGATTTAGTGGGCCCTCGAGATTAATTAACATTTTGTCATTTTAAATTGTTTTCCTTGGGTGTGTAACTCAACTATACATTAAAAATACCATTATTTTAATAAGTTAGGACTTTGGTCATATAAAATATTTTTTTCCACTTCCCTCTACCAAAAACCATGGGGAAAACCATCGGGTGGTTTGTTTTTTGGATTCTTTTAATTTGAGGTGTCCCAAACCAAAATAATAACGAATTCTCTCACTTTCACTATATAGAACCACCCATGCTCCCCCTTCCACCTCACTAAAAGCCTTTGGAGTTCGTGCATCCTTCTCCCTTCTCTCTCTATAATCCTCCCTAGGTGCCCCAAGCTTCCAAGAATCCTCTATTAGGCCTTTGGAAGCACACATGAAAGTAAGGGTTTTTCTTCCATTCTCATTTTTTTAATATTATTTAAATTGTTATGCCCATTTAATTTTAGTAATAAAAGGTAGGGTATGGGTTTTAACCTCCCCCATGCTGTTCTATTTATGTTTTATTGATGGGAGACCCCTTTATCTCTCATTAAATTCCTCCCATGTACACCCATTACTATACCAAAATTCTGAAAGGAATTTATCCCTCATCATTTACATTCAAGCAATTCTTTTGTATCATGAATCTAAATTCGAATAAATTTTCTGGGACATGTATAAATATGACCCACTTACTTTCCATGTCATGTAAATACGATGAGAAAACCCTTTCCATCTCATCAACCATTTTTATGAGGTCTTATGTCTCGTCGTTATGCTGCTAAAATTGAATTGTGCTTTTCCATGCCAAAGTCATTGTGTAGTGAATAACAGACCCATTTCTCCATCAAGGGTATTCAACTTTATGCACATTTACATATTGTTTACAGAGATTCATGTAAGTATTCCACATTCATTTATCATGTAATAAAATATCATGTTGGATGATTCAATTTTTTGTGATCCATTTGGCACAATTATGCATGATATGAAATGTTTAAGAAGGGTGCACCATGATAGCCCTCCAATGCATTATGTAAAGTATTGTATCATGATATGTCATGTGTTGGGGGTGTTTACTCATTATAATTCATGTCCTACAAGGGTTTACTCATGATTCATGTGCAATGAGGGTTTACTCATTCTCCATGTGCAATGAGCCTTGGCTCATGCTAATTACATGTTAAGTGTTGTTTCCACATTTCCATGTTATGATTATCATGTTTTATCATGACTTTATGTTTATGATTCTATTGTGCTTTATTTATATGCCTATTATCTATCATGTATTATATTCATCATTTATTCTGTGATTATTCCCTTACTGGGCTTTATAGCTTACCCTTTTATTACGCATGTCCTTATGTAATCCCATGCAATGCTAAGTGTGAGGGAATGTAGTGTTCATGTAAATGAATTTTTCCATAAAGATGTTGTATTTCATGTTATAAGTTGTTATATAATTATCCTAAGCCCCAAAGACACTAGAACTTTAGATTTTTTATGTTGTATCAAGTGATTTTAGGTAATAAATTATGTTTAATTGTGTAATAAAAAGAAGGGTTTTCATAGTTGGTATCAGAGGATATGTTTTGTTATTTTCGGGATTAGGATTAGAAAACCCTAGTAAAGGATTAGAGATAAGACTAAGTGTAATAAAAACATTCCTATTTTTCGGTGAGTATTGAGTAAGTGGTTTATCATGCTAATACAATCTTGTCTGGATACGTGCAGGTAGAGTCCGCTATGGCATAGATGTATCCTAGGGGTAAAACATGAAAACAATGCTTTAAGCTTGACACGAATGGGAATTGGTGCAATCCAATGGGCCTTCCTGCACTCTTTGTTATGATACTCCCAAGGGATATGCTTTGGTAAATTCAGAATCATTGCATGAACCATTATTAAGTGAATAAAAAATGCCCTGAGAATATATGTTAGAAAGTAGATCATGGATAACATAGACTGAATCCAATCGATTAATTTGATAAAGAAATAAATTTTATTTATAAGTCATTAGTTTTATTCTTGGAATACCCTTTATGTGTTACCCCTAACTTTCCTTTTATTCTTTTCAATGTCTATAATGTGAGGACTCAGGCTAACAACCGATGTGAAGATCAATGTGATGATTGTACTAATGAGATTCCCAATCCAATGGGGGAGGGAATTGCGAACTTTTTAACATTTCTCTCCCAGATATCTAAATCCTTGAATAGAAACATGGGCCAATAGGAACATTCAACCCCCCCCCCCCCAAGAAATAACAAGATGCTATTGATAGTTTGATGATAGAAAGGCCTCCTACTTTTAATGGATCATTTGATCCCTCAATCGCTGAACAATGGGTCAACTCCATTGAAATGATCTTCTCCATATTTCAATGTTTTGAACAAGAGAAGGTTCTCATGACTGCTTATCATATGGAGGGTGAAGATGATCAATGGTGAATTTTGATCAAACATACAAATCCTGAGGAGGAGATTGAGGCATTGGAATAGAAGGATTTCTGGAAGATGTTTTTCGATAAATAATTTTCACGCACCCTCTAGATTAAGATGGAAAGGGTCCTCCCTTCCCTTATGGAAAAGACTAAAAATCTATTGGAGTGTATGAGGAAAACATCACAAGGATTTCATGATATGCCTCCGGCACTTTCATTTCCCCCTAATGCAAGGTTCAAAACTTATTTAGTGGACTGAAACCTAGCCTACGAAAAGCGCTGGTGATCTATGACTTCGACAGCTATGAAAAAATTATCTGATGTGTCCTCATGGTCAAAAATGGAGATCAGAGAATCTCAGGGGTGTCATGCGGATAATAAGCGTAATGTGTAATTCAATGCTGGGATACCAATGGATAAATCCAATAGGTTTAAGAAGATCCATCACCCCACTTTTCAAAGGTGTAGAAAGAAGCACCAGAGAAACTTCATAAAGGGGATGAGGAAATTCTTTAGGTGTGGAAGAGAAGGGAATCTTGCTATTAACAGTCGGCAAGAAAGTCTCGCGGCTGAGAAAGACGATAGAAATTCTTCATTCTAACCTAAAAGCGTTGTTAATTGCTTCAACTGTTATTAACCATGGAATCATGAAAATCAGTGCCCTATGCCAGGGGTTTTCGGATGCAACCAACATCCTCCAAGGCCACAAGGGAGAGCTATTTCCCTCACTACTACCGAAGTGAACCCCGACAATGAAGTGGTGACAGGTACACTAGTTAATCATTCAATAATAGAGAACATACATTTTGATTTAGGTTCTATGCATTCTTTTATATTTCAAATGTTTAGAAGAAAGGTCCAGGACCCACCACAAATCATGGATGTGAATATGTCTGTGAGTACGAAAAATGGGTCAATCATTTCATCCCATGAATGTAACTTCTCTTCTATCATAATCTACGGATTGAACTTCTCGACGAACCTCATCATACTCCCTTTGGTAGAATTTGATGCAATTATTGGCATGGATTGGATTTTCTTATTTAAAGCCAACATAAATTACCGTGAGGGGAATTCACTCTCCAAATGGAGAATCACCCCCATGATTCTTTACAAGTACAAGGAGGAAGATGAACCTTTTTTAGATTAATCATCTCAAGAATGGATATTACTGCACTATGATCACACGTATCTGGATCAGATGATTGAGTCTAAGGAGGCAACCATCCTAGAGGACATGCCTTTTGTAGGGGGATTCGTTGAAGTGTTTCCAGAGGAATTTTATGGTCATCCTCTTCAAATAGATATTGAATTCTCAATTGACCATGTACATGGGGAATTTCCAATATCCAAGACTCTATTTTGAATGGTTGTTGTGGGGTTGGGGATCCAAAGAAACAACTACAAGAGAATATGGATAAAGGTTTTATATGCCCATGTGCTTCCCCATGTGGTGCACTAGTCCTCTTTGTCAAGAAGAAGGATGGGTCAATGCCCCTTTGAATCGATTAACATGAGATTTACAAAATCACGATAATGAACAAGTATACTCTACCATGAATTGATGACATGTTTGATCAACTACATGGAGCACAATACTTCTCCAAGGTGGATTTGCAGTCGGGATATTATCAAGTAAGGGTGAAGAAGAAAGATATCCCCAACGTTTCTTTTTGTACAAGATACAGACACTATGAATTCATATTAATGCCTTTCAGACTCACAAATTCTACAAGAAGTTTCATGGACTTGATGAATAGAGTATTTAGATATTACCTTGACAAATTTTTGGTAGTCTAGATGATTTTCTGATATAATCCAAAACCAATGAAGTTCATGAGGGGAATCTAAGAACTATAATAGAGACCCTGTGGAAGGTGAAGCTCTATGAAAAGTATAGAATGTGTGAGTTCTAGTTGAAGGATGTTTTATTCATGGGCCATATCATCACAAGAAATGGGATATCTATGGATCCCTACAAAACAGATAAAATTGAGGGATGGTTGAGGACAACATCGGTAACATATATCCGTAGATTCTTTGTGATGGCTGGATATTATCGATGATTTATGAGAAATTTATCATGATTTTCCAACCCTCTTACCAAGCTATCTCGGAAGGGAGTAAATTTTTCTTTAGGTGATGAATATGAATAATGATTCACGGAGTTTAAAATGAGGCATATCACTGCGCCCGTTCTCACATTACCCAAAAGGGGAGAAGTGTTTGTGGTATTTAGTGATGCTTTGAAGAAGGGCCTAGGATGTGTGTTGGTGCAAAATGGAAAAGTCGTTACCTATGTTTCAAGGAAATTAAAATTTAATGAAAATAACTATCCAACACATGGCTTCGATTTGGCTGTAGTGATCTTCCCTATGAAAGTTTGGTGGCATTATCTCTTTTGGAAGAAGTGTGAAATATATTCGTACCACAATATCCTCAAGTATATATTAACACAGAAAGAGTCGAACATGCACCAATGAAGATGGTTAGAGCTGATTAAAGACTATAAATTCTCAATCAATTATCTCCATGGGAAAGCAAACAAGGTGGCAGATGCCCTAAGTAGAAAGGACCCAGTTAATCTATCATTGATGAGAATTGAAAAGGATCCAATCTTCTTATATTTGTTAAATATGGACATGAGAATCATAAAGAAGAGAAAATCATCAACCCATTCACAAATTATTGCTCAACTATCACATTCAGAATGGTTAAAGGGTTCTCAAAAGGATGATGTGGGAATTCTGAAAAATGTGGAAGCTATCAAAAAATAGAAATCATTAGAGTTTAGTGTAAATGAATTTGGAATTGTGAGATTTGGAGAAAACATATGTGTTCCATGAAGTCTAGAGTAGAAGAAGAAACTATTGGATGATGTATATAGTTCAAATTTATTTACACACCCAGAAAACACAAAGATGTATGGAGATCTCTGAGAACATTATTTGTGGGATAATATGAAGAAGGAGATCACTGAATATACACCAATGAGCTAGGTGTGTCAGTAAGTGATGGAAGATAGGTAGAATTATAAGGGGATGAAGCAACCATTTTCCATAACAAAATGGAAATGGGAGAACTTCACAGTGGACTATGTCACTAGAATTCTGAAGGAATCCAAAGGCAACAATGAAATATGGGTTTTGTGGATTGTCTTACAAAGACTGCACACTTCATTGCTATTTAGGAGGATTTCTCATTTGATAAACTAGCACAAACACACATCATGGAATTAGTAAGGATACATGGAGTACCACTATCTATTGTCTAGGATCGAGATCCAAGATCCACCTCTATGTTTTGGAAGATTCTACAACATGCTGTGAATACTGAACTGAACATCAGTACATCCAATCTTCCTCAAACTGATGGCCAATCTGAGTGTACTATCTAAACACTTGAGGAAATGTTAAGAGAATTCTCAATGGACATTAAAAGAGGATGGGATCAAAATCTTCTTGTAGTTGAGTTCTCTTATAACAACAGTTTCCATATGAGCATCCAAATTCCACTATATGAAGCACTTTTTGGGAAAATGTGAAAAACACCATCGTATTGGGATGAGGTCGGTGAGTGTAAGCTTCCTGGAAAATAAATGGTCGAAGAAATGGTGTAAAATGTGAAAACCATTCAGCAGTATATCAAGGCATCCCATAGATGACAGATGAGTTATACAGATAACCATCAATGATAACTTGAGTTTAAAGTTGGAACATGTTATTTCTACACATATCTCTATGAAATAAGGTCATGATGTTTGGAATGAATGGGAAGTTATGTCCAAGGTACATCGGCCCCTTCCAGATTCTTGATCGTTTTGGGGTTATGGCCTATCAAATAGCACTTCCACCTACCATATGCAATGTATGTGATGTCTTTCATGTATCCCTCTTAAGAAAGTACATACCTGACCCTTAACATGTACTCTCTTTATAGGTGGTAGAGTTAGAAGATGATATTTCTTATTAGGAGAAACCAGTGAAGATCATAGATCGCAGAGAAAAAGATCTACGAAATAAGACAATGCCCCTTCTCAATGTGTTGTGGTGAAACCAAAAGTTTGATGAATCGATGTGGGAATCAGAGTAAGTGATGAATAAGAGTTATCCACATCTATTTTAGAGTGGGAAAAGTAAAATTTGAGGGTTAAATTTCATAGGGGGGAAGATTGTAACACCCCAAACATTTATTAATGGAAATCCCCCTTAATCTAATTAAATGTCACTTTATGTATAATGTATATATAAAATTTCAACATCTTTGTTTTTATGTTTTTGGATTTTAAAATACTGTTGTGAATTGGGAATATTGCTAATATCGTCTTTGAATAGTGATCAAATGATTATTATAAATATAGGGCTTTAACAAATCCAATTTACTCAGACAAAGGAAGTGATAGCCTCATCCAGTAGACGTGCCCCATACAAAGCCTATTTGTCGGAGCTCTGAAAGGAGGTGGCATCATTGGGCATCACTCTTGACCAAACCCATTAAGAGCTTTAATATGTTAAGCTTAATTAGAACCACCTATGAGAGAAATAGAAGTTGATGGAGATTACCACCCGAGTAATGTTATCAAAGGCACCCAAATAGTTGGTCACCATCGCACACCTTACCCGTCGGTCTTATGCAGGTGTTATAAGGGGTTATGTAACAATACATTATCACTATCAATGTCTGCATTTTTTTGTATATAATAATGAATATACTTTCATTTTATTGTTATATTGTAAATAGTTTTTACTGCACAAATAATATTTTTATTTAATGTTAAACTAAGAAATCTTTTTTGATGAGTTAATGTATTTTTTCATTAAATAATATTTTCATATAACATTATTATTATTAAATTATTTTTTATTAAATATAAATTAGCTTATAATTTTATGAAATGCTATTTTAATTTTTATTAAGGTTTGAAAGCCATTTTTTTCAATACACATGATTTTTTTATAAATGTCGGTTTTTATTTTAAAAGTAAAAATCAACATATTTAGAAAATTATTTAAATAAAATGAATATTTTCTCTAGAATCAAGATGTAAAAATTATCCAATAGTGAATTTATCATAATTTTTTTGAGATAATCAAATTTTTTTGGTAAAAATTAAATACCGTTAAAATATATGATGTTTTTTATGATATCATAATGTCCCAATAGTGATGTGATGAAATAATATAAACATTATGGTCGGAAAATATATGTTTTAACATTAAAATAATGTTATTTTGGATTTGTTTTATTTATTTTACAAATCTTTTGTGGACCCCTAAAAACTAATTAAACATTTTGTCTTTTTACATTGTGTCCCTTGGGAGTGTGACTCACCTCCACATAATCAACCACATTATTTTAAGAAGTTATGACTTTGTCCTTATAAAATATTGTTTTCCACTTCCCTTTTCTAAATACCATGGGAAAAAACAATGGGTTGTTTTGTGGTTTGGATTAGTTTTATGTGAGCTGTCCCAAAACTAAATAAAAAATAATTCTTTAACCTTTCCTATATAGACCCACCCATGCTCCCAAATCCACCTCACTCAAAGCCTTTTGAGTTATTCCTACATCTTCCCTCTTCTCTCTATAATCCTCCCAAGGTTCCCAAAGATCCCAAGATGCCTTTCTCAGGCCTTTGAAAACACACTTCCATGTAACGAGTTTTCTTCCTTTCTAAATTTTTTCCAATATTCGTGAAATTGTTATGCCCTTCTAATTTCAATTATAAATGTTTGGGTATTTTTAATCACATCCCCCATAATTCGCTCTGTATGTTTGAATGATGTGATAGCCATATCTCTATCATTAAATGCCTCCAATGTACACTCGTTACAATACCAAAATTCTGAAAGAAATTTCTCTCTACTCATTTACATTCAGGAAATTTGTTTGTATCATGAATCTAAATTCCATTACATTTGGCGGGAAATGTATATATATGACCCATTACTATCCATGTCATGTAAATATTATGATACACCCCTTCATATCTCATCAACCATTTTTATGAGTTCTTTTGTCACACCGTTATGTGTCCAAAATTGCACCGTGCTTTTCCATGCCAAAGTCATTGTTTAGTAAATACCATGAACATTTTTATATCAAGGCTATACAACTTTATGAACATTTACATATTGTTTAAAAAGTTTCATGTATTTATTACACATTTTTTATAGTGGAATAAACGATTATGTTGAATGATTCAATATTTTATGATCCATGTGGGACACTTATGCATTAAATAAAATGTATAAGAAGGGTACACCATGATAGCGCTCTAATGCATTGGGTAAAGTATATTATCATGATACATAATGTGAAATGGGTGTTTACTCATGTTAATTCATGTGAAATTATGGTTTACTTTTGCTTCGTGTGTAATGTGGGTTTAATCATCCTCCATGTGCAATGAGCCTTGGCTCATACTAATTCCATGTTAAGTGTTGTTAGCAGATTTCCATGTTATGATTATCATTCTTTATCATGCCTTTCTGTTAATTCTTATCTTGTGCTATATTTATATTCCTTTTGTCTAACATGTATTGTATTACTCATCTAATTCCAGGTTTACTCCCTTACTGGGATTTATAGCTCATCTTCTTTGATTCGTGTCTTTAGGTTTTCTCATGAAATGCTATGTATGAGGGAATGTAGTGGCCATGTAAAAAAGTTATATATAGAGATGCTGTATTTCATGTTTAAATTTGTTATGTTATTTTCCTAATCCCTAATTAAACTATATCTCTCAATCTTTGATGTTGTATCAAGTGATGCTTTTGTAATAAATTTTGTTAAATTGTGTAATAAAACGCAGGGTTGTCATAGAGCCGACATCAAGAACAGGGATCAGATCATGTGAGACATCACATGAGGACCCAAGATAGGGGATCAATATTCTAGGGCACTGAGATTGTATCTAGTAAGCCTAGGGAGTGGAGGTGCTACACTAGAAACCGTGGAGTATACCTCACTAGAGATTGTCCAACCCATTGAGATGCTGATAGGGAGGCGGTGGATGGACCACCGGGGTAGGGGTAGAGAGTTAAGTAGATATAACTTCTTGGTGGAAGATGTGGTAGTGTATTAGGGAGAGCTATAGGTGGTTGCAAACAATTTTATCCACTTCAACCATTAACCCCCAGGTGGTTCACACAAGGCTAAGGGGGCTGTAGAACAAGGTTGGGGACAACCACATGCGGTTGAGGAATACGACCCAAGGAATCCATGGATAATCCATGGTAAAATATATGTCTATTCTACCTTAGATTATGTAATTATAGAAATATTTTCTAGTCATTCCTTCCTCTCCACATGTCTTGTGTGAACCCTTGACATTACATTAGAGTCATTGACTCTTCCCTTTTTCATGGAGGCACCCACATGAGGAGATTTGATGATCAAGAAAGTTTTCATATATTGTGATCATTACATTGGAGGTGAGTTTTTTGGTTAGAACCACTTGGTGGTAGTGATGAGGCATTACTATGTCATTCTACATATGGATTAATTATCTTAGGTTCATGAACAGATTAAAATATTTAGGCAAAGAGTGTGGTGTGTCAGCAATGATGAAATGAGGATTTCAATTGTCGGTGAAAAGGATACCCAAGCATCACAGATTTCGCTAATGCTTAGTAGGGTGAAGCTGATCACTAATGAGTTTCCAAGACATAACCTAGATGATGTAGATTTCATGAGCATTCAGTTCCCAACTATAGTGGCATAGTACGAGTAAGTCATTCCAAAATATTTCTAGGACTATCTTCTCACTTGGAGATCAAAAACATCATCGAATTACACCCTCGTACGGCACAGATCTCCTCACCTTTGTATAAGATGGATGACTTAGTGCTCCATGAGATGACGATGTAATTTGATTATATTTAATGTAAGGGCTTCGTAAGACACAGTGTTTCACCCTCAGCAGCCCCGGTTTTGTTTTCCAAGATTGAAGTTGGGAGTTTGAGGTTATGCATGGATTACCGGGGGGTGAACCAGGTGACATAAATGAACAAGTATCCCTGGCCAATGATAGATAACTAGTTCATTTAGTTGACATGGGTACAATGGATCTCGAAGGTTGACTTCAAGTAATGTTTTCAGTAGCTTTGAGTGATTTATGAGGACATACCAAAGAAGGATTTCAGATACGGCTACAGCCACTATGAGTACTTGGTGATGCCTTTCGGCATGACAAATTCCCCTGTTGTGTTCATGGGAACTATGAATCAGATATTATTGCAGTTTATAGACCAATTCATTGTGGACTTCATTGAAGACATCCCAGTTTACACAGTTTAAGAGGAGGAGCACTCAAGACACATATTGGTGGTTCTATACATTATCTGAGAGAATGATCTTTATGGGAAGCTCTAGAAGTGCCAGTTCAAGACACATGATGTCAAATTTTTTCAACATGATATCTCAGTAAATGGTGTAGTAGTGGACCCAACTAAGGTTGAGGCGGTGTTAGAATTGGGTCACCACTGATTTTCATAGAGGTGTAGAGAATCCTTAGGCTGGTATGAAACTACCAGAGATTTTTCTCCCACTTATCTTGGATATCATCACCGATGAAAGCATTGAACCAAAATGGTAATCCATTATCATGGGAGGAGAAGTGGTCGTAGGCTTTCCAGTATTTTTGGGAGAGTTTGATGAGTACCCAAATTTTAGATTTATAGAGGAGGGTGTTAGGTATGATGTTTTTGGCGACGCATAAAATATTGGGATTGGTTGTTTCCTGATGTAGAGACATGTGAGGATTAATTAGGGTTTGTTTTAGCTAAGACCTTTGTTCCTTCCTGGAAATGGGGATAACCTTGTTTGTTTTATGGTTCAATATATTCCAATCGGTTTATAACGGGTTTATTCATAGAACCAGAAACATGAAATGATTATATATACATTTGAACCTACATTCCAAAGGTAGGTGCTCATTAGTTGTGGACTGCTGAGGCTTAAGAATTTTCATTGGTCGAGAGGATGGGAGGTCAGGCTCATCACACCTTTTTGGGGGAAATTATTTCCTTCTCCAGGACTCTGTCATAGATTTATGTTCTATTCATGAATCCTTATTAATTTACCAAGAATGAAAATGAGTTATTCCTTTAGACTTTTCAATCAATGATTGATATGTATGGGATTTTAGAGAATCTCTTATATGTATTTGAGGTTCCTCATCGATGGAGAATTATTTGTATGTATTAGAGATCCATAGTCAATGGTATCATTCAATACATTATATAGAAATTTCTTGGTCATTATGATGGCCATACTTGTTTTAAAAACACTCAGTAGGGACTTGATGTTTTTTGTCATTCAGAAGGAAATGGATTATTTTAGATTTGGGATCGTACCCGCAGATGGGCTACCTACATATCCTTGTTAGAAAAGGAATCAGAACCCACATAATTTAGGAATTAAGATATAGTTTAACGTCATATGGGATAGATGATAATTAATGGGTGATGGGCTTGAACCATAGAAAGGCTTCCTACATACTCTACTTTTATGGAATAGATCAATGTCCACTTAGTTAGAGTAAGAAGTGTGGGGCTTATGTATGATTAATGGCCCAAAGAGATGTGTCATGGTTACATTTACACACTAATATCACATGAATCATTCTCGTTATGAGAAACAAGTGGTATAAGTAAACCTGATGATTTGTTCCACGAAAGGTGTGGTTACAAGGAATGATTTGGGCATTATATATGTGTAACTTCCCAAGTAGATGAAGACTAGGATTTACTTCTCGGAAGAAGCCTAAGAAATAGATCCATAATGATATTCATACTTTATGGAGATTTGGATACTCTATCTTGGGGATTACACCTAAGGAGGATGCCCAAATTAGGGGGGACTTATGACTGGGTTTTATTCCTGAGAAGGAAGCCCTAATCAGAAGAAAATAAGGTTGGGACTTACTCTGAGAAGGAGGACCAAATGAAAAAATGGGACTTATAACTTGGGACTTACTCCTGATATGGAGGCCCAAATTAAGTATACATGTAACATGGGGCTTATTACTGAGAAGGAGGCCCAATGTTAAAGAGGACTTGGGGTTTACTCCTAAAGAAGATGCCCAATAACAGGGTCCATAAAGGTATTTGTGCATTATGGAGATTTAGATTCCTAACATGGGGCTTACTCCTAAGGAGGATGCCCAGATTAATGGGGGACATTAACTTATGATTGCGGCTTACTCTTGAGAAGGATTCCTAGATCAAAGTCACTATCTCATCTTAAAGGATGAGATTTAATGAAGGAAATATCTAACCATAGTGATATAAAGTTATATAAATCACAAGGTTTTGAGAGATATTAAACAGAACTCCTTTCAGATAAGAATGCCAACAAAATAACCATGCCATAAGTGGCCTTGAAGAAGGTTTTCATGGATAGATCTTGAAATGGAAAGGTGAATTTGAATAAATGAAGTGAACAGGCAGGAGGGGAACCCAAAAAAGAGTCAGGCGCGCAAGTCCTTTTTAGGCGCACAGGTCTTGTTCGGGAGCGCAAGTCCTGGTCGCGCAAGTATACTTTCGTGACATGAGTTCACTTGGAAAATGAAGAACCTGTAAGGTAATACTTGGGTGAGACTTGGCTCAAGCCCTTAGTATTATCCCAAGATGATTTCAGATGGGCATCACACAAGTTTCCATTAGAGGACAAGGCGGCGCGCAAGTGTATCCATTTCACTTAAGGGCCAGACTCTTAGGCGTTCAAGTGTTGATGATTTCTAACACTTAGGACTTATTCTTCCTCTTCAGATATTCCATTCTAGGTACGAAACTAACATATAAGTGTTTGAAAGACTTCAATCATATACTAGGGTGACAAGAGCATAAATTTGAGTTTTGGAATTTTTTCCTCGAAATGGGGGGCGCACAGTGGGTATTTATAGGATACTGAACACCTTGGGTGAAACTATAATGGGGCGTACAAGTGACCTTCATGACCCATATGTGGCGTGCAAGTATACGTGCTCACCCATCATGAAACTTGCGCGACCCATGCATAAATAGTTCCTTGTTCATGCCTTTGTCATTTTCTGATGTTCTTCAAAGGATGACTCTCTTTGTGGTTAAGGTATTCCCCTTTTCCATTCATTAGACTCTGTGATGAAAACAAGCGCCAACAAAAGTCCCCCCCCCCCCTCAGAGTTTGATCTGAAAGAGGAAGTTTGATTTGAATCTGTGGAAAATGAGAAGTAAGGTACTGTAGAGCACAACTACTAGGTGCGAAGGTATGCTTCTTGCACGCAGGGTTTGGCGCACAGGGGTATGGCCTCGTCTATAAATATTAGTGCCACTCCCATGAAATGCACCTGGATTTCTAATTAAATCGCTCTCGTCATTCCAGTGAGCTCTCGTTCGTGCAACTGACTTGGATTTCCGCTTGTATGTGCTTCTGTCTATTGCGTTGCACTTATATGGTTTGTTTTTGACTTGGGTACTAGAACTAGCACAACAAAACTTGCGAGACCAACTTGTACTTACGCACCAATATGGGACTTGAGTGCCTTAATTCCTTAGCCATTTTTTCCAAATTTCATCACAAAATTTATGAAAAATTAAACTTACTTAAAAGTTAATTATCTAATATTTGTAAAGATTCAATGGCTCCGAAAATAATCAGATCGGCTGATGATTTATCTTGCAAGAGAATAGATGGCATGATGAACATCCCTGCAAATATAAAAATGGAAAACCCATGGGCTGATATGTTTTTCACTGCCGGTTGGTGGATAGAAGACTATAATTTCATTAGAGCAATATCTGAAAGGAGTACTCTCTCTAAATGGCTCTTTACTTCCAATTATCCATTATCAAATCCATGTATCCATCTTCTAAGTCACATTCATAGAAACAGATTCACTATTTGATCAGCCGAAAAGTTTCTCAAACCGCACTCAAGAACATTTTTTTTCAATTGTTCCAAGAAGATTTAGTATCACTATGTCTCTTATTGTATACAACTGAATGAATGAATTCCAGGTGGTTGCTAATGAAGCTTAGGATGCCATAAATCAAATGAATAGTTATGTTGAAAGCCTCTTTTAATTCTTGAAAAAGAGAACAGACTCCAGTCCGTGGATGTCCTTCTAACTGTTGTGCATCAATGATAAATACCTTCATCTTCAATCATTTGTACCTAAATTCTTCTTCTACTTGCTTTAATTAATTTTACCTAAGCAAATGGGCCTACTAAGAATGTTTTGATTTTTTCTAGGGTGATACAAACAACCCCAGAAACATTGTATCTTTTGTTTCTCAACATTTCCTAAATCATACAATATGTACGATTAGCGAGTCGGGACTTGAATTTTGTTCAGAGTTCCCTTGTATTTTGTGGGTAGTTTATAGTCATGCACGTCAAACAGAAAAAGGATAATGTTTAAAGGTCAAATAGATTTGACTGAATGGATTAAAATTGACTTAATTCTTTTATAATTTGTTTGAAAACATATTACCATATTCATGTATGGAGGAAAACATGGAAACTATAACTTGAGAAATTTTGAATCTGAGGGATGATATGAAAAAAGGGATAAGGGGTATTAGAGGAATTATTTCATAGGAGTGAAGTTACCACTATTTAATAAACCTGTTAGGGGGTTGAATTATATTGGGCCACTTGAGGGAATCGACTGCATAGTCAAATAATAGCAACTTTTGGCTGGCAGGTCTGTTATGTAGACTACTTATGCAAGCCCACCTAGGGGAACGTATTTCATATTCAGACAAAATAACTATAAGAAATTTTACTTTTCTATTGCTAAAAATCTAGTGGATGTTTATAGAGATTAAAATTTCCCAAAGTATAGAGTCTGTTGTATGGAGAGATGTAATTGAATATGGAGAGGATATTCCCAATCAAGATTATAAAATAATTGGATGAATGTCACTCCTACGAAGGTCTGACCCAAACTTAGGGAAGGGAAATATAAACCATAGAATTGAATACTTTCAGATCATGAAAAAGATTATGGGACAAATAAGTTAAGGATGGATGTTTTTTAAGATCCCGACACATTGTCATTATGACCAATAATGACAAAAAAGTTTTTCTCCCCAAGAATGAAGTTACCACTATTTGAAAAACCAATTAGGGGGTTTTATTATGCAGGGCCATTTGAGGGAATTGGATGCATAGTCAAATAATAACATCTTTTGGCTGATAGGTCCGTTATGTAGACTACTTATTCATGGCCACCTAGTGGAACTTGATGCATAGTCAGGAAAAAGAACTCTCGGGTATCAGACATTTTATGACCAGAAGTGAAGAAAAGGGTTATGGAGATCTAGAACTATTTAAGGATAGGAGTATGAAACATCAAAATGGGAATTTTTTCATTGCATAAAAGAGATGAACAGACCAATTCTAACCATAATCATGTTATGGCTGGGTCCAGAATTGAGATGTTGGACTTCACTACGTATCCCTTAAAGATGGAAATCATTCCACACATAGTTCTTGAAATTCAGTTTAATGTCATGTGGGATAAGAGTGTAGGAGATCATAGTTTAGGGTCATAGAGTTCAGACCATAATGAGGGAGAAACATTTTGTGTTTGTCATAAACCTGATGTGAATAAAGACCAGGGTTTTCATACCACATTCATGTGCTAACAGGGGAACTTTTCAATCAAGGGACTGAAAGTGGAATTTGGGGTTAGTGCCAAAGACATGGGGCTGTATTAGAGGACCACTCAAATGTTCCTATGGATCCCATAAGGATGGGAATCAAGCCGTATGTAGTTCATTAAATACCCTATGTACAGATTTGGTTCGTACAAGTGAAGGGTTAATGTCATGTAGGACGAAGGTGAACCGATGTCAAGAGATTGGATTTGGTCTGCTTCACGGATCAACATTGTATGAGACGGAGGTGAACCGACATGAAGAGATTGGTTTTGGGCTTGAACCTCAGAAGGTTGCCAATGTACCCATCCTAGAAGGCAAGGATCAAAGTCCATGTAGTTCAATTAAGAATGAATTGGTGATTAAGTTGTACTTGAGGACAACTACCTAAAAACGGTATTGGTAATTACACATGGTTAGCATCCCATAGAGGGTGTTATGGATGAAGGTTACTCTAATCTCACGTGAGTCATGCTCGGTGTGAGAAAAAAGAGGTAACAAAAACCCTAATGAAGCACAGTTTAACATCATGTAGGATGTAAAAGGTACTATTCATTGTTTAAATGACATGTGTCACAGACATGGGTTTCTTGGTAGTTTAACGTCTTGCAGCTCGAACTAACAGTTTAACATCATGGTGGACGACAAGGAAAAGGGGACATAGTTTAACTTCATATTGGACGAATGAGGGGACTATGCAGTTTAAAGTATTGCAGTGCGGACTATTGGCACTGCACAGTTTAGTGTCATATAGCAGGGAAAAATATAGTTTAACGTCATGTAGGACGTATTAAGGGACTTTTTGCAGTTTTATGTCATGAAGGATGAATATGTGAACATTTTAATGTCATGTAGGACAATACAGTTTTATGTCATGTAGGAAATTGGGTTGTACAGTTTAATGTCATGTAGCCAAGATGATGGTTATGCAGTTTAATGTCTTGGTGGACGTAAGTATTTGTGTTACAAAAAATAATCTATTGAGAATCTAGCATTTGTTGGACATGCAAGGAGTTCTTCACCCATTTACATTAAAGAATAAGCTTCATTTGAGTAGTCCTTATGTATTGAATAAGGTCCTTCCCAGATTGGATGAATCATTAGAGACATAAGTTGGGTGTGTTCTTCTTGCTACTTGCTTGAATGCTCGATGTTATTCTAGAAAACCCAAATGATGAGTGGCAACGTCAACATCAGGACCTTGAATTTATATATAATTCCAAGAAAATACATCTCTATCTTGATTTAAAAATGAAGTGTACATTTCTTTTTCTTCAATAGTCATGTATACACTAATTAAAGTGGGTCGTGGATATTCTTTTGTACCCAGATTTATTACTCTGAGTTCATCATCAGTGGTAGAGATACCATCTTCAAATGCTAGAGGAGCATCTCTGAGATCTTCCTCTAAATCCACTATTTGATACAGGGAACTCAGGCTCATCAAGATCAAAAATGTGACTAGAATAAGGATCTATTAAGTGAATCATGTTAACATAACCAAAGATAAACTCTTCATCTGATGAATATTCTACCTGGTTAGCCAGTTTGGGCCATGCCATTTGGTGGGGTGGTGCCCATACTTTTTAAGTGGATGGTATAAAATCTTCTAGAGTCAATGACCATTTAGGCTTTGACACGAACTCATCATCTTCTGACTGTTCTTCTTTATTCGAATTATGCCACATTTTTGAAGATTTTCCTATTGGTGATGGGGGTTTTGTTGTGGAATTCATAGTAAGAGATACAATTGGTTTCATCAGTTGCATTCGTAAAATTTAATGGGTTCGGTTGATTGTTTTTTTGACCATCCAATCATCATATTTTTGTGCATTTTTTTACTTTTGACTTCATGCCACTTGCCTTCTTCCTCTAGATCAGTAGCAGTCACACATGCTAACTGAGCTAAAAAAGCCTTCAGTTTTACCTGTCTAGAGTCCACCATATTTTTCAGAAGGTCTTTGAAGACAAAACACTCTTGAATGGGATTCCCCAACATTTTAAGAAATGGGAAATAGTTGGGGAGGTCTTTATCTCCTTCCTTGTTCGGCATTTTGGGCCTAGGCAACTGAACCAGATTGTTTTCCAGAGCCGAGATGAAGTAGCCTATAACATTCTCATTCCGAAAAGAATAAAAGTTGATCTTCCAATCTTCAAACTGTTTCCATCTTTGATCACTTTGATCACCTTGACAAGGCGTGCGTTGTTGTTGATTCTTAAGAGGTGGATCCCTTCGATATGATGATGGTGTTGAAGTAAAAGAAGGTACAAGCACCTGATTAAGAATAATTGTAGCATTCTCTACATTCCATATTATCCTTCCTTGAACTGGTGGAATTACAAAAGTTTTAGCCTTAGTCATCATAAGATAATCTTCAATTTTCTGAGCGATTGAAGTAAGGTCTCAAAACCCTCCTGTGTATATCACTAGGATCAACAGTGTACGTAATTAATCATGCAAATTTCCACACAGATTGGCACCAATTATTCTTGAGGGAGTTCTAAGATTAAGTAATATGTTAATCCATTCCTGTGAGCAATGAAATCTGATAATCTTTCATTTTCCCTTTGATTAAAATTTGTAAGATCGAAAACTGTCATATTTGGTAGTGTTGAGCTGAATTGAAGAAGGAATTTTTGACGGAGATCCTCCCACCCAGTAATTGACCGGGAGTGCAAGATTGTATACCTGATAAAAGCATGTCCTTGTAATCACTGTAAAAAACACCTGATCATAACTTCTTTTTGTTGTTGAGGATATACCATCATAGGATCACAACGGGAAACAAAATGTGGTAAGTGTTGTTTTGGATCTCCCGAACCATTAAAAATTAGGAATGTGGTACTTGAAAAATTTGATATGGGAGGAATTGAATCCACCCATTCATGGTAATATCTCTTCTCAATTTGAAATGGTTCATGCTTTCCTTCTATAGCTTCCAATCTATATGTGAATGACTCAATGGTAGTCATTAATTTTTTAGAAACATCGGGTTGGGCTTGGAAATGTGGAGGTGCAAGGAGTGGAGTTTGGACTGGTGTGGCGACCGAGACTGCCACTGATGGTAGTATTGTCGGTTTTTGTTGTGTATGACCCATTGGATTGGACCTGTGAGGGTGTACTGGTAAAAGATCTATTCTTGATCCATCACAGTAGCTGCAACAAATTCCCTTGACAAACTGACTCTAGAATGATTAGGAAGAAGACTACCATGAAGTAGTTCTACATTCAACCTACTTAACTCCTTAATTTCCGCCTCTTGTTGTGATAACCTTTCCTATAATGAGAGTTATTGGACTTCTCCATAGGTATGGGTAACCTGAATTTTTCCTTTGCCCTTTTTGGACACCTTTCAGAGAGGGGGGATTTGGTTATTTGAAGGAATACCTAGATTTTGGGTAAGCCTTTGATTTCGGGTACAGACACCTTCCTCATTTGTTTCAATGTGTACAACCTCTTGAATTAGAAATTCTTCATCAGATTCCTCTGAGTTAGCCTCATGATCTGGGGGATCAATGACAATGGCATTGATGACATTTATCGATGTATAATGCATTACATCTCTTCTATCAGAATTTTTGTAATATTGTCTTCTTTTATATCATTAATGAGATAGTGCCTTTTGTTGAGTTGATACCTTAGTAAATTCTTGATGAAAATTTATTTGGAGGTAATCTCCTGATAATTCGGCTCTGCATTCCTCTGGTGGCTTCATCACTAATTGAGAGAAGACCAAATTTTTCTGAGGAAGAGATTGAGGATTTGAAAAAGTCCCAAGTCTAGTGGACTGGGGATGTTCCTGCAGTTCTTTCTCAACTCCTAGAATCCTATTTGTTGATTCAGAGGGATTAGTTAAAATAGTCCTTAGCACGACAAGATGAGGTGGCTCTTGAGATGATATATTTGAGGCTTTCTTAAAATCACTCATGATTTTGCAGACATTTGTCTAGAAATTGTCCAGATGCATTAACCTACATCCACTCAAATCAACTGGCTCAAATGACCGTTGGATGATTTTTGACACTTTTTTTACTTGATGATGTGACTTCTCTAAACGAGAATCTTGTTCAATATTCTAATTTTCTTTATTCAATAGTAATTCGACAAATTTTTCATTGTATGTCTGACTTTGGGAAGAACTAGTAGAGGCTTGTTCCTGAGAAAGCCTTTGATTACACACAAAACCAATTGGTTGTGGATGGCCATGGGAAATAAAATTTCATGTGACCACTTTTGGCGGGCTTTGTTGAATCGAGAGTACAGTAAAATGAAGTGCTCCATGGACACCCCATCCCCTGATATGAATACCAGATGGGGCGTTGGTAATTAACTAGCGAAATCTCTTTTAGGTTCCAATGCTTGAACGCTGATGGGATCTCTACTGCTTTTCAACCTTTGGATATCGGAAAACTGAGAGATATGCCAACTCAATTTTGTTTTGTAACCCTTCTATTATCTTGACATGATTTTGATATTCATCATAATATAATATTTTCACTTTTAATTGAAAGAGAGTTTTCCACATGTTGAGATGAATATTGTGAATACAATCTTCCGTCATCATTTCTGGAATGTCATACTGAGAGTCAGCCAAAGGCCAAAACATGACTGGTAAATCACCTTTCTCTAGTTGTTTTCTGATATATAGCACTTCCACCTTATTATTCGACGAAGATTATTCTACCTGATTAGACCAATGTTTGTCCTACTTTGTTGCTTCATCAGATTCAACAAGATTGGTAGAGAGTTCATTTATCAAATTAGAAGATGCATGACCCAGGGGTGGTTCGAAGAATGACCTACACCCCGAGCTATCTTCTGTTTGAGAATGTTTTTCACATGCTATCGGTAAAGCATCAGACATGAAAGGATTCACATTTTCAAGTGCTTCACGATAAGAGGGATTTCTCATTACTGCATTTTCCTTTGAATAATTTTCAAGGAAATGCGAATTACTAATGCGGAGAGGACTTTCACCGCTAAATTCATCATCATGGGGAGGACCACCATGGTGGGTTACAAAAAAAATAAGAAACCTATTATTCCTTGGTCTTCTGGCCAGGCAGTGGGTTATCGTGGCTCCCAACTAAAGATGATACATCGAGATCGACCAAACTATCATGATGCAAGACTTCATGAGGAAGTGTCTAATAATGACCTTCAGAATTATTGTTCCCACAATTTGGAAATGAGATAGTAGAATCTTGAGTTGTAATAGATAATTGTCTGAGTGCATCATGAACTCCAGCATCGAGCAGGGCCTTATTGCAGATTGGCTCTTGATTTCTTGACTATATGGAACGAGTCTTTTTAGATGCCCTATTACTCACTTTGGAAACCACTTGTTGAAGAAAGTGTTTATTATGGGTAGGTGTATGTGCCTGCTCAAAAGAGATGGTCAGGTTAGGCTGATTATCTCCATTTAAATCGGGTTTATGTGCCCACTTGATTGTCCGCATGACAAGGGGGAGTACGCACCACAACCTTCCTGGACTATAACAGAGGTGCATATATTCTCCAAAGTGACATGTTTCTGAGTCACTCCATTGATAAGGACAGATTTATGTTTCTTTCCCTATGATTATTCAGAAGTTGTTATATTATTCTGATAGGCATCCGAGAATATGGGCAGGGATTTACTTCGACTCTTTCTCCATTGTCAGAGTGTGCTTGCTGACTTCAACTGTCGGAATGGGAATATATATCCATTCCATTTCTAGGGTATGTGTTTGTGCCTGCATCTATCCTCCTTTTCCTGTCAACAAATTCTGACAGTACTTTTGCATAGGGGCAGAGAGTGGAGTCTCCTCCAAATTCATTGTCAGATCTTTCTGACTGACTTCTCTAGGTGCTACCAAGTGAGACTGTTCACAGACTTGATGAACATTGGAAGGTGTATGTTCCTTCTATGTATTATTCATCAAATATGGTTGATGGATTTCCTTTAATACTAGAAGGCAAGACTGCTGACAGAATTGGTGACTGTCAGTAGGTGTATGTCTGTGCTTATCAATTGCCACCATATTAGATTGGCGAGCTTCATTGGGTCCAGTCAGACAAGGCTACTAACTGGTTTATGAATTATAAACAGGTGTATATGCCTTCATATAGTACTCTACTAGAATTTCCTAGTTGGATTGGTGTGTTACTGCTAGATGAGTCTACTGGGCAGTAACATGAGGACGAACAGGTGTATATGCTCTCTCGTTTTTTCCATCAAGTTGGATTGATGGAGTTCTATAGTGGGGACAAAAGTAAGAACCTACTCTCTGTTGACCAGATTTCACCTCTGGTGGATCGTCTTGCGTGCTCGGTTCTTAGGAACCTGAGCTGAACCCTTAAAGGTGATACACTGATCATGTTGAGGGTGCACTTCCGCATGAGTCTGGTGGCAATTGTTGATTAGAGCCCTCGAAAATTACTCTTTCCTTCATGAGCCGAGTCCTTGAGTGACCTCTTAATTCACCTCCCTAGAATATAGGAGGGAATGGTTGTTGTTTTCCATGGATAATGATCCCAAATGGTTAGAGATGGTGGTTAGCACTGCCTTCTTGTTGATCAATGGCCATCGCTGTCCGGACAACCAGGGTGAATTGTTAACTTGGAGGTCTATTCGAGCAGCCTCCAGAGTCGTAATAGTACAATGTTGATGGTATTATTTAACCAATGAATTTGAGACCAAGCGTTGTAGATGCTGAGTAGGTGATGTTGTTATCAGAGCGGGATAGGATCCAGAAGGAGTAGTATCCGAGGCATTCATAGGTGTGAATTTTAAAGAGTCCATTTCTATAATGCAGATAGATCTTGGAAAAGAGTGCCTGTTTGATATAACAGCCATAATCAAGATACGTTTGGCTAGAAAACATTTTTTTGATGAGAACATATGTTATATATTTATTTTTTGGACCTTATATTGAGTTAAATAGGGGCCTAACAAATAATTAAAACATCATTTCATCTTAGTTAAGGATTCAAGTTGGGTTCACCATTTTTTTTCTTCCTCGAAATGGGGATGACCTCATTTTTTTTAAGGTTAAAACCTTTCCAATCAGTTTTTTAATGGGTTTATTCGTAGAACTGAAAACATCCAATGATTCTATATCCATATTGACATAATTTCCAAAGGTAGCTGCTCATTAGTTGTGGACTGATGAGGCTTAATAATTTTCATTGGTTGAGAGGATGGGAGGTCTGGCTCATCACATCTTTATTGGGGGAATTATTTCCTACTCTGGGACTCTCACAAAGCTTTTAGTTATGTTCACGAATCCTTATTAATGTACCAAGCATTAAAATGAGTTCTTCCTTTAGAATTTGTAATCAATGATTGATATGTATGGGCTTTTTGAGAATCTCTTATATGAATTCGAGGTGATTCATCGATGCAGAATCATCTGTATGTATTAGAGATCCTTAGTCAATGGTATCCTTCAATACATTATATAGAAATCTCGTGGTCATTATAATGACCATACTAGTTTTAAAGCCACTTAGTGGGGAACATGAAGTTTATTGTCATTCAGAAGAACATGGATTATTTTAGAGTTGGGATCATACCTGTAGATGGGATACCTATGTATCCTTGTTAGAAAAGGAATCAGAACCCACTTAGTTCATGAATTAATATATAGTTTAACGTCATATGGGACAGATGAGAATTAATGGGTGATGTGCTTGAACCTTAAAATGGCTTCCTATGTACTCTAATTTTAAGTCAGAGATCAAAGTACATGTAGTTCATGTAAGATGTGTGGGTCTTACGTATGATTAATGACCCAAAGAGATGTGTCGTGGTTACTTTTGCACTCTAAGATCACATGAGTCGTGCTTGGTGTGAGAAACAAGAGGAATCAGTAAACCAGATGATTTGTCCCACAATAGATGTGGTTATAAGGAATGATATGGGGCTTATGTATGTGTTACTGCCCAAGTAGATGAAGGCTAGGATTTATATCTGGGAAGAAACCTATGAACAACATCCATAAAGATATTCTTAATTTATGGAGATTTGGATACTCTAACTTGGGGAATACTCCTGAGGAGGATGCCCAAATTATGGGGGGACTTATGATTGGGTTTTAATCCTGAGAAGGAATCCCAAATAATAATAAAATAAGTTTCAGACTTACTCTTGAGAAGGAGTTCGAAATGAATAAACGAGACGTATAACATGGGACTTACTCTTGAAAAGGAGG
Source organism: Viscum album (assembly GCA_963277665.1). NCBI lineage: Eukaryota > Viridiplantae > Streptophyta > Magnoliopsida > Santalales > Viscaceae > Viscum > Viscum album. Next base: position 2,030,550,425 of record OY728130.1, read on the forward strand.
TCGAAATTAAGGAGACTTTTAACTTGGGGCATATTCCTGAGAAGGAGGCCCAATGTTAAAAGGGACATGGGGCTTACTCCTAAGGACTATTCCCAATAACAGGGTCCATAAATGAATTTGTGGTTTATGGAGATTTAGATTCATAAATTGGGGCTTACTATTAATGAGATTCACAGATTAAAGGGGGACTTTAACTTATGACTGGGGATCACTTTTGAGATGGATGCCAAGAACAAAGTCTCTCTCTCATCCTAAAGGATGAGGTTTAATGATGGGAATCTCTAACAATAGTGATATAATGTTATATTAATCACAAAGTTTTGAGAGATATTCCACAAAACTGCTTTCAGATAAGGAAGAAAACAATGAAACCATGCCATAAGTGGCCTTGAAGAAGGTTTTGAAGGCTAAATATTTAAAAGGAAATGCGAATTTGAAGAGATGAAGTGAATAGGCAGAAGGGGAACCCAAAAAAGAGTCTGGTGTGCAAGACCTTCTCAGGATCTCATGTCTTGTTCGGGTACGCATGTCCTGGTCGTGCAAGTATACTTGCACGACATGAGTTCACTTGGGTGATGAAGAACCTCTAGGGTAATACTTGGGTGAGACTTGGCTCAAGCCCATAGTATTATCCCTAGATGTTCTCATAAGGATGGCATGCAAGTTTCCATGAGAGGACAAGGAGGCGTGCATGTGTATCCATTTCCCTTAAGGCCTGGACACTTAAGCGCACAAGTGTTGATGAGTTCAAACACTTAGGCCTTATTATTCTTCTTTAGATCTTCCATTATAGGTAATAAATTACCTTAGATGTGTTTGAGTAATTCAAGCAGAGACTAGAGTGAACAGAGATTGAATCTGAGTTTTTGATTTTTCTTCCTCAAAATGCGGGGCCCACAGGGGGTATTTATAGGCTACTTAACACCTTGGGCGAAAAAAGAATAGGGCTTGCAAGTATAATTGCACGACCATCATGAAACATGTGAGACCCATGCATAAAGTGTTCCTTGTTCATGCCTTGGTCAATTTCTGATGTTCTTCCAAGGATGACTCTCTTTGTGGTTAAGGTATTCCACTTTTCCATTTGTTAAACTCTGTGATGAAAAGGAGCATCAATAGCCTCACAATAAGAACTATGCAAACCAAGATCTTGATTTGGTAGGTAATCATCACATTGAATATGTTGTTAAAATACCTGATCAGATAATGTTTTATCATATACTATTACCACAAGAACCTCAAGTACATCATCTTACAGAAGGATCAAAGTCTATGGCAGAAACTAGTCCTAGAGTTCCTCTAGTATTATGACTTCATGATCATCTATAATCATATTAAGGGAAAAATTGTGGCAAATGATCATAGTAGCATATCGATTTTGTAGCTGCTGAGAAAAGAATCAGAGTAGTTAACCTCTCAGTAATTATCCTCCATGGATGGTGATGATACAAATTATCTCTAGTTGATGGCTATCACCCCTCAAATCATATGGCCAGTCAGGGAGACACCACTAGAGGATATTGAAATCAGGAATTTACATTCTATGTTATCTTACTGACATGATCTTGATAGATATTTTTATGGTAGGGAGAACAATTTCATTTTCAGACGGTGCACAATTGTACCAATAGAATTGTGAGTTTATGCGCTGAGGGAGTTTCATACATACCCCTTAGTGAACGTCCCAGAATAACAAAAATGTACTTGGATCTCTGGCATCAGTTTTGGTGTACATGTATAAAGATGGTAATAGAAGAGTTCATTTCTTGATTCCATACATGTCAGCAAGGGATGGTTGAGCACCAGGTTCTAGCAGTGTTAGCTCACACCTGAAAGTGATAGAGTTTAAATTATATTTTATTTTGATAGAATTGTAGACAAGGTTACCACATACATCCATGGGACATTGTTAAATCTAGATGATCATCAAACACCTCTCCACTTCATCCCATGTCCAAGATATATGGGACAAGTGTTCCACATCTATCTTGGAAAGCCTCCACTTACATAAGATAGTTCAGCTTTTGGTCATCTGTTCGATTATAAACTCATATCACGATGCTCGTTTCACATCCCAGTTGTGGAATGTATTGCATTCATATTTTGGGACGTTGCTATGTTTTGAGCACCGCTTACTATCCCAAAATACATGGTCAGACAGAGAAGACCATTTTGGTTCTAAAGGATATATTGTAGGCTTATATCATGGACTTTGGTCGTAGTTGGGAGGACCATCTACCACTGTTGGAGTTGTCGTACTATACTGCTACCACTCCACCATTGGCATGGAACTATTTGAGTCCATATATGAGAAACCATTCCTATCAACATTTTTCTAGACTAACCCTAGAGAGTCATCACTCATATGTCTAGTGTGGGTTTGAGTTACCATTGAGATGGTTTAAATCAATTAGGGGTGGGGAATTCTACATAGAGAAAGCAGATGTCTTATGATGACATGCGGCAAAGACCGGTGGAGTCAAAGAGGGAGACCATGTCTCCCTTAGGGTCTCACCTCGATGAGGGTTGTGGATATTTGGATGGGGAAGTAAGCTATATATGAGGTTCATAATCCCTTTCTAGATACTACCAACTTTTTTAATGGTGGCATACCACCTAGATCTACCATCTTAGTTGTGTTGGGAAGACTCTATTTTCCATGGGTCACACCTGAGGAGGTATGTTCATGACCCATCACATATCACTGACTGGGGAAGGCTTTAAATCGAATATGGAGAGACCTTTTTAGAGTACATAGTGAAGATCAAGAATCGATAGTAGAGGATCCTTTTTTGGTGAGTGATTCCCTTAGAATTTGTCTGGTGGTTGGATGAGAATAATTAGGAAATCACCTTGGAGCGGGATTATCAGATTCATAAGTAGTACCCACAGTTGTTTGAGTAGCCTATTGTTTTGGAATTTTTGGGATGTAAATCCATAAGATGGGGAGAATTTATGATCTTATATTTCCCATGCAACATTTCTAAATATTATATGCAATTATTAAAGACAATGCATTAAGAAAACATGCCATTTAGAGGCCCATAGTGCCCAGAATAAATGATTGAAACAAATGAAACTCTAAATAGCACACGTTATTGGACTTCAAGAAAGGGTATGATCACTTTTAAACGGGTTCCCAGATCAGAAATTAGAGGGTACTATTGTGTTCAAAATATCGACATTACCTTATGTAGGGCCTAACATCTCCTGGTGCGGGTTGGCTACAAAAGAATGTTTTTGGGAATTTTAAAGGAAATATAATAGATTAATAATGTATATGATTTTAAATTTTTCCATGATGCATTGATGCTTATTTTTTTCTAAATAAGTGTGATCTTAGCATAAGGCCCATAACTCGAAGTAAAGACCTTATAATCCTATGGAGTTTTGTAGAGGATACTCCCATGGAGAATTCCTGACGAACGTTGACAAACGACAATGCATGGATCATTCACAGTGGGATCGAATACCAACTAATGATTTATCTCCATTTTCGTTGACAATCTAGGTAGTTTTTCTCTTTCATATTTTATCGTTTTCTATTCTTTGATTTAAACGAAAAATCACAGATCATCCAAAAAACAAGGTGATCCATAATCATATGTTTTTTTGGAGGGTTATTATTTTTTATTTCATCAAGGGTTTTGATCCATGAATTAACATATGAAAATTGATATTTTTTAATCGACCATGTTTAATCCTTCTTACGGGAGAAGATAACACTGTGATGAATGACGACATATGTTCATTTATAAAATTAGTTTATTTGATTCATTCCCCACATTTCCCCTCAATCTTCTCAATCTCTCTAAGGTGCAAAAAAATGGATTATTGCACCCTAATTTCACAATGCAATGATATCAATTTTTAGGTCTAACATCATGAAGACCTAACATGGCCATGATGATGATGCCGGTGGAAGAATTGACATGGTTCATGGGAAATCTATCTTCGAGCATTCTTTATACGGGTGGATTGATACATGTATTAATGACCGATAAGTGGCCTGAAACCAATAAAAATTTCTCTTTGGTGTCAGGGTGACCTTGAACCTTGAGTTTCAAATCAATCGGATGACTGGATCGAAGATTGGAGGATCCCCCGAATCGCGGCAATGAAGAAGAACAATTTTTTAAAATTGCAATAAACACAGTGTGTATCCCAAAAAACACTCTATGAGGGGTAAGTATGGTGACAACTAGGGCTTTCATGCAACACATGGTGAATGAAACGATATACTCCCAAGAAGACATGACATATGGATCCCACCAATGAACATCTGCATTTCCAGGGGGCAAGAGGCTTAAACACATAGTGTTACCACTGTGAAATGGTATTTGGGCCCTTATCCTAGACTCGGAATGTAACTCGAATGATACATAGGAATGGGGTGGAGAAAAGGACATTTCATCCACCACAATGCCAGACAAGGCCGGTTATACGGGTGACCCCGTGTACCTGTTACACGAGATAAAATGCAGGGTTTGAGGCCATGTACTGACAGTTGTCCAATTTACCTGGATATGACCCTAGATACCGCCAAATATTATTTTATCCTTTCCACATGCCATGTATATTCATTTCACATGTCATGTTCTCCAAAAAAGGGTCGTTGTAAACAAGCAGTATCCGGAGTTAAGGGACATGACGTGTGTCCACTATTACACATTGAGTAATCTATTCTATATGGAAAGATCCTCGTGTCCATCATTTTGTGGACATGATTCATTTTGGTTGGTGACCCTTTGATCATTTACCAGGAAGTTCAGGTATCGTTTCCATCCATAGAAGTTTGATCCCTTCAGTAGGACATTCCATGATAGAGTCAGGTGTCCCTCCGAGAGGTCTAGAGCGAGATCCTTTATCCATTCCTATCCCTACGTACAGTTAGGTATGGATGTGAATAATCCTACAATATTCTGATTCCTTTCATAGAAGAGGAATTCAAATGATTCGCGGTATCCACCAAGGCTCTGGCAGTGATCCTCTTATGTGTATCCTGATCTTTTCTAACTCAGTAGTGCAGTCCCCCAGAATGAGTGTATATATTCCGTCTTTATATCTATCAGTGTAGCTATCTCATTCATGAATTTTATAAACAAAAAAAATTCATCTTAGATGGATTTAATTAGATCTATTGACTTAAAGAGTGAGTTATCCTAGATAATTTCTTTATGGTATCATAGAACAGAATCCCCACTGAGGGTATGCAGTCGTTGTAGACTACAGGACTGGATTCAAGTATATCAATATTTTGTTCTCTTGTTATATTCTCAGTTGACATATACATTGTAGAGTTGACAATAAATTTACATTATATATTACTTTTATGTTTTTTTGGTTTTCTTCTATGTATTGTTAAACTCACCCCTACATGGGCTTTTCCTGCATGTGTCGTGTCTTGTGCAGATGAGCGCCCTTTTGACGGAGTCCTGTACAGATGAAGAAAGGTCCTAGATTTTTAAGTTACTTACAGGCTGAGTTGGTTCTATGGTCATGAATGCAATCCTAGTACCTTATTTTAATTAATGGTCAGAATTTTTTGTTTTTGTACTCTTTTTTTGGCGGAATTATATTATGACAGAGTTTTAGTTCCTCACTCTACATTTATTGTACTATTTTGGTTTGGTTTACATGAATTAATGAATTTTGTTCCTTAGTTGTTTTCACTTTTCAGCATTTGTGGGTTTCGAGATGTGTGTGTCTGTGTACATGTACATATAAAATGTCTCCCATGAGAGTGGTATTTCTACTCGGTGTTAGTCTCACAACCTTCACCTATTAGAGTAAGGGTTGGTGATTCGTGGCATGGGACCAACTTGGACAGGTCGTCACATGCCAAATTCAATGGAGTAATCAAATCCATATAACCAACTTAACTTCATTAGATATATTTATGAATTATAATTTGAATCCATTCTATCCAAAATGGGAAGGAAATTTGAATATTTAGTTAATCAATATCAAATAGAAAAATTTTTATTATTACCTCCTAATGTCCTTGGAAATCTGATACCTAATTCCATGGGTATATTTTTTCATTTCTAATTTGGCATGAGAAAAGGAGAAGGATACCCTTCAGTAGTAATTGTTATTTTTTAAACCCTGTAACATGTCAAACACTTCATAGTGTAGTCGGAAATAACTCTTTTCATTCTGCTACACTAGTAATACTCCAAAAATCCATTATACGTATTATTTATAACCAAATTAATGGAGAAAAATTATTTATGAGCTTTAATCAATAAACCTATCTGATAATGAGAATCAGAAGGAATACATTGATTTTCTCTGAATTGTAAAACACATAATTATTCAATATTATAATTAGGAATGATACCTTATTTATATATTATTCCTTTTCATTAAATAGTTATCTTCTTTCAAAGATTCCATAATTAATTATAAAAAAGTTAACTACATAAAAACATTAAATAAAATTGTGGACATCTACCCCAAAATATGACAACTCGTTTACCAAAGGGTAAGATTTCAAATGAAACATGGTTAATATAGAAATATTTGTTGGACTTGAAGAAAAATTTTCCTTTTTTTCTTTCATAAGATGATAGTGAACCATAAAATCATAATCATTGATTAGTTCCAAATTACATCCTTTCCAGATGATCAATTTTATCAATGTGAATATATATATATGACTTTTTCAATCAGTATATATTTCAATCGTCATTCCTCGAAAATGGTGACTCTATTTTTTTTAAATAAAACACTATAAAAGATAATCAGATATCATCTATAGGGTAATTTAACACATAATCTTTCAACAAATGTGAAGCACTGAAAATTAACTTCACATTCTACATAATGAAAAAACTATATCCATTCAATAATGTATCACTATAAATAAAAAAATCATCATTTCTATAAATAATATAAAAAGCTGGATAATTCACTACTCTTATTTTCAATTCCTGAAAACAATAATCACATGCATTTACTTTGATGTATTAAAATCAGTATTGAGTTGACATAGTTAGTGGGTTAGACAACCAAGTAATGTTTTCCAAAATGAAAAATTAGTAACCCTAAAATCATATAATACTAAAAATATCTATGATATTTTTGGGGTCTTGTAAAAAATTCATCAACATTTGTTTCAGTACGGTAAAAATTTATTTTATATTTAAAAATAATATTCCCATGGATGAAAATTTTTTACCACAAAAAATCCCACTTTCAAAATTCTACATATAATTAATTTTTTTATTGTTTATATAATATACCTCAGGGGTATTTAATGTTCCAATATAAATTTATAATATACCAAAAAAATAAATAGAAACTAAAAAATACATTTCCAATATTTAATGATAAATTCTATTCATAAGGTCTAGAAATACAAACATGAAATTAGAGTACCAAAAAATATAACTACATAATCTAGTTCCCATATTTATTCTATAATGTAGTATTTGAATTGTATAATTACTTCATATTGAACTGATATTACCCTGATGTCTATTCAATTGATGAAAATATGGAGCACCCTAGAGATGTTTTAAAATCATTGATATGGGGACAATGATGCTTTTTCTTAATAGTGTTCTTATTTAATTATCAATAATCATTGAAAACTCTCATTGAACAATATTTATTTGTAAAAAATGGGATCCCTATGGGGAAGCAAAAGTTCAGATGAATCCTTTTACAATATAATCATGAAAATTATATTTCAATTACAAATTCTCCACTTCATCCATTAAATAAGGGGTTTTATAAATAGTCTTAGTATCAATTATTAATTGATCAGTAAACTCGGCCTCTAAATCATGAATAATACCAAGCTATTCATCTTGAAAAACATCCTGGCATCCATTTACTATAGCCACATCACGAATTTTAAATGATTATATTTTCATCAATATTACATAGGTATCTTTAAATTCCATATCTAATTAATTTCTCATATTAATGTTATGTAATAAAATGAATGAAATCACAAGACACATAATTATTAACTCCTCAATTTATCATATAATGATATAATAAAATATAATCTAGTAAAATAATGAAATCAAAATATAATATGGTATGTGAATCAAAATTTTTATAAAATACCATTCAAATGATACCTATAATAACATTCACATAAATCGTGCATTCTTTAATACTTCACCATAGAGTTTCCACCAATGTTATATCATACTCTTTAGAGGTGATATTCCCAATTTTCATGAAAATTTCATAGAAATTAAATAATTTGAATATCCATAGTTAAATAGTGTAATGGAATAATTTTAGTATAAATGTTTGATACCTTTGAAATAAAACTTTTATGATAAATCCTAAACTATGGTAGTATAGAATATCTTTGATGCGTGTTTATGTTTCTGATCTAGATTATTTTCATCTTGTTCAACTATCCTCAGACACAAGATAGAATAATAAAGTATCTTATTTCCACTAAAACCACACACCATTTAATTGATCTCAATTACCAAATTATTTAGTTTTTTTTAACTATTTTTTTTATGATCCACGTGATCATACAAAACACATCATAAATTTATCTTATGTCTGTTCAATCATTACTCGAATTCTTTCTTAACACACGTAGATCATTTTGGTTGATAAACTCTATAATTATTAGTTTTTTGTTTCTATTTTTCCTACCACCTATACATTTTATTACTATTGTTATCTAGAAGAAGTATTATATTAGAAAACCTTATCTTTTAATTCTCGGCATAATGAACCTCTATTTCATAACATTAAAATTATAATGCAACACTTTATCATTATAAAAATGGTTCCAACCTTGACAAAAATCTACTAATTTCACCATTAGTGTATTGAATAAAATATAAAAAATTAATTTTAAATATTATTATAATTTTATCATATGAAACTCCATAATATTTATCATTCTTTCTCAATTACATGAATTTTTTTCATTTAGAGTCTCACTATCTTAGGGAAATATTTCTCCTAGAAAAGATCTATTAATATTTCTTAATCGATATAAACACAATAATATTTTCCTATATTATTCTTAACCAAATACCACCATCAATTAGAAACACATTCAATACAATAAATGGAAAGTGTAACCTTTTCAAATTCTGATCATTACATGACTTCAAATAACTTTTCCGGATAATTTAGCTATACTTAAGCTACCATAAGGTGAGATAATCGATTGAATTATGGAGGATGTCTCCTAATGATATTTTCTATAAAAGAAATTTTATTCTATATTTGATCTCATTCCAATCTAGTGTAGATACCTCCAAAATTTATAGCTTGTCTTAATAGTTCCTTCACTCCAAAAAACTTCTCTATTCTCTTTCAAATTGTCTACTAATTCTAATTTGGATGGATATTTTCCTCTTAACTCCTTCACAATACACCTTTCAAATTTCCTCTATGAAAAATCATTCAGAATATAAATTTTTATTAAATAATACATTAACACGGCTTTTTGTCAAAAAATTACATTCTTTAACATTAATGATATTTTATGATTTATATTCATGGAGAATTCATCCCTAACACATATATTAAAAACCATAATATATAACATCGCCATTTTTGATTAGTTTCTGTTTTCCCACAAAATAAAAATATTTAGGAAAATATATTATAAATCTACTATAGGGTTTTAAAAATAATGTATACTGTTAATTGAATGAAAACAGTAAATCTCAAATTAGATTTTCATTTTTTGCTTAAGTTATTTGATCTTATTAGGTAAAATAATTTTTCAGGAAAAATACACTTGATATCAACTAAAATGATTCAAACCCAAGAAAACATTATCCCCCTTTTAAACTATGATTACCAATTTATAATACCCCTTCAAACCCCTTTCAATTTGAAGAAGCATACAACCAACATCCAATATAGTAACTACTTAATTAATCAAAATGTTATATAGACTTACTAGTCGTTTAATCTAAAATGGGGCCACCTAACATCATCTGGTCCACAACATGTTATAAGATGTAATGATCTCACCCAATACTATTTGGCAGACCCCATTGTATAAGTTGTAATGGGCTCACCCGACGTTATCATGCCTTCCCCACTATATAAGATTCACTTAGATCATGTGGTGCTATCTTGGTATATAAAGTTCTCATGTATATTATAATATAAAAATCATGAATAAAATTATTAATGTTTTTACATTTTAATAAAACATTTAAACAATAAAAAATCAATTTTGGACACCAAAATACCATTTTCTTTGAAGAACCCATTTTCGATACCAAAATAACATTTTCAATTAATAATACTACTTCAATAAAAAAATAAAAAACGGAGATCTGTTTCAATTAAATATAATATTTAATATTACAAAGGAATGGAGAAAAAAAATAATGTTCAAGGTAGTATACAATTCAATTTTTTATGTGTATTAATAATTAATCATATTTATCGTCATTTGTGAAAAATTCCATATAAAATACAGAAAAACATTTGATGTTGATTTTTTTTAAAATGCACTTTTTAAAAATTTAATGTAAATGTGAAAATATTAAAAAAATAATTTTAAATATATGTACAATGAAATTTAATAGTTGGATTGAAAAAATTAAAATATACTTTTTTTTGTCGAGAAGTCTCTTATCACATTGGGGACACATAAATTCTAATACCCATTAAATAATAACATTATAATAAACGTTAAATATTATTATTATATAAAAATTAGGTATATATCACATCAAGGGGTATATATAAACACCTTATATGATAATATAGTAACACAATAACAAAATAATTCCTTAATTAATGGAAATTGAGACAAATTCAATTACATTTTGGAAGGCTTTTCATTATTGTCCTTATCATTATAAATAATAGAAATATGTTAATATTTTTCTTAATTTAGAACCATTGAAAATTATTTTATAAAATTTATTTCACTTAGTAATAATTTACTTATAACTACTCAATCAATTAATTTTAGTTTGGATGTTTTGACCATATTTAGATTATGTGTCAAAAAAACATTGGTAGATTAACTCTAATCAAATATATAATTATTTAAAGATACAAAAATATTAATAATGAATTAATTATCATATTTATACAGAAATTATATTTATTATATAAATCGTGAAATAATTTTATGAAAAATGAACTTGCATTAGGTTCATGGAGGCTAAATGTTGTACATACTCTTGGGTAACGTTTCTAATTTTCAATCATCATTATTTAAATATGGTATATAATATTTTACATTTATATAATGATAATTTTATAAATATTACCAAAAAATTTAATATATATAATTTAATATATCAATATTGTACAACGGTGGGGAAAAAAGGAATCACATCGCTTTGATGAGGCAGTAGTCCACAAAAGACATTATCACATTTCTGTGAGTGAAAAGGTACGAAGGAAAGTGAAATATTATACATCCAATTTGAAACATATTTCATTAATATAAGTAAAATATCAAATACATAACTTATATTTTATATATTTTCTTTTATTACATTAAATGTAACATGTTTTTGATAATGAATCCCATTGCTTCATGAGGCAGTTTTCAACCTTACAGATGAGTTTCATTTTTTGTTTCCATTATATATTGGAATATAAAAAGGGTTTATGTTATATAATTACTTATAGGTGTAATTATATTATAAATATCTTATATAAACTTTATATTAAACATAATAACAAACCGTGATTGGTGGAAATGGTAAAATGAATTACATCATTTCGCAAGGCAGTAGTTCACCGTACACACGAAAGATGATTTACAAAAACAATTTTTGAATGAGTGTTTGGTCATAAGATATAAAATCTACATAAAAACATCTAATTATATCAGGTATACGTAATTTAATTTATCATCATTGTATAAGAATAGAAGGATATGTGGTGAAAGGAATAAGATAAAATTGATCATTGATGAATGTGGCCTCTTCTTCTGGGATCTCTTTTTGGTTTTCACATAATCAATTACATAGATGGATTTATTCCCAAATTAGATATTATAGGATTAAAAAATTGAATTTTATATGTTATTTTGTCTAATATTTTATGATTCTATTGGTTTTTATTTCTTGAAGAAAAGAGGATAAAGGGGGCCTTTTAGAAGTGGTGTGAGTGGTACACTTCTTATTGTTTTGAACAAGTGAATTACCGAAAAAATATTAAATATCACCAGTCCCCAATAATGGTCTATTATATATCTTATAATTTATATTGTTGACATATTTCCATTTATTTTTTTATGTTTCTATGTCAGTTTCTACTTATGATTAACGATTTATCCCTTGGTAAACTCGTTTTTTATATTCCACGTGGTAATTAATTTTAATTATTATAACTATTCCTTTTGGTGAAAAATAAATGTGAAAATACTATATATTATAGATTATAATTATTAAAAATATGGATTCCCTTTTTTGAAATTCAATTTATATAAGTGGGAATTTTTTATTTAATATTAATCTCACAGATGTGGCCAGATAACAGGTTTTTAAGAAGATTATTTTGTAAAATAATATCATTTAAAATTGGATATAAGAATAATCATAATAAAATTAAGAATATAAATAATATTTACTAATAGATAATAAATAAATTCCATTTTAGTCATTACAAATTAGGGATTATTTTTAAAAATTAAATGTATAAACATTATGCATTCGAACACAGTTTTTAGAAAAACCATTTTTTAAGCAAAAAACAAATATATAATAAAAAAAATTAAACATAATTACAATGTAATTAAGATGAATTAATATAACTATATAATACATATGTAACATGAAAACATATTTAAAAATATTTAATCTGTTAATTTATTAAAATTAATTAAAATGAAATGTCTTTTTATGATAAAAATTATTGCATTCAATTCAATGAATAATAATTCTTTTTGAATACTCCAAAATTTTCATCCCATGTAAATTTTTTTTGATGATTTAAAAACATATATAATTTTTTTCCAATTAATATTTAAGAATTAAAAAATTAATCTTTTAAATGATATCTTATAATAATATTTTTTAATTAAATAAATAATATTTATTATTAAAAAAATTACGTAATATATGTATATCTGTTATTATTATCCAATACATATTATTGAAAATGGATTATGCTATCATTACCTAGGTTTTTAATGTAATATGGTACCTTTTACTCTGGAAAACAACCTATCGAGAGAATCATTCATATCATAAAACCATGTGTGGGAGTGACATATGGACACTAACACACTTAGATCTAACTAGAATCACATGAAATGAGATCGAATGATGATCAGTTTATTACAAAAAATTAAATCACACAAAAGAAGAATTTAAAATTTTCATTTATAGGGGGTTTATAAAAGAAATAACTCCATGGTTGTTATATCACGTGATGATAAATATAAAATATTGATAAAAATAAAAACATATTTAATAAAACCAATTCATTATTGTTATACAATGTAATATTATTTAGTGACCATAAAAATTAATTTTCAAGAAACAATCATGAAAACCAATTAATAATACATCAATAAATATGAAAAAAACAATGGATCATTTAAAATTACCTAAATGTATTCACAGATAAATATATATTTGAAGATGATATATACAATTTTGAAATAGAGAATATTTCCAGTATTAAATAAACTATAATTGAAACCCACATCATAAAATAGAGACAAATATTTGTTTTGAAGAAACAATCTTCAAAATTAGTATATTGATATGGTTGAAAATTGTGAAAACATGTCCTAAAACTATGGTCATTGAAATAGGGTCTAAACTATTTCCACAGCTTATCCGATGGAGTTAAGTGTCATAGTTTTCAACCATGGAAATTGACATATATCCATGGTTTTTTCTATTACCATATTTGTTATTTCCATGGTGGAAAATTTGGTTTTACCCGCAGTAAACCATGACTATTGCCTAAAAATAAATTGTCACTAGACATATATAGAATCTACACCTCAATAATGGGATTCTACCACCTAACCACTACCCATATTTGAGATTCAGGTATATATGGATATATATATTACTACAAACCATAGTGATAGCATGAAAAATGTGGCAATAGATCATCCATTTTTTTTCGAGGGAAATATTTTATCATTTGTAATGGTGGGAGACCTGTTGCCACATTTTCAGAAACCGTAGATATTAGTGTGGGATATAGCCACACTTCCTCTATAAATGTTCCAATATCCCTTAAAAATTAATATATTGCAATTTTTTAAAAAAACATCTCTATAGACCATATCTATGTTCATATTTTAATTCAAACTGTGGCTATAGACTACCAATAGAAACAAATTTTAAAAATTATTGATATATGTATGTTGAAATAGCACAATTTTAAATTAGAAAAAAATTTAATGTTATATTTCAATATATCTATAAGTAATAATTATTTATTACTTCAAAATAAATATGGATAAAATTGGTGAGAATAATGAATATGTATATGGAAGAAAAAAATCTCAGTTGGGGATGGTGATAATTATTATAGCATCAAGAATAGTTTAAAAGATTAAAAGTAACCGAATAATATGTATTTTATTTTTCAATATCTAATTACATAGAAATTAATTAAAATTAAAAAATGATATCATTGTATTATTATTGAATAAAATAAAATAAAAATATATTCCAAGAAAAATAATTATGACTCATTACAGGATGTTGAGTCAGGATAACCACTTACAATAGATATTTTCTCAATCTGACACATTTTAGATTAATTAATACATATTTTTATTTCGGTAACAATATATTAAATAATATAATTCATATTTATAAAATATATATAAATAAAATTTATGTTATTTCATTACATAAATGTAACCAAATAATATTAATTAATGGAAATCAGTGGGTATAAGTGTTAAATTTTGTTTTTGTAAATAGATTCTGGTTGGAAGAAAATGATTTTTTATTCTAAATCTTTTGAGTACTAAATTTAAAGTTACTATAACATCCATAGTAGATTAGATAGACACATATTTATCACATGTTACTTTGACACATTATTTTTAAGGAAAAATATAAATTATGTTTATATAAATATAATTTTCCAAAAAAAATCTGGTTTTTAATATTGAATTTAGAAATTAATATTAACAAAAATAATTCTGTAATAAATAATTTTCTATTAATGTTAGAACAGAAAATATATTTAGTTTCCATATCCATCATTGATAAAAATTAATATCATCATTTTAGTGGGTATTAAAATCATACTAGACAAAACATACTAGAATTAATTATTCTAGAATTGTAATGGGATAATTTTATTATGTTATCATCATTATAGACCATTTTGGATTCATAAAATCATCAATATTGTATAGTATTACATTTTTTAATAATTATATTCCATTCATGATGAAATATTTATGAAAATGTTCTTGTGGGTGGTTAAACCGTCTAAGAAAGGGGTATGTTATAATGAAGGAATGAATAAGAAAAATATATTTAATAATTTAAATATAATTTGTCTATAGAATTGATTAATTTATAAATCTGATAATGTAGTTAAAAATATTATTTCTGATTAGTGAGAAAAAGAATATATGAAATACTATTAAGTAGAAATAATATACATAGTTTAGTAAAATCTTATCATGGGAGCTATATAAAATTTTATGCTATTTGGGAAATAACTAGAAATTTGATGCTAAAACAATACGGACTTCATTATCTAACAAATAAATGATGCATATTATATGGATGAATTTTTATTTTTGGAGACTATTAGTTGGCTAATTAGAAGGATATTTTATAATTGAGAGGAGTGGGACTTGTGCAATCACTAATTACATTAAAAAGATAGAAATTCATTTTCATGAAAAAGATACAATAAATATTATAATATTAGTACTAATGTTGAAGGATGGATAAATTACACTCATAGGAACTAATTTTGGAACCCTTGATTTATAATTGTTTAAATATATGTATTTTTAATCATCTGTTTTACCCTTTAAGCTGTTAATCTAGTGATATTTTTATACCATTATAACTTATTTCTAGGCCCAAAAATTATGTTTACCTAATTAAGTAATATCTATTTGGAATATTATAGTCAAATAATTATTTTTAATTATTAGAGTCTAATTCATGGTGACAATTAGTTTTATTTTATATACAAAAAATGCATCGGCCAATTATTTTAAAAAAAATATAACATAAAAAGAATATATTTGAGTTTACAAGAAAATTATTAATATAAATTATTCTCATTAAAATAATTGGTTAATTAATTAAAAAAAATCATTTTAATTTAAACCAATATAAAATTGATATTCACAATGATATTAATTAATTCACCCAATGGTCAATAAAATGTCATCTTTAATAAAAAAATACCACATATGATCCAAAGAGTTAATCATTGGGGTATAAAAAACATTATAATTTGTAAATCATTTTTTAGTCTTTTTAACAAATAAAATTTCATAAAAACATTTTATAAATAATTAATTCATTCTTATACAATCATATTGTCATAAAAATTATGGATGATGAAAAATTGTATTTTTCAAATTTTAATATAAAATCAATCTTTTTAAAAAAATTGCAAAACATTACTCTAGAAAAATATTGATTTTGTGAATACATGTCACATCCATGAATTATTTTAATGGTAAATTGCATTTAATTTCCATTCATGCTTTGTTTGGGGGGGGGGTCCAAGTATTTTATGGAGGAATGACAGAGTTTTCATGAATTGGGCCAAACTGTGAGCCCAATTCCAGATTTAAAAACCAATTTTGTTTCTTTTATAAATTTTTCATTTTTTAAATATTTTTCACCCATTAAACTTCTTAAATGACCTCCTCTGAACTATTAACACCACCATTGTAATTTGGACCCTCTTGGAATACATAATAATGGTGGAATTGGGTTTTTATTTAAGGAATTCAGCTAGCCCGAAGGCCCATTTCCAGTTTTAAAACAAAAATTTGTTTATTTCATATCCCATTCAATAGTAATGGTATTTCCCTGATTCCAATTGGATACCAAGCCCACTGAACACAACCATGTGGCCATTCCCTTACCCCCCTCTTTGGAGCTCCTGGAAATCACGAATTTGGGAAGATATTCATAGGGTTCTCAAAACGTCCATATTTGAATTGGTAAGTTCATTCCATCATAAAACTCTCAATTATTACTCTTTTCCCCCAATCAAATTCCTAAATGATCTCCTTATCCTTGTTAGAACTTCCCTTGAAGGTTTGACTGTTTTTAAAATCATATACTGGTATTCTTGGTGGCGATTTCTACAAGATATTTTATTAATTTGTTCTCCTTCTTTCTTCTTTAAATTTGTTTTGGGTTACACTCAATGTACCTAGGGTATCTTCCCTTATAATTGAGGTTCCAAATGTCCAGAAATTAGGGTTTAAAAATTAGGGTATTATCTTGTGTTTTGTGGTCTGAAATTTAGGTTTTAGGTCTATTTTACCTTCCTTGAGGTGTGGCGGTGGTGCGTTTGAGTTTTCGCACAAATGATTCAAGGTTTTCCTTGGTTTTGGTAGGTGATTCCATTATGTATGCAGTTTTTGTGAATTGGATACTATTTTATGGTATTTTCATGCTTATTGAACTTTAATATTGCTGAAAAATAGTTTTAGTGGTGTTTGAATTTCAAAGGAATCTTAAATGAAAATTTTATGTGAAATTGGGGTTTTTTTATAGAGATGATTTATTAGTTTATTTGGGGCTAACCTATAAGTAATTAGTTGATTTTAATGAAATGTAATATGACTGAAAATACTGTTTTGATGATTGTCCGATATGTTTGTTGCTGTGAATGTTGGTTTTAATGGTGTTTTTGAAACACATGAATTTCTAAGAGTTGTGTTGTGTAAAAATAGAGGTTTTACAATGATGGAACTTCTTGAACCATATGAGGCTTCCCTAAAAATGATTTTTTTGTTTTAATTTAATTGAATTGGGATGCCCTTTATGTTTTGGTAACTCAAAAAGGTTCACATAGTGTGCAATTGGGGTTCTTAAGGTGTTTTTTTGTGCAAAACACTACGGGATTTTGAGGAATTGTTTTATTAAAAATCAAAATGTTTTATTGTGTGTTTTAAGTGGTATAAAAATGTTATAGCTACTGTATTGATTATTTGTGACCATTAGTGGTGTTTTATTTGAAAATGGATTTATGTTGAATGATGAAACTATTTTAGCACAAAAGGGGAAGCCTGGGTACTTAGGTGGGCGGATTTGTACTAGTACAGCTAGGGGACCGGATGGGTGTTGTCCATGTTTCACCTAGCATTTGGATAACGACAACTCTAACTAAACTATGTGGATGATGATTGGAAACCACTATGTTGTGTGTATTTTCCCTACTATTGGCTCATGCATGAGAGTGGATTTCACTATTGTTGCTTTACACCGAGGTACGAGGTACATAAAGCCCGAGACAACCTACTGCCTAGGGATGTTCCTGGTTTTTTTCTCACTGGATTTTTAATATTTACACTTATATTTGGGTGTTTTTTTCAGTACATTACAGGATCTATGATTTCCATTTAGATAATTTAACATTCTGTAAATTCTAGTTTGAAAACAGTTTTTCAAATGAAAGTTGCATTTCTTGGAATTTCATCGTCGTTTTTTCATTAGGAATTAATATAGTTTTCTTCTTCACCATATATTTCATGCACTTTGGAATCATTGGGAGGTATACTATTGGGATTAGGATCACACCCTACTTAGATCCCTTGGGTGTAAGTTGACTTGGTTATGTTTGACTCAGGTAAATGTAAGGCCTTAGGTGAAGGCGGTTTGGGTTGTTAGCCCCCTCCTACTGTGTGGTGTTGTGGAGACGGTTCAGGGGTGATGACCCCTTGTCTTGTGGAGTCTTGGTGTTTTTTATAATGTTTTCATTTATTTATAGAAATATTATATTGACTCTAAACCAATGTATTCGGTTCTGGTTTTTGTGTAAACATCGTTTGGTTTAAATTTTTCAGATTCAGTTTATTGTTTGTTTTTTATATTTTATGCTTTCATATTTGGGTAAATTATTCCCAAACAAAAATAAATAATACCCGGGCACTTGTGCCAGCCCATGGGGATAGGGAACGCCCTTCGGGTCATGTCACGGGCTAGGTTTTGTGCCGGTTTTGGCGGTTACCATATTCGATTCGTGACAAAATGGTATCAGAGTAGGTTCGCTCCTTGGGTCAAGTTATTTGTGGAAGTGACATGATAGTCTAGAGCTAGGATTGTCGGGACTTGAAATTTCAGTCATGGGTAGTGTGCCTAGACAACACACCTCATGATGGTATTCAAGTCACCAGGGGAATTATGGATTTATCTGAGTCCTTTGGATTTATTGGTTTAATGATGACTATGGGAAATGAAAAAAGAGTTGGGCGAATAATCTCAGTGAGCTCGCAGGGCTTGGAAAGCCATGTGGAGCTGTGGAAATTTCCCTAGAATATTCTCTGTAATGGAGAAGTGATTGGAATATGTCTGCCAACCATATGTCCAAGTCACCCACCGAAACTAGTTTCCTCTCACATTGTCTTGTGTCTCTTTGTTTTGGAATCATTGAAACATGGTTTTTTAAGCAAAAAATGACTTCACTTTATGGAGTGTGAATTTTTGTGATGTTATTTTCTATTAAAGTGAAAATGGTTTTATTTTTTTAAATTCTATAAATGAAATTTCAGAATTATTTCAGAAGGGTAAATTATGTGTTTACACCTCTTTTGAAGGTATGAACTATGGTAATTGGGGTTTTGAAAATATGTTTCTAGTGGAATTTGTTTTAGCCGTGGAAAAGTGTTTTGGATTGAATTAAGTGTTGTAGAATTTTTGTGTGGGGGTTGATGATGGATTTTGGGTTTGGTTACTACTGAACATTTGAAAAAAAATTAGGATCTTTTAGAACATTGTCTTGAAATGAGAAGAGTTGAGTTCTTAATTAAATGGAGATTTATGAAATGGTATTTTTCATGAAATTAGATGTGTTTTGAAATGGGCTGAAATGTTTTGAAAAAATTGTGAAATGCATGAATATGTTCTTTTATTTAATTATGCATTCTTTTCTAAATTGGTTTGTGAGATTAAAAATTGGGTTTTGATATTATGGTTAGTGTTTCTGAGAAAGGAAAATTGTGGTTAAAAGTTTGTTTTTAAAAAGAGGAAGGGTTTTATTTTTGGTATTTGGTGTTATCAAGGGTTACCACATGCATCAGTTTATTTGGGAATATGGATGGATATGAGGTGGGTTCCCAGTGTGGCATGTAAACATGAATGTGTGAGGCTCATGAGATATAATCGGTAAATGCGCAATCGACCAACACTGTTTTTTTTAAATAATGTTTTTGAAGGCGAGTGTTGTGTTTTGATAATGTATGGTTGGGAGGTATGGATTATGTGTTTTCGAGATTATTATTGTGGGATGTTTCGAGTTCAATAACCCCTCTTGTTTTAATGATGTTTTGGGTTGGTGTTTCATTGATAAGTTTGAATGAAGTGTTGGTAAGTGGTCTCTTTTGAGGAAACGTTTGGGAGGCTAATGTGGTGGCTCCCCTCATGTGTTCGGTTTAGGATTGTGGTTTGTTGTGGCCAAATGACTACATCAGATGGGTCCTTGGGTTTTCTTGTAAGCTAGGGTACACCCCCATAAAGTGTTAATGTATGATTCATGTTTGGACTATGGTGATTCACTGTTGGATGATCCTCCAGTTGACCAACATAAGGACTTTATTCTTGAGGTTTGGAGATTGAGTTTACCCCTCTTCTTTTTCAATTTTGTGGATCCCCCTATAGTGGGAGAGTTTTTTTGGGAGGTTTAAGTAGACCTTAGGTTCTTATGTTTCCTAAGCTGTCAAAGGTCAATGAAGTTCATGGTTTTCAATGTAGAATGATGTCTTAAAGGGCCTCTGGGTATTTCATCAGTCTCATTAAAGAAAGAGTTCCTGTTAGGCCACCAGTGTGCAAGATATGGACAAGAGTGGTTATTATGGACACTTTCTAGAATCATGTGCTATTTGGGACTCATTATATGGTCCCTATCCTTGTGTTTTCTTTTATCGACAATGGTCATGTTCGGTGATTCCATTCGATGTCATGTGTTCATTTGACAATAAGGGTGCAGATTGTGAAATCTTAGGAGAGTAACTATTTTGTTGGATGTGTGTATCACTATATGTAACTCTGAATCCTATGTTCTGGAAAAATGTGTCTCTATATACCCTTTCATTACTCTGTTTATCATCCAAAGAAAAAAAGGGGTGATGTGTGTGTATCTTCTTAGTTCATGTTTTGGTAAAATGATGGGCTGGGGAAAACCGGGTTTGAAGTGTTTCAGGTCTCAATGAGACCATCTGAGATTACAGTATAATTATTTTTGGCACTGGAAGAAGATGTTCAGTTTACCGGTTTCCAAATCCTAACTGCAAGAATGAAGATGCTTTAATCCATTGAGCTCCTGCCATAGGCCCTGGAGAGAAGATGTCACATAGTTAGGGGAAATACTAGAGTTGTTCACACTTTTGGTCAGGGTCATATCCTCAATATGAAAGATAAGAATAGTTTAAACCTCTGGTGTCATCATCTTGTTCCAATTTATCATAGTTTGTGGAAATAGGTGTGAGTACCTTGTTCCCATTTCATACCCTGAGTTGATTTTTCCCCTTTGGGTTCCCTTGTGTTTTTGGAGAAAAGTTTAAAAATTGGGTTAAGCAGGTTGAAGTGCCTATTTTGTGCGTGGTTAGTAGTAACCGTGTGCCAACCCAGGGGACCGTGTGATAAGAGACAATAGCTACCACATGGACTCCACATGTCCATGATCCGTGGCCACTGTAACTGTGTGATGTTTCCTCTTTGGGCAGAATGATCCGCACAGTTAACTAACGGTTTCCCAAACTGTGCAAACCAACCGTGCGACCATTCCATCTCCTAAAAATTCTATTGTTTTTGTTGTTGTTATCCCATACTAGTTAGTTAATATGGTTGTGTTTTAATTCAGGTATACCCCCAATGGGTCTGATGTATGTTTCATTGGATGAATTCTGATATTAATCTACCCCTAATGCAGGGAAGTCCGTTCGAGGCCCCCTGTTTGTGTCTTGATTTTGTCTTAAAGAAAGTCGTGTTCATTAATATGTTGGGGAGACCCATCATGGGTATAATGTATGTTCTCTCGAAAAAGGAATATTGTTATTTTAACCCTTATTATTGGGATATCATTTGATCCTTCCCTAATTGTTATCCCTATTCTATCTTAGAAATTGAGTTGTCCCTAGTAGTGGGATGTCCAGATTGGGTCACCCCGTACTAGTGACTTAGTTTTATCAATTGGTGTATTCTAGGTAGGAGTTGGTATCGTTCATGTATATCAATATGGTTGTACAATGAAATATTATTTAGTGACTATAAAAATTAATTTTCAAGAAACAAACATGAAAAACTTTTAATAATACATCAAAAAGTGTGAAGAAAGCAATGTATCATTTAAAATTACCTAAATGTATTCAGAGATAAATATATATTTGAAGATGATATATACAATTTTGAAATAGAAAACATTCAGGTATTAAATAAGCTATAATTGAAACCCACATCGAAAAATAGATACAAATGTTAGTTTTGAAGAAACAATCTTCAAAATTTGTATATTGATATGGATGAAAATTGTGAAAATATGTCATAAAACTATGGTCATTGCAACAGGGTGTAAACTATTTCCCCAGCTTATCCCATGGAGTTAAGTGTCATTGTTTTCAACCATTGAAATTGACATATATCCATGGTTTATTCTATTACCATATATGTTATTTCCATGGTGTAAAATATTGGTTTTACCCGCAGTAAACCATGAATATTGCCTAAAAATAAAATGTCACTAGACATATTTAGACTCTACACCTCACCAATGGGATTCTACCACCTAACCACTACCCCTATTTGAGATTCAGGTATATATAGATATATATATTATTAAAAACCATAGTGATAACATGAAAAATGTGGCAATAGATCATCCAAATTTTTTTCAGATGGAATGATTTTTTCTTGTGTAATGGTGAAAGACATGTTGCCACATTTTCAGAAACCATAGATATTGGTGTGGGATATAGCCACACTTTCTCTATAAATGTTTCAATATACCTTAAAAATAAATATATGGCATTTTTTTAAAAATCATCTTTATAGACCATATCTATGTCCATATTTTTATTCAAACTGTTGCTATAGACTACCAATAGAAACAAATTTTCAAATTATTGATATATGTATGTGGAAATAGCACAATTTTTAATAAGAAAAAAAATTAATGTTATATTTCAATATATCTGTAAGTAATAAATATTTCTTACTTAAAAATACATATGGATAAAATTGGTGAGTATAATGAATATGTATATGCAAGAAACAGATCTCATTTGGGGAGGGTGAGTATTATTATAGCATCAAGAATAGTTTAAAAGAATAAAAGTAACCAAATAATATGTGTTTTATTTTTCAATTTGTAATTACATAGATATTAATTAAAATGAAAACATGATATCATTGTATTATTGATGAATAAAAAACAATAAACATATATTCCAAGAAAAATAATTATAACATCATTACATGATGTTGAGTCAAGATAACCACTTACAGTAGATGTTTTCTCAATCTGAAACATTTTAGATTAATTAATACATATTGTTATTTCAATAACAATATATTCAAAAATATAATTCATATTTATAATATATATATAAATATTATTTATGTTATTTTGTAACATAATTGTAACCAACTTATATTAATTAATGCTAATCAGTGGGTATAATTGTTCATTTTTGTTTTTGTAAATAGATTCTGGTTGGAAGAAAATGATTTTTTCTTATAAATCTTTTGAGTAATAAATTTAATGTTACTATAACATCCATAATAGATTGGATAGTCATATTTTTATCGCATGTTACTTTGACAAATTATTTTTACAGAAAAAAACATAAATCTTGTTTAATTAAATATAATTTTCCAAAAAAATATTCTTTTAAATATTAAATTTATAAATTAATATTAACATTAAAAATGCTGCAATAAATAATTTTCTATTAATGTTAGAACATACAATATATTTGGTTTCCATATCCATCATTGATAAAAATTAATATCCTCATTTTAGTAGGCAGTAAAATCAGACTAGACAAAACATACTAGAATTAATTATACTAGAATTGTAATGGGAAAATTTTATTATGTTATCATCATTATAGAAAATTTTGGATTCATAAAATCATCAATATTGTATAGTATTACATTTTTTTAGAATTATATTCCATTCATGATGAAATATTTATAAAAATGTTCTTGTGGGTGGTTAAACCATCAAAAAATGGCTATGTTATAATGAAGTAATGAATAAGAAAAATATATTTAATAATTTAAATATAAATTTTCTATAGAATTTATTAATTTATAAACCTTATAATGTAGTTAACAATATTATTTATGATCAGTGAGAAAAAGAATAAATGAAATAATATTAAGTGGAAATAATATACATAGTTTAATAAAATCTTATCATGGGAGCTATATTAAATTTTAAGTTATTTGGGAAATAACTAGAAATTTGATGCTAAAACAATAATGATTTCATTATATATTACATAAATGATGCAAATTATATGGGTGAATTTTCATTTTTGGAGACTATTAGTTGATTAATTAGAAGGATATTTTATAATTGAAGGGAGTGGGACTTGTGCAATTACTAATTACATTAAAAAGATAGAAAGTCATTTTCATGAAAAAGATACAATAAATAATAAAATATTAGGACTAATGTTGAAGGATGGATAAATTACACTCATAGGAACTAATTTGGGAACCCTTGATTTATAATTGTTTAAATATATATATTTTTAATCATCTGTTTTACCCTTTAAGCTGCTAATCTAGTGATATTTTTAAACCATTATAACCTATTTCTAGGCCCAAAAATTATGTTTACCTAATTAAATAATATTTATCAGGAATATTATAGTTATATAATTATTTTTAATTACTAATGTCTAATTCATGGTGAAAATTAGTTTTATTTTTTGCACAAAAAATGCATCGGCCAATTTTTTTTTTTAAAATATAACATAAAAGGAATATATTTGAGTTTACAAGAAAATTATTAATTTAAATTATTCTCATTAAATCAATTGGTTAACTAATTAAAAATAAATTTCATTATAATTAAAACCAATATAAAATTTATATTCACAATGCTATTAATTAATTCACACAAAGGACAATAAAATGTCATCTATAATAAAAAAATTCCACATATGATCCAAAGAGTTAATCATTGGGGTATAAAAAACATTATAATTTTTAAATCATTTTTTACACTTTTTAATAAATAAATTTTCATAAACAAGTTCTATATTCATATTATTCATTCTTATACAATCATATTTTCTTAAAAATGATGGATGAAGAAAAATTGTATTTTTCATATTTCAATATACAATCAATCTTTTTAAATAGATTGCAAAACATTACTCTGGAAAAATATTGATTTTGAGAATAATTGTCACATCCATGACATATTTCAAAGGCAAATTTCATTTAATTTCCTTTCATTCTTGGTTTTGGGGGGTTCCCAGTCTTTTATGGAGGAATGAGAGGGTTTTCATGAATTGGGCCAAACTGTGAGCTCAATTCAAGAGTTAAATACCAATTTTGTTTCTTTTATAAATTTTTAATTTTTAATATTTTGCACCCATTCAACTTCATAAATGACCTCCCCTTACCTATTAACACTACCATTTCAATTTTGATGCTTTACGAATCCATAATAATGGTGGAATTGGGTTTTTATTTAATGAATTGGACTGGCCCGAAGGCCCATTTCCAGTTTTTAAAAAAAAATTGTTTATTTCATATCTCATTCAATAGTAATGGTATTTCCATGATTACTAGTGGATCCCAAGCCCACTGAACCCAACCGCGCGACCATTCCCTTACCCCGCTCTTTGGAGCTCCTAGTAATCATGAATTTGGGCAGATATTCATAGGGTTCTCAAAACGTCCAGATTTGAATAGGTAAGTTAATTCCTTCATAACTCTCTGAATGATTACTCTTTTTCCCCATTAAAATTCCTAAATGATCTCCTTATCTTTGTTCTAACCTCCCTTGAAGGTTTTACTATTTTTAAAATCAGTTAATGGTATTTTTGGGGGCAATTTCTACAAGATATTTTTAGTATGTTGTTATCCTTCTTTCTTCTTTCAATTTGTTTTGGGTTACATTAAATGTACCTAGGGTTTCTTCCCTTATCATTTAGGTTCCTAATTCCCAAGAAGTAGGGTTTAAAAATTAGGGTTTAATCTTCTGTTTCATGGTCTGAAATTCTGGTTTTAGGTATGTTTTACCTTCCTTGAGGTGCGACGGTGGTGCGTTTGAGTTTTCGCACAAAGGATTCAAGGGTTTCCATGGTTTTGGTAGGTGATTAATTTATGTAAGCTATTTTTGTTAATTTGATACTGTTTTTATGGTATTTTCATGCTTATTGAACATTATTATTACTGAAAAATAGATTTACTGGTTTTTGTATTTCAAATGAATCTTAAATGCCAATTACATGTGAAATTGGGGTTTTTTATAGAAATGGTTTATTAGTTTATTTGGGGCTGCCCTATAACTAATTAGTTGATTTTAATGAACTGTAATATGACTTAAAATACTATTTTGTTGATTTTACTATGTGTTTGTTGCTGTAAAAGTTGGTTTTATTGGTGTTTGTGAAACACATGCATTTCTAAGAGCTGTGTTGTGTAAAAATGGAGGTTTTACAATGATGTCACTTCTTGAACCATATGAGGCTTCCCTAAAAACGATCTTTTTTTTAATTTACATGTATTTCGATGCCCTTTATGTTTTGGTAACTCAAAAATATGCACATAGGTTGAAATTGGGATTCTTAAGGTGTTTTTTTTGTGTGAAACAGTACGGGATTTTGAGGAATTGTTTTAATAAAAATCAAAGTGTTTTATTGTGTGTTTTAAGTGGTATAAAAATGTGATAGATACTGTATTGATTATGTGTTACCAGTAATGGTGTTTTATTTGAAAATGTATTTACGTTGAATACTGATATTTTTTGAGCACAAAAGGGGAAGCCTGTGTACTTAGGTGGGCAGATTTGTACTAGTACGGCTAGTGGACCGGATGGGTGTTGTCCCTGTTTCATCTAGAATTTGGATAACGACAACTCTAAATAAACTATGTGGATTATGATTGGAAACCACTATATTTTGGGTATGTTCCCTACTAGTGGCTCGTGCATGAGAGTGGATTTTACTATGTTTTCTTTACACTGAGGTACGAGGTACATAGGGCCCGAGACAACCTAGTGCCTAGGGGTGTTCCTGGTTTGCTGCTCAATGGATTTTTAGTATTTACCCTTGTATTTGGGAGTGTTTTTATGTACATTACAGTATCTATCATTTCCATTTGGATATGTTAACATTCTGTAAATTCTAGTTTGAAATCATTTTTTCAAATGAATGTTGCATTTCTTGGAATTTCTTCATCGTTTTTTCTTTACAAATTAAAACTGTTTGCTTCTTCGCCTTATATTTCATGCACTTTGGAATCATTGGGTGGTATCTTATTGGGCTCCGGCTCCCACCCTAATTACACCCCTTGGGTGTAATTAGACTTTGTTATGTTTGAATCAGGTTAAGGTAAGGCCTCAGGTCATGGTGGTTCGGGTTGTTAGCCCCCTCCTGATGTGTGGTGTTGTGGAGACGGCTCGGGGGTGATGAACCCTTGTTGTGTGGAGTCTTGTTGTTGTTTTGATAATGTTTTCATTTATTTATAGAAATATTGTATTGAATCCAATACAATGTATTCAGTTCTGGTTTTTGTGTAGACATTGTTTGGTATAAATTTTTCAGATTCAGTTTATTGTTTGTTTTTAAGGTTTTATGCCTTCATATTATGGTAAATCATTCCCAAACAAAAATAAATGAAACCTGGGTACTTCTGCCAGCCCATGGGGATAGGGAATACCCTTCAAGTCATGTCACGGGCTGGGTTTGGTGCTGGTTTTGGCAGAAACCATATTCGGTTCGTTACAAAATGGTATTAGAGCAGGTTTGCTCCTTGTGTCATGTTATTTGGGGAAGAGTCACGATAGTCTAGAGCTAGGATTGTCGGGACTTGAAATTTCAGTCATGGGTAGTGTGGTTGGTCAGAACACCTCATGATGGTATTGAAGTCACCAGGGGAAGTATTAATTTATTGGAGTCCTTTGGTTTTCTTGGTTTAATGATGACTATGGGAAATGAAAAAAGAGTTGGGAGAATAATTTCAATGAGCTCGTAGGGCCTGGAAAGCCATGTGGAGCCATGGACATTTTGGTAGAATAATATCTGTGATGGAGAAGTGATTGGAATATGGCTTCCAACCATATTTCCAAGTCACCCACTGAAACTAGTTTCGTCTCACATTGTCTTGTGTCTCTTTGTTTTGGAATCGTGGAAACTTGTTTTTTTAAGAAAAAAAATTACTCCACTTTATGGAGTGTGAATTTTTTTGAAGTTGTTTTCTATTAAATTGAAAATGGTTTTATTTTTTTTATGTCTATAAATGAAATTTCATAATTTTTTCAAAAGGATAAATTATGGGTTTACACATCTATTGAAAGTATGAACTATGTTAATTAGGGTTTTTAAAATATGTTTCTAGTGGAATTTTTTTTAACCGTGGAAAAGTGTTTTGGATTGAATTAAGTGTTTTATAATTTTTGTGTGGGGGTTGAAGATGGATTTTGGGTTTGGTGACTACTGAACATTTGATAAATAATTTTGGAAATTTTTGAACCTTGTCTTGAAATGAGAAGAGTTGAGTTCTTAATTAAATGCAGATTTATGAAATTGTGTTTTTCATGAAATTAGAAGTGTTTTCAAATGGGTTGAAATGTTTTGAAACAATTGTGAAAGGCATGAATATGTGCTTTTATTGAATCATGAATTCTTTTCTAAATTGGTTTGTGAGATGAAAAATTGGGTTTTGATATTATGGTTAGTGTTTTTTAGAATTGAAAATTGTGGTTAAATGTTTGATTTTAAAAAGAGGAATGGTTTGATTTTTGGTATTTGGTGTTCTCCAGGTTGACCACATGCATATGTTTTTTGGGAATATGGATGGATATGAGGTGGGTTTCCAGTGTGGCATGTAAACACGCATGTGTGAGGCTCATGAGATACCATCGGTAAATGCACAACTGACCAACACTGTTTTTTAATATAATGATTTTGAAGGAAAGTGTTGTGTTTTGATAATATATGGTTGGGAGGTATCGATTATGTGTTTTTGAGATTATTATTGTGGGATGTTTCTATTTTAATAACCCTTCTTGTTTGAATAATGTTTTGGGCAGGTGTTTCATTGATATGTTGGAATGAAGTGTGCGTCAGTGGTCTCTTTTGAGGAAACGTTTGAGAGGATAATGTGGTGGCTCCCCTTATGTGTTTGGTTCAGTTTTGTGGTCTGTTGTGACCAAATGACCAGATCGGTTGGGTCCATGGGTTTTCCTATAAGCTAGGGTACGCCCCCATAAAGTGTTAATGTTTGATTCATGATTGTCATATGGTGATTTACTGTTGGATGATCCTCTATTTGATCAACATAAGGAATTTATTCTTGAGGTTTGGATATTGAGTTTACCTCTCTTCTTTTTCAATCATGTGGATCCCCCTATAGTGGGAGATTGTTTGTGGGAGGTTGAAATAGACCTTAGTTTCTTATGTTTTCTAAGTTGTCGAAGGTTAATGATGTTCTGGGTTGTTAATGTAGAATTATGTCATAAAGGGCCTATGGGTCTTTCGTCGGTCTCATTGAAGCAAGAGATCATGTTGGTCCACCAGTGTGCAAGATCTAGCCAAGAGTGGTTATTATGGACACTTGATGGAATCATGTGCTGTTTGGGACTCAGTAAAAGGTCCCTCTCCTTGTGTTTTATTTTATCCACAATGCCTTTGTTTGGTGATTCCATTCGATGTCATGTGTTCATTTGACTATAATGGTGATGATTGTGCAATCTTAGGAGAGTAACTATTTTGTTGGATGTGTGTCTCACTATATGAAATTCTAAATTCTATGTTCTAGAAGAATGTGTTTCTATATGTACTTTCATTTATCTTTTTATCATCTGAAGAAAACAAGGGGCGATGTGTGTGTATCTTTTAAGTTCTCGTTTTGGTAAAATGATGGGTTGGGGAAAATCATGTTTGATGTGTGTCATGTCTCAATGAGACCATCTGAGATTATAGTATAATTGTTTTTGGCACTGGAATAAGATGTTCAGTTTAGGGGTTTCCAAATCCTAACTGTGAGGCTGAAGATGCTTCAATCCATTGAGCTCTTTCCATAGGCCCCAGAGAGAAGCTGGAGGGTAGTTAGGGGAAATCCTAGGGTCGTTCACACTTTTGGTCATCGTCATATCCTCAATATGAAAGACAAGAATAGTTTAAACCTCTTGTGTCATCATCTTGTTCCAATTTCTCATAGTTTGTGGAAAGTGGTGTGAGTACCTTGTTCCAATGTCTTGCCCTGAGTTGATTTTTCCCCTTTGGGTTCCCTTGTTTTATTGGAGAAAAGTCTAAAATTTGTGTTAAGCAGGTTGAAGTGCCTAGTTTGTGCGTGGTTTGTAGTAACTGTGTGCCAACCTAGGGGACCGTTTGACAAGAGACAGTAGCTATCGCATGGTCTCCGCACGTCCCTGATCCTTGCCCATGGAAATTGTGTGATGTTTCCTCTTTGGACAGAATGATCCGCACAGTTAACTCACAGTTTCCCAAACCCTGTGAACCAACCATGCGGCCATGCCGACTCCTTAAAAATATGTTGTTTTTTTTGTTATCCCATACTAGTTAGTTAATATGATTGGGTTTTGATTCGGGCATACACACAATGGGTCTCATGTATGTTTTATTGGATGAATTCTTATATTAATCTACCCCTAATGCGGGGAAGTCTGTTCGAGGCCCCCTGTTAGTGTCTTGATTTTTTCATAAGGAAAGTTTCATTCATTATTATGGTGGGGAGACCCATCATGGGTATCATGTATGTTATCTTGAAAAAGGAATAATGTTTGTTTAACCATTATTATGGTGTGATCATTTGTTCCTTCCCCAATTGTTATACTTTTTCTCTCTTAGAAATTGAGTTGTCCCTGGTGGTGGGATGTCCAGATTGGGTCACCCCGTACTAGTGACTCAGTTTTCTCATTGGTGTATTCTAGGTAGGAGATAGTACCGTTCAAGTCTATCGATCCAAAAATTTGTTACTTGGGTAAATTTGGGGTTGGACAACACCCAATGTTTTTGTTTACGTAATGTTGTGGTAGCGTTATTCGAGTTCGTTGTTCGTTTCAAGTGGATTGCTTGAGCGTCGTCTTGTAGTGTTTGAGGTGTTTTGTTTTGGGATTTATTTTGAATGTGTCTCATAATTTTAAGTAATTGGGGTACCTTTTGGTTGGTGAGAGTATTATCTTCCTTTATTTGATCAACTGGAGATGTTCTTACTCTTTGAATCGGGTGAAAATGTGGCAATGAATTCTGTCATGGTCTATCGTTTGGGATTTGCTTTTTTCATATGGTGTTGTTGTGGCATTCCGGGGGTGGAATGCTTTATGGTGGGGATAATTGTCACATCCATGACTTATTTTAAAGGTAAATTTAATTAAATTTTTATTCATGATTTGTTTTTGGGGGGTTCCCAGTCTTTTATGGAGGAATGAGAGAGTTTTCATGAATTGGGCCAAACCGTGAGCCCAATTCCAGATTTAAAAACCAATTTTTGTTCTTTTATAACTTTTTCATTCTTTAATATTTTGCACCAATTATACATCCTAAATGACCTCCCCTGACCTATTAACACAACCATTGAAATTTTGACCCTTTAGGAATCCATAATAATGGTGGAATTGGGTTTTTATTTAAGGAATTGGGCCAGCCTGAAATCCCATTTCCTGTTTTAAAACAAAAATTAGTTTATTTCATATCTCATTCAACAGTAATTGCATTTCTGTGATTCCAAGTGGATCCCAAGACCAATGAATCCAACCGCATGACCATTCCCTTACCCCCTCTTTGGAGCTCCTGGAAGTCGTGAATTTGGGTAGATAATCACAGGGTTCTCAAAACGTCCAGATTTTAATAGGTAAGTTCATTCCTTCATAACTCTCTCAATTATTACTATTTTCCCCCATTCAAATTGTAAAATGATCTCCTTATCCCTTTTCAATCCTTCCTTGAATGTTTGACTATTTTTAAAATCAGCTACTGGTATTTTTGGGGGAAATTTCTATAAGGTAGTTTTAGTAAGTTGTTCTCCTTCTTCATTCTTTCAATTTGATTAGGGTTACATTCAATGTGCTTAGGGTCTCTTCCCTTATCATTTATGTTACTAATGTATAGATAGTATGGTTTTAAAATTAGGGTTTTATCTTATGTTTCATGGTTTGAAATTATGGTTTTAGGTCTGTTTTACCTTCCTTAAGGTGCGGCGGTGGTGCATTTGAGTTTTCGCACAAAGGATTCAAGGGTTTCCTTAGTATTGGTAGGTGATTCTATTTTATATGATGTTTTTGTGAATTTGATAATGTTTTTATGGTATTTGCATTCTTATTGAACTTTATTATTTCTAAAAAATAGTTTTAGTGGCGTTTGTATTTCAAATGAATCTTAAATGCCAATTTCATGTGAAATTGGGGTTTTTTTTATAGAAATGATTTATTAGTTTATTTGGGGTTTCCCTATAAGTAATTAGTTGATTTTAATGAACTATAATATGACTGAAAATACTGTTTTGATGATTTTACCTTGTGTTTGTTGCTGTGAAAGTTGGTTTTAATGGTGTTTGTGAAACACGTGAATTTCTAAGAGTCGTGTTGTGTAAAAATGGAGGTTTTACAATGATGTCACTTCTTAAACCATATGAGGGTTTCCTAAAAAGATTGGTTGTTTTAATTTAAATGTATTGGGATTCCCTTTATGTTTTGGTAACAAAAAAATGGGCACATAGTGTGCAATTGGGGTTCTTAAGGTGTTTTTTTGTGCAAAACACTACGGGATTTTGAGGAATTGTTTTATTTAAAATCAAAGTGTTTTATTGTGTGTTTTAAGTGGTATAAAAATGTGATAGATACTGTATTGATTATCTGTGACCCGTAGTGGTGTTTTATTTGAGAATGGATTTATGTTTCATGCTGAAATTGTTTGACCACAAAAGGGTATGCCCGGGTACTTAGGTGGGAGGATTTGTACTAGTACGACTAGTGGACCGGATGGGTGTTGTCATTGTTTCACCTGGAATTTGGATAACGAAAACACTAACTAAAATATGTGGATGATGATTAGAAACCACTATGTTGTGGGTATGTTACCTACTAGTGGCTCGTGCATGAAAGTGGATTTTACTGTGGTTGATTTACACAGAGGTATGAGGTACATAGGGCCCGAGACCACCTAGTGCCTAGGGGTGTTCCTGGTTTGTTGCTCACTGGATTTCTATTATTTACCCTTGTATTTTGGTGTGTTTTTCTAGAAATTACAGTATCTATCATTTCCATTTAGATATTTTAACACTCTAGAAATTCTAGTTTGAAAACATTTTTTCAAATGAAAGTTGTATTTCTTGGAATTTCATCGTCATTTTTTCTTTACGAATTAAAATTGTTTGCTTCATCATCTTATATTGCATGCACTTTGGAATCATTGGGTGGTATCATATTGGGCTTAGGATCACACCCTACTTACCCTCCTTTGGTGTAAGTAGACTTGGTTATGTTTTACTGAGGTAAAGGTAAGGCCTCAGGTGAAGACGGTTCGGGTTGTTAGCCCCCTCCTACTGTGTGGTGTTGTGGAGACGACTCAGGGGTGATGACCCCTTGTCGTGTGGAGTCTTGGTGGCTATCTTGATAATGTTTTCATCTATTTATAGACGTATTGTATTGAGTCCAAACCAATGTATTCAGTTCTTGGTTTTTTGTAAACATCGTTTGGTATAAATTTTTCAGATTCAGTTTATTGTTTATTTAATGTTTTATGCCTTCATATTTGGGAAAATCATTCCCAAAAAAAATGATACCCAGGAACTTGTTTCAGCTCATGTGGATAGGGAGCGCCCTTCGGTTCTTATCACGGGTTGGGTTTGGTGTTGTTTTTTGCGGTGACCAGATTCTGATCGTGACAATACAAAAATGAAATATGTTTTTTATTTAAATTAAACATGCCATTTTTAAATCATAATAATATTTTTATTTGAATATAATAGTATCATTTAATAAAATGAAATTTAAAAAAATTAATTTTTAATTTTTTTTTGATATTTC
This sequence comes from Viscum album, assembly GCA_963277665.1. Taxonomy (NCBI): domain Eukaryota; kingdom Viridiplantae; phylum Streptophyta; class Magnoliopsida; order Santalales; family Viscaceae; genus Viscum; species Viscum album. The sequence continues at coordinate 2,030,584,772 of OY728130.1, forward strand.
ATACTAATTTTAAATTAGTGTTTATATATATTTTTCACTTTAAAAAAATTATTATATATTTTAAAATTTTGAATTATATTATATTATGAAAAAAAATACGTAATATATTGAAAAACACAATTATTTAAAAATAGATCTAATATGATTTTATTCCATATTAATTATTCTAGAATAATTATTTAATAAAAGATAATTTATATTTATCAAAATGTTGTTGTTAAAGGAATGATTTTTATTTAGTTAAAATAATTCATTAAATTTAATGGAATTTTCAAATTAATAAAATAAATAAAATAATATAAACATTTCTACATAAATATTTACATATATATATCCTCCAAAATTCAAAAGTATAATTTCATCATGAAATATGAGTATGATATAAAGGTAAGATATGTATTGATGTAATTTTTGGGTGGTGGCTCAGCTACATGGATATCATATTGATTTCCACAAGGTTAACGTTCTCTCAAATGTTATTTATCTCGAGTTGTACTTATTGAAATTTAATTTGTGATTGGTCTCAGTAAAACATTATTTACACAAAATACTTTCTATGTTTACATAATTGACCATCATAAGGACGAATTTTGCTACATTAGTCCATGTATTATCCATTTTATGTTGATTTTAGATTATTTGTATTCTATATAAACCTACAAATTCATCGGGCATAATATAAAGGTCCCATTTAAAGATTATAATTTTATCCCAATAATATGTATCATTGTAAATATTAGTTTAGTGATTATTATATGAAAATCTATTCAATTTAAGGATGATTTAATCTAAACTATCATGGTGTTAAATTATGAATATAACTACTAACTAAATTATTATATATACATAAATGTGTATGAAAATTGTAAATTTTAGGGTTCAAGTGAGGGGTTAGTACTGAAATTTTCATTTATGTATGAAATCTAAGGTGTCATGATAAATTAATATGTGTTTTTTATGTTGTTAATGGTTTTAGTATACCATAATATGTTTTACTCTAGAAAACAACCAATTGAGAGAATCATTCATATCATGAAACCCTGTATGGGAGTGACATATGGACACTAACACACTTAGATCTTACTAGAATCACATTAAATTATATCTAATGATGATCATTTTATTACAAAAAATTAAATCACACAAAAGAAGAATTTAAAATTTTCATTTATAGGGGAATTCATAAAAGAAATAACTCCATTGTTGTTATATCACTTGATGATAAATATAAAATATTGATAAAAATGAAAACATATTTAATAAAACATATTCAATATGGTTGTACAATGAAATATTATTTAGTGACCATAAAAATTAATTTTCAAGAAACAAACATGAAAACCTATTAATAATACATCAATAAGTGTGAAAAAAACAATGGATCATTTAATATTACCTAAATGTATTCATAGATAAATATATATTTGAAGATGATATATAAAATTTTGAAATGTAAAAAATTTACAGTATTAAATAAACTGTAATTGAAACCCACATTGTAAAATAGAGAAAAATGTTAGTTTTGAAGAAACAATCTTCAAAATTAGTATATTGCTATGGTTGAAAATATTGAAAATATGTCCTAAAACTATGGTCATTCCAATAGGGTCTAAAATATTTCCACAGCTTATCCCATGGAGTTAAGTGTCATAGATTTCAACCATGGAAATTTACATATATCCATGGTTTATTCTATTACCATATATGTTATTTCCATGGTGGAAAATAATGGTTTTACCCACAGTAAACCATGACTATTGCCTAAAAATAAACTGTCACTAGACATATTTAGAATCTTTACCTCATCAATGGGATTCTACCACCTAACCACTACCCCTATTTGAGATTCAGGTATATATATATTTATATATTATTACAAACCATTGTGATAGCATGAAAAATGTGGCAATAGATCCTCCAAATATTTTTTTGAGGGAAGGATTTTATCATGTATAAATGTTTCAATATCCCATAAAAATTAATATATTGCAATTTTTTAAAAATCAACTTTATAGAGCATATATATGTCCATATTTTTATTCAAACTCTAGCTATAGAATACCAATAGAAACAAATTTTAAAAGTATTGATATATGTATTTGGAAATAGCACATTTTTAAATAAGAAAAAATTTAATGTTATATTTAAATATATCTATACGTAATAAATATTTCTTACATCAAAATACATAGGGATAAAATTGGTGAGAATAATGAATAAGTATATGGAAGAAAAAGATCAAATTTGGGGAGGGTGAGAAATATTACAGCTTCATGAATAGTATAAATGAATAAAAGTAACCGAATAATATGTATTTTATTTTTCAATATATAATTACATAGAAATTAATGAAAATGAAAACATGATATCATTGTATTATTGTTGAATAAAATACAATAAAAATATATTCCAAGATAAATAATTATGACTCATTACATGATGTTGAGTCAGGATAACCACTTATAGTAGATTTTTTCTCAATCTGACACATTTTAGATTAATTAATACATATTGTTATTTCAGTAAAAATATATTCAATAATATAATTCATATTTATAAAAAATTTATAAATATAATTTTTGTAATTTTATTACATAATTGTAACCAACTAATATTAATTAATGGTAATCAGTGGGTATAATTGTTCATTTTTGTTTTTGTAAATAGATTTTGGTTGGAACAAAATGATTTTTTCTTCTAAATCTTTTGAGTACTAAATTTAATCTTACTATAACATCCATAGTAGATTAGATAGACACATGTTTATTGCATGTTACTTTGACACATTATTTTTAAGGAAAAAATCTAAATCAGGTTTATTTAAATATAATTTTCCTAAAAAAATCTTGTTTTTAAAATTAAATTGGGAAATTAATATTAACATTAAAAATTCAGCAATAAATAATTTTCTAATAATGTTAGAACATACAATATTTTTGTTTTCTATATCAATCATTGATAAAAATGAATATCATCAGTTTAGTAGGCAATAAAATCAGATGAGACAAACCATACTAGAATTAATTATACTAGAATTGTAATGGGTTAATTTTATTATGTTATCATCATTATAGAACATTTTGGATTCATATAATCATCAATATTGTTTAGTATTACAATTTTTTAGAATTATATTCTATTCATGATGAAATATTTATGAAAATGTTCTTGTGGGTGGTTAAACCATCCAAAAAGGGGGTGTGTTATAATGAAGGAATGAATAAGAAAAATATATTTAATAATTTAAATAAGAATTTTCAATAGAATTGATTAATTTATAAACCTGATAATTTAGTTAAAAATATTATTTCTGATTAGTGAGAAAAAGAATAAATGAAATAATATTAAGAGGAAATAATATACATAGTTTAATAAAATCATATCATGAGAGATATATTAAATTTTAAGTTATTTGGGAAATAACAAGAAATTTGATGCTAAAATAATAAGGATTTAATTATATAATAATTAAATGATGAATATTATATGGTTCAATTTTAAATTTTGGAGACTATTAGTTGGTTAATAAAGAGGATATTTTATAATTGAGGGGAGTGGGACTTATGCAATTACTAAATACATTAAAAAGATATAAAGTCATTTTCATGAAAAAAATACAATAAATAATAAAATATTATGAATAATGTGGAAGGACGGATAAATTACACTCATAGAAACTAATTTGGGAACCCTTGATTTGTAATTGTTTAAATATATATATTTTTAATCATCTGTTTTACCCTTTAAGCTGTTAATCTAGTGATATTTTTAAACCATTATAACTTATTTCTAGGCCCAAAAATTATGTATACCTAATTAAATAATTTCTATTAGGAATATTATAGTTATATAATTATTTTTATTTTTTAAAGTCTAATTCATGTTGAAAATTAGTTTTATTTTATGTACAAAAAATACATCATCCAATTATTTTTTTTTAAAATATAACATAAAAGGAATACATTTGACTTTACAAGAAAATTATTAATATAAATTATTCTCATTAAAATAATTGGTTAATTAATGAAAAATAAATTTAATTTTAATTAAAACCAATATAAAATTGATATTCAAAATGATATTAATTAATTCACACAAAGGACAACAAAATTTCATCTATAATAAAAAAATACCACATATGATCCAAAGAGTTAATCATTGGGGTATAAAAAACATTATAATTTATATTTCATTTTTTACACTTTTTAATAAATAAATTTCCATATAAAAATTTTATCAACATTTAATTCAATCTTATACAATCATATTGTCATAAAAATGATGGATGATGAAAAATTGTATTTTTCAAATTTTAATACAAAATCAATATTTTTAAAAAGATTTATAAACATTACTCTGGAAAAATATTGATTTTGAGAATACATGTCACATACATGACATATTTTAATGTTAAATTGCATTTAATTTCCATTCATGCATTGTTTTGGGGGGGTTCCTAGTCTTTTTATTGAGGAATGGGAGTTTTCATGAATTGTGCCAAACCGTGAGCCCAATTCCATATTTAAAAAACAATATATTTTCTTTTATAAATTTTTTATTTTTTAATATTTTGCACCCATTCAACTTCCTAAATTACCTCCCCTGTCCTATTAACACCACCATTGAAATTTGGTCCCATTAGGAATCCATAGTAATCATGGAATTGGGTTTTTTTTAAGGAATTGGGCCAGCCCAAAGGCCCATTTCATGTTTTAAAACAAAATTTTGTTTATTTCATATATCATTAAATAGTAATGGTATTTCTGTGATTCCAAGTGAATCCCAAGACCACTGAACCCAACCACGTGACCATTCCCTTACCCCCTCTTTGGAGCTCCCGGAAATCACGAATTTGGGCAGATATTCATAGGGTTCTCAAAACGTCCAAATTTGAATAGGTAAGTTCATTACTTCATAACTCTCTCAATTATTACTCTTTTTCCCACATTAAAATTCCTAAATGATCTCTTTATACTTGTTGTAACCTCCTTTTATGGTTTGACTATTTTTAAAATCAGCTACTGGTATTTTTGGGGGCAATTTCTACAGGATATTTTTAGTAAGTTGTTATCCTTATTTCATCCTTCAATTTGTTTTGGGTTACATTCAATGTACCTAGGTTTTCTTCTCTTATCATTGAGGTTAATAATGTCCAGAAAGTAGGGTTTAAAAATATGGCTTTTATCTTGTGTTTCATGGTATGAAATTATGGTTTTAGGTCTGTTTTTCCTTCATTGAGGTGCGGCGGTGGTGCGTTTTAATTTTCGCATAAAGGATTCAAGGGTTTCCTTGGTTTTGGTAGGTTATTCCATTGTGTATGCAGTTTTTGTGAATTGGATACTGTTTTTATGGTATTTTCATGCTTATTGAAATTTATTATTGCTGAAAAATAGTTTTAGTTCTGTTTGTATTTCAAATGAATCTTAAATTCCAATTTCATGGGAAATTGGGGAATTTTTTATAGAAATGATTTATTAGTTTAAATGGGGCTTCCCTATAAGTAATTATTTGATTTTAATGAACTGTAATATGACTGAAAATACTATTTTGATGATTTTCCCATGTGTTTGTTGCTGTGAAAGTTGGTTTTAATGGTGTTTGTGAGATACATGAATTTCTAAGAGCCGTGTTGTTTAAAAATGGAGGTTTTACAATGATGTCACTTCTTGAACGATATGAGGCTTCCCTAAATTTTTTTTTGTTTTAATTAAAATGTATTGGGATGCCCTTTATGTTTTTGTAACCAAAAAATGTGCACATATCTTGCAATTGGGATTCTTAAGGTGTTTTTTGTGCAAAACACAACAGGATTTTGAGGAATTGTTTTATTAAAAATCAAAGTGTTTAATTTTGTGTTTTAAGTGGTATAAAAATGTTATAGATACTATATTTATTGTGTGTGACCAGTAGTGGGTTTTTATATGAAAATGGATTTCTGTTGAATGCTGAAATTTTTTGAGCACAAAATGTGAAGCCTGGCTACATAGGTGGGCGGATTTGTACTAGTACGACTAGTGGAAAAGATTGGTGTTGTCCCTGTTTCACCTAGAATTTGGATAACAACAACTCAAACTAAACTATGTGGATGATGATTAGAAACCACTATGTTGTGGGTATGTTTCCTACTAGTGGCTCGTGGATGAGAGTGGATTTGACTATGGATGCTTTACATCGAGGTATGAGGTACATATGGCCCGAGACAACCTAGTGCCTAGGGGTGTTCCTGGTTTGTTGCTCACTGGATTTTCAGTATTTACCCTTGTATTTGGGTGTGTTTTTCAGTACATTATAGTATATATCATTTCCATTCAGATATTTTAACATTCTGTAAATTCTAGTTTGAAAACTTTTTTTCAAGTGAAAGTTGCATTTCTTGGAATTGCGTTGTCATTTTTTCAATACAAATTAAAACTGTTTGCTTCTTCACCATATATTTCATTCACTTTGGAATCATTGGGTTGTATCCTATTGGTCTTAGGATCACACCCCACTTAAACCCCTTGGGTGTAAGTAGACTTGGTTATGTTTGACTAAGGTAAAGGTAAGGCCTCTGGTGAAGGCGGTTCGGGTTGTTAGCCCCCTCCCACTGTGCAATGTTATGGAGATGGCTCGGGGGTGATGAACCCTTGTCATGTGGAGTCTTGGTGGTTGTTTTGAAAATGTTTTCATTTATTTATAGAAATATTTTATTGACTCCAAACCAATGTATTCAGTTCTGGTTTTTGTGTAAACATCATTTGGTATGAATTATTCATATTCAGTTTATTGTTTGTTTTTAATGTTTTATGCCTTCATATTCGGGTAAATCATTCCCAAGAAAAAATAAATGATACCCAGGAACTTGAGCCTGCCCTTGGGGATAGGTAACACCCTTCTAGTCATGTCATGAGCTGGGTTTGGTGCCGATTTTGGCGGTGACCAGATTCGGTTCGTGACAAAATGATATCAGATCAGGTTCGCTCCTTGGGTCATGTTATTTGGGGAAGAGTCAGGATATTATAGAGCTAGGATTGTCGGGACATGACATTTCAGTCACGGGTAGTGTGCCTAGAATGTATACCTCATGATGGTATTCAAGTAACCAGGGGAAGTATGGATTTATCTGAGTCCTTTGGTTTTCTTAGATTAATGATGACTATGGGAAATGAAAAAAGTGTTTGGTGAATAATCTCAGTGAGATCGTAGGGCCTTGAAAGCCATGTTGAGCCATGGGATTTCCCTAGAATAATCTCTATGATGGAGAAGTGATTAGAATAGGGATTCCAACCATATATCCAAGTCACCCACCAAAACTAGTTTCCCCTCACATTGTCATGTGTCTCTTTGTTTTCGAATCTTGGAAACATGGTTTTTTAAGAAAAAAATGACTTCACTTTATTGAGGGTGAATTTTTGTGAAGTTATTTTCTATTAATGTGAAAATGGTTTTTTTTAAGTCTATAAATGAAATTTCAGAGTTATTTCAAAATGGTAAATTATGTGTCTACACCGCTTTTGAAAGTATGATCTTTGTTAATTTGGGTTTTGAAAATATGTTTCTAGAGGAATTTTTATTAACCGTGGAAAAGTGTTTTGGATTGAATTAAGTGTATGAGAATTTTTATGTGGGGGTTGAAGATGGATTTTGGGTTTCGTGACTACTGAACATTTGAAAAAAAAATTAACATTTAGAACCTTGTCTTGAAATGAGAAGAGTTGAGTTCTTAATTAAATGGAAATTTATGAAATGGTGTTTTTCATGAAATTATAAGTGTTTTGAAATGGGTTTAAATGTTTTGAAAATATTGTGAATGGCATGAATATGTCATTTTATTGAATTATGCATTCTTTTCTAAATTGGTTTTTGAGATGAAAAATTTGGTTTTGATATTATGGTTTCTGTTTTTGAGAAAGGGATATTGTGGTTAAATGTTTGATTTTTAAAAGAGGAAAGGTTTGATTTTTGGTATCTGGTGTTCTAAAGGGTGACCACATGCATAGGTTTATTTGGGAATATGGATGGATATGATGTGGGTTCCCGGTGTGGCATGTAAACATGCATGTGTGAGGCTAATGAGATACCTTCGGTAAATGCGCAACTGACCAACCCTGTTTTGTTAAAATAATGTTTTTGAAGGAAAGTGTTGTGTTTTGATAATGTATGGTTGGGAGGTATGGATTATGTGTTTTCGGGATTATTATAGTGTGATGTTTTGAGTTCAATAACCCCTCTTGTTTGAAAGATGTTTTGGGTGGTTGTTTCATTGATAAGTTGGAATGAAGTGTTGGTCAGTGGTCTCTTTTGAGGAAACGTTTGGGAGGCTAATGTGGTGGCTTGCCTCCGGTGTTCGGTTCCGGTTTGTGGTCTGTTGTGACCAAATGACCAGATCGGTTGGGTCCTTGGGTTTTCATGTAAGAAAGGGTACTCCCCCAAAAAGTGTTAATGTATGATTCGTGTTTGGCCTATGGTGATTCACCGTTGGATGATCCTCCAATTGATCAACATTCAGACTTTATTCTTGAGGTTTGGAGATTGAGTTTACCCCTCTTTTTTTTCAATTATGTGGATCCCCCTATAGTGGGAGAGTGTTTGTGGGAGGTTGAAATAGACCTTAGTTTCTTATGTTTCCTATGTTGTCAAAGGTTAATGAAGTTCAGGGTTGTCAATGTAGAATGATGTCTTAAAGGGCCTCTAGGTCTTTCGTCAGTCTCATTGAAGCAAGAGTTCATGTTGGGCCACAAGTGTGAAAGATCTGACCAAGAGTGGTTATTATGGACACTTGCTGGAATCATGTGCTGTTTGGGACTTAGTACAAGGTCCCTCTCCTTGTGTTTTCTTTTATCCACAATGGTCATGTTCAGTGATGCCATTCGATGTCATGTTTTCATTTGACTATAATGGTGAAGATTGTGCAATCTTAGGAGAGTAACTATTTTGTTGGATGTGTGTCTCACTATATGACATTCTAAATCCTATGTTCTATAGGAATGTTTTTCTATATGTCCTTTCATACCATTTTTTATCATCCGGAGAAAAACAAGGGGTGATGTGTGTGTATCCCCTATGTTCTTGTTTTGGTAAAATGACGGGTTGGGGAAATGCGGGTTTGAAGTGTGTCATGTCTCAATGAGACCATCTGAGATTACAATATATTTTTTTTGGAACTGGAAGATGATGTTTAGTTTAGGGGTTTCCAAATCCTAACTGTGAGGCTGAAGAGACTTCAATACATTGAGCTCCTGCCATAGGCCCCAGAGAAAAGCTGGCGTGTAGTTAGGGGAAATCCTAGAGTCGTTCACACTTTTGGTCATGGTCATATCCTCAATTTGAAATATAAGAATAGTTTAAACCTCTGGTGTCATCATCTTGTTCAAATTTCTCACAGTTGGTAGAAAGAGGTGTGAGTACCTTGTTCCCATGTCATACCCTGAGTTGATATTTCCCCTTTGGGTTCCCTTGTGGTTTTGGAGAAAAGCTTAAAATTTTGGTTAAGCAGGTTGAAGTGCTTAGTTTGTGCGCGGTTAGTAGTAACCGTGTGCCAAACCAGGGGACCGTGTGATAAGATATAGTAGCTACCGCATGGTCTCCACACGTCCATGATCCTTGTCCACAAAAAATGTGTGATGTTTCCTCTTTGAACAGAATGATCCGCACAGTTAACTCACAGTTTCGCAAAACGTGTGAACCAACTGTGCGGCCATGCCAGCTCCTTAAAATTCCGTTGTTTCTTGGTTGTTATCCCATACTAGTTAGTTAATATGGTTGGGTTTTGATTCATGTATACCCACAATGGGTCTCATGTATGTTTCATTGGATGAATTCTGATATTAATCTACCCCTAATGCGGGGAAGTCCGTTCGAGGCCCCCTGTTAGTGTCTTGTTTTTTTCTTAAGGAAAGTTGTGTTCATTATTATGGTGGGGAGACCCATCATGGGTATCATGTATATTCTCTTGAAAAAGGAATAATTTTTGTTTAACCATTACGATGGGGAGATCATTTGTTCCTTCCACAATTGTTATCCTTATCCTGTCTTAGAAATTGAGTTGTCCCTGGTGGTGGGATGTCCAGATTGGGTCACCCCGTACTAGTGACTTAGTTTTCTCATTGGTGTATTCTAGGTAAGAGTTAGTATCATTCAAGTCTATCTAACCACAAATTTGTTACTTGGGTAAATTTGGGGTTGGAGAACATCCAATGGTTTTGTTTACGTAATGTTGTGGTAGCGTTATTTGATTTCATTGTTCGCTTCAAGTGGATTGCTTGAGCGTCATATTGTAGTGTTTGAGGTGTTTTGTTTTGGGATTTGTTTTGAATGTGTTTCATAATTTTAAGTATGTGGGGTACCATTTGGTTGGTGATGGTATTATCTTGCTTTGTTTGATCAACTGGAGATGTTCTTCCTTTTTGAAGCGGGTGAAAACGTGGCAAGGAAGTTTGTCTTGGTCAATCGTTTGGGCTTTGCTTTTTCATCTGGTGTTGTTGTGGCATTTTAGGGGCAGAAAGAATTATGGTGGGGAGAATTGTTACATCTATGACTTATTTTAAAGGTAAATTTCATTTAATTTCCATTCATGCTTTGTTTGGGGGGGGGGTCCCAGTCTTTTATGGAGGAATGGGAGAGTTTTCATGAATTGGGCCAAACCGTGAGCCCAATTCCAGATTTAAAAACCAATTTTGTTTCTTTTATAAATTTTTCAGTTTTTTAATATTTTTCACCCATTAAACTTCTTAAATGACCTCCCCTGACCTATCAACCCCACAAATTAAATTTGGGCCCATTAAGAATCCATAATAATGGTGGAATTATATTTTTATTTAAGGAATTGGGCCAGCCCGAAGGCCCATTTCCAGTTTGAAAAAAAACATTTTTTTATTTCATATATCATTCAATATTAATGGTATTTCCGTGATTCCAAGTGGATCCCAAGCCCACTAAACCCAACCGCGGGGCCATTCCATTACTCCCCTCTTTGGAGCTACTGGAAATCGCGAATTTGGGTAGATATTCATAGGGTTTTCAAAACATCTAGATTTGAATAAGTAAGTTCCTTCCTTCATAACTCTCTAAATTATTACTCTTTTTCCCCCATTCAAATTCTTAAATTATATCCTTATCCTTGTTCGAATCTCCCTTGAAGGTTTGACTGTTTTTAAAATCAGATACTGTATTTTTGGGGGTAATTTCTATAAGATAGTTTTGGTAAGTTGTTCTCCTTCTTTCTTCTTTCAATTTGTTTAGGGTTACATTCAATGTCCTTAGGGTTTCTTCACTTATCATTGAGGTTCCTAATGTAAATAAAGTAGGGTTTCAAAATTAGGGTTTTATATTGTGTTTCATGGTTTGAAATTCTGGTTTTAGGTCTATTTTACCTTCCTTGAGGTGCAGTGGTGGTGCGTTTGAGTTTTCGCACAAAGGATTCAAGGGTTTCTTTAGTTTTGTTAGGTGATTCCATTGTGTATGTAGTTTTTGTGAATTGGATACTGATTTTATGTAAGTTTCATGCTTATTGAACTTTATTATTGCTGAAAAATGGTTTTAGTGGTGTTTGTATTTCAAATCAATCTTAAATGCCAATTTGATTTGAAATTGGGGTTTTTTATAGAAACGATTTATTAGTTTATTTGGGGCTGCCCTATAAGTAATTAGTTGATTTTAATGAACTTTAATATTACTGAAAATACTGTTTTGATAATTTTACCATGTGATTGTTTCTATGAAAGTTGGTTTTAATGGTGTTTGTGAAACACGTGAATTTCTAAGAGACGCGTTGTGTAAAAATGGACGTTTTACAATGATGTCACATATTGAACCATATGAGGCTTCCATAAAAATGATTTTTTGTTTTAATTTAAATGTATTGGGATTCCCTTTATGTTTTGGTAACTAAATAATGGGCACATAGTGCACAATTGGGGTTCTTAAGGTGTTTTTTGTGCAAAACACTATGGGATTTTGAGGAATTGTTTTATTAAAAATCAAAGTGTTTTATTGTGTGTTTAAAGTGGTATAAAAATGTGTTAGCTACTGTACATATTATGTGTGACCAGTAGTGGTTTTTTATTTGAAAATGGATTTATGTTGAATTCTAAAATTGTTTGATCACAAAAGGGGAAGCCCGGGTACCAAGGTGGGCGGATTTGTACTAGTACAGCTAGTGGACCGGATGAGTGTTGTCCCTGTCTCACCTAGAACTTGGATAATGAAAACTCTATCTAAACTATGTGGATGATGATTGGAAACACCTATGTTGTGGGTATGTTCCCTACTAGTGTCTTGTGCGTGAGAGTGGATTTTACTATGGTTTCTTTATACTCAGTTACGAGGTACATAGGGCACGAGACAACCTAGTGCCTAGGGGTGTTCCTGGTTTGTTGTTCACTGGATTTCTAGTATTTACCCTTGTATTTGGGGGTGTTTTTCAGTACATTACAGTATCTATCATTTCTATTTAGCTTTTTTAACACTCTGGAAATTCTAGTTTGAGAACATTTTTTCAAATGAAAGTTGAATTTCTTGGAATCTCATCATCATGTTTTCATTATGAATTAAAAATGTTTTCTTCTTCATTTTATATTGAATGCACTTTGGAATAATTTGGTGGTATCATATTGGGATTAACATCAAACCCTACATACACCCCTTGTGTGTAATTAGACTTGGTTATGTTTGACTCAGGTAAAGGTAAGGCCTCAGGTGAAGGTTGTTCGGGATGTTATCCCCCTCCTACTGTGTGGTGTTGTGGAGACAGCTCGTTGGTGATGACCCCTTATCGTGTGGAGTATTTGTGGTTGTTTTGCTAATATTTTAATTTATTTATAGACATATTGTATTGACTCCAAACCAATGTATTCAATTCTTGTTTTTGTGTAAACATCGTGTGGTATAAATTTTCGAGATTCAGTTTATTGTTTTTTTAATGTTTTATGCCTTCATATTCGGGTAAATCGTTACCAAACAAAAATAAATGACACCCAGGCACTTTTCCAGCCGGTGGGAATAGGGAACGCCCTTCGGTTCATATCACCGGCTGGGTTTGGGGCTGGTTTTGGCGGCGACCAGATTCAGTTCGTGACAATACAAACATGAAAGCTGTTTTTTATTTAAATTAAACATGCCATTTTTTAAATCATATTAATTTTTTATTGGAAAAGAATAGTATATTTTAGAAAATGGAAATTTAAAAAAACTAATTCTTTTTTGATATTTCATACTAATTTTAAATTAGTGTTTATATATTTTTTCACTTTAAAAAAACTAAATAGATATTTTAAAATTTTGAATTATATTATATTGTGAAAAAAATACACTATATATTGAAAAATGTAATTATTTAAAAATAGATCTAATATGATTTTATTCAAAATTAATTATTCTAGATTAATTATTTAATCAGATCTAATTGATATTTATCAAAAAAAATTGTTAAAGGAATGATTTTTATTTAGTTAAAATATTTCATTAAATTTAATGGAATTTTAAAATTAATAAAATAAATAAAATAATATAAACATTTCTACATAAATATTTACATATATATATCCTCAAAAATTCAATATTATAATTTCTTCATGACATATTAGTATGATATAAAGGTAAGATATGTATTGATGTAATTTTTGGGTGGTGGCTCAGCTGCAAGGATATCATATTGATTTCCACAAGGTTAAAGTTCTCCGAAATGTTATTTCTCTCGAGTTGTACTTATTGAAATTTAATTTGGGATTGGTCTCAGTAAAACATTATTTACACAACATATTTTCTATTTTAACAAAATTGACCATCATAAGGATGAATTATACTACATTAGTCCATGTATTATCCATTTTATGTTGATTTTAGATTATTTGTACTTCTATATAAACCTAAAAATTCGTCGGGCATAATATAAAGGTCCCATTTAAAGATTATAATTGTATCCCAATAATATGTATCATTGTACATATTAGTTTAGTGATTATAATATGGAAATATATTCAATTTAAGGATGATTTAATCTAAACCATCATGGTGTTAAATTATGAATATAACTACTAACTAAATTATAATATATACATAAATGTGTATGAAAATTGAAACGTTTTTGGGTTCAAGTGAGGGGTTAGTACTAAAATTTTCATTTATGTGTGAAATATAAGGTGTCATGATAAATTAATATGTGTTTTATACATTTTTAATGGTTTTAGTAGACTATAATCTGTTTTTACCTGCAAAAAATATTTCAACATATGCTAGGTACATGTTGGGATACCTAGTACTGGCGTGAATGTGAAGATAGACCATAGGTACTCTATTGGACAATCTAACACCCAAAGTAAGTAGAAGAAGAAAATATCATTCTACTGTATATTAGACATAAGAAACAAAGAATATAATAATATAAAACACCCTTAGTATTTATGATATATTAAAATTTAAATAAATTGAATCTCTTATGCATAGTTCATCACAGAGAACACGGATTTTAGAGTTCATTACAGAATAAAGGTTTATCTTTAATATCATATATTACATGAAATATCATGTTTTATCCTATAATAATATACTAAAAATATTATTTTTTTAATACATCTAATAGAAATTGGAATGGAGGAAAGAATTGTGATGAAAAAACCCATCGATATATATTGTTTATTAAAATTCATCAATTATTTATTTATTAGTAATAAAAATAATATCATTAAAAAAAATATTTTTTTAGTAAAATTGTATTTTCATAAAAGACAAATTAGTCTCTCTTTACACATGATAATTAAAAAAATTATCCAATATTTAGAATATTTTATTGAAAAAAAAATCCTTTTTGAAATCATAATATCAACTTTTTTAGTGTACTTTTTTTAGAATTTCTAGAATAGAATTTCAATTTTGATAAACTATAAAAAAAATTAATTTTAATTGTCAACTACCATATTGTTTAAATAATATAAAAGGATAAATTTTATTTTAAATTTATTTCTACTATAATTTGTTAAATTAAATATCAATTACAGAAATTTAGGATATTTGTCGACCATTTATAAATAGTATTGACATAAGAAATATTACACTTTGGATCATTAACACTTTAATAACAAGCTTTCTCATCACATCTGCTAGACTTTTTTTAAATAGGACATTTCTATTTATGTGAATTGAATTAGAAAAAAATGATAAATTATATCTAATATGAATAATTATATTTTTTTTATATGGTCATATTATAATTTTAAACCAAAAATAATTGGGAAAATAGTATATATTATTAAGTGTGGTTAAGGTAAAAATAGATTTACAGAGGTTTTAGATAATAAGATAATGGATAAAATGAGTGAAAAACTCATTCAAACCTAATTTCTATATATATATATACATATTTGGTCCTTAAATATTTATTTATTGAGAATTTTCCATTTTATGGGCTTGAGATATGATAAAAAAATGGATAAGATTCAATATTGTAAAAAAAATCAACAGTTCCACTCGACTCAAATAGAAAAGGCAACCCTCTTCTCACTTCTTAAAACATTAAAAACACATTGAATTTAAAAATAATGATAAAAACATCCCTAATTCCATATTATAATAACAAAATACTAATGGTGGGTATAAATACAACATAAGAAGATATTAGTTCAATCCTATGGTGTATACCTGAAGAAGTGTTAACGTGTTTCAATGAGAGACGTCATTTTATTTCATTGTCTACCTCAATATATTGTTATTAAAACAATCCGATATAATAAAATAATTATCTTCATTATCATTGGTGTTTTCTCAAAATCTCATGACTCAAAACTTTTTACACTTCCATAAATAGTATTTCAAAATCATCCTTTTTGTGTATGGTTGACTACTAGCACACGAACCAATGACATTTGATGTTCCATTATCACCTTTCTTGTTATGGTAATATAATAGATATAAAGTAAATATATGATATTTATATCATATTTATTCCTCAAGATTCATTTTATCATATATATACTATTTTTTAAATTCCATTACATAGTATATAAGGTGATGTCTCTAATGTGTACGGTAGACTACTGCCTCCTGAAGTGATGCGATTCCTCTTTCAATAATGCTTCACATGGAAGGTGATAACGATACTTTAAATTATTAGATTTTATATAAAAAAAATATTTATTATATTCACAATATATTTATCATTTTATTAGGATTATATATCATTTTCAGTTTTACCATTTCACCCACCTAAGGATGATATCATCCTTCATGTACTTGTGGACCATCGCCTCCATTAATTGATGAGATGTTATTTTAATCAAAAAACCAAATTGATTCTATATATATAAGTATATGAAAATGTATTGTTGACCTCACCTGTCTTGATAATCCCAATTATGCATTCACATACCTTGAATATCCCAATTAATGTTAATCTATATTCTAATTCGATCAATCTATGACATTAAATCAGATAATAATATTAAAATAGTCCTTGAAATATGTTAATCAATGTTTATATTTGTTTATATAAGTTTTGAAGTAAATATAACCCAATCAGATATATTTTGCATAAAACAGATAAGTTTTAGTCAATGATCTGCTTATAGATACTGATATAGAGCTACCGGTACTTAGTCTACTGATAGAGAGAGTCACCGATAAGCTAAGGTCACCAATACACAGAGCTACCGATATGTACAAGTCCACCGGTAAGCATAGAACAAGGTCGCCAATACAGATAGCTACCAATAGAACAAGTCTTCCGATAGTACAGAATGGAGCTACCGATACAGAATGGAGCTACTGTTACAAAGCAGAGCTACCGATAGATCAAGAGCTACTGATAGAATGAAGTCACTGGTATATAAAGCTACCGATACCAAAAGTTACCGATACACAGAGTAAGAGCTACCGATACATGTTCAAAGAGCTACCGATGGAAGGTCACTACTACACAACGTCCACTGTGCACATCTACCAATAGAAGGATACTAATGATTGACCAACCAGTCAAACCCTATACTCTCAATATTATTTATTTATTAAGCTAACGGTTACATTTGATGTTTTTAATGCAGTAAATTTTATTTAATGATATCTGTTGTCATGTTAGGGAACCGTACCTAGTAACCATGCTAAATGTATTCATTCTTTTTTTCCAGGGCTGAAAGATATAAAAGAGAAGGTAATGATTTTGCTGGAAGAAAGTGAATACAGGAAGATTATCAAAAAGGAAACTAAGAAGGGGCTTGATGAATGGAGCAAGAAATGAAAAGTGGTGCATACAGAAAGACTATATCTATACTCCAAGAACACTAGACATACATGAAGCAATTAATTTCTGGAGGAGAACACAAGCTGCGTCTTGAGTGAAGAAATACAGCAATTACTTCATGCACTCAGGCTGATAAGCTGAACCTGAAAACCAAGGAAGGAAAACGACACTCTGTTTTTCAGACAAAAACCAGAGAAGGACTCAGAAGGTTTTCTGACCAATCAAAGGAGTCCAGAGTTTCACCGCCAATCACTAAATATTTTCAAACATCATTCATACTTACTCTAGTGTTTATTTTATTTACATTTCGTGCAGTGTGTGTACCCTGTTTATTTTACACACACACACACACACACTATCATTTGAGCTAAGATGGAGGATTATAAAATACTAATTCAAACTCTATAACTCCCTCTTATCCCACTTTGGATAGTGGTAGAGGTCAAGTAAGACATGGACAGCTGTGAGCTGTTGTTTGTTTTCCCACTGTGGATTGTGGTAGAGGTCAAGTAAGACCCGTACAACTGTGAGCTGTTGTTTTTTTTCCCATGTATAAATGTGGAAGAGGACTTTGAACCGGGACAGTCTTTTCACTGTTGTTTACCCTGATCCAGGGTGTGGATCAATTTATATAAATTGATTGATAGTACTAAGTCTCGGCTTGAGACTAAACCTCTTGGTTACATCTGTTGTGCATTTTTTTAAGTCATAAGTATACTATATATTTCATTTTCCATTTCTAACTACTTTGAAATATAATTTGTTTTAAAGTTACTTTGATGGTTAAATTAGTAAGTGTTTATACTTATTGTAAACCATTAAGTTAGTTTAAAAAGTAAATTTAATATTCAGATTAAATTAACTGAGACCTAATCATTCTTTGAGAAACTAATTTAACATTTACAATCTGTATAAATTCACTACAGTTTAACTTTTTTTTAAATAGGGGGATTTAAAGAGAAATATTTTTGACAGAAATTTTTAACTCGAACTCAATTCACCCCTCTCTTGAGTATCCACTCTGACCAACATTTGGTATCAAATGGAGGTTTTTATTGATTCAAGTTTTAAAAACATTCTATTTTTCAACTGTGATTTCAGGTTCATTTTTAACGATCTAAAATTTCCCTTAATTAAATTTTTTTTCTCCTTAATATATTATTCTAAAATCTAGTTATGGACAATAGACTATAAGGTGCTGCTAATAACTTGCCACATTTCTTTAATGGTACAAAAAATTCCCAGTGGAAACATAAGATGAGAATTAATTTCGAAAGTATGAGTTTTGTTATTTGGACTGCTATAGAGTCACAATATAAAATTCCAGAAACTGAAAGAGAAACATGGGATGAACTTATAAAGACTTATTACAATAATAATTTTAATGATATGAATGCCCTGTATTGTGTTTTAGGAGATTAAGAGTTTAAAATATTATCTTCTCGTAAAACTGCTTATGAAAACTGGGACACTTTGGCCATATCCCATGAGGGAGCAACCAATGTTAACCAGATGAGGCTGAAAACCTATACTTTTAAATATGATAACTTTAAAATGAAGCATGGTGAACCTATTTCTAACATGTATCTTAGGTTCAATGAAATTTTCAATACTGTGATCTCTCTTGGAAATGTTGTTCCAGCAAAGGAACAAATTATGAGGATATTAAGATGTCTACCAGAAAGATGGAGAGGCACATCTGTTTCCATTAGAGAATCATGTGACATCAGTACACTCCCTGTTAAGGAATTAATAGGTAATCTAATGATGTATGAGTAAGAACTTAAAGTGAAAAAAGAATAAGATGATGAACCCAAGAGATAATCTATGGCATTCAAGTCTATTACTTCAAAGAGCAAAGATAAGGAAATATGCTTGTACTTAATAAAGTTCAACCAGTGAAGATTCGGATTCAGACAGTGATGCTGAGATGGCTCAAATAGCCAGAAGGTTTAAGAAGTTCTATAGGAAGAATAAATTCTTCATAAAGTCAAACTACAAGGGTAAATATGACAATAAGGGTCACTGGAAGAAAGATTGGATGAAAGTTGATATGGAAGATGATATAGTCTACTATGAATGCAAGAGGAAAGGACACATGAAGGATAACTATGCGAAGTTAAAATTCAAAAAGAAATATGATTATAAGGACAAGAATTACAAGAAAGAAATGAATGAAACTTGGAGTGATTCAAGAGACACTTCAAGTGATTTTGATTCATCTAAGGAAAATATTCTCATAAATTTAACATATGTTTTATGAAAAACACATCTGAGGTAACAATGGACACTCCTACATTAAATTCATACTATTCTGAAGATGGTTCTGATTCTGAATCTGAAAATATTTCTAGTGAAGAATTATTTGAATATTGTAACATGTTGGAAGAAACATGTAATAAACTTATGGACAAGTACAAATCGTTAAAGAATCAACATGCTTTATCTAGAACTATTAAATCTACTGTTGATATAGAAAAAGAAAAGAATGCTCAATTGCTTAAGGAAAATACTGATCTAAAATTGTCCAATGAGAAACTTAGGAAGAATTTAGAAAAATTCACAAATGAAATATATACACTTACTCAAATGTTAGTTAAACAAGTGGCACCAAAGTATACTACTGGAGAGGCTATCGGCCTAGATAGAGACAATATACTAAAACTAGATTTATTTCCAAATCTGGATAGAATGCTGTTAGTTCTAATTCTTGAAATTCATTTGCTTCAACTAGTTATTCCTATGGTTATAGATCAAATAAAGTTTATCTTTCAAAATAAATTGATTCTGTAAATTATTTGAGACCCATAAGACAAATATGGGTACCTAAATCTTTGATTGCTATTTTTTCCGGACCCAACAAGATCTGGGTACCAAAATCATTTTCCATCTAAATATGTTTTGTAGGAAACCTGTTTGAAGAGTTCGCATAAGAAGGAATGGTACTTGGATAGTGGATGTTCAAGGCACATGTCTGGAGATTACTCATGATTTAAAAGCATAATAAAGGTTGATGGAGGCTATGTCTCCTTTGGTGATAATTATAAAGGAAAAATCATCAGCCTAGGCTAGATCGATAACATTAATTCAGTTTTAATTTCTAAAGTTTTATTTGTTGGTGGACTTAAATATAATCTATTGAGTATTTCTCAGTTATGTGATGATGGCATTAATGTGAAATTTTAAAATGAATCCTGTAGGGTTGTTAACTCTAAAAATGTTTTAGTTTTTTCTGCATTGAGAAATGAAAATGTTTATGTTATTGATTTAAATTCTTTTTCCAAACAAAATGTTACAACTTTAAATGCTTTTCATAATGATTCTTGTCTTTGGCATACAATATTAGGACACCGCATCATCCATTCACATAGAAAATTGACTTGGAAGAACATAGTTAGAGACCTACCTAATCTTGAATTCCCATCAGACAAAGTTTGTAATCCTTGTCAAAAGGGAAATCACCATAAAGTTTCTTTTAAACCAATGAATGAACATTCAACTTCTCAACCTCTCGAGTTGGTTCACATGGATTTCATTGGACCTTCTCGTGTCTATAGTTTAAATGGGAAGAACTATGTCTATGTCTTAGTAGTTGACCTTTCTAGATATTCTTGGGTATATTTCTTAGCTCACAAAAGTGAAGCTTGTTCTCACTTTGTTAAATACTCCAAGTCTATAGATAACATTAGTGGAATTGAGATTAAGGCCCTGAGAAGTGATTATGTCCGTGAGTTTGAAAATCAAGAGTTTGATTATTATTTCTCACACAATTTCTATAGTCATAAACTTTTTTCCCCTAGGACACCTCAGCAGAATGGTGTAGTAGAAAGAAGAAATAGAACACTTCAAGAAATTGCAAGAACTATGCTTATTGAGTATGATCTGCCTATTTGTTTTTGGGATGAGGATGTGAATACAACTTTTTATATTATTAATAGAGTCTTGATTAGACCTATTCTCAAGAAGACCCCATATGAACTATGGAATAATAGAAAACCCAAAGTTAGTTACTTTAGAGTCTTTGGATGCAAAGTCTTTATCATCAATACAAAGGATAATCTAGACAAGTTTTCTTCAAAAAGTGATGACGAAATTCTTCTTGGTTATTATTTAACTAGAAAAGCCTTAGAGTCTTCAACAAAAGAAACAAATGTGTGGAAGAATATGTTCACATAAATTTTGATGAAACTGATCCACATGAGCCTAAAACCACTCTTGAAAATCTTGAAGAAAATTTGAATGTTCTGGACCTTAATGATAAAAATAAATAACCTGCTGTAAATATTTCCAGTTCTGGACATATGCCAGAATCTGCATCTATTGAACCTGACCCTATATATGAACCTGAAATTTATAGTCCTGCCTTTACTAGATCAACTAGGATTCTAAATAATCATCCTTTGGATGCTATTGTTGGTAATATTGATAGAGGGACACTGACTAGAGCTTCTATAAGAAACCAAGTTGAACATCAAGCCTTTGTTTCACAGCTAGAGCCTAAAAATGTCAATGATGCAATCAATGAGGAATTTTGGATAATGGATATGCAAGAAGAGTTATATCAATTTGAAAGAAACAATGTTTGAGAATTAGTTGAAAGACCCAAGGACACTTTGATAATACGGAATAAATGGGTTTTTAGAAACAAAGTTGATGAATATGGAAATATAGTTAGAAACAAAGCTAGATTAGTTGCATAAGGATATAGTCAAGAGGAAGGTATAGACTATGAGGAAACCTTTTCCCCTGTAGCTAGATTAGAAGCTATTAGGATCTTACTTTCCTATGCTGCTCATCTGAATTTCATGTTATATCCAATGGAAGATCAAAATTGGGTATATTGGTTTTCGAAGAACAATGGCCCCTACCATCCAAAGCTAGTGAAACAATTTTATGAGTTTGTGAATTTTGAGAAGTTAGAAGATGAGAACCTAGTGGTTTCTTTTATGAATGGAAAGGAGATGTCTTTTTTATCTATTGAGTGGGCTGAGTTCCTGAAGGTTCCACATGAAGGTGTATTTGGATATGTCTCGCAAGGTATACCACCTACAAGTGATATATACTATATTATGAAACTACCCTAGCAGAGCTCACCGATAATGAAAATCACAGACAAGTAGTGGCTACTGATATGGATGGAGAGAATAAATTTCTATTAAAATTTGTTCAGCATGTCTTAATACCATGGAGAGGGGATTTTGTGAATCTAATATATCAGGATATCTATCTCCAGCATCTCTTGAGTCATTGTGTAACCGTGAATCTATGCAGATTGCTGATGTTTCAAATGGAGGACATGACCATGCCAAAATCAAAGTCTAATGCCCTATTCTTTTCCAAGATGATCTTAGTGATGATCAAAGTGAAAGGGGTAGATGAGTCTCAAGATGAGCCAGTGGTAGTAAAGAATATGTTTTGTATCACAACCACAATTTGCAAATACATGAAGATAAATTGGAACCCATGGAGAGGAGAGTGGGTTGATGATGACAAGAAGGTTTATGTTAAATTCAATCCTATGAGTCATCCATCAAGGCCTAAGGATTTGGGGGATCCAGGTCTAATAAATGAAGAAGAAGAACCTGAGTACAGTGATGAAACTGATGAAGAGGGGACTTATACAGCTGATGGAAGGGATCATGACTTGCCCCCAAGTCCTGCTGCTGAAATTGTATCTTTAGAAAAGGAAGCCTTAGTAGAAGAAGAGACACCTGCTAATTAAGAAGACCAGCTAGCGCCTGAGCATGAAGAAGAAAAGGAAAATTAATCTGAAGCCTCTGATTCTATCTGATTAAGTCTGAGTCTATTAATTGGAAGATTAGTTGTGACTACTAAGTATGTAGTATATGAAATAAATGAAGTTTAAGCTATTCTATAGGGCCCTCAGTCTATTATAGAGATAGAATTGATAGTATAAGATTCTTATGCGGAAGAAACACCTACTGAGAATGTTGTTCCTGTACATGGGAATGTACCCATTGAGGTGGAGCATCAAACCAAGTTTGGAGGTTTTTCAGTGGCTGTTGGAAATGAGGACTAGGTAGAAGACCCTGGTTTTGTGGTGTGTGGATTGGTCTATCCTAATTCTTATAATGAGGAAACTCTAAATAGACCAAAAATCATTTATGATGTTGAGACTGAGTTTTTACCTAAATATGTGGTCATAATGCATGACCTGGATAATTTTAAGAAAAATCTTAAGGTTAGTTTTGTGGAAGAGACATCGAAGATGGAAGTTTCACTAGTGTCATCAATTCAATCGATTATGAATGACTCAGTGGACAACATAGCATCTGATAGAGCACCTGTTGTAATTTATCCTGCTAATATGATCTCTAGGGCTGACCTTGAATCCTTAAAGGATGAGATAAAAGAGTACATTAGTTCTTCTATTGCTGAGTTGAAGCACTTCTTTGTTAAAGAGATGATAAATTTGGAAAAATATTTTGAACTCTCTCTCGGTTGTAATATGTCATCCATTATGGCAGAAATAGTGGAAGATGTTATAGCCTGCCGTACTCAAGTATATAGTCTGGAAACGGATGTTGAAGCTTTAAAGAAATCTCTTATCTCTTTATAATCTTACATGAGTTCAATATCTCAAGAAGATAAGGATTTAGCCTATGTCAAAAGTGATGTGAGCCAGATGGTATCAGTGTTTGTAGGTTTTAAAACCTCTATGAAAGTACATGTAAGAACCCAAGATTCCAAAGTGAAAAATCTTATTAGTGTGTTGACCAAAAACATCAAGGAAAGAATAACTTTCTCTATTGTTTCTCTTTCCTCAAGACCTTCAATTGATCTTAATAAGATTCGATATGTGATGAAGGAGGAGCTTAGTTCAGCATCAACCAGTGGCTCTGTGGACTCATATGTCCTGAGAAAAGTTGTGATTTCTACTAGAGATTCATCTTGGGAAATAATGAGGATAGTCCAAGACTATGTGAGAGAAGCTTATGCCTCTCAGAAAGAATTGAAAGACAAGGTAGACTTTTATTTCCAAAAGGATTACACCAAGCATAAACTCAACAATCACTTCAAACTTCTATTGGAAAACCTAAAGTTACCTCTTGTCAATCAAGACTTTAGAGAGCAAGTCAGCAAACTAAGGGAATTGACTCCAGCCTTGGAAAAATTCATAGAGAACAAGGATGATTTCATATCTTCTATGGAGATAGGAG
Source organism: Viscum album (assembly GCA_963277665.1). Taxonomy (NCBI): domain Eukaryota; kingdom Viridiplantae; phylum Streptophyta; class Magnoliopsida; order Santalales; family Viscaceae; genus Viscum; species Viscum album. Next base: position 2,030,609,159 of record OY728130.1, read on the forward strand.
TAGGAATAATTTTGGATTTTAGAAATCTTTTGTTGCCTTTCCTGCATGTCGATACATGGCAAGTGATTGTGCCTCTTTCTTTACCTGCCTATGTCTCTACTACTTCTCCTGTTCAGATGACTCTTGCTCAATCCATTCGAAGCCTTACACCTATGATCACTCAATGAACTCCTCCATATAGGCCAGGCATAGTTTCTGTGGCTCAGCCCCCTCTGATCATTTCTGGAATTCCCAAGCCTTCACCATCATCCACACAATCTAAATCCTCATCTCATCAAAAGAGCAAATCACACATTGAGGATGTGGATTGAATAGGTGTCTAAGATGTTTGATATGATTCCCTTGTCTTTTTTTTTCATTCTTTGTACCTTTTTGCAACATATAATACAATTGGATTTCTATTCTTTCTCATTTTTTCCCTCTTCTCTTTGTTGTTTCCCACATTTTGATTATCAAAAAGGGGGAGAAATATTATCAAAGTATCAAAGGGGGATAAATATTCTCAAAGGGGGACAAATATTATCTAAGGAATAGCTACCATGCTTTAATTATTCCTCTGATACATTATGTTCTATAATATACTATTTTCTCTAAGATAATTGAATTTAATGATATATCCTCTGATACAATTACTCTTTTTAAAAAAACTATAATATCATAAGTTGTGATTATCAAAAAGGGTGAGATTTTTGACCTCGCCTGTTTTGATAATCCCTTCAATGCTTTAACATACCTTGAAAATCCCAATTAATGATTATCAATATTCTAATTCATTCAATCTATGACATTCAATCTGATAATAATATTAAAATAATCCTTGAAATATCTTAATATATGTCTATTTTGTTTATATATGTTTAGAAGTAATTCTAACCCAATCGGATATGTTTTTCATAAAACTGATAAGTGTTAGTCACTGATTTTCATATGGCTACTGATATAGAGCTACCAGTACTTAGTCTACCGATAGAAAGAGTCACCAATAAGTTAAGATCACCGATATGCAGTGCTACCGATATGTACAAGTCCACTGGTAATCATAGAACAAGGTCACCGATACAGATAGCTACCAATAGAACAAGTCTTCTGATAGTACAGAATGGAGATACCGATACAGAATGAAGCTACCGATACAAAGAAGAGCTACTGATAGATCAAGAGCTACCGATAGAATGGAGTAACCGGTATATAATGCTACTGATACCAATATTTACTGATACACAGAGTAAGAGCTACTGATATCAGGATCTACCGATACAAGTTCAAAGAGATATCGATGGAAGGTCACTGCTACACAATGTCCATCGTGCACATCTACCAACAGAAGGATTCTAATGATTGACCAACAAGTCAAACCCCATACTCTCAATATTATTTATTTATTAAGCTAATAGTTACATTTAATGTTTTTAATGTAGTTAATGTTATATAATTACATCTGTTGTCATGTTAGGGAACTGTACCTAGTACCCATGCAAAATCTAATCATTATTTTTTGCCGGAGCTGAAAGCTATAAAAGGGAAGATAATGATCTAGCTGAATGAAAGTGAATACAGGAAGTTCATCAAAAAGGAAACTAAGAAGGCTCTTGAAGTGTAAAGGAAGAACTGAAAAGTGGTGCATACAGAAAGACTACATCCATAATCCAAGAACACTGGACATACACGAAGCAATTCACTTCTAGAGGAGAACATAAGCTACATCTTTAGCGAAGAACTACAACAAACAATTCATGCACTCAGGCTGATTAGATGAACCTGAAAACCAAGGAAGAAAACGACACTATATTTTTTAGAAAAAAACCAGAGGACTCAGAGGCTTTTCTGACCAATCAAACGAGTCCAGAGCTACAATGCCAATCACTAAAGATTTTAAAACCTCATTCATACTTACTCTAGTGATTCTTTTATTTTCATTTCGAGTAGTGTGTGTAACCTGTTTATTTTACACACACACTGTCTCGTGAGCTAAGGTGGAAGATTCTTAAATCCTCATTCAAACTCTATAACTCCCTTGTATCCCACTTTGGATAGTGGTTGAGGTGGAGTAAGACCTGGACCGTTGTGAGCTGTTGTTTGTTTTCCCACATAGAAGTGTGGTAGAGGTATTTGAACATGGACAGTCTTTGCACTGTTGTTTACCCCGATCTAGGGTGTGGATCAATTTATATAAATTGTTTTAGAGGAATAAGTCTCGGCTTGAGACTAAACCTCTTGGTTACGTCTGCTATGCATTTTTGTTTAAGTCATAAGTATACCATATATTTCATATTCTGCTACTAACAACATTGAAATATAATTTGTTTTAATGTTACTTTGATAGTTACATCAGCAAGTGTTTATACATATTATAAACCAAAAATATAGTATCAAAATTCAATTTAATCATCAGATAAAATTAACTAAGACCTAATCAATATTTGAGAAACCAATTTAACATTTACAAGCTTTATAAATTCACTACAGTTTAACTTTGTTTTTAAATATGGGTTTTTTAAGAGAAATATTTTTGACAGAAATTTTTAATTGGAACTCAATTCACCCCCCTCTTGAGTATCCACTCTGAACAATATGTATATAAGATATTATTATCAATCAATTATAAATATATATTACTTACCTTCATTCCATAATTATCAAGGTAAAATGGATCATTATTTCCTCTGTACGTATGAACTTCTATCTCCATGATTGTAACATAGATAATTTTAAATAGAAATTTTTCATGATTGGTTATAATAATGTAATTGATGTAGAAATATGATAGTTATTTCATGGATATTTTTATTTAGATGATGAATATTTTTAATATCTAAATGAAATAGTTAATTAATAAAAAAACACACATAAGAGAACAAGGTAATTGAAAACAAATATAATGAAAATAATGAATTATTATTAAATAAATAGTGACACATTGTTATAGAAGGATCAGATATGATATTTTAAAAATTTATATTTTTATATAATATGATGATTATTTGTTTAAAACCATTTTACATGTGTATAATTAATATTAAATCAAAAGGATTCTTGATGTAAGAGATTTCTTAACTCAATTTCCATTCATTAGGTTAAACCATTACTTCGTTGGTTATGGAATTATAAGAATATATTTAAAAATAATTCAATTAACATATGTTGTGTTTTTAGTTATTTATTTTTGAATTATAGTCAAAAAATTAATAAATACCTTGAATTATTATCACTCCAATATTAAAATCATCTTAATAGTATATTCCGTAATCTCATTAGATTCATGATTATTTATACTTGATTTTCAGCTGAAAGTAATTATTCATCAAATTTCAAATAATAAATTTTAATCTATTTTTACTCTATTTATTCCTGATATTTTTAATAAATATTTGCATTTTTCCAATGAAAAAATACTTAAATTAATTTGACTGACATTTTAAAATAAAATCACACTTTATTTTTCACGTCTGTAAGAAATTTTTATTTTATAGTACAATTTTAATTAAAAATGGTATTAAATATATATTTAATATTTTTATAAAAATATTAAATAATATTTTACAAATTGTTTTAAAAAAATTTCAATTGAATCTTATTCTATTTTATAAAAACTAAAAAATTTGTTTTTATCAAAAATGTAAGTGGAATCTTATTATAATTTTATGAGCAAAGAAAATTTTTATCTTTTATATTTCTGTATTTAACTATTATTGAACGTAAATAATTATCTTCCATCAATACCAGTGTATTTTTAATTATTACATTACAAATTTAAAATTTTATATTTTTTAAAATGGTTTCCCTAACATTATACAATTTATTAGCTTTTTAAAAGTGATTTTATAGTGAAATTATATTCAAAATATTTTATTTCCTAAATATTGATTCCTAAAATGAAAACATATATTTTAGTCTATAATTTTTTTAAATTTCATTTTTTCATGTCTTTATTTATCAATGAAAACAATCCTTTACTAATAATATAATGTGTATATGTTGTGTCGATACCATCCATATACTTTTTCTAGATTGCTTAGAAACATTTTTACTTAGGAATGTATTTAAATTCACTTCATTGATTCATTTTCATAGTAATTTATTCTAATTAATATATTATCATTCATAAAATTATAGGGAAATTAGTTTCCCATACATATCCATAATATTTATAGATTAATTTTTTTTACATAAATGTATATCATTTCAGTGTATGGTGTTGATCATTAAAATTCATTTTATTATCTGTGTATACGTTAATTAAATTTTATCTATAACTAATAAAATATTTATTGAAAAAGAACATTGATTTTGATTAAATATATTATTTGATATATGAGTAACTCTTTGTACCTTTATAAATGGGTGGGTAGAAGGTACATAAATCTTATTTATACATCAATAGTCTCAGGAAATGATATAGTTTTCAGTAATTAGTTAAATGAGATTCTACACAACCTTTTAGACTATCATTAAAACGTTATTTATGGTATATGGATCATGATATTTAGTTCATGATATCCAAATTTATTAATTTACTTAATAGTGGACTCATGTATTATTATCCATGTTATTTTTCCAATGATATTTTCTCTCGATGCATTTAATTCCCAATTATTGATAAAATTTACATAGTTTTCAGTTATTTACACTTTTATATTTATTATACTATATCAAGATATTATTTTCATGGTATTGATTAAATTACACATGTTCTTAGTAATTTTCAATTCTATATTGATTATTATCCATGATATTCTGACATTGATATTATATTTTGATGCACTTACTTCACAGATTATTGATTACATTACATGTGTATTCAGTTATTTATGTTTTTATATTGATTATTCTGATTGATTAACTATTTATTTCACTATAATTATAACATAATATGAATTTGAGGTTACCCACATATTGTTTCTATTTTGAGGATTTCATAATGTTTTATTTGAATGATGTGAGATGATATTCTAGATATAATAACATTATTTTATAGAAAACAATTATGTAATAATTGTTTTATAAAATGAAATTCAAGACTCATGTATGATTCATAATTTAAAATAATAATAATGTATTTGGTCCTTATATTGTAATTAATTTTATATTACACCAACATAATAAATAGGTATTCGACTATTATCTACTGAGGATGAGGGTTATATATTTTGCATCAATGGGCGTTTAGAAAATGTATTTCAAACTAGATTTAGGAAAAAATATATTAGGGAACATATTATTATTATAAAAATTGATGATAATAAAAAATTATATATTAGTAATTTTTAGTGGTTGATATTATGTTTTTTAATCAAAATACATCAATTTCTTAATAATACAAGTGGATTTGTTACTATTATATATCTTCACAGGTGTAATAAAAAAAGGGTAGATTGGCATGGACTAGATCATCATATGGTGCACGACAATGAGACTTATTCTACAAGTAGTTTGACTCCCCCATTGGATATGCATTATAAAAACCAGATTTTATTTATAATCCATTGTATATGATTTCAATAGACAATGACAATGAATGGCATAGGTAAAACATATTGGTTATGTTATAGAAAATAATTTATATAAACAGATTGGAAAATTTCATTATTTGTGGAATGGAAGGATATAAAATGAAGAATTTCCAAGGAAAAATAAAGATTATTTTTGAAAAAATAAATCCCATTATTGGGAACTATTTATTTTTTATTATCATGAACATGGATAACTAGGGAATTATTAAAGTCGTTTTTGTCATTTAACGGATAACTCCTAACAAATAAAAGAAAATATGTTGAAATAAAAATGATTAAGTATTTATGCACATGGATTGAAGAATTAAAAATTGGCTATTCATTTTTACTAATTGGTATTATTGACATAAGAACCCTAAGATATATAAGGATTTTTTATGATTTCACTAGAATAAATATTTTCATTAAAATAAGAATTATGGACATCATCTTGGCTTTTGAGTTTATAATTTTTCATAATTGTAAGGTAAAAAAACATTATTTTAATTATAATTTAATTTGATTCTACCAATAATAAAGATATATTAGAATAAATTATGGGAAATAAAATCGATTAGTTTAGTATATGTTTTAGTTGAAATATTTTTTATGAATGATTCTTTTAAAGTTTGTTTAAATATGTTTAATTGGAAACCAGAATAAAAGGTTATTTAATGATTAATTCTAATTTAAGTATTTACATCATATTTTTTGGTGAAATTATTGGAATCATATTAATATATTTAAAAAATATATCAAAGAAAAACAAATAATAAATTTTAATTATGAAATGAAAAAACATATCAACTAATCATATTTCCTTTTATTCCTAAATAGTAAAATAATTTATCAATATTTGTAATAGGACATAAAAAATATCATTATATTACAGTCATATCCTATCAATCATATTTTATTTTAAATCATCACTTTTTCTTTCATTGAGGACCTTAAAATTGTATTTACCATTAATTTTCATTTGATCAATAATCTCTATCACTCCCCATAATAATTCATTCCTTTCTCCCATGTCCATATCTTCACATTCCATAAATGTTATCATACATGAATCCAAGTTATGTGTCATTCCATATAACCACAGTACATCACATAATCTATTATTAAGGGTTTATTTTGTTACAAATTTTATGAGGTGGATTTTACAACAATTTTATTTCAAAATCTCAGAGACTTGATTATTAAGATAATGTTCAAGTTTTGGACACACATTTTATTTAATGTTTTCAGAATACAACACAATGATATTCTAGAAAACTAACCTTGTATTTGAAGTCATCAAATCATAATTATCACATGGGTAATTTATTATGAATTTTTTAAATTATTTCATTAATTCATGAATAGTGAAAAATAATAAATTATAATTTAAAATTTATTTTAATTTAAATCATTTATATTGATAAATTATATTTTCAATTTGTTTTCATGTAAAATTGTTTTATTTATATTTAAATTAATCCAAATTATATTCTTTAAATCATTTTCATTTTAAATTTAGAGATAATACCATTCTAGACATTTGAAAATGTTTTCTATAAAACATGAATTCTCATCACGTATATGGGTATAATTTTATATGAATATTATCCAATAATTTGAATTTAATTTGGAAAAATAATTTGTATATCTATAATCATAATAATTAATAATTTATGAATAATTAAAATTAGTTTTTAACCATAATACATAGTGAAAATAGAGAAAATATTTTACCGTGGTCGTGGAAAAATGGTTTTATCGAGGGTTATACAAAGAATATTAGGGTTAATAATTACCTATAAAATATTAAAAAATAAATTATGTAGAAATATTTTGACATTTTTAATTATTTAATAGACATTGGCCCATTTTGGGGTCTTTTTAATTATAAAGATGTTGTTATTAATGAATCATTTCAAAAACATACTAGTATGACCCTCACCTCACAAATAATTGGTCACCCCCTCATCTTCCTTCTTCTCACCTTCTAACCTCATTGGTCCATAAAGAACCTACCAATAACAAATATGTGATTCCACATTATAATCATATAATTATCGGTTTTGGATGAATTACGAAATAAAAAGGATTAGTTGAAACCTAATGAGGATGACCAAAGATGTGGTAATGTTATTTAAAAAAAATCATTAGTTTATTTCTTTCTCAGTGACTTTAATTTACTATTAACCTATTATCATATAATAATAAATTTATGTTAAAAATTCTAGGATGTTTTTCAATATAGTTATGACCTAAAACTCTATCTAGCTCCATCAATTATGTTACAAATTCATTGTTTAAGTGTATGATGGACTACATCCTCATGAACCGTTGTCATTCACTATTCAATTACCACATTTCCCAGTCTCAAAATGACGATGAATATAATTTAAATATATTATATTTATATCATAAATATACCTCTGGAATAAATATTTCTTATATACCATTTTACATTATTTTTTTCATATGATACGACAATGTTGGTCGTGTGTAGAATAGACTATCGCCTCATGAAACAATGTGATTTTTCTTTCACTAATGCTTCACATTGATTGTGATAAGGATAGTTTTGAGGATTATGTGTGATATAAATGAAGAAAGTTATTAAATTATGGGAATATTAAGGATTATTTAATTATAATATATCATTTTCATTCATACCTTTCCTCTCACATAAAGATGATATCATCATTCATGTATGTGTGTACTACCACATTAATCATGAAGCGATGTGACTATATATTCAACACCACAGCACATGTATGATATATATATAAATATATAAAATGGTATGTATTATATTATGATAAATTTAGAAATATTTTATTTTAATGAACTTATTTTTGTAATGATAATTGGAAAATGGAGACGTTACTCATACATGCATATGACATTCCATCTCTATGATCATTGAATATATCAATTTTTCAAAATATCATTAATTATTTATTTTAAATGATAAATAGGTTTAAAAATATGATTATTATATCATTATTAGTATTCAATATATGATTAAACTAATAAATATTTAAATAAATAGGATCATTAATGATAAATATTCACTAGAAGCTAAGAAAAGTAACACCCAAAACATTGTAAATAATGAATAATTATTAATGAATATGTGATATGATGTTACAAAAGAAAAACACATGATATTTAAAATATTAATATTGTTATTTTATAATTCAATACCGTGTTTAATTTGACTATTAATGAAGTTAATTAATGATCAATTAATATGAACTGTGATGTTTGATATTTCATAACTAAATTTTTGTTCATCCAGTTTGGGTTTTACATCACTGATTATTTCATTATAAGATTATGTGTATCATATATACTGTTTAGATTTTGTTTTATTTAAAATTGGTTTATTTGGAATTATATATTAAATAAATAATATATTAATTTATTAGTTACTTCTTCAACATTAGTACCGTTATAATTGTTTATTTCACATTCTAATTAAAATTGAGTTTTTTTTCAAGAATTTTAGTTATTAGATATTGTCCAAAAAATTCATCATAAATTAATAATAGGTTTTATCCTATGTTTATTCATGGTAATTTAATTCAATAGTACAATTTTCCAAATATATTATTCTTAAATTAATTAACAGTATTTTTTTAGAAAACCTGAATTCATATCTCTCATAATTATGGAATTTTTTTATTCAAAACCCATTATTTTTAAACATGTTTTAAAAATGGTTTTATGATTTGAAGAATAATTTATTTGAGAAATTTTAAACCTCCTTACTTTTTAGTATATGATTTCAAATTAGTCCTTTTTCATTTTCAAAACAATGCTCCTTTGTAATTTACTGGAAATGTGACATGATTATTCTTATGGATTTCCAAGAAATACACTTTTCTATCATTTTATTGAAATAAATGAATTTTATTTTTAAATTTTAATACATATATATAACTTCCCAATAAAAAATCATTACATTAAATATTCCTTTTCATATTTACATTACTTTTTAAACAAATTGTGTTTGTTTAGTATTCTAATATTTTTTTAATCATTATTTAATGGAAATGTATTTTCAAAATTTGTTATGTATAAAATCGGATTTAAAAAATGGGAATGATATATTCCCCATGAATGAATCTAAATATAATTTTATGTTATTTCATTTCATCAATCATAGTATCCAATTATTCATTCTTAAATGGGTATTTTTTAAAAGGAAATTTTCCAAATTATTTCTCAAGATTCTTTAAGATTATTTTTATAAGGAAAATTATTGACATTAAATTACTAGATTTTTTTTATAATAATTGAATTCACTTTAATATATTATCATTAATTTGATCATTGGAAATTAAATTTCCTGAAATTATTAATATTATTTATCATGGATTCGTTTACTAGTTAAATAGTAAATAATCTCTACATATGGTGTTATATATTTAATGCAATCTATTTATATGGGAAAATATTTACCAATCTCTATTATTTACTAAATACAAAAATTTTATGATTAGAAAAAATTTATAGGAATTCAGTCAGTTATTTTATATTTCAGGAATGTATTAGAAACACCGACTGGGGGGGTCCCAATTATAGATACAGACTAGGGGCATTGGTAATCCAATTAGAATAAATAGTTATCATGCCAGAGTGAACTGTATTTATGTACATTATTATTAAACTTCCTTGTAAAAGGTTTTTTTGTATATGTATCATTAATATGAGTTCATATGTCCAATAAATAATCATTTCAATAAATAAGAAGTCAATAATTTTTACATGATATTTTAAAAATGATATTTATTTGAATGAATTTCATTCTAAATAATTGATAAAATTGATATAGAATTATATTATATTCAATTACAAATTTTTAATATCCTCGATTTTTCATTGATGAATTTTTTGTATTTATTTTTGAATAATCGGAGACAGGGCGCTGAGATAGAGTTTGATTCTAAGGACCAGTGTTACCACACTTATTCATTTAATAATGTTCAATTTTTTAATTAAATTTTCTTGGTTAGTGAATATTGTACTTTAGTATCATTCAATTGGATTCTTGGATCATAAATCTGAGGGTACCGCTGCATTCTAAATAAAGACATTATAGTAAGTGGGTCCTACTTTAATCAAGAACCGACCAGAAAAAAAAGATTGATTTTGATTGCAGACGTCATTAAAATAATTTAAATAAAATTATTTTTGATGAAACATATATATTTTTTAAATGATTTTTTGGGGTTCTAGGTTTATCAGAATAACCCAAGGGCTGCACTGAAGCCATGTAGAGAGGCTTTATCTCGACAAAATGTAGCGGTGAATCGGTTTTTAAAATAAGATCTCGGATCGATGTCATTATTCAACAGATCGATGAAGAAAATGATGCAGCTTCACTCTTCATCAATTATCGAAATAGATCTGGATATGGTTTTGGGTTTTGATTATGTTTTTCCAATTTGTGATTTTTAAATAATGAATGAAGATCCACCCATGAAAAAGATTAGCAAAAAATCATTTGTTCTTGCAGGAGGGTATTTTATCATATCTTATTTTGTGGAAATAATCCAACCATGATTCTATTTGTATTTTGATTTGCACGATTTGATCTTTCTAGTAGGATCTGATCAATACTATGACAAACGAAGTTGGAGGTTCATTCAACGATTATCTATTTGGATATCCTCTTCCCTTATATTTTGTGCTCTGCACATTGTACTTGGGGTTATGAACAATAGAACATTACACATCCATTTTATAGTGAAAAGACCCACAATTAAGGATCCTGCCTTATGCTGATAGAGAAGAGGTTAGATGATAAAGGTGAAGGAAAAATAGAAATGTCACATAAGATGACATCACTCATGAATTTTACTGTTGAATGTGGTGCAATATGGATTCCAGGACATGCCGATGGAGAAAGGAACATGAGGATCACTAAGATTCTACCAGATCGGAAAACATACCACCGAAGTGAGTCTGAAGGCCCACAGAAGGAACCTCTAGGGGTTTTGGCGGCACCCAGTGATGCACATGGTGGTTGAGGATTCCCACAACAATGATGTGGGTGGTGAGTAGGGGCCATGGAGGATGCGACACATGATCCGCATTATGTCAATTGAGGCCACAATCTAGCTAAAACATGGAGGCATCTTAAGGCGTTAGTCACAGGTGGTACACCACTCCGACCACATCATTGGGGGGGGGGCATAGCTAGACAACGCAGCGAACTGGGCCATGCCCAGCTAGTCCCAGAAGGGCCAAATGGCCGGGTTCAAACCGGTGGGTCGGAAAATCCCAGAATGGGTTGGTTTAGTCCGCCATGGTCAAACCGGTCCGAGACCCCAATGGCCCATTTTTACTAAATTTCCCATAACTTTCCAAAGAGTATTCATTTTTTGAGACATCTACAATGATGGTGTCCTTGAGATGATACAGTCCTTTAAGGAATGAGACTCCCCATATAAGCACTCTTGTGCACAATCAGTGTGACTTGTAAGGAATGGGACTCCCCATGTCGTGAATGTGGGTTCATATCCTATTGGTATCTTCCTCCAGAAGCGTTTCTCCTCTGAAGGACTAGGGTTCGGGTTTACGGAGATTCTCGTGAAAGAATAGTAGGTACTCCCTAGTGGCAATATAGAGAAGGTCCTCTAACTGTGGAGTTGTTACTCCCCTATAGGACTAGGGCGTGAATCTACCATATATAACATAGATAGAGTAAAAAATACCCTACCAGTTAGGGTGAGGTCTAATATGATAGAAGTTGGTAATCCCCTATTGTTCACAGTCCCGAGTCCTCCACATGTGAACCGATATAGTCGATACTCCCTTATCTTATTAGGCAACAATTCAAATAGTAACTGAGTAGTACTCCCATACCGAGTAGGGTCCAGGTCATCAACATATGAAGTCGTACTCCCCAATATAATTAGGGTTTCAATCCTTTATGATTAATATACCCCTTTGGGATCATGGTACATGACCTCACTTATGGAGCTCCACTCCCTCATCATGAGTAGAGGTGGGGATCGGTTCCTCTATTATAGTTGGATATCCCTTGGCTATCAAAAAAAGTTACAATGAGTTGGAATATCCAATTGATGTAAATGATACATAGATAAGAGATAGTGATCCCTAGATAGACTGATGTGTGGGACACACCTTATAAAAGTGACCAAGGGTTTGTGAGATGTTTTAGAGCTGTTCTCCTTCATCATTGTATAGTGTTGAGGGAAGGCCTCTCCATCTCGGTTCTCTTTGTCTTTCTTTTGGTACAAGAAAATGACGACATAACCTCTAGTGCTATGAACTGGATTTGGACATAGTAGGATGATCCAGATGGAGCATTTTCTATCATATGTACAGTATGGAATGGTTGAGTTATTTCTGAGGGAGTGTATCTCTCGAATGAGATCAATTTCGAATGGTTGAGATCGTGGGGTTTGATCTATTTGTTTTGTCTGTTACCTTTCAAACAAGTGAGGAGGATCATATTTTTGGATATGAGGCTAGAACCTTATGATTTATAATATCTGATAAGAGTATATCTAGATATGTTTTGTTATATATGTTATTGACATATACCTGTGTTGATCAGACTGTATCATCTTAGTGGTGTTTCATTTTTTGTATTTTATTTTTTGTTTCGGTGTGTCCTAGGTTGTATTTTTTTACTCACCTTACCATGGGATTTTCATGAACATATTGTTTCTTGTGTAGCTGAACGATGCTTTTATGGACTCTTAGGCAGATTAGGATAAGTACTAGGACCAGACGGTGCCTTGTGAGGTCAAACGAGCCAAGGTGTTTTCAATATCTTCCTACGAGAGCTTGAGTACCATTGCATGTAGGTCGGACATTACATATGTATTTTTCATTGTGGGATTTTATTCTTTCCCTGTTTTTATTTACATCATTACATTCTATCATAATCTATTGTGGGGTGGTGTTGGTATGTATGCATTTTATTAAATTATTTTTTTTACTCTCCATCCTCTGTGGCTTGGTGTTATGTGCGTGTGTATTGATTCTTAGGAAAATTCTTCCCATTTGACGTATATTCATATTATCTTCTAGTCACCATCACCTTGCCTATTGAATATAGATTTTGGGTAGTCACTGCATGGGACACATGGGATCAGTCCTAAGAGACTTGTATTCGAAATAAAGGATCACTTCCACAAATGGATCAGGAGTCTATGAGTTTGGTTAGAAGAAAATTTTTTATGTGTTTTGAGATTGGATTTCATTCTTGGGACTCCATTACTTGTGTGTTGAAGTACATATCCATAGACCATGACTGTAGGAACCTTCTTTTAGACTCACTACAATAAAACACTAGTATCTCGGTAAAAATAATGGTACATTCATCATATAAGAATAGTTTATGTTTCTCTTGTCCTTCAGGAGTCATATCACATTGTATAATATTTTAACTCTAATACATCATCTTTCCCTAAAGATGTGTTCAAAAAAAGAGCTATCATGGATTCCATAGCATGATAGGGTGTTTGGTCTGATGCTCGATGAAGCCTACCATATGGGAGCAAGTGACAAAGAAATGTTTCGTCAGGATGGTCAGCAAGGGATGGTTTCTTCTAAATATCAGTTAGAAGACCCACCTCTAATGGTTTAGGGGATGATTATTTACCAAAGAGGTTTTATATGGCTCTTTTTGGCGATATATGATGATGTACCAAGTTATAACATGTATCAAAGTGATCTATGGAAGCGATCACCTCAGATGAAGGGTCAATAGGAGAAACTGATAGAATTGGAGAAACGTAAGCCCTAATGTTAAGGGTTTCGTCTGATGTTCCAGGTACATGATAGTTCCAAGAAGGACATGATTTTTTATATCATTCAAAATAGGGGGAATCTCATGAGATATTTTCCCACCATTCATGCTGTAGTTGTAGAGGCATATGATGAACCACCAATGATGTGGTAGCGGAAAGGGGAAATAGATCTATCAAGTGGAAGACATGTCAAGGGAGATGCAGATGTAGGAGAATGTTTCTAAATATTTGACGTGTTACAACCACCCCCTTTAGGCTGTTCATAGAAGACTCTAGGAGTTGGAAGACATGGAAGGAGACTCTTGGAATCATTTGAGGCTTATGACCCCTGGACTCTATGAATTATTTAAGGAATGATCTCTGTATTTCATCTTGAGATGCACTGTAGATCGATACATGTACTATTGATTTCCATTCCTTCCTCTTTTCTTGTTTTATACCTTGAGGTTCCATTTAATATGTTGACTTGAACCTCACATTTAGAGACTCTTACAAGAAGAGTCACAAAGACCTCACACTGGAGCCGACAATGTGACTCGACTCTTGGAGGAAAGAGTTTTACGTAGGATCTCATGGTAGTGGAGTCAAGGCATTATGATTTCATTCGTGGACAGAACTAAATATTTAGTTCATGATCATATCGGTTGTTTTAGGAAAAGGGTGTAGTGTGTCTGCGGGGATGGAATGAAGATTACTTTGACAGTTATAAGGAAACCCAAGAAGAACTCGGTAGACTATCACCTAGAAGAAGGAGATAAAGGGGCTTCATGAAATCTTGTTTTGTGGTAAGATGTAATTATCATTTAGTCTTGAATATTCGGGGTGAGGTTTTGTGATGAAACATCAGGGAATATCCTTGCCCTTCCATTGTAGTTTACCACCATGCTTCTTTTTATTTTCGTCATTTTTGTGGTGCTAGAGTTACACCTTGTGATGTTTCAATAGTATGTAATGGTTTTATAACAACCATACATAAATGGGATGCTAGTAGTGGGTGTGGATGTGTTTATGTTTCATTTTGTTTTGACGAAGCTGGATGTTTAAGATAGAGGGCCTAGTAAGACCTATAATTAGCTCTTGGGTAGGCCAATATTGTTTGTAAATACTCTTGTATGATCAACATAAACATAGAATGGGTAATCCATGTGGATGCTATTTTAAATTTCATCAATGGATGGATTTCAATTGTAGAGTTCTATTATAATCTATTTCAGGTGATCATGGAGGCAAGATACTGGACCCCATGATAGAAGATGCACTATGGGGATTGGTTTTTTCCTACTTTTCATATCTAAATAGACTTGTTCTCATTGTTTCATAGTGTTTTCCTAGAAGAAATTGGACATTAGAGTGGTATATCTATGTGGATCCCTCAGAGTGCGTTATTTTAAGTAGCATAAGGCCCACTAATGAGCATGATGGCATGGGATCCTAGATGGGTTCTTATTTATTCCTCCCATGGGTGTAGGCCTTTTCATTTCATGGGAGAAAATCCCAAAGGTGGGGGCCTGTAACAATATGGATTTTTTCTTAAATTGTTTTATAATTTATTTGAGAAAATTAAGTGACTGAGCATTGAGGTGGAATGTGATTATGAGGCCTAATGATCATGGGATAAATAATTTAATAAAATTCAATTTTATAATTAAAAGTGTTTGGGTGGCCAACATTGAACATTACTATCATCCAACAGTTTTCATGGACCAAAAATCTAAGGGAATCATTGAAAATAGAACAATGACATTACATTAGGTGGTTCCAATCATCATATGGAACTGGAAAGAAGAAAAAGTTATAATTTTGATTTAAATGTCATTGATATATTTTAAATATAAATATTTTTGACGCAAAAGTAATTTAATTTTAAACAAATCTTCATCAGGGCTCTAGGGTTATTGACATAACACTGGTGCAACCCTAATTAAATTAGGAGAGGCTCTATTTTGATGAAAAAAAATGGAAAATCATATTTGGAAATTGGAGGGGGATTGAGACCATTATTCAGAAGATCAATGGTTAAAATTACCAAGATTCACTATTCACCAATGATTGATCTAGATTTTGGTTGGGAGATTGGTTTTGATTATTTCTTCCTCATAATCAATTTCCAGTGAAAGAATTTGGATCATCCCACAAATATGTTGACCCACATGTCATTTGTTCTTACGGGAGGTTCATTTTTCAGATTTTCTATTGGGGAATTAATACATGCTTTATTTGATTCATATTTTGATTTTCCCCATTTTATCCTTCTAATAAGAGAAAATAAACATCATGATGGTCGATGGCGGAGGTTCATTCATCAATTTTATATTTTTATTTCTTCTCCCATTTGACCCATGTGTTCTTCATGTTCTTCAAGGGGTTATGAAAAACATATCATTGTGAATCTGTTTCACAGTGCAACCATCCCAACTCAATCATCGAACCTCGTTTCAACCAAGAAGAAGTGCGATGATGACTATGATGGACGGATCAAAACAACACGTGAGATTCTATTAATTGATCATTTTAAATTGGTATGGGTTGAAATTCAGATTCACACCTATGGAAATGAATAATGTGAAACAAGGATCACATAGGTTCATTCATATTGGAAAATAGACCACCAAAGATAATCTGGTGATCTGTAGAAGAACCCACTAATGATAGCACACAACGGTAGAGGAATCATGCATCAGTTCCGTAGGTGGTGTGTAGGGACCACGGCAGCAAGAAATAATCCTTGTTGGATGCAGTAGGCAAGCTATGTAATGCGGCTAGAGGCCACAGTCCAGTTGGACTACACGGGCAACCAGTGGTATCAGTTGTGATCTTGTTGCACTGAAATGGAGACCTACGGCAGAGGCCACTGGTGGGACACATCGCCTGCCACGTCCCTGGTGGAGTAGACATGCCCGCTCTTGCGGGATGGGTGGGACAGGAGGGACCGGCCCAAACGAATCATGTCAGGACAGGTTGGTCGGACTAGTTTAGACTGCATCGAGTCCCAACCAGCACAATTTTACAAAAACACCCATGACATTCAAATTCAACATTTATTTTAAGAGTTTTATGTTGTGTTGTGATCCTTGAGACAGTATGATCATTTTGAGATACTTTATATGGGTTTTGTTGGAATTAGTCCTATAATAGAATGGTTTGAGGTGCAGGTCCTCCTAGTACATGTACACATGAGAGGAATCAGTGTGTCTCTTAATGAATATGACTCCCCATGTCATCCGAGTAGGTTCATTTCCTTTTTCCAACATCCTCATAGGGTTTTACTACTCTGAAAAACTATGGAATGGGTTCTCAAATATGTTCATGAAGGAAGAGTAGGTACTACTCTAGGCATCTAGGGAGCATGTCCTCTAACTATGGAGTCAGTACTCCCCTATAGGACTGGGGCAGAAGTCAACCATATCTACCTTTTATATACATAATAAATCCCCTACTTGGTAGGGTGAAGGACCTCTAGGATAAGAGTCAGTACTCCCCAATAATTCCAGTGTGTGGGTCTTCTACACATGAACTGATAGAGTCAGTACTCCCCTGTCATAGAAAGGATCATGTCCTCTATTCATTGAGCAGTACTCCCCTATGAGGTAGGGTGCAGGTCCTCATCTCACGATTTCAAACTCCCCTGTGGAATCAGGGTGTGGGTCCTTCATGAGTAATAAACCCCTATGGTATTAGGGTGTGAGTCCACACTTGCACTTTTTTCACTCCCCATCTTAAGTAGCGGCAAAGAGAGGGTCCTCCATTAGAGATGGTGCTCCCTCGACTGTCGATCACATTTACATGGAGTGGATCCATCCAATTCATGTAAACGATACATAGATAGGATCTAGTGATCCCTCGAAGGATTGAGGTGAACGACACTATTTATAAGGGATATAAATATTTCATATGATGGTTAAGATGGGGGATCCCTCATCTATGTATAGTGGTGTGGGCAGGCCTCTCAAAATGGGTTCCCATAGAAATGTTTTGGAGGAAATATGGTGATGAACGATACACTGGAAATACCCACTAGAGTTGGTCCTAGTTAGATGTTATATATGGATCAGGTTCTCTCATACGTATCGTAATGAATACTATAGTAGTTTTTGATGGAGTGTACCTCTCAGGCAGGTTCAGTCTTGGATGGCTGAGCTCATGGGGTGTAATCTTATGGTATTTTTTGTTAACATTAGATCCTATGATGAGGATCTAGTTACTAGCTATGTGGTTAGAAGCATATGATTCTTAGTGTCTGATAAGAGTATATTTGGATGTTCTTGTTATATGAGTTGTTGAAATATACTTGGGTTGAGATGACTGTAACTTCTTATTGGAGTTTCATTTGTGGTCTTTTTACAGTGTGTTTCGGGGTTCCCTACTGTGTATTGTTTTAATCACCCCCGCCAGGGATTTTCTGACAAGTATTGTGTCTTTTGTAGTTGACCGATGATTTGGCAGAGACATAGGAGGATCAGAACCTGGACTATGAATAGATCATTCCTTGTGAAATCACATGAACTAATGTGTTTCTATAAGCTTCTTACAATAGATTTAGTACCCTTGTTTGTAGGACAGAATTTACAGCTGTCTTTTTCATAGGTGGATCTTATTTTTTCTCTATTTTTAATTACTGTTGTACCTTCTCTCGTACTCTAATGTGGGGTTGTAGTGGTATAATGGAATTTTAATTACATTCTGTTTTTACTCCCAAGCCTCTATTTCCTAGAGTTTTGTGGGTCTCTGTATAGGCTCTTAGGAAAATTCCTCCCCTTTTTGGGATATACCTTGTAAGTGATACTGACTAGCCCGTGGCCTATTGGAGGCATGCATGGGGTAGTCACAACATGGGCACTGAGGTATGGATCGTGACAATACTAATTATTCCAAATCATGTTATGGAAGTCATAGAAATGATTGAATTTTATTTTTTTTAGTTATTCTCATTTCTAGATTGATTATTATTCATGTTATTTTCCCATTGATACTGTCCATTGATAGACTTCCTTCTAGGTTTATCGATTAAAAAAAAGTTTTGTTAGGAAATTTAACTTTCTAAAATGATCATTCATATTGATTCATGATTTAATATAATTTACTATACCATTACTGATCAGTTGAGATCACCCATAAAATTTTTTCATTCCCCAAATTCCAAGAAGTGTACTGTGATTGCTTTTTAATTATATACTATATGGAAGAAATATATATTCTCAGAAAAATTAATTTTGAAATTGTTTTTATAAAATGTATCTAAGATGTAAATTTTATATCATCTGTATAAATACTAGTAACCTAGTTTTCATGTTGTGATGTCATCCCTTGTGTAATATTCAAATGTAATTATGCAGTCATTGGATCTAAAGTACTAGGGTTAATGTCTATATAGCCTTGTTTGATTTTTTTCTAATTAAGAAAGAATTTTTTTCTATACCTAATCTTGTTAATTATCCCATTTCATGTTTTTCAATGAATTTATACAATTTTATTTTCTTAATCCCCGATACGGATTGTCTATAGATTCGTATCCTCACTTTTAAATCACCTCTTATCATTAGTGATCAAAGGGGACTTTATTAAGCAGAAACCAATGTAATTACTGTCCAAAAATATTATTTCTATATTTAATTTCTTCATCAATATTTTATCCTATCATTACTTGGTATTTTATATTATGATTTTACTATAGATGTCTGAAATAAAAATGTGAACTCAATATTTCCCTTCTATGTTATAAAAACAACTATATAGTGGATTCCCCACCATTTATAAGTTTATTTATTAAATGATTTATATGAAATTTGTTTTTGGTATTTGAAAATATCAAGTTAGGAATAGATGTTGATTTGGGTTCATTGATTAGGGATTTTGGATATTATGAATTGAAAAATTATACACAGTAATCATCCAAAGTTTTATTTAAGGTTTAGTATTTAATAATTATTGTATACGAATAATTTGGATTCATTTTCTAGTGGATTTTTGATATACGATGAAATTTTTATTTTCTATTAACATTAATGAACAACATGATGGATTCATTGTCTACTGGATATTTGATATATGATAACAGTTGTTTTCGATTAAAATTAATGAACTACATGATAGTCATATATATGATTAATCTCACCTATGATAATAATAGGGGTCTCAATATATCAAGTTAATTTTCAGGATATACCTATGATGTTTTGGCCATTCGTTTCTAAGTTCATAAAATATGCAAGAGAAATTAATTTTTGAATTATTAAGTTATAATTTCATGAGATATTTTTATTTATATGTTTAATATTTTTATATTATTATATATGCAATTATAAAATTGTTTTAAAAACAGTACAATTATTTTGAATATTGATTTTATTTGATCAGCAAGCTTATTTGAAAACAAGATTTTTTGATTAATATATAAATAAAAAATATAATATACTAAAATTTCTTTATGAATTTAAATAATAATGTAAAATTTTAGAGTTATATATATATTTGAATTGGAAAACATTCCATGTCATCCTATCATATTTTAGGGATTAAATTATTCTATGATAAATCAGGGGAATCTTATGTGATGTAAGTAGGTGGGGATTCAAAAATAAAGCAATTCATATTATGTCTATTTCAGTCACCAATTCTAATACACGTATAGAACAAAATAGTACTTATTTTATTGTATCATAGGTCTTCCTGTGGTAAAACCTTCTCAAAAATTATTATGTTTGACACGTGGAATCATTTACTCATACAAAATCAGAATGGTGTTATATTCAATGATCAAGAAGTTGGGTGACTAAGAGGGTTATAAATGGTTAGGTGATAGCTATCCTACCTAAGTGGGATGAAATTATTTTGATTTTATATAATTTAAATTTTTTAAACAAATGAATTTCAAAAAAAATTACATGTTTTACAATAGTAAAAAAATTATATATTTCTTAACATATTTATGTTATTCATTATTTTATTAAAATTATTAAATTGTAAAATCGTCAGATGTTCTAATATTTTTTATAAGATATTTAAAACATTCATTTATAGATAAACTATATAAATTAAATAAAATTGGTCTAATTTAAATAATATAAAATTGTTTTAACGTATATTTTTTCCAACAATTATAAATATAATATCATTAAAAGGTTGTTTTCATTAACTTCTTGTGTCAATAATTGAAAACATTTTTGGATAGAATATTTACATCAAAACTAATCTCAAAATTAATAATTTGAATCTCATTTTTTTGGATCAATATACGAGGGTCTTCAATGTGCATAATGTTATGAATAATATTCAATATTTTATACTATATTACCATACTTTTGAAATAGATCAGATGTTTACATTCATTTTTATAGAGGTTTGTGAACAATAGAGTACACCCACTCCAATTCGCTTGTTTTTATGGATTATTATAAAATCACCAAGAGGGTATTTTTATCCATATCATATGTAATGTTTGGATGGAGATTTGTATTATAGTTAAAATCATTAAATAATTTTAATTAATATTTATTGTCAAATTTCATCATAATGTGAAACTGTCATGACCCGTCACTCGGGACCCGTGTCGTGACAACCCTAAGCTCGCCTTCCATAGACTAGGGGTTAGTAACTAGCCCGAAAAAGCATTTCCCTAAAATGGTATAACATTTCTCAAAACATGTGCACACACAAACATTGTACACTATACACAAGTAAAATTGAAACGAAGAAGAAAAATGCAAGCACAACTAAAAATCAACACAGAGTGTTAAAGTATGTACTGAAGTAAAGGGTCAAGAATACTATTCCAACTAAAATGGAAATATAACAAGAAGGGAAAACAAATCCTGAAGTTTTCTTCCAAGGATCCAACCTGAAAGGCAGGTACCACTTGGCATTGTGGCTCTCCATGTAAATCAGTCACCTCCATACATCGTCTTGTCCTGGCTCCTCAAGACTCTGTCAAAATTGCACATTGTCTTCTCAAGAAACAACAAGGTGCAAGTGAAGCCAGTGTAGGTGAGTGTATAAAATTACCCAATAGGGAACCTGAGACCCCTGAAGGTCTCTCAGATTACAAAAATGAAGAACCACAAATCATGATTTCGATCACAAAGCACAAAGAAAAAGGTGGGTCACACTAAGTTTAACATATGTAAAAAAGTAAAAAATGTTTATTCGTAATGCTAGGTCATGTTATTCTATCATGAGTCTCTACTAATCTCCCACACATGATCGCTTAGTTCTAACACATAGATAATCACTTGGTTCTAATGTACACAGGATCCATCGGTGCTGATCCACATAATATCTCTCAGTGCTGATCCACATAGGATTGATATTCATTCATTAGGTCTAAGATAGCCACTAGATTCCCAAAAATAGAACACTTTATTCTGGGAGGATCCACTCCTCAATCAATTGGATTTATTTTCACTGGCATGAATCCTAACGAAGATGTAACCCAATGAACTGCTATTTCATAAGGGTTCTAGCACAATAGACGACGCGTCAACCGGAAGCTCGGTATGTATGTTATATGCATTTTAGTGACAAGTCCTAATAAGATTCGAGTCTGATCCAATCCATATATACCCAAAAAATATCCAAAACTAATTTATAGTATCACCAATGTACCACCTCTTCCTATGTGTCCTTATGTCATTGTTAGCGGGTCCAAATGACACACATTTTGCGAGATACACCCATTTTAGTGGAACACGGCCGGTCGGGTCAATGTTCGGTTGGGATGTATCCCGGCCTGTGAAATCGGCTCTTCTCATGGTTCAACCCACCTAGAAGAACCCATACCTTATGTGGGAACCACCCTCTCTCCCAAAATGGCTAACTCTACTAGCTGTTTTGCCCATCCCATCGGCCCAAACGGGATCCTCCTCCTTCTTTGTGTATTGCATTGGCATCGTGCCCTTCAAGCACCAGGACACTAATAGCTGCGATTCCTGCCGCCGTAGAGCATGTAGGCTATGTTCCTCTATGCAGTAGGCTTGTCCAACCTCCACCACTAGTTTCTGGAGCCGTTGCGCTGGTGGTGCCACACTAGTGGGAATCTCTATGAGACACCAATGATGCTTTGGTGGTCCATTCTTCTTCTCAAATGTGTTTGCGTGCCTCTTGGGTTTCTATATTCACAACACTGCCCTAAAAATGACTTATATTGTTCCACCATGAACAACACACCAAAGAAATGTTTAGTGGTGGGTTCAGGCCTTTTTGGTTTCGGCACAAGACTTCTACATTTTCTTATTAAACATGGGGTTGGGTCCTACATCATCAAAGGAGATGGAAAATTTTAACTCTTAAAACAAAACCACTACCTCGAACTCAGTGTAATTCACTATAGAAGAAGAAGGAGTTTCCACATCTTGGGGTGTTTTTGATGAAAGAGAAGGTCCACATCTTTTGGATCCCATCAATGATTCTGTCAATAGTCTTCGAAACATCATTCTAGGATGGTGGAAGATGACAAGACACATAATGAGAAGTTCCTCTATTTAGTGCCAAAGACACATACCTAATCATCTTTTATATATATGAAAGAGAGGATAAAATCACCGAACAATTAAAGAGGTTCATTAATGAACCTATTAATTCTACCAATAGTTTTTTCACACAAACAAGTTAAACCATCCATTTAATGGATTGAAAAACTAGTGGTCCCACCACCCCCACACAACAGTTACATGAAAGAAATAAAAAAACATGTTGTGTTATTTTTTTAGTAATTCCCAAAAATTAACATTTTCATCCAACCATTTCTGGTTTAAGATATTTTTCCATTAATTGAATCATAGCACTGTGGATTCGTAGGTGCCCACATAATTTTAATCCAATCACCGATTAAAAAGATAGAACTCACTGCCTGCACATTTACTGAATGTACATTAAAATTATTCAAAATTCTGTTTCAGGATCTCTGCACCTCATAATCATGTTCCGTCAATTTTCATAGAATATTAATAATTAAATTTAAACAATAAAATTTACCTAAAATTTCTGAGTCATTACATTCTCCCTGCCTTAGGGATTTTAGTCCCTGAATTCTATAACAATTTATTGGGAAACAAATTGGGATACTGAGAATGTATATGAGCCTCATGGTCCCTTGTTCTCTCCTAGAGGTTCTTGTGTTGCAACCAAACAATCACAGGAGGAATTGATCTCCGATGAAGTACTTACTCTTATCGGTCCTCTATCTCCACTGGGAACTCCGCAAACGTCTCCCCATCATTTATAACTAGCTTCCCCCAGTCGATAATGTGCGATGGATCATGGACATATATCCTCTACTATGAATCATGGAAAACATTATACACCTAGTGCCACTATGGGGATAGAGCTAGATGGTACGCTACCTCACCTACTCTGCTTAGGATCTGGAATGGTCTGACTAACTTCAGAGATAGCTTGTCACCCAAGCCAAATCTCTATAATCCACATTGTGGTGAGACCCATACTAATACATTGTCTTCCTCCTCAAACTCCAAATGTCTATGTTTCATATCAACATAAAACATATTCCATCTCTTTGCAGTCTTCATACTCTCTTTAATAATACTCACCTTCTCTGTGGTAGCCAGTACCAACTTTGGACCAATATGTGTTGAGTCCCCAAGATCTGTCCAACATAGAGGTGATATTCATGGTCGTCCATACATGGCCTTAAACATATACATGCTAATAGAGGAGTGATAAATGATGTTTTAAGAGACCTCCACCAGTGGAAGGTGGTCCTCCCAATTATGTCCAAAATCATGGACACAAGAACAAAGCCTATCATCAAGCAACTGTATGGTTCACTCTGTCTGACCACATACATGAGGATGAAAGGTGGTGCTCAAGCGTTGATGAGTCCCAAATGCCTACTATAATGTCATCCTCAACTAAGTTGTATAATGATCATCACGATCTAAATCTATCGTCAATGGAACCACATGAAGCCATACAATCACATGTACGTAGAGGTTTCCCCATCCCTCTACTGATCCATGCTCTCGGATGGGTAGGGAGTGGGATGGATTTGTGAGTTGGTCAATGATCACCTAGATGGAATCATGGACCCTCAACATACGTGTTATCAATATCACGAATTGAAAGGAAAATCTATTCAATTTCTTCTCTAAAACCTCATGTGGATAGGTCCAGCATGCACGAACCATGTGCTCAGCATTCACATGCTGACAAGTAAAGCAACATAAAACAAACTCGGCCACAACTTTCTCCATCCCTAGACGCCACTATTAACACCAGAGGTCCTGGTAAATATTTACCACACCGAGATTTAACGACAAAGGGGATGGGTGGAACTCCTTCAAAACCCCATATAGTAGCGTCTTTAGTTTCATGGTACATCCCCTAAAAAAGGGTGAATCCCCTAAAAAAGGATGACATGATCCCCTCCTTCAGAAAATCATTCAGGATCCCATCTTGAGGATATCTATTCATGTTGGAACTCATAGTCAATGTTCCCAAGATGGGCCTCCCTGACTCACTGATGAAATAGGGGATTAACTATCATATACTGGATGTATGATACTCAATCGCTATCTATGAATAGATATTTGCAACATGGATTGTTGCTCTATTTCCACACTCAGCAACTGTAGAAAATACCTCATTTTGAGTGAATCTGATACTGCATTCCCCTTCCCCTATGTGTATAATATGTCAACATCATAGTCCTGGTGGAACTCCAACCATCCCTGATACCTCAGGTTTAGGTCCTTCGGTGGGAGGATATACC
The DNA here is from genome assembly GCA_963277665.1 of Viscum album. Lineage (NCBI taxonomy): Eukaryota > Viridiplantae > Streptophyta > Magnoliopsida > Santalales > Viscaceae > Viscum > Viscum album. The sequence goes on from OY728130.1 coordinate 2,030,635,156, forward strand.
TGAGACTCTTGTGATCCAAGTAAATAGAAAACCATTCACCCATCATGTATAAACACATCATCTTTAGCTCACAACAACTATAGCAAACTTCAGATCATGGGTTGCTTTGTTTAGCTCATGATATCTCAACTACAATGATTTTTAGGTGATCAATGCTCACTCCTGCACCAGAACACATCCTAGTCTGGTTCCTTATGCATCAAAGTAGACTATATACCAAATTTCTTCTTTTGGTATCCTCACGATGGGGGCACTCATCATTATATACCTCAACTCATAGAAACCCTATTGGAACTTCTCCGTCCACAATAAAAGATTCCCCTTCTTTGTCAATGATGAAAAGGGTGCCTATACCCTAGAATTGTTAGGTAAAAATCTCCCATTGTTCCAAGAAACTCCCAGGAAACTCTATAACTCAGTCACACTCCTAGGTGTTTCCCAAGATAAAACCGCCTCTACCGTTAAAAAATCCACCAAAACTCCTCCCTTGTAGATAATGTTCTCCATGGAGTGGAACATCCATAAATAGAACTGATACATCCAGAGCATTCCCTAAAGTTGGTGCTCCATAGTGTATCAAAAACAATATGCAGGTGCGTGGCGTTCTCCCCTCCATTGCAGAGTACACCAAGATGTCATCAATAAAGACCCCCACTATGTGATAAATGTAATGCTGCAATATATTGAAAGTGAGCCTAATGAACATAGTCAGAGCATTGGTCACACTAAAAGGCATCACCATGAACTCATAATGGCCATACCAGCATCTGATGGCCATCTTCGGTACATCCTCATCTCATACATTGAGATGATGAAACCTTGATCTATGTTCTATCTTCGAAAACCATCGATCTCCCTTCATCTGATCGAAAAGTTCATCAATACTCAGATGTGGATACATGTTCTTCGCAGTCACTTGGTTCAGGTGCTAATAGTCCACAAAAAGCCTTATCTCCTGTCTTCTTTCTTGGTGAACAAAAAAGGGGCTGCACTTTGAGAAATAATGTGCCTTATGAACCCCTTACTATGTAAGTCCTCCAGCTGTACCCTAAACTAACGAATCTCTACAGGTGCCATCCAATATATTTTGGTAGATATTGGTGTCTTATAGGGGTAAAAATCGATGTAGAAGCCAATCTATCTGTGAAGATATAGTACTAGAACATCATCAGGAAATACATCAGCAAACTGGTCCACCACTAAAAAATAACATGGACTCCTCACGTCAACTACTCTGAGGTTAAGGCTACCAACTGATGAGTTATTAGCTTCATCATGCCCTGATAAAGTCCATCCTAAGATATAAAATTTCCCCTCTCACCGATGAAAGTGATCCTTGTACCATTCTCATAGTCACATCACACTTTACACCAAAAAAAATCAATTTGAGCATGAATTGTGGATAGTTATTCCTTACAGAAGATAACATCGTATGGTCTTGATGCTGTTACTAGTAGATCTCAGCCAAAGCTCTCGCCACCTAGAGTGAAATCACACTTCATGCACCAATGTGTATTCATAGAATCCTAACCCTTATGATTATGTAATCTTAAGGATTAAGTCAATGACTCCATTGAAATATCTATGCTCCAAAAAAGTGTCATGGAAATGAATGAGTTACTAGAACCTGTGTCTATAAGAACATTAACTACGATGGAATAGACATAGACCGTACCTCTAATCATATCTAGATTTCAGTGGTCATAGGCCTCCATTGCATAAAGGTGAGCTCTCCCCTATCCATATTCTCCCTGTGGTCGGGGTGAACTACTTAGTGGTGGTGGTGGTTGAACCTAAAATCATTGTCCACCACCTGATGCACAACCTGCTCCTCATCCATATTTATTTCCCTGTAGACCTCCTCAATCAAACCACGACCACTGCCTCAACGGTCCCTCTATCATCTTCTCATCGTCTATATGGGGTTTAGACAGTCGCGAGCCATGTGTCCCTGTCTACCGAAAGAGTTACAAAAATTACTCCTCTGAAAACGTCTTCTACCTCACAAGCTCTGCACCTCCGACCCTAAATTCGAGAGTCATCCTCCGAATGGTCTGGACCACCTAATTCTGTACATCATTGGGCTGATGCCTCCTGCAGGTGACTCGGCTACCTATTGTATGGTGGTATACCCACCGTCAGTGCCTGCACATCTAAGAATCTCTCCACCAAAAATTCTCAATCAAGTACTCCGACCTGAGTTGGGATATTGATAGATATCATCGATTATATGATCTACAAATGGAGACCCTAATCAATGGTCTAGGCCTTGAAGAATGGGTCTCATACCATGTTTGTTGAGATGTGAGATATGTCAGTGAATTTCACTAAGTACTGGGACACTATCAGGCTTCCTTATTTTAAGTGTAGTAGCTCTAGGATACATAGTGAGAATAAAGATGATGGTACAAACTCCGCATAGAAGAGAGACATAAAGTCATACTAGGTGAGGGTTGCCTAATTGTTTGTCTAGAGCATCAGGATCCACCATCTCCCTACAAAACCATGAATGAGGCTTGCTGCTAGGATCACCATATGCACTGCTGGTGCCTCAACTATGCGAAAAACACGTGACACCGCCTCCAGCTAGTCCTCAACTGCCTGGGGATATGTCTCACCTCAAATTCGGAGAGGCATTTGCCTCTATAACTCATGAAATATGCATAGATGGAGTGCATAGTCTGGTAGTGGGGCTAGTAAAAAATGATTCCCCATGGGTGGTGCTGCTACTGGTACATCAGCTGATGGTGCTATCATCGTAAGAGGGACCAAAACTGATGCCTCATCGTTCGGTGATCCATCATTGTGTTCACTCTCTGGAATCATGGGTGGCCGTCTACACGATGGCATCCTGAATGAAACAGGTGTTCCATGATCAATAATTTTTACCTTCTTAGCTTACTCAAAGAGATAAACAAAAACAAAATTTTCACAACACACAGAATCCAAATTTTCGTGTACCAAGTCAAAAATAAGAATTCAGGGTCCATGTGTATGGATACGTCAACCACGACACCAACACTTGACTCTATGCACTGAAACCCGGACTCAATACACTTAAAACTATTGCTCCATTGATAATATACACTCTACATTCTTTTGGTAGAACCGACGCCTCTGATACCACTTTGTCCTAACATGTCCCCCAAGCCCCTTATTGTGACTACCCTATGCCTACCTTCTAAAGGATAGGGTTTATCGACTAGCACTGGAGTGTGATTTTCCAAAAATTGGAAGGCATTGCCTCAATACCTATACGGCCACAAACAGGAATAAGTGTCCATGTCTGAGGGTGTTTCAGATGAAGGAGAAGGTTTACGTCCTTTGGTGCTTGTCGTTGAATCATCCAATGTTCGTCGAAGCTTCGTTCTTGGTAGGTGGAAGATTCTTAGACAGATTGTTAAAGGTTCCCCTCTTGAGTTCCAAAAAACCATGAATGAGTTTCATTTAAATTGACAAAAGAGAGGATCAATGCACAACACAATTAAAGAGGTTCATTATTAAAATGAATTAATGAGCAAATTATTTCTCCCAATTGAGTGGTTACACTAAAAAGTATAACTGAACATTTATTTGTTTTAAAACCTAGTGGTCCCGCCACCACCACTCAACAGTTAAAAGTAAAAAAAATACCTTTTTGAGTTATTTTATTATTATTCTTTATGTAAATCCCAAAAATTAACTTTTTTTCCCACCCCTAACAGTCAATGATTATCTTCTCTTATGAAAATCGATATGCTACGGATTAAATGGTGCCCTCATATTTTTAATCCGAGCACCGGTTCGAAATATAGAATTTGTTTCCCACACATTTGTTGAAAGTACCATAAAAATGTTCAGAATTCTGTTTTAGGCTCTTTGGGCCTCGAAATCACATACCATCAATTTTTTCAGACTTGTAATAATTTCATTTAATAAAAAAATATAAATGAAATTTCATAGTATTTTTAGAAACACTGAAATTTTATATGTTTTCATGAATGTCAATTTATCCTAAAAAGTCATGATTATCATTTCACATTATTTTTATGAAAATATATTAATTATAACGATTCCATGAAAATGACTACAGTTTTTAGTAATGAGGTACATGGTTGAAGGGTTATGTATGTATTATACTATTATATAGTTTGTTAATGATATAAAGGAAATTCCATAGTATAATGATGGGATAGACTCACTATATATTTTATATTTTATAACCCTTCCTCATTTTATGGGATGAGATAATTCCCTAAACATTTTATACACCTTAATATTTCTATGAAATTTTATATACATGGATGGTACTTGGTAAAAAAATTCCATACAATAGGCTTGATATTCATTGTAGTCACTCCCAAAGTATGAACTATTGGTATAAGGACTCATGATATATGACACTACATTAATTAAATTATAATAAGTCAATCTAATATTTAATTATTTCTATTTTGATGATTTTTATTATTATTTATTTTTTAATATAATATATATATATATAAATGTTTATAAATGATTGTCCAAACACCTGGAAATTTAATATGGTGTTGAGGAACATTGGTGGTTATTTATTGGGTATGTATATACCCACATCCTTTATAGAAATTAAGGTGGACATAAATAATTTTATGATACATTTATGGTTCCTCAATAGTGGTAAATGATCAGGAAATTATAGGTCTCATTTTACGATATAGATTCCCATAGAGTTTGTTGAATAATTGGGATTAATTCTACAATCATTGTATGGATTTGGGACATTTTTCACAAGGGATATATGTTTTTTTCTTAATGTGGATTGCTGACCTGGAACCTCAAGTGTTTGGAATTTATGCTAGATTGGGTTTTTCTTTTATGTTTATGATAGTTATTTATGATTTCACGCATGTTATAAAAGTTATGTAATATTTTTTTTCTATCTAGATAAGTATAAATGTTACATATAACAACAATATTTTTTAATTTTCTATTTGGGTTTGGGAATACATATGTCGATAGTGATTATTTACCATTCGGTTTAATATATCAAATAAATACATGGTACATGTCACATTTTCAATTGAAATTGGGTTCCATATATACATATATTTTTTTGATAAAGATGACTTTTTGGTATTTAAAACAATTTCATATGACATTTTAAAATAATATTATAATTTATATTTGATTGAATTCTTTAAAATACATCTCTTGAAAACATATTTTATTATCAATAAATGAATTTATTATAAAATTGTTACAATTTTTTTAATCCAAAAATGTATCTATCAAATTCACCTTATAATCTTATGTATTTTATTATATAATATAATTTTGAAAATTGAATAGATTAAATAACTATTTCCTTTATAAAAATTAAAATTAATATTTTATGACAATAAGGGAAATATTCATAACCCCTTATTACAAAAAAATACTCCATAATATAAATGAGATTGATAGTAGTAGTTTCATTGTGTGGCATAACTAACATTTTCATAATAGTGATAATTGTTAAAATAATTACCTTATAATTTATTTTTTTCATAACCCACTTAATGAATCCTTATTTTTCCTTGTTAAATGGTGAACTATAGTGAGTCTAACTCCCTATCTAGTTAAAACAAATTGTATTCCACAAGAAAAACACAAATGGTTGATGAAATCATTTATTCCTTCTATATTTAATTAACTCAAATTTATATCCATAATATAAACTAATCTTAACGATCAAATTATAATGGGTACATTATCAAAGGTAATACTTCCCAATGGTTATATCCTAATTTTCACCATTATTTGGACATTATATATATAGTACAACAAAATCATTATTTAATATCTCATTGAAAAAGGTCTATATATTTCCTTTGATAATTTCCATTACACATACAATATTCCTTTTTTTATTTAGAATTTTTAAAAAAGTTATAATCTTCCATGAAGAATTTGATCCTATGGCGTACATCATTTCATAGTTGATATTCATGGGATGTTAAATCTATGTACTAGTTTTATTTGTGGAAATTGTTAATATTAGATGAAATGTGTATATATAATTTTTAAAAATATTTCAATGAAGATAAACAGGGAAATATAAATACATATTCATTAAAAAAAGAGTGTTATTTTGTTATTAATATATGTAATATTCATGTATTTTTATCCCACCCCATGAAATTTCATCCACAATGTTTTTTACAGTCAATCAAAAAATGGTGTGTTATTCTTTCATTACCAACTAAGGATTCATATTATATTATTCAAACACCTAATTTATACATATTTCATTTACAAGCGATGTTGTGTTGATCCTCAACAAATAATCATGGCTAACATTGACTTGGATTGTTTTGCCTTCCTATAACAAATATTCCGGGAAAACCATACAATTAGTAATAATAAAATATTTTGGGTCAGATATATACCATCTTAATAGGGGAACATCGAATACATCGTGGTCATTGGAAGGATTTTTATGTAGTTTGAATTGATAAGAAACAACTAAAAAATGATCTAGAATCTCAAACTATCTAATTTAATATAGTCTCAGTTTCCCCTTATTTGTGGATCTCATAATATCCTTCCATGAAGATATAATTATAAATACATGATCCCTAGAATTAATCATAATGTCTATCTTTATATGGTATAAATATCTTATTGACTATGATGATCCCTTTTATGTTTCAAAATCACTCATATAGTTTTGTTAGTTTCATTCAACAAGTATGGTCCCAGCTATATTCATCCACTGTCTCCATCCTAGAATGTCTTAGTTTTTCACGACATCCCCTCGATTACATAATAATAATCCATTTTAATGATTGAGTGAAAAAAAATTTATAGGATAATTCAAAAAAGGTGTGATGTTGATACCAATTACCTTGAAAATAATTTGAGCTATCCCATAGGATTTCATACAATATATGAATTTTCCTCTCAGACTTCCCATTAATTTGAGGATGATAGGTTGTATTTAGTATTAAATATGATTTCATAACCATTTGAATTATCATCTATAACATGAAATTAAATATTTTATATTATTAGGAAATAATAAAAAATGGTACTACCTGGAGAATCACAACTTAAATATAGAGGTGAGACAAGAAATCTTAAGAAAATACCCTCTTAAAGTAATTAAATGGTATGAAATTTTCCATCAATTTATGATTACCCATAAATAATGGTTTCTTAGGGTTTTCTTATGCAGGTAATTAAAAAACCCCACAGTGATTTTTTCCAACATCCATACAGGTATGGGTAGTGGTTAAAATATCACATTAGGAAGATCTCAGACCACCTATATTTTTTTAAACACCAATCACCTTGTAGTGTATTTGGAAATCTCCTTTTCCTATTATATAACCAATAATGATCACGAAGAACCCAATACATTTTAGTTCTTCCAAGATGTATATAAAAAATTTATATAATGGATTCATCTATCATCTCCTTTATTATCATAGGAATATTTGGAACACATATCCTTATATAGAATATTATAATATATTCTTGATTGATATGAAATTCATGGAAAATAAAATTTTTCATACACACTATCTCATTTTTCATCATTGAATCATCACTTTAAGCTCTAATGATCGTCACAGGTAGTGATTATTGAGGTATAATATTCAATATTATTTCCTATGTCCATTCACTTATGATTACCATGTTCCATGTTACTAGGACCTTCATAAAAGGATCCCATTTACTCCTCAACATTGTATGAACACGAAGAAACTTCCAAATCAATGCATCTATGAAATTGTTTTCTTATGGGTTCCAAATAATTGAACAATCATGTTGACTATATGTCTTCAACCATCACTATTGTCACATTTATAGTGGATTTTCAATGAATATAAACTTAATCCATTCATGGAATGTTTATATATATAACTTTTCTTCATAAATAACGTGTTACCATAAATTCATAGAAAATATTCAACATAAAAATACATGATATGAGTATGGTAACTCTTTTCATATGTCCTTCAATTTCCAGATGTATAGTAATTCACCAAGAAATTAATCATGATAATTAATCCAATCTTTTTTAGATATTTCACTATAGGTAAAAATTCAATCTCTGATCAGTATTATAGGCACCATTGTTTAACTAAACAACCACTGATTCAATTTATGTAATTATTTTCACCCCCATTACCCAAATAAACATAACACTTTTTCTAGTAAATTTCATTAGTGGATTAGAATGCAGTGAAGGTTTTTTTCACAAACTATATATAATATCTCACAAAATCAATGAACATATGATTCATAGTATATATTTTAGGATAAGGCCACACATCTATTAATTCTTTATTGTCAATATCAACGGAAATTCCATCACTAGTTACAATTTTCGCTAAGAATAAAACTTTTTGTAATAAGAACTCACATTTATAAATTTATCAAATGTATTCTACATCCCTAGAAATTGTATTATACTATTTATATGATCCACACACTTCTAGAAAATAATTTAATATAACAATATATTGTCAATAAAGACCACTAAATTTTTATAATGGTAGTACATAAAGACTCTGTTAAAAAATAATATAATATTTAAGGAAAAATAAGTAAGAAAAAAAGAAATAACATAAAATTCTTAATGTTGATATATTGTTCAGATCGAAGTACTTTTGAAATCTTAGTTTTTCTCCCTCAACATATGTCACCCTAATCAGAGGTAAATATTTTTAAAGAATTCATCCCCTCAATGTTTTTTGAACCTATAATCAAACCATGGGAGAGTATAGTTTTTAATTATTCTTAATATATTATCCACTCTATAGTTAATGCATACATGCAACATTATATATAATTTATTATTAATAAATATAGATTTTACCCAAAAGAGACACACTTGATCAAATAAATCCCTCTCTAAAATATCATAGTGTTTCTTCTTAAATTATTCAATATCCAAATGATATATTCTTTATGGGTCATTGATAATTTATTAGATCAATTTCTAGTTTCAATTTTTCCCATTACCACTCTTTCAAGTCGACTTATAATTATTTTTTCATGAAAAATGAATTATTTTTCCTTAATCATGGGTATATAATAAAAAGTTATACATTTTCTTTCTTAAAATTATTCATCATAAATTTCCATAGATATATAAATTATAGTTGGTTCATGGAGTGATTTATGATGATATATCTTTACATTTAAATTTTACAATGGTTATCACTTCAAGATAGTAAAATCTATATAATTTTATAGTGTATCTTAGCATTATAAATTCACATTCAATCTATCCCATGTTTCATGTCAAATTCTATGAATATATTGACCATTGGATTTCACGAGATATTTCATTCATTAAGATAGTGGAATAATCCATAAATATCATTGATTCATGAGTAGTTCCTACAGAAGGTATAACTAAAAACTCTACTACTAGTAGTTATGGGATTATGATGATGCTCTTTGCAATCATGAATGAAATAAAAATGATAACAATTGAACCATAATAAATAATATACATTCTATTTTAGAGTTTATTGTAAGTGTACCTTCAAGAACCTCATTTGGAATACATACTTCCATCATCATTATTATGAATTCAAATCCTTTAAACGATGGAAAATTGTGAGGTTAGTAGTGGTTACCCTCAATTATATTAATAATAGAAAATTGGATAGTTAAATTTATATTCTACCCAAATTTTAATCATTTCATTAAAGGTTATACATACACCATGTTCAATTTTTAATTTAAATTCAGATATTTATTCCTAACATATTCACAATTATTGAACCAATATAGCCATCTATTATATACTTGTATCACATTTTACTACAGTGAATGAAATTACCAAATTTATTATTGCCACATTTTCTTCACATTGGTCGTTGTACTTTTATATCATTGGTATTGATTTCAAAATTTTGTTCCCACTTCCTTTCCATTCTAATCATTATTTTGATAAGTCTATTAAGAATAAAAAAACTCTATTTAATATTTTAGGGGTAATTTTACTATCTATTATTAACTCCCAATGTTATTATTATCTTAAGATTTATAAATATTGGGTCCTAGTCTGCCAATGAATTAGTCAATCATTCTATCAGAATAAATGAAATTATTTAATCGTATCATAAAATCCTAGAATGTTAATATCATAATTCCACAATAATTCATTTACTCATTTTTTGAAACATTTAATTATATATCAATAATTCATCAAATTGTAAAATGAAAGAACAGGTTGAATAGACAATTTTTTCTTATCTTATAATTCCATGGATTCGACATGATCCCTTCATTTCATTTTATTGATCATTCCCCAACCAATACAAAACATCTCCCTCTATGTGATATATTACTAACATAACATTCTATTGTGTAATAAAATGATTACAAAAAATAACTTCTATATTATCAGTCCATTTGTCAACAATCTGTGGATAATAGGTTCAACTAAAAGTGGGTTCTCATTGAAGCTTAATGGTTTAAACTTCTAGTTTTTCCTTAATTTTTTGATTTAATACCCTCTTAATGGTTTATGATATTTTATTATTATCCCATGTTAGTTAATTCATAATAAATATGAGGTTTAAAATATATTTCACTTCATATTGGTTAAATAATAATCAAATGTTTAGATTTGTTGTTTTTTTACACATGTCTGTCAATTTAAAACCATTTTTTAGAATAAAAAATACTAACTAATATATATATATATATATTACTTTTTTATTTATTATATTAAAAAATTTATATTGAAACATAATAATAAAATTGTTGAATATCATACATGTAGGTTGATATAAATTTATATTAGTAAGAACATTACTATATCTATATTTCGATAATAATATTTTGTGAAAATATTGTTAAGAAAAAATATCCCTTGTGTGTAAAGACACTGAATTCCCATGTAAATTGTTTTTATATAAATGGTAATTTTACGAGTCTGTAAGAATTTATGGCGCATGATTCCGTGGCCCGGAGAGCCTGGAATGATTTTTTGAACTATATTTTTGGTACGTTTAGTAAACGTGAGAGCATGTATTTATAACTTATAAACCAGTGCACAGAATTGAAATCTGGGGCCACCATTGAACTCAGCAACATTGGTATTCACTTTAGGAGATATTCACCTCGATAGTAGTTGGTTGAGAGTGAAAGATAATTTTTGGGTTTTTTGTGGAAATAATAATATAAAATAATCAGTCATTTTAGTTTATTTGTTGTAACCACCCACTTGTGGATATAATGGTGGTGGGAACCCCTCGAGGATTGAAACCCCTAGAACTTTCTATTAAGTGGGGAGAAACCTCTTGAGCTCCCCAATTAATTATGCCATCCCTCCCCTTAATTAATTATGCCACCCATCAATTAATTAATCAATGAAATTTGAAATTGTGCAAACATAATCAATTAAGTTGGAAAATCCTCATTTTGGGTGGAATTAGGGGAAACTATTGAAAAAATGGAGAATCTTGGGGAAATGTTTGGAGGATTAAACTTCTCCAACGAATAATGCTTCTCCAATGAAAAACACCGACTTTGATTTCTTCCTCAATAAATCCTCCAACGTAGGATATCTTCAACGACCGTCATTCACTCCTCGTCGACGATAATAAACGAATGAGGTAGGGGTTTACTACAATATAATTATCACTTTCCATGTTCTCCTCTTCTAATTCTTTTGTGGGATTGGGAATAGTGATTGATGCAGATTGTAGGGAGGGTGTTTGATTATTTTTTATTCTTTACCCATTCTTGATACTCTTGTTCTTATTGAGCCACTTTCTACCACTCTAATGCATAGAGTGCAGGCCATATTAACATGGATCATACTCTCCACAATTCTTGTGATAAATTATGTTGTTCTTCACATTGGAGGATGATGATGACAATCCAAGAAGGGGCACATGAATGGAGGCTGACACCACCGCTGGCCGCGACGTAGGCGAAGGCGCAACGACGCCGCTCTGTGACAACGGCCACCATGGCCTCGCCCCGTCGCCCTGGCCTCCCCACCGCCGCGTCCTCCCTAATCCGCCTCGGCCCAACCGCCAATGCGGCCTCGCCACCCCGCCCCGACCGAACCGCCGTCGCGGCCTCCCGATGCCCCCCCCAGGCCGAACTTCCATCGCAGCCTCGCTACGCCGCCCCATCCGCACTACCATCACGATTTCACTGATCATACCTGGCCGAGCCGCCTTGCGGCCTCGTCGAGCTGTCCCGTGTCCAGCTGTGCCTTTGCGGCCTCTACCGGCCCTCCACAACCCCCTCGTGGTGTGTGTTTCCTTGTGGCCTCCGCGACTCCGGCTGCCCCTCGCATGCCCATTCACAGTGGGCTGGGCCGCCCAGTGCGGGCCAAGCCAGGCCCATCGGGACAGGCCGGGTGAACCCAGGCCGGGTCTGACAAGGTTGGTCTGACTTATTTGGACTAGACCCGTACTCGATACAACCTTATACTTTACTTGAGCCATAACTTTGACACCAGACGTCCATTTGATGAACCGTTAGCGGCACCAGAATCCTTGTAGTGAGATGGTCCCTTTAGTATAACCCATTTCAGTTTTTTGATAATGTTGGTAAATGGTCGGGATGGATCGAGCGCGAATCCAACCGAGCGACTTGAACTAAAAGGCTAATAACTCTCTGACCGGACGTCCGATTGACGCACCATCTGTTGAGATGAGGCCCCTATAATGTGGTGAACCATTGAGATACTTCTTAGTGAGGAATTGTGGCCATGGGAGAATTGACCAGTGGCTTGGGGATCAGACTCTCTCAGAGATGAGAACACCAGTGTGAAAACCCAGTAGATGGTTGTGACAACAAGAGTGCTCATAGAGAACATGGGCAGGCCAGCTCCTAGTGAAACTGTGTGTGTCAGCTCCTAGTGATCTTATGTGGGTCTGCTCCAGCGATCCTGTGTGGTTCATCTCATAGAGATCCTATGTGGGTCAGCTCATAGTTATCCTGTGTGGGTCATCTCCAGCGATCCTATGGGGGTTAGCTCGGAGTGATCCTGTGTGGGTCAACTCTAATGATCCTGTGTGGACCATCTTTTAGCAGTCCTATGTGGATCAGCTCCCGCGATCTTGTGTGGGTAACCTCCTAACGATCTTATGTGGGTCAGATCTAATGATCTTGTGTGGTCGATCTCTTAGAGATCTTGTATGGGTCATCTCCAACAAACTTGTGTGGGTTAGCAACTAGCGATTCTGTGCAGGTTAGTAGCAAAGCCTCTTAATGGAGTAATGTGATTTTGTAGTTACATCTAATAATCTCTACTAATATACCTAATGATATAACTGGTGTGATCAGAGTCAGAACCTCTGTGTTTCTTCATGTTTGACATGGATTACACGATATCATAGGTGTATGTAAGGTCATATACCTAAGTAGGGTAAACTATTGATTTCTTACTTTGTGGTTTATACATGGTAGATTTTGTGAGACATTGAGGGTCTCGAGGTCCCTATTGAGTATCATTTTACTCACCCATGCACGGGATTTTCCTGCACCATACTATGTGGGATGCAGACAACAGACAATGTTGACTGAGGCTGAGAGTATCAGGACTGGATGGTACCCGTAGGTTGACCTTAAGGCGTGTCGGTACACAGAGGAGATAGGTGGATGTGGAGTGATAAGGAGGAGACATGTACCTACCCTTCAGGTAGGAATCAATGTGGATGATCCAAGAGCTGCTTTTCATCCATAATCCATCTTGTACATTCTAGTTTTCCTTGTACATTCTCGTTGGGGTTGTATTATGGACACTTTTCTTACTATAATCAATCTATTTATATTCATTTTAGTTGAGTTCGTATCTTATTGTGTGTTTATAGTTTATAAAGTAAATGCCTTCACAACTCAAGAGAATTATGCATTTGGTGCTAGTATCCAGCACCTATCCTAAGTAATGAGGGCTTGGGGTATTCACGAATCGGCCATGGGGGATGGGTCATGATAAATTGGTATCAATGGATTCGGTTCTACAGTAGAACATAGGACTCTGATCGTTCTTTTAAATGAAAAAATGTCATGTGTAGTGAGTGTGGTTATCAATTTTAGGTTATCCAGTGCTGGTGCGGCGACCGATGTATACATACACTAGGTCCCGTTGACTTTTGATTTCTGACATAGTGCATGAAAAAACTGATTGCATCTGTGTTTTCAAGAGTTTTATTTATGTACTCTTTGAGTCATCTCACTAGTTATAGCTTATTGACCATGGAACACCTGCTTCTTTTCAATATGCCTCCACCAAGACATCTAGCTATGGTTCCAAGTGAAGCATTCAATAATTTCCCACCGAGCGACGAGGCCTCGGTGCACGACCCTCTTCTAGTAGTGGCACCACCAGAGGAACCTGTGGTTCCATTACCCATTGGGCCACTAATGCCACCAGCCCCAGCAGTAGAGTGTACACGCCACATGAGCGTGTTTCACGAGTTACAACACCAGAGGCCACCCCAGGTCAGGGGAGTGATGGACCCACAGGCAGCTGAGGATTAGTTGGAGGTTGTGGTGACAGGATTCCGACTTGTAGGAATACCAAAGGATCTCATGGTGATCCTTGAAACCATCCTTCTACAGGAACTAGCGGGTAGATAGTGTAGCATGATGCTTCAGGTTCACGATGAGGTGATGCTTCTCTGGGAAGACTTCGAGAGACTATTTTGGGCAGAGTTTGTTTGAGTGACTCTTCGCGTAGTGTGCATACAAGAACTATTTCATCTATAGTAGGGAAGAACGACTTTGGATCACTACTCAATGAGGTTCACTGACCTATCACGCTACTCCACGAATATGGTGTGGGACCCATTCTTCAGGTCCCTTTCCATCGAGCAGGGGATCAGGTGAGAGATCAGGGCTTCAATGATCTCACTCAGCATCCCGATGTAGGTGGGGTTGTTAAAGCGATCCCTATTTGAAAAGAGTTTTCTTACTGAGCAGTCACCAGCAGCGAGACCCAACCCTAGTCATCATGTAGGAGAGTCTTTTTAGATAGTAGCAGATTGATGACACAGAGGTCTATGAGGACTAGACCTATAGGTGTATGACTGCTTCATTCAGATTCTGTTGTGTGGGTCACCCGAAACAGAGCCAGTCATGCCAGGAGCGGGCAGTGTTATGCATGCGGCTGGCAGGGTTGCATGGATCGTGACTATCCGACCCTCCATATGGATGATCAGAAGAAGATTTAAGTACCTCCTTGGCAGATACATACATTCGACCATGGAGGTCCACAGGGAGCAGGAAGACGTGGTAGAGGAGATAATCGTGTAGATGGTGGTGGATGATGATTCGAGATGTTACCGCCACCACCACCAGGAGGTCCACCCCTACTACTGGGAGCATGTGGATAAGGGAGATATCATCTCTACACAGGTCAGGATTACGCTCATGGCACTCCAAATATGATAGGATATATGATCTGTGTCTACTCCACCTTATATGTAGTGCTTATAGGCATAGGATCCAGTCATTCTTTTATTTCCACTACCCTCGTTTGGAGCTCGGAGAATATGATGGAGCTGTTGGCTCGATCTTTATGGCTAGATACTCTTATGGGAGTGGATCCAATGATTACTCAATAATGTTGGCAGTGTGAGCATACTCTAGGAGGCGAGATCTTCGGCTGGGATCTCTTAGTAGTGGCATCAAGGCCTTACGATGTCAGCATGGGTATGGACTGGTTATATACAGTCCATGCTCAGATAGAATGTATTAGGCACAAAGTGTACTGTGTCCACATGGATGGGACTAGGTTTACTATCACCCTTGAGAAAAGAGAATTTTTAGCACACGATGGACTTACCATTAGGAGAGTGCAGCTGATCACTAATTAGTTGGATAACCTTACCGTCAGAGCGGTTTAGGTGCAGATTCAGAGTTATCCAGCAGTTGTGGACCAGTACACAGATGCCTTCCATGATGATGTTTTGGGTCTACCTTCTCACAAAAAGGTGGAATTTCACACTGACATGTACCCCGAGATGAGACTAACATCTACACCAGTATATCGGATGGCTTTTGTGGAGCTTCGTGAGCTGCGAGTACATCAAGAGGACATATAGGGGAAGGGATTCATTCGTCCCAGGGTTTCTCTCGAGGTTGCCCTGATTTTGTTTGCTATGAAGGTGGATCTGAGCTGTAGGCATTGTGTTTATTATCAGCGCCTGAACCTGGTGTCGGTGAAGAACAAGTACCCACTACTGAGGATTGACGACCTCTTTGATCTGCAGAAGGGAACACGGTGGTTCTCAAAGATATACCACATATTATTTTATCACCACCAAATATTACAAGACGTTGATGCAAAGAGGATGGATTTTAAATGTCGGTATGGCCATTACGAGATCTTAGATATGCCATTCGGTGTAACCAATGCTCAAGTAGTGTTCATGGGACTCCTGAACATGATCTTTCACCCATACCAGGATCGCTTTTTAGTATTCCTCATCGATGGAATTATGATCTAATCAACCACCAAGGAGTAACATGACTATCATTTACATGTAGTACTGTACACACTCTGAGTTCACCAGATTTTGGGTAAGTTCTCGAAGTTATAGTTCTGGATCCAAGAGGTTCGCTTTATCGGATACATCAACTCAGATGCTGGAGTTGCAGTGTATCCAGTGAATATTGAGGTGGTACATGCATTGGAGACACCCAAGAGTGTGACATAGTTACAGAGTTTCATAGGTTTGGCTGGTTACTAACAAAGATTTGTACCAGACTTCTCTAGAGTTGCTGCAAAAATATCAGCATTGAAGAAGAATGGGCAACCCTTGATTTGGTCGGAGAAATGAAAGAAAAGTTTTCAGGAGCTGAGGCAGAGGGTGACTAGTGCCCCCATATTGAGGCTTCTAGAGGAGGGAGTAGGGCACGTAGTCTACTGCGACATATCATGTACCAGACTCAAATGTGTCCTGATGTAGGATCGAGCAGTGATCGTATATGGTTCTCGACAACTGAGAAAACATGAGCAGAACTGTGCTACACATGACCTGGAGTTAGCAGTAATGGTCTTTTCCTTGAATATGGGGTGACACTATCTGATGGGTGAACGTTTTACAGTCTACTCTGATCACAAGAGTCTTAGGTATATCTTCTCTCATAAGGACCTGAACATCAAACACCGATGTTGGCTTGAGTTTCTTGAGGACTATGACATCAAGATAGTCTATACTCATGGGAAGGGGAATGTTGTAGCAGATTCACACTGTAGGAGGTCTGATATACAGCTGCTAGGTGAGGTGATGGAGCATCTAGCTGATTTGAAGATATATTTTATGGACAGAGGCGAATCAGCTTTCTTTAAATCTCTTATAGTCACTCCCCTTCTTTGTCAGTGAGACAGGGAGGTGCAGTGTGGGGTCGCTGACTGCGAGGCATGACGTGCTCAGATATCTAGAGGACATGCACCTGATGGAATTTTTGATGGTGGGGAGCACGTCATCCTCTTCAGAGAAAGTACAATGGTACCATTCTCAATTCAGGAGGAAGTGTTGAGGGAGTTCCACAAATCCCCTCATGCAGTACATCCAAAAGTGGTCAAGATGTACAAGTATTTCCAATGACATCACAGGTGGCTGGGAATGATGAAATTAGTAGCAGAGTTTGTCCCTCGATGCCTCACATGTAAGAAAGTGAATGTAGAGCATTAGGTATCCACAGGCTTGGTTCATCCATTGGAGGTGCCCGAGTGGAAGTGGGATTGGATATCCATGGAATTTGTGATAGGACTTACACGTACATCCAGAGGTCAGGAATTAATCATAGTGATTGTCTACCGACTAACCAAGTCATCCGACTTCCTACTGATTAGAGAGAAAGGTTATGTAAAGATCTAGGGACACCTCTATGTGAAAGAGATTGTGCAGCTACATGGAGTACCCTCGACGATTGTCTCTGATCGTGATGCATGTTTTACATCCGAATATGGAGGGGTTACAGGAGGCTTTTGGGATGTAGCTTTGTTTGAGCACCGCTTTCCATCCTCAAACGGATGGCCAGACTAAGCAGACCATTCAGACCATCGAGGACATGTTACGTGCTTTCATCCTCAACTTCGATCATAGTTGGGAGGATCACTTTCCATTGGTGGAGTTTGCATAAAACAATAGCTATCAATCCACCATTGGGATGGAACCTTTTGAGGCATTGTACGAGTGACCTTGAAGATCACCGTTATGTTGGATTGACCCAGGGGAGTCCGCACGCATTGGACCAGAGATGGTTTGGGCTACCATAGAGAAGGTGCAGATCATCTTGGAGCAGATGAGGACTATACAGAGCAGGTATAAGTCTTATAACGATAAGAGATAGCGCCCTCTAGAGTTCGAGGATAGCGACCACGTCTTTCTACATGTCTCAACTTGATGAGGTTCGCACATATTTGGTCGATGTGGAAAGTTATCTCTAAGGTTCATTGGAAATTTTTGGGTCCATGGAAGAGTAGGAGAGGTATCTTACCGCTTAGCTAATCCACCTATGTTGCACCAAATGCACGACATCTTCCACGTTTCCCAGCTGAGGAGATACGTGCACTACCCTTCCCACGTCATCGACCATGGAGAGCTAAAAATAGATGACGAGGAGAAATTTACGGAGGTCCCAGTTGATATTGAGGATTAACAGGAGCGGGGCATATGTGGAAGGATGATACCTCTGGTGCACATTCATTTGTAGTACATGAACCTCCAGGAGAGAACCTGGGAGAGGGAGGCATAGATGAATGCTCACTACCACCATTTTTTTCTAGTTTTTTGATGTGTTTTATAGGTATGTAAAGACCTATGGTGGGGATAATGTAAAGACCCAGAATTTCCATGTAATTTTTTAAATTAAATGGTAATTTTACTTGTCTGCAAAGATTTACTGTGAGTGACTCCAAGGCCCGGAGTGCCCATAATTAATTTCTGAACCTTATTTCAGGTACGTTCAGTAAACATGCAATAGTGTTTTTCTAACATATAAACCAATGCTTAGAATTCAAATCTGAGTACACCATTAAACTTGCAGCACCGATATTCACCTATGAAGACTTTCACCTCGACGAAAGTTGGTCGAGAGTGAAAGATTATTTATGGGTTTTTTCATTGAAATAATAAAATAAAATAATCACTCATTTTATTAAATTTTTTGAAACCACCCACTTGTGGATATTATGGTGGTGGGGACAACTCAAGGATTGAAACCCCTTGACCTCCCTATTATGTGGGGAGAAACCTCATGATCTCTCTACTTAATTATGCCAGCCCTGTACTTAATATATTATGCCACCCATCAATTAATTAATTAATAGAATTTTAAAATGTGCCAACTTAAACTATTATGTTGGAAAATCCTCATTTTAGTTGGAATTAGGGGAAACACATTCAAAAAAGGGAGAATCATGGAGAAATATTGTGAGGATTACACTTCTCCAATGAAGAACGCGCCTCCAACGAAGTACGCCGACTTCTAATTCTTCCCCATGACATCCTCCAACATAGGACGTCTTTGACAACCGTCATTCCCTCCTCATCGACGACAATAAACGAATGAGGTAAGGTTTTACTATATTTTGATTATCACATTCCATTTTCTCCCCTTATAATTCTTTTTTGAGATTGGGAATATGAATTTAGGAGTATTTTAGGGAGGGTGTTTGATTATTTTTTCTTCTTTACCCATTCTTGATACTCTTGTTCTCATTGAGCCATTTTCTACCACTTTAATGCGAAGAGTGTGGGCTAAGCTAACATGGTCTATCTTCTTCAAAAATCTTATGATGAATTGTGGGGTTATTCACATTGGAGGGGGATAACAACCAACCACAAAGGGGCATGAGAATAGAGGCTGACACCATCTCTAGCCCCAACGAAGGCGATGACGCAAAAGCACCGCTCCGTAACCCCCACCATCATGACCTCACCGCATCGCCTTGGCCAAACCACCACTGCGGCATCGCCATGTAGCCTTGGCTGAACCGCTGTTGTGGCCTCGCAGTGCCGCCTAGTTAGAGCCCCCTCACGGCCTTTCCAAGCCTCCCCGTCGAAAGCCGCACCACTACGGGCTCCAGCGGCCCTCCGTGGCCCCCTTGTGGTATCCCTTCCCTAGTGTCCTATGAGACCCCTGCGGACCATAGAGGGCTGCTGCCTAGTCATCTAGGCTACCCATCGCGGGCTCGGTCAACCCATACCAGGTCCACCTAGGCCGGGTCGTACTGGAACCGGATCAGATACGATCCTATACTTTACATGGGAAATAACTTTGGCACTGACCTCCTTTTTGACGAACCATCAGTAGTGTCAGAAACCGTGGAGTAAGACAGTACCTTTGGTGTACCCCACTAGAGATTTGGATAATGTTAGGAAACTATCCGGTTGGATTGAGCACAAATCCAACTGTTCCCCCGAGACTAAAAGGGAAATAACTCAGACATTGGTCGTCCAATTGACACAATGTCTGTTGTGTTGAGACCTCTAGACATGGTAAACCTTTGAGATAATTTTTCGTTTACATCGTCGAAGTTGGAGAATCGACTAGTGGCCTGGGGAGAAGAACCATTTGAAGACGAGTAGGAACAGTACTGAAACCCATTAGCTGGATGTGAAAATAAGAGTTCTATTAGAAAACCTGTGCGGGTCAGCTCCTAGAGAACCTGTGTGAGTGAGATCCTAGATATACTATGTGGGTCAGATCCATCGATCCACTGTGGGTTAGCTCATAGGGATCCAGTGTGGGTCAGCTCCTACCAATATTGTGTGGGTCATCTCCACCGATCTGGTGTGGGTTAGCTCTTAGTGATCCTGTGTGGGTCAGCTCAATCTATCCTATGTGAGTTAGCCCCTAACGATCCTCTGTGGGTCAGCTCCAGCGATCCATTGTGGGTCATCTTCTAGCAATCCTTTGTGGGTCAGCTCCAGCGATCCTTTGTGGGGATGCTCTTAGTGATCATGTGTGGGTCAGATCCTAGGGATCCTGTGTGGGTAATATCCTAGCAATCCTTTATGGGTCAGCTCCAGCGATCCTATGTGGGTCTGCTCCTAGAAATTCTATTCAGGTTAGAAGAAGAGCCTCATAGAGTTTTAGATATACCTGTTGTAAGCAGAGTCAGAACATTTTTGTTTCTTCATGTTTGAGATGGATTACTTGATAACTTAGGTGTATGTATGGGAATATACCTAAGTAGGGTTATCTGTTGATTTAATACTTTGTGGTTTATCTTTGGTGGATTTTGTGATGCCTTGAGGGTCTCAGGGTCCCTACTGAGTATCGTTATACCCACCCTTACAATTGATATTCCCGCACCTTGTTGTATTGGATGAAGACGATGGACAGAGCAGATAGAGGCTGAGAGTATCAGGACTGGACGGTACCCAGAGTTGGACCATATGGCGTGTAAGTACACAGGGTAGATGGGTGGACGTAGATTGCTGAAAAGGTGATCTTTACCTGCCCTTCATGTAGGAATCGAGGTGGATGATCCAGGATTTTCTTTTCACCTATCCATCGTCTTATACTTTTTTGTTTTTCTTGTACGTTCCAGTTGGGCCTATATCTTGGCCCCATTTTCTTATTGTACTCAATATGTTTAGTATTTATTTTACTTGAGTTCATATCTTTTTGTCTGCTTGGTTGTGTGTTTACAGGTTATAAAGGAAATGAATTCACAATTCTAGCTAATTACGCCATTGGTGCTAGATGCTAGCCCCTTGTCTATGGAAGGAGGGCTTAGGGTAGTCATAGCATAGACTCCAGGGGACGGGTCATGACATAGTTATTCTCAAATAAGGTGTGTATCAAAGCCTATTTTTTCTAGAACATTGTGAATGTTATATCAATTAAAAATGCACTATTTTTAATGTTATCACTCCTATGTATAAATGTTATAGAGACATATACACATATATTAACTTGAAAGATATTTCATTTTGTAGAAACCACCACCATAATACTATAGGAAAATATCATTTTGTCATTCTATATATTGATTTAATCTTAGGGTTCATAAAATTTATTTTAAAAAATATATATAAATAAATAAATATACCTCTAATAAAAAATATAAAAAACCCCACATTAAAAAATATAAATCAATCATTACATGATACATCACATAATATAGAGGGTGTTTTGATGATTATAATCATCCATATTAGGAACATAACACATGAAAAACATATTCGTTATTCTAATCCACTTGATTTTATTTTTCATATGTTAATAATATGTAACATTATGAGAATTTTATATCATGGGGATATATATCAAAATATTAGGGAGAGAATATATTCAAATATGGGAATAAATAAATGACATATTTATAATTTCTTTGAGAGGCATATCATTGGGGGATTAATATATGAACATGAGGAATATCATAATAAAATGACCATAAGTCATTACATGTATGTTTGTATAAAAAATAAAGATTATACATTAATAATAATATCACAACGGATTATCACCAAAGTTTCTGAAATATTATTTACCATGTTATTCACTTAGTTATCCTAAAACGTCTTGTCTGTTGAGATTATTTTTGTACCAAATGCATTGGAGAACAATCTCGATGCACCATTCAAATGTATTAAATAATATGTTCCCTAAAAACTTTAATAATTTTTTTTGAATTACCCATGGAAAATAAGGATGGTATTTCATATAAAGTAATTGAGTACATAAGTTCATAATGAATTTGAAATTTTATAATTTTAGTACATGAAAATGGAATTTGGGTTTTGTATATCTAAATAAAAAAATCAATAAATTGTGATTACATATATATGAATAGAAATGGGAAAGAAATATTTTTGGGTATTCAAAATTTCAATATTTTGCATGTGAACGACATAAATTCAAGAAAAAAATTGGAAGCATTATAGTATACAATGTGGATTAAGAAATAGGAATAATTGGAGGGTTGGGAGGTCTACCACAAATAAAACACTATTTTTTAAGAGATAGGACAGTAAAAATTCAATGAAAATAATGTAATTCAACATTTAAAAAACATTCCATAAAATCTATTCATGAAAAGAACAATATAAGAGTGAAATTTTATTTCCTTATAAATTCTTTTCCTAGAACATAAGAATGGAACATGAATGCCTTAGTTAAACCATATATGGAGTGTTTGGGAGAAAAAATGAACAAAAATAGTGGAAATAAATTTATATTTGCGTGTAATTTTGGAATTGTTTGGTATTTATAGTTAAACTATTGGAATAGAATGAAATTTTGTAAATATAGGTCTGATAATTATAGGTTTTGGAAAATTAAAAATGTTTTTCTATACCATGGGTTCATTAACAATATATTTGAAAAAGGATTCATGTTTTATAATATTTTAATCCCCTAAAACCATAACCTGTTTTTTATTATAAATATGGACATAGAAAATGAAATTATTCACAAAATATTGTTTTCTAATATGAATATCAATTTTTTTTATTTTGGAAATTTTATATAGTATTGGAAATTAATTTAAATATATTAAAATGTATATTATTAAATATATAAAACTTTATTTGAATAGATTTTATTTAATTAATTATTTCATTATAATTTCTTTTACATAAAGTCATTAAGCATAATAATAAAAAACTATATTATTACTAATATCAAAAAAATAATATATTTTATAAAAATTTCCAAAACACACTCAAACCATAGTTTAAAATGATGATTTAATATGTAGTTTTTATTTTATTAAAATAATTTTTTCAATATGGTAATTTCAAATTTTAAACGAAACATAAATATTTATTGAAAAATTTATATTTTTTATGAAATTTTTATCTTTATATCACATAAAATTTTCCATTAACATTGTAAAATTATATTTTCATTTATGATTAAATAAATAGAGTTTTTAAAGGATATTCTATGAAAATAAATTTTATTTTGATCATATCAATTTATTAGAAAATTTAATAATTTATATAACTATATATTTTTATTTTTATTTTATTTAATAAATATATCTACCAATTTAATATTATATTCATGTTTATTTTCTAAATAATAAAATACAAAAAATTACATTGATGAAATAATAATTTTTTTTAAAAAAATGAGAATTAAATTTTCATTACATTATGGACTAGATTTGAAACAACTTTATACAAAATAATATTCACTCTGTGTATGGTGTCTGATGGTTATAGACTCATGGGGGGGATCAACTATAATTTATATATAGGTTATCTCTACTAACATGAATTTTTAGCATAGATGATTTTTTTATGCTCATGTGTTAATGTTATAATTTTCCTCAGTCATGGGTGGACCACAATGATGATAACTCTATCCTATGTTATGAAATATGGGCATAAAAAGGTGTGAATCTACTTCTTGATGTCATTGTTTCTTCCATTATTAAATTATCTTTTATTATTATCATTAATATAATATAATCCTAATAGTCACATTATAATGGTTCTGTTACCAATAGTTGTAATTCCTAAAAGTCATATTGAACCATGCTCATATTTATCAATCCTCTTTTCATAATAGTTACATTCATTATTGAAACATTCATATAGTTATAAAAAATTTAGTTATTCATTCACAAAGGATTATAAAATTATTTGGATAATTTATACAATATTAAAAAAATTACATATTTATTTGTCTCTTTTCATGGAATATATAATTTTTTCAAATATTTCTATCATTTTCATAATACCATTCAGAAGATGATAGTCATTGGTTTTCATATTCATGTACTAGACTTATCTGTAGTAATTGGTATTATTAAATGACATGCATATTTTTATTACAAAATAGAATATCTATGTAATATCATTGTGAAATATAATAACATATTTATTATGATAAAAGGGAGTTATTTAAATAATCAAAGATAATATTTGTAGTCCATTATAACTAATCATTAAAAAAGTCACCATATTCATTAGAATATTGAAATTATTAAAAACTAGTTATTAAATTGAGTATACAAAAATTAATATACATATTTTTATACAATAAAAGGAATCCATAAATATTATTACTTAATTAAAAATGGTTCAAATTTTATAATTTTTATCTTAACAGATTGAGTACAATAATAATTATTATGATAATATATGATTATAAAATTTTGAAATATAACCATAAATGATATATATTAAAATATATAAATATTATACTAAATTTGAATAATATCAATAAAAAATGAACATGCCTTTGAAAAAGAATATTAATT
Organism: Viscum album; assembly: GCA_963277665.1. Lineage (NCBI taxonomy): Eukaryota > Viridiplantae > Streptophyta > Magnoliopsida > Santalales > Viscaceae > Viscum > Viscum album. The sequence goes on from OY728130.1 coordinate 2,030,660,324, forward strand.
ATTTGACATAAAAATATTTTCTATTTCTTATATGTTTTTTTATTAAAATTATAACATTTATTGTTTATAAAAGCAACTTCATTTTTCGAATCAAAATGTAAAACTTAAATATTGGTAGTTTTTTATTTTTCAAGAAAAAAAATGATTTTTTGGAATGTTAGTAAATATACTATTTTTGTAAATGATATAATATTTATAATATAATCCTGAAATCGATATGGTTTAAAATTATAAAAGGAATCATGATTTTAGATTTATTTAATGAGAGAGAAATCTAATTATATTTTTTTATAAAAAACAAAATTTTTTATTTTTCTCTTAAATTATATATATTTATAATAAATTAGATTTTTGATTCATTACCATTAATTAGTCATTTAAAACATAATATTCAAATATTTCTTGTTTTTAACTTCAATGAAATGTTATTTTTTATCATTAAAAATTAAAATTCAGGGGAATCATCATTATTCATAATAGTTTGGAAATGGATTAAATAATTAATACTTTATTATAAAATATCTTTCCCCCTTGTCTATATAAACTCTCATCCTCCTCTAATTAATCCCCCCTTATTAAATTATTTTTATATACTAATATCTTCCCAAATCTATTTCTACCCACTATAATACCGCTGTATATAGTATCCAAAAGCCAATATTATTTTAAAAATGTTTAAAGATTACATAGATCATAATTCCCTTAAACTACATCATAGCCTTATCATAATACTAGATTCATAAATGAATATTCTATAATATTGATTCTTAAAATACATAAACTAAATATAGGTATACTTATTGAATATTCATTCTAATAATTTTCACCACATTATATATACGTCATGGTTTATTGGGGGAAATTATAAACAATATAAAGGGTGAGATTGAACATACATCGAGGAGGAGTTTACAATGAAAACTACATAACATAAGAACATAGTGAATATTATTCCCTGTATAAATAAGTTGAATAATTCTAGATAAATTTACCATTTTTCATAATATATAATCATAATAAAAATAATAATAAATAAATACAAAAATACAAATAACTGATCACGTAGTGATATGATTCATAATGATAGATATCTTAAATATACCAAAATGGAATTATTATAACAAATATTACATAAAATGGTAAGGACACAACCATTACCCATTATTAGTTGTCTCATGTTACATACTAGTACTTTGATGGGGTATATAATTCGTGTACCCACCGTTCACGTAAAATTATAATGTATTTAATATCATAATAAATGACTACAAGAAAAATTGTTAATGAAATGAGGAAAATAAATACATAGACAATTTTTTAGTGAGGCTTATATAATATGATAATCCCAAATATAACATTATATAATATGTTAGTGAAGTAATATTCTACAATAAATGAACTATTATGTATATACTTGTGGATTATCAGTTCTTATGTATGGAATAACTATGGATAAAAAATGTTCAAATAAGTTTGAAAATTTAATAGAAGAAAAATGTAGTTATTTGGTTCGTTAATAGAAAAATTATATTAATTGAATTTAGGTATTATAATACATGCTTTTTAAATTGTAGTAGACTAATGAAAATTTTAATAAATACTTAATAATGGATTATAAATAGTATGAAAATAAATATGATAATTTCCATATGGTGTTTCAAAATGGGTGTGTAATCAGACCCACTTTTCAACCACGAGATTGAGTATTATGTTATTACCCAACCATACTTATTTTTGTGTTTTCACTCATACAATAATCTAAACAATAACTGTATTGATATTATATTATCTTGACAGGGAAATAATTTATATTAATTCAAAATACAAATACATATTCTTTAATTTTTAGATTTTTTACAACTATAAGAACTTTCAACAATATATTGGCTTACGGAGGTTAAATAATTAGTGTGAATAGTAATATATCATTCATAATATATATTAGAATTCATAATGATTACATATATTTATAGAAAACTAGGACTCTCAAACATGGATATCAAATATTTTTTATATTAATATTTATTCGATTATAAAAACAGACAAATGATGACCATAATAGTTTACTTCCACTGGATTCATAGAAAACTATGTTCTTAATTCCACATAGATATTCAATTTCAATAGTAATTTTCTTTCCATTATGTACTATTTATATAAATTATTCACTTAAACCATTCTTCATAAAATATGGAAAGGAATAAATTTAAAGGGTGATATCATATGCTTATTATGGGTATATAAGGGAGATATGTATGCATAATATGATCATGGGTATGTGAGAACATGATAATAACATTTATAAACTACACCCTTCTATATCAATGATAATATTATTCTATCATGTAATAATGATTTGATGTTCATAATATAAAAATCATTAGGGAATAAATGAATATTATCCATGAGATAATAACATCGGCATATGTGATATATTTTTTGGAATACACATAACCTTGAAACATTTTGAACATGTGTAAATTGAACCAAGTTCACACATTATGTTTAAGACATGAATTCATCCCACAAATAAACATACGGTCATGAAACTAGGTCTATGCATCAAATTAAAGACCTAACATATATTTCCATGAATAACACATTATCATGAAACTAGGTTGATGGATAACATTGTGAATATGTAAATAGGTTCACACATAACATTGTAAATATATAATTAGTTTTACAAATAACATTATGAACATGTAATCAGGTTCACACATAACATTATTAACTTGTAATCATGTTCACACATACAATTTTGACTATGTAATCAGGTTTTTATATAACATAATTTATAATGATTTTTCATTCATTACCCAATTAATTTGAGCAAGATATAAGTCCTACATGCCCCATAAGAATACAATATTTATTTGTACCAAAAGATATTAAAATTTTTATCATATCATAACCAAGAAAATGAAATGGGTTCCTTGACCATTTTAACATCTCATTATTTGAAAAAAAGATTTTTTTTATGTAATATCATTATTTCATCATATGATAACATCTTAGAAAAGGATGTAGGTTTCATAAGACTTGTATCATTGTATAACCCATGGATAAGAAATGCGTTCAGAAAAAATGTTATAACCTAAAAACAAATCATTCAATGAAATAACAACAATGGTATTATGGGAATTTCGCCTCTGTAAGGAATAAGATATTTCTAAAGAAGTAATCGATGATAGATAATGATTTAAAAGTCAATTAAATTTCTTATTGGTAAAACTTCCTCTAAAAATACATTTTATAACAGAAAGAAATTTGGAAAATCAATTTCTTTGAAATTATTCCATATATCCTATAAATGGATCTTTACAAATAAATTAAATAATTTATTATCAAAATATTGATTAATATTTGAATATAATTTTTCAAATATATAATTTTTTAAAATAAAATTATTTGAAAATGATACTGAATACACATAAATGAATATTTCATGATATAACTTCTATGATTATAGGCTGTTTTATTTATTACATACAGGTTATAACAATGATTCCCTAAACATTTTATGTAAATTAAAATGGATATTACTTGTAAAACAACATAAATATTTTAAAAAAACATTTTTAAAAAATCTAAAACATTGTCAATTTATTTTTAAAAAATATTATGAGAAACAAAAATATTGAACAAATTTCTTAAATTCAAGATTTTGGATGAAAATGTATTTCTCACATAATGACTAAATAAATTATGAGTTTCTAAAAAAATTATTAAAGATTTTATTAAATAAGTAGTAAAAAATATAATATTACATGACAAAATTATTAAAAACTATAGTTGAATTAATTCAATATTTAATTGAAAAATTGATCAGAATATTGTGTCATTGAAATGATAAATATAAACAATCCCAATAACTGATGAGATTGAAAAAAAATAAATACCACTTTGGTAACATCAAATAGTAATCCTCAATAAGTAATTACATAAAATGAAACGTAAAATATAGATATGATATATATATATATTCTTCATATTACATGTAAACATATTATTATATGAACCTCATGAAATAATATAGGTTCATAACATAAAGTATATCACAAAGAAAACAAATTTAGACAAAAATCCATTATATATTTGGTATCTTTTGAAACGCAATCTATATAATGAAAGTACCAAAAATTTATTTATCAATAAAATTAATTTATTTTTAAACATAAAAAAATAAATTCATGGTATGTATATAAAACTCATAAAAGAAATTAGTTAGGAATATGAAATGTGTCTCACAAACGAAAAAAGTGAGAAAAAGATAGATAACCTTAAGCATAGACTCCTATAGTAGAAATTAAAAAGTCCACTATAATAAAAATAATTGTTTTATAATTATAATAATGAACAATATTTATTTATATCATACCATACATGATTTGATTATGACCTTTTATTTCATGGTTGTTATGAATTCCATGTTAGTGTTACTTATTAGTTAATAAATGGTTTATTATTCAAATTTAGTTTGATATGTTATTTTTGGTTAAAATTAATTGAAATTTATTTCATAATATCTAGTATTTTGAAAATGATATAAATATTATAAATATTATTTATATTTATTTAGTATAATTCATAAAATTTAGCGGTATAAGATTAAATACACTATTCATGGAGAGAATAAGACATATGTGTGAATGAATAATTATCAAATTGTCAGTTTTAATTTAAAAAATAATGTTTAAAGATTTATAATAATTTCATAATCATTATTAATTCATATAAATCTACTTTTTTAATGAAAATCATCCTTACTCCTTTAAATGTAATACAAGAACAAATCACATCACTTAACAAGGTGGTAGTCTGTTGTACACACGAGCTATATTATCATATTCCAAAAAATGAAAATCAAGAATGAATAAAAAATAAAATAAATCAATATGAATAAATATATAGTAAATTTCATATATAAACAAAATTCGGTCATTATTTATAATATTTTGAGGTGGTAATTGAAAAATTTATAGTATATGTTCGTGAGGCGATAGTCTATCGTACACATGAACAAAGACTTCGTAACCCATTTCATGAATGTGATGATGTTTTCATGTCTTTCCATTTAAATAAAAATCGATAATTAAATTAAATATAATTAGGTTATTATGTATTTATTTTATAATATAAATTAAATATGGTGGATGAAGAAAAACTTCTCATTGATTAATGTTGCCTCTTCTTCAGGTATCTTCCTAACGTTATCTCTGAAAGCATTCCTAGGATTGATTTATTTCCAAACTAAGGATTAAATGTTAATAGAATTTAATTTGGGAAGGTATTTGTGTTTTCATTGACTGATTCATAATGTTATGAATGTGTGAAGAAGAGAGGATAATGGGTGATCATTTATATGTGAGAAGAGTGGCACAATTGTACTACTTTAAAAATAAAAAATCCCACCCATGTTTTATAATTTCAAAAGGATAATAAATTGATCATTGTGGATCCTTGAATATATAATGTCAATATATTTCTAGAAAAGTTTTGTTCAATATTTTTAGTTAATGTTTGTACTTAATTTTTTTGTTTTTACCACCGGTAAATACAATTATTTTTTTACTATAAAAAGAATTTATTACGTTTTATACAACTCATTTTTGTCAAAAGTTAATTAAACCTTATTAGTTAATTTAAAATTTTTCCATTTCAAACATCATATACAATTTTCAAAATATTATTTAAATAAAATTAGTTTTTTATTTAAATTAATCATGGAAACTATAATAGAAGGCTGGTTTTTAGAGGTAAATATTCAAAATATTACAAAGTTTATATATCAAAATTCAATATTAAATAGATTCCCATAGACTTAACTATATTATTTGATGTGTTATTGAAATTGGTTTACATTTAAAAAAAGTTAAAAAACTAGTTATCTTTATACAAAATTTCACATAAAATTTATTTTCCAATTAAAATTTGTTATTTTATACTATTTATTAAAAAATTAATCTATTAAAGAATTTTTAAATAATTTAACCAAAGATAATATGGATAATATGAATTATAATTGAAGAATATTTTTATAAAATTCAATTTATAGTAGTGTGAAAATTTATATTTATATTTTTATAGAATATAATAATTATAATTGTTATTGAGAAAAGAGTATTTTCATACAATATAGTATTTATTAAGAAATATTTTTTTTAAACTTGTATTCTTTATAAAAAATAATTATAATAATATAATAAAATATTTTATTCATATTTATTCGATCAACAAAAAGGCTAGGGAATAGATGTTATTTTTTAAAAACAACCATATTTTTTGTTTTTTTTTGCACATTAAAACACAATATTGTGTACTACCCAAGACAAACATGTTATTGTGTGTACCACATGTTAAAATTCGTGTTATGTGTAACACATGGAAAAATAACTGTTATATGTAATGAAATATTATTTTTATATTCCATGTAATAAAAAATATATAGAATATTATATTTATTTGAAAAAAAAATATTTCAAACAATCTCGGGGTTGTTCATTCAACCCACCATAAAATGAATTTCGCCCAAGAAATTCATCACTTTGGGGCCAAATAGTGAGCATGACTATCACTAATTTCATCATTTGGTTCTCATGATTCTTCCTCAAGCTTGTATTTTTACCACAAAACATGTGATAGGTGAGTGTAATTGTTTCATAGAAAATTCTCTGTTTAATTCAGAATCATTGCTCGTTATTCCTCATTAGAAATATCATGGTATGCTGGAATTCCCTGTAATATCATAACATGTGGTGGATCATATATGTTCTTTAACAATAGTGATGTATGGAAAACATCATCATCCTGATGTTGGGATATTTTATGTTCTAAATATTAATCTTTAATCTCAATATGATCAATTAATTTAAATGGACTGATATACCTTTGCAAATGATTAATTTTTATAGTAATCACAATTTCATCCTTTGAATGTTATTATATTAATTTTCACATCATTATATTCTCACCAAAATGAAGATTTATTTTTTATACTAAAGTATACAATGGATCACAATATCTATAATAGAATTATTTTTCATTACTTCTATATAGAATAAAAAAGTTATTAGTTGTTATACCTTATTGTTAAATTTTTATATGGTGATGTAATGTTTTAATCTAAAAAACTTTGTCCAATGATAACAATCATTAATTAAAAAATGTTTAACCATATAAACCTTCAAAAATAAAATATTTATAACTATTATATATATATTTTTCAGAAATAACTTAATATTAATACACCATGTTTCATAAATTGTCTCTTGATAATCACACACTAAATATTTAAACATTATCATCCTGTATTATATTAAAACATTATTTGAACATGATTTACAAAAAAAACCTTATTAAAAACTTACATTCTCCCACATTACATACAAAAAACTCATATTTGTTTATATATTTTTTTTAAAATTCATTAATTATTTTATTATAAACATTATCAACAAATCCTTACTCGGTTCCAAGGTAACCTATATGTTGAAATTTAATTACTTATATTCACCATAGCATTATCCCAACATCCTTATTCTCACCAAAAATAACATATCAAAATTTATCTACCCCTATAATATGTTACAATTCCATTATATAAATTTTATTGGAAATAAGTACCAATCATCACATTCTTGAATATGAAAAGTGAATATATTCAATGGAATAATTCATAATCATTTCATGATATACATAACCTTAATCATTAATTACAATAAATAAATACCACAATCATTCCACTTAGTTTTAATGCCATTAAATATGGTAAATCATATTATTCCTTAATAATTGTTTCCTACACTAAAAAATACAAATTATTTCATAAGATTCATCTACATCAATTTAATCATGACAATTAAATTTAACACTTACAATACAATTAGAGTAATACATACCTTTCATTTGTATTTACTAAACACCTCATCGTCAGTAGTATATCCTTTATTCATTAAACTATGTTGATTAAATTCATGATATTTTACCTTTGGAAAATTGTTTTATTAATTCCCATACATTTAGAATTTAAAACATTCAACATTCGATGATATTTCCGGGACATCACTACTCTAATCAAATTGGTTAAATTCCCTTTTTAGTTTTCATTTTTAGATATGTGAACGGATTTCTTATTTATCATACCCAATCAATATTCTCATCAATTTTTTAAATTTAGTTACTTGATTGTTCCCAAATTTTCACCATATAGGAAACTGTATCTTTTTTCCTCTATAGTCTCCACCACCTAAACACTCTGTGAACTCTGTAATTCTCTTCCTTTTGTTTCTAAGATTTATTTAATTTCAATGTTGTTATCCATGTAATTTTATATTTTTTTATGAATAATATCAATATCTTTCACTTGATTCATCATCCAATTTGGCTTCTCACCCCAAATGGGCCATCAAATTCAATGATTACCTAGTTTTTTGTTGTTCCATATATTGACTAAAACCAAAAATCATGGTGTTAAAAAATAGTAATAATAGTATAAAATTAAATAATCATGAAGATTTAATTATAGGATTTAAAAATATTTAAAAAACAATTTCAGTCATTGATACATTAGTTAAAATATCCTTCATTCACAGTCATCATTTATTTAAATCATTCATCCTAGTTAAAAAAAGAGTGTGTGGATTTTTAAATCATAAACACCAGGAGTGTCAAACTATATATGTATTAAATCATGTATTCATGCTCTATGTGATAATTAATTTCATAATAATGTTACCTTTTCAGAGTAATTACTCATTGGTAACACTGTGCATGAGCCACTTCCACTTGTAGTATCCATAGAGTGATGTAATTTTTATGAAACAACTTTCAATATATGTTATAAAAATTATGGGATATTTCCTTATAAATTAACAGATCCTTATAAATATGATAAGATAAACACTTAGATTAATCCATATAAATATCACTAGGTTTATCACTAAAGTTATCTTATCCCAATTCCTAAAAGATAAATAAACCATTGGTCAAGTAAAAACTACAGTGACCCAAGATTCTCACACATGTATATCACCTAGATTTGAGATGAATAATTATTACATTACAAAAAAAACACACATGAGGACTATAATAGTTTAGTGAATTTGGAAACATTTTACTCAACATTATTAATTCCAAATGTTTCTTCAATGTCTCCCACAATGATATTCCCAATAAGTACACATTATATACAATCACTATATAATCATTTATTTTAACAATAGGAAAGGACCAATAAGAAATGGTGAGATTAGATTCTCAATAAGGGTAACAATGGGTGATATATAATAATAAACCTAATCATGATAATTAGAAATCACTCCCTTAAAATAAAAGATTATAATCTAGAGCCGTAGAATTATGATTGGATGTTCATGAGGCATGAATTTTAAAGGGTTAAACAAACCCCTACCATGATATAAGAACATTGAAATATGACATATATTTGTGGAATACATAGAATATTATAACGTTTTTAACATGTTTAAATTGAAATAGGATCACTAATCATTAAAAGTAAAAGAAATTAGGCCCTCACAAGAAATTATACACATGAAACCTGGTCTACAGAGATAATTATAGACCTGAAAGAAACTTATAGGCATAACATTATGATCATTTTATAAAGCTAACCACATAATGTTGTGATAATGTAACTATGATAATTTATACCACTGTTAACTTGTAATCTAGTTCAGGCATAACATTTTGAACTTGTAATTAGGTTAAAAATAATTTAGAATATGTAATCAGGTCCACACATTTCATAATAAACATGTAATCAAGCTATCACCTAACATATTTAGTCACGTGTTATCCATATTTACCTAATGAACTAGATTAAGATATTGGAAACATCGATATTATAATGGAAAACATATATTTCTATTCCACAAAATCATAAAAAAATCATTATATCATATCCCATAAAATGAAATGGGTTTCAAATCCATTTAATTATATCATATCATGCAGAAAAGAGACAAATGACATAATTATTTAACCATTTCATTAAAGAATAACACATGGGAAACATATTCAGGATTCATAAGTACAATATAATGATATAACCCATGGAATATAAATTTGTTTCATAAAAATCATTCCATCATAATCATACAAAATTCAGATAAAGAATAAAAGTTGTTTCATTCGATAATATTTACACTAAGGAATTAGTATCCTCAACTGATGCAATATTAGATGGAAAATTATTTTCACGGATCATTTAAAAAAATTATTGATGAAAATAAATATTTATTTAACATAAGTCACGTAATATAATAATTTTTTAAAATATATTTACTTGAATAAAAAATTGTTAAATATTATATTGGGATATTTAATAATCTTTTAAAAAAATTCTAAATAAAAAAACATCTCTGATTTGAGTAAAAAATTCTATAAAATAAACCATTTTGATTTTTTTTAAATATCATTAAATATATTAACAAAACATATACTGTATTATGGTTATGGGATGAATATCTTCCATTCATGTTGTATATGATTAAATAATGATTCCTGTCACATTGTCTACAAACTCAAAAATGGAATTATTTTGAAAAAGTACATTAAAACCCCATTGATTTTTTTTAAATAAAAACATTGAATTAAATTTCATTTAAAAATAATTATAGAATAAATTTAATTTTTCGAACATTATTTTTGATTTTTTTTAAATAAATTAATTTCTCAGTGAGAATAGAAATAAATTGTAATTTTCATAAAATAATTTTCCCAATTATTTTCTGTACTGGGGTATAGAAAAGGTACTATAATATTAAAAAAATAAACATAGGAAAAAAATATTTGTGGGTTTCATAATATAAGGATTATATAATACTATAATAATAAACATAATTATATATAATTTTGATAAACAATGATATTGTACTATACAATCATGACAACTATATTAACTTTAAATCATATAAACCATGAAAAAAAATAACTCATAATAAAATGGGCATAAAGTTTTTTTTTTCACATTATACTTCAAAGGGTCTTTATACACTCAATGTGAAATAATACAAAATCATAATGTAACATACATCTCGAATAAGAGAAATTAAATCAAAAATTCCTTTCCCCTTTGATAAATAATGATCCATGATAATATTGAAATTGAAATTGTAAAATGGATTTTTAATTCTGAAATATATAAATTATAAACATCAGAAAACAAAATAAGGGTTAGTTTAAACACTATATAAATCAAATAATTTTTTTTGTAACGCACATGTCACAAAAAAGTAAAAAAGTTATATGGAAATCCATTACTATAAACATTAAGTCCCATAATATACATTCAAAATTCTTATATAAAAAATAAATTTTATCATAAATATATTAAAAAACAATATGGTAATATTTCATACCATATATTATTACCTCTTGAACTATTATAATAAGGTTATTATCAATTCTTTATTAATGTTAGATTATGGGTAACACGTGTTATTTTCGTATATGTTTTTTTTGTGATTTTTGGTCCAGTAATGTTGATCATGATTTAATCATATCCAAAATGTTAAGTGTTATATAAATTTTATATATATTCAGTATAATTTTAGTTAGTGTATTCCATAATATTTTGTCATAGAAAATTAAATACATCATTCATGGAGATGGTAGGTCCAACTTATGAATGAACGATGTTACCATTTTCAATTCAGTATGATGAAATGAATGGTAAATGATATATTATCATTATAGAATTATTTTTATGCCATATATATCTTATATTTTAATTTAACCACTATCTATTACCTTACAATAGTGTGTGGATGGATCATATTTCTTCACAAGGCGGTAGTCTTCCATACACATGAACAACATTATCATATTCTCAAAAATTGTTAAGAACAATGGTATGTGTGATATAATAATTAATAAATTATAATAATATATTAAGTATCATATAAAAATAAGAAGTTATTTGTGATGTCCAACCATGAGTGGTGTTAATGAAAAAATGAAGGGCATTGGTTCATGAGATGATAGGACTCTGTAAACATGAATGATGATTTTTTAACCCAGCTGATCGATTTTGACATTGTTTTACATAATTTCATTAAATTAAAAACATCAACATATATTGTAGATAGAGTTTATAATTTTTTCATTGATTAATATGAATTTAAGTATGGTTCAAAATAAATAAAATAAAAATTTTAACCGATGAAGGTTAACTCTTCTTCCGGTATTTCCAATATTTCTTTACCAAAATCCTTCAGATGATAAATTTTTGTTAAAAATATGTATTAGAAGATGAGAGGAGTGAATTTAGTTAGTTATTTTAAATTTCATACGATGCATCAAAATTATCTTACGCATTGAAGAATTTTTGCAATGGGGAGACCTTTTAAATGTGTGGTGAGTTCAACACATATATCTTTTTTAAATGAAATAATTCTACTAATTATTTTTTCTTGTAACATTGATCCAAAATGGATTATTCTAGATCATATAATTGATAATGTCTAATTTTTTTCATCTAGTGGGTTTTGGAAATTTTTTCATTTTTGACCCATATATCATTAATATAACACCAAATAATACAATTTTTAACTTAACTGCGGTAAATATAATTTTTAATTTTTACTATTAATTTTTTAAAAAATATATTGGATAATATAAGATATATTAAATTTTTTTATTCGAAATATTGAATCCATGTTTTCAAAATTCCATTAATATAAGTGGGGAAATTTAATATAAAACTAATTTTATTGACGTTATAAGAACACATGTTTTTAATGAAAAATTGTTTAAAAGTTTACAATGTTTTTATGTTGAAATTAAATAAAAATTTCTGAATTATAATATTAATTTTACAAATAAGAAATTTTATTTCTCCAAATAATAAAAAAATAGAAATAATTTCTGATAAAATCGTATTTCTGAAACATATAGTCATTATTAAAATATTTTTTAATTTTTTATAAAAAATTATTTTTTATATAAAATTATTTTTTATATAAAACCATTATATGAATTATTTTAAATTTATTTATTATTATTTATTTTTCCACTTTGATGGATATTTTATAGTAGTATTTTTTGAATTATTATTTTATTTGTGTGTTAGAGTACATTAAGACTAGGTGTTGTTTATAATACAATATAAATGTAGTGTTTCATCTATTGAAAGATAAATATGATATTATATGTAATGAAATCAAATATTAACGACTAATGTATGGAAAGGTATTATTGATATTTAATGTAATGAAAAAAATATAAAATATAAAATCTATCGAAAAAAATATATCAAAAAATCTCAGGGTTTTACAACAATATCATTCCTCATTAATATGAAATAATATTTCAAAGGTAAAAAAATAAAAAGTGATTAAAAGTCCTTAATTGAAATGATACTATTAAATCATGATAATGACCCACAAAAAATGTAGAAACTTTATTTAGGGATTCTTGAGATAAAAAAAAGAGTCGATCTAAGTTAACATGTTTTGGAGTGAAGAGGAATTGTTGCAAGAGTGGAAATTTTATAATTAATGAGAGGATTTGTTTATAATTTTCACTATATATTCCATAAGAATATAAAATGTGTTAAAATGAAAACCATTGAATTACCCTTGGTTTTAATTCATTTGTTTACATGTAATATAATGTTTATTTATTTTAATGTGTCTAAAACCAATATTTATTCATTAGTTTTACATTAGACTTAGAAATTTGGGTTTTGTAGAAAATATTATTTTAGTCCTTAAGTTATAGTTTATACTTTAAATGTTATATAATATGATTAAAAATTTATTTTATATTATTAGCATACTTAATATTGATAAAATAATATATTTTTGGTCTATTATTTATATTAATGTAAATAATTTTATCATTTTTAGTCATTATGAGGTTTTAATACATGTCTTTTATTCTCAATATAAATTTTTATTTAGCAAAAAAATTACCAATTTAAAAATTAAAAAATTAAATTTTAATTTTCCAATAGTGATGTACAGACATACAATATACAATTGTTTTTTAAAATATTTTTATAAATATAATAATTTTAATTACTAATTTAAACAATTGGTATATTTGAAAACAATTTGTTTAGAGACATGATTTAATAACACTATATCGTTTATTTTATTTGTTTATTCATGTATAATTTTTTAATAATAATTCATATATAAATTTAACATATTATTATTTTTGTAATTATTCTTCTTTAGGTTCATATATTTTATTCGAATCGTTGTTATATGGTGGTTAACTTAATATTACAACTGAGGGATTCTAAAATGTCAAATTTTAACAGGATGTTAGTCAATGGGTGGATTTTGACATTCTTAATACCACAAACATATACATCATCATAAATTCAATAAATCAAATAAATATCTTATTTTCTCCACCACATCCATTTCAATGTTATTTTATTATTAATTGTGATGTATTTCCTATACTTTTTTATTATTATCCACTAATGTACATGGTTATTATTTTGACCAACATAATTACCTGATTATGGTAAATTTGTTCCATTTTAAAAAAATAAATATGATATATTTCTATTAAATCTATTTTTTACCATCCGCAATGATGAAATAAGAAAAAATTCATTTCAAAATAATTTTTTTATGAATAGATTTTCATAAATCTTGACTATTATATTATCCCTCCATAAATTATTTAGTCTGTTAAATTTTGGGTATTCAAGAATACATAATCATATAAGTGTAATTCAGTCTCCTTTATTTTATAGAATCTACGATTCTTCTGAAAACATATGAATTTTATAAATTATTATCATCAGATGTTTTTTTAATTCCACAAAATAACATTATATTTTCAATAATCTATATATTTGATACATTATATAGAAATTAATACTCCAACTCTACTGCATTGTTTGTGAGTATATGAACAGTTTTTTTCATGTATATCTTTAGTATTGATACATAGAAGATCCATGAAAATTTTCCTAGGTTTTATAGAAGGGATAAATTATATTTGAAAGTTATAATTATTTCTAAAATTGAAATTACCCATTATACCTCATACATATTGTTACATTCCATGTAAATAAATAAATAATACTACTTTTTAGTTTATATTTTGTAATATAATATTAATTTTACATTAAATGTATATATATGTTCGATATCGTTCCCGATACGCAACCACGTGTTTCTTTGAAATCTATCGTTATACACAACGTTGGGTCATACAGAAAAATAATAATAAAATTATTATTATTTTAAATGGTAGTTAACTCATAGTTGGTTTAATGGAAGAAATGAATAGAACTAACTATAATATGATTATAAATGTTTGTTAAATGTTTTTACATTTATCAATCAAAATTAAGAGTCTTAAAATGTGAATTAATCTAATTTTAGGAATAAATACTCTAATATTCTTTAAAGGGTCAATTAAATGCCATTTGATCGAAAATCCCCATTAAAACTAGTTATGGTCAGATTTATATGTTCTATTTGACCAAATAAAATTTATAATAGGGACTCAAAATTTACTTTAGTTAATCTTTTGTAATTTTTCTGATAAAATTGATTTTTTAATGAATAGTAAAAAATATTGTATTTTAATTCAAAATTGCTTTTTAATATAATTTATTTATATGGTTAGATTATATTTTTAAATGATTTTAAAGATTAATTTGATTATATTTTTACCATTTAATCCAATGTTGGTTATTGGAATTAATTTCACATTGAAATTGGACATAAACAAGTGCCAATATTTTGATAGTTATTATTTCATAAAACACACCTTTTGTTTTGACTGCGGGAATTAATTTTATATAAATTTATACCACTTCTGTGTTTTGAATATGAAAAAATGGATTCCATATTTGGAATCATGAGGACCAAATTGTTTAAATAGGTATCTTTTATTTTTATACATTTTAATTATTTTCCTTGGAATATATTATATTTACTATGGTTAAAGGGTAAAACTCATAAAAAATGGTAAAAATATATTAAAATAATAATTTAAAATTACAATAACATGTGTTATAATACATTTTTTTTTATAAAATTCCAACCATGGGAATCTTTCTGTTGATTTTCAGACTCCATGGATCCACATAAGAATGATAATGACACTTTATATTAAATAATTTAAAGTAAAGGAAAAAATGACACAAACATATAACATTTAGTAAATCAATTTTTACACAGTTTTATATAAGTTTTTCTCTATGAATATAAACATTATTTGGAATGGGAAACATATTTCCTACATCATGGTCTTTTTTTATAAATTTTAGACATTATATAAGAAAAATTATTACACAATAATGATGATGTGTGTACCTCATAAATGAAATATTTAATTCAATAAGATTTTAAATACTAAAACAATATCAAAAACCCATAAAATTATTATAGGATGATTCTATTTAGATCATGAGTCATGTTATATTCTACTTTAATCATATTTTGTACTTTTAAACCGAAGATATGTTTATTATAAAATAATTGTTTCAGACATTTCTTAAGATCCCATCCTCCCACTCAAAAAATGGCGGCACATATAACTCACTCCTCACACCTCTCAACCCACTTTTATCATCCAAAATCTGACTAAATGAGCTCCAAACATCCCTATACTCTTCATAGATACCTTACATTAGGTAGAAGGCACTTCATGTAAACATATTGGTTCAAACCAAATGGAGATACCCAATTTAAAGGTAACGTCTTCTATTAAGTCCTTTAGTTTTATTTTACATCTCCAACCCCCCAAACTATTTATATTATATTATTTATTAACAAAACCATTATACTTAATATATTATATTTTTTTAAGATTTATTAGAAATAAATTACACACACCTCCATCTAATGGGTAATGAACATAATCTTTCTGTGGATGGCCAACTAACGCCACATGAAACGATGATTATTCAATTATCTTATACCGTCTCTTATGGTGGAAATTATGATGGAAATGTATTTATACATGATATATATTATGTTTATGTCTCCATTATGCTTCTTTATTTCTAATTTATATTATACCATTATGGTTTCTATAATATGAAAACGTGATAATTTCATTTAAGGAAGTGCGGACTACTTCCCCCTCCAAGTGATATGACTCGTTCACACCATATGTGGGACGTTAAAAGGATTGATTTATTGAAATTATATATGATAGTATAATTTAATTATAACATAACTATGTATAATTAAATTTTCATTCAATTAAAATTTTAAATAGAAATGAAAGTAGAATTCATGCGTACGTACGGATTACCGTCTCCGTGAACGGTGCATTTCATTTTTTTATATCAAAATGTTATGTACTATTATAAATACATATATACTAGTTATTTATCATATATATGATATATAAATCATTAATTTCATTGTGGAGATTGTGGAATCTTAACCACATGGACAACTTGTAATTATAAGGTGTTCATTTTTAACTCAAGTACCAAATATACACCAAAAAACCATTATTAACATAAATGATTACATAATGTTTATAATATGGTAATAATAAACATAAAAAGTGTTTTAATTAATGTTTAAATTTACATGTGTTTATTATTTAGGAAGAACACAGAACAAATAAGTAATGTCGGACACGGGGTAAGGGATTTCTAATCTCATTATTAATTCCATGAGATTTCCATTATTGACAACTTATTTATTTCATGTGGTGTATTTTGTACTTACATTTGATATATATTAGTATGAATCTACTTATATTCATGTTATTATATCCATCATTTGGTGTTTATTGCCTTTTTTCATATGAATCGATTGATTACGACATGGTAAAGAGTTTTCATCTCACTTTTTATTCCCGTGAGATTCATGGGGTATTAAAACTATTTCATTTTGTGTGGTTTATGTACTGACCATTATTGTATTAATTGTGTAATATATTTAAATTTATGTATATATAAATCTTCATTTTATGATCCTTCTTTCATGGGGTGTATGTTTCGTAAGTTACCAAATCACCAAGGGAACCTTTCACCCACCTCTTTTTAAATGACTTCCTTTTGTTGTGTCTTTTAATTTAAATCTTATTATGTTGGGATATGTTCTTATATATCCTTGTTTCTATTAATTTTATGTCCATGTTATTATATACCATTTTTTCTCTCATAAACTCTTTTTCTTAATTTTAATGTGATGTTGTTAGGCTGTTGAATTTTTGAAAGACAACTTTTTAACCCAATTTCCATTCATTGGGTTAATCAACTTATTCTTAATTATGTAATGCAATGATTATGTGTGGTATCATAGTTCATTTATTTATGTTGTAAATTCCAAATCCACTTTTGGGGATATAATTTTGATACACATAATAACTCCATTGAAAAATTCTAATGTCATTGATATGAACTTAATAAGAGTAATTTTAACTCATCTTCCATTAATTTGGTTAAGCATCCAAGTCATTCGTTTTGTCTTAAAAAGAAAATGTGTGAATGTTCTCTGAATGATTTACACTAAATATTCAATCATATTGAATGTATATATATTTTTTAAATAGAAAATGTGTGAATGTTCTCTGATTGAGTTACAATGAACATTCAATCATATTGAATGTATATATATTTTTCACACATTATTATGTAAATTATTTATCCTTAATCTAAGATATAGTTTTTATAAGGGATTTCTTCTCAATTTAAATTCTATTGAGACTTCATTGTTGTTATGAACAAATTCACTCTTATATAGTGTATATTAATTCTTTTGGAATATTATTCCATGAATCCTATTATTATTGTGATATAATAATAATCTAATTAAATTTTAGTCCTCAATTATTTTTATTCAAGAATATCTCATATTTTTAAATTCATTTTAACAGAAATTTTTTTTAATGGTTTAATGATTTATTCATCAAAATAATTATCATTGAAGTCCACGTTTTCAAAAAAATTGGATTTATTTATATAAATATTAATTTTTATAAAAGATAATGCAATTAAAAGCATCATTGTTTTATGGGAAACAATGATTCAAAAATCTCTTTATTAGATGCGTTAAATGGTTTTTAAAATGGTTTGATAAAGCATTGATTATACAAATTTCTAGAAATGATATATTGTGATTGAAATATGGAAATTTTATATTTCCATTAGTCTTGTTTTAAGTGTTATGAATATGTTATGGTTCTTTGTCACTGTTTTCTTATACAGGTGGTCCTGTGATAAACCTTGGGCATGTGATCTGAGATTTCTCTTCAATGCATTGGGTAACTATACAGAGGTAAATGTTAATGTTTCTCCTAGGAGAGTTATGGAATATATTGTGATGGGTATTCCAAATGTGACTCTATATGTAGATGTGATAGATACAATGTAGGTATGTTATGAATGCCATATATTTCCTTTACGATTTTTGACTTATGTGTATTATTGATAAATCTTATGATTTTGTAAATAATGACATGATTGAAAAGTATTCGTTTCATTGATTTTTATTTATTAATGGGATAATGTTTTCCTTCATTATTTTATAACCCTTATTGAGATTTTTCTGCTCGTCCCATGTTTTTGAAATGTTTTCAAAAAGACATAAAGATGAATGGGGTCAAGGATGGGATGAAAGAAAAGTCATGTTATCTAAAACATTGAACTATAAATGTTTAGTTTTAAGAGTTTTTATTTTGTGAAAAAATTTGAAACTGAGTAGAAGTGTATAATGTTTAATTTTTTAGATGTAATGTAATATCTGTAGAATAATTATCTAAAACTCTAAACCTGAAATTATCATCCATGGGAATTATTTATTTAATTCAATATTATGTAATGATTAAGGGTGTGTCCTCATAGTTGGTATCATAGGTCGGTTTAGATAAATTTTAAGGTAAGGATGTTATTTAAGAATAAGTGACATAACCATAATGGTTAGAATATTAGAAAGAGACGTAGTTATTTTAAATAAATTGAATGAGTTTAAGAATACATGAATACCTCTATCTTAGTATTTATCCTCCTCATAAGATATTATATGATGATTTTACTTATATAATCACACCGATCTTTCTGGTTTTTGTAAATTGATGGATCTAGCATGAACCAATGTAACGATGGATATGATAAAAACTGTGATGGTTTTATGAATAAGCAACTAAATGAAGTGGGAGATGCAATGAGAATAGTATTGGTTATTCTCAACCAACTTTCTAGAGTCATGATTTACCACCTCATCCTTGGATATTTTTATAAGGAATAATATATGAGAGAAATAAATCCCTACATATTTTCAAGTAATAATCATAAAGGTATGTATATTCCAAAACCTATTTTTCGAGGATGTGGAACAAAACTCATAGGAAAATGCTTCAATGGAACATGAACATGTTTCAGATGTGGTAATGATGTTCAAGAAGCATGAACCTTACATGGAAAAAGCAATGGTCTATATGACTCTAGTCACAGAAATAAGTTCATTATGTGGGGACAATTGAATATTTTAAATGTGTTGTGAATGGCCACTATAAAAATAGATATGCTAAGAAGATATTTCAGGAAATGGATCAATAGTAACAAACAGATATACATTTACCAATTCCTAATGCCATTCCAATTGATGACGAGGTAACTGAAAATGATCTATAAAAGTTATAGATTATTTCTATGCTCATGTTTGAAAATTACTGAAATCATAGGACATTATTCGTGATTTTTTTAGGATAGAACTATAAAATAATAATTTGGAAACACAAGGATAACGGATCACTAAGGATGTTCGATGATTATGATATCTATATTTTAGGAATTGACGAGTTATATGGATAATGATATGTTTGCATGTATTAATGATAGGATATGTTTGGAATCATTTTCTATTATGTGTAACCATAAATTTTTATATTTTAAAACATTATTCAAAGATTAAATATCTTTTCTTTTGAGGATATAGTTATAAGGACCATTTTAGATTATATGATCCTTGAATTTGTGGAAATTACAGGTTATTACATTTTGGGATGCAGAATGAATGTTATTTGACAACCATTGTAGTTAAAATATGTTATGGTTATTTTTGTTTAATTTATCTCATTTTTTGGAATGTAATAAAATAATATAGTTATTTAAAAAGGACAACACGTAGACTGTGTGACAACCCATCGCAATGGACAATACTCTGGGAATCAAACCCACAACCAAAGTGCAACTGAGATTTATTGCCTACCATTGGACTACGTGGAGTCCCTTTTTAGTATGAGTAATTTATTTAGTTTGATGATTTTACGAATCTATAATAAGTTGGTTTTGTGTTATATATGGAAGTAATTATCTTATCAAAGAGAATATGTGATTAAGTTAATTACAATTTAGTATGAGACTTGAAGAGTGGTCAATGTTATTTGGAGCTAAATGTTAAGATTATTCATGGAAGACTATGTGAATAAATCATTATGAGTTTTGGGTATAAATAATAGTTTGGATTATTTTGAATAATTTTAAGGAAAATTTTATATTTAATTGTGTTTTTTGAACTTTGGGTACTTTTTTATATTGAATTTTGGATATCTAGAGTAGTTTTTAATTTTATAAAGGATTATCCTTTTTAGGGGTTATCAGATTTCTTACTAACCATTTTGGGTTTGGTTAATGTATAAAGATAAGGGAAATATATGGTTCATATTTTATGGATTATTTTATTCTATATAAGTTCATTCTATAACTTTTTTTATGTGACCAAGTCATCTTGAATACACATCATTTAGAGAAAAGATGAATTTGTGGTAACAATTCTATAAATTATGAATGTGTACTTGTCAAGTAAGTAAGTTTCCATATGTTCTTATTCAATCTCATAAATAAATTCTAAAATATTATTAAATGTAAATTAAAAACATATTTTTTCCATATACTTTTCTTAATGGGAAACCAATTACAGTTTAACCCATCACAAATTTGGGGGTTTCTTTTTTTCAACCTTCTCCTAATCATGTATTCTATCACCCTGCATCAGAACATGACACTTATTTTCTCCTCCATATCCATGTTTTAATGGAATCCAAGTATAGGTTATCTCTGGTGACCATTTTTGTTATCATTCATTATTTTAAAGTGATATTTTTATTTACTCTTTTCCAATTTGGGAATTTCAATGATGTTCCCATGCCCAATTTTGAAATTATGAGGACACAATTCCCAAAAGGGGGGATGAATGTAACATACCAGGAAAATAAAGAAATAATACATTTTTGTAATTAATATTTTTTGAAATAAATATTAATTTTACTTTCAATGTGTTTTTATGTTCAATATCATACACGATACACACCAATGGGTTATATGAAATCTTATGATACACACTAGGTTGGGTCATACAGAAAAAATAATAATATATTATTATTATTTAAAATGGTAGTTAACGCCTAGTTATTATAATGCTAGGAATGAACAAAACTAACTAAAATTTGATTATATAAGTTTTTTAAATGTTTTTTCATTTATCCAATAAATGATAGAGGCTTAAAATGTGAATTAATCTAATTTTTGCATTAATACTATAATATTCATTAAAGGGTCAATTTATCGCATTTGGATGGGAAACCATTTTTAATCTAGTTTTGGTCACTTTTATATGTTCAATTTGACCTATATAAATTCATCCTTAGAATCAGGAAATCTATATTTCCTTTGGTTAAATATTTGGTATTTTTATGATAAAATTCCTTTTTTAATGAAGAGTAAAAAATACAGTATTTTCATTCAAAATTTCCATTTGTCTAATTTATTTATATGGATAGATAATCTTTTTAATTTGATTTAAAGTGTAATTATAATATATTTTAATCATTTAATCCAATATTGGATATTGGAATTAATCTCAATTTCAAATTATACATAAATAAGTTTCAATATTTTGATAGTTATTATTTCATAAAAACACGCCTTTTGTTTTGAATACAGGAAATAATTTTAAATTAATTTATGTAACTTTTGTGTTTTGAATTTGGAAAAATGGATTCAATATTTTTAATCTAAATGTACAAATTGTATAAATAGCTAACTTTTAATTTTAGACATTTTAAATATTTTCCTTAGTAAATATATTATTTACCATGGTTAAAAGGTAAATCTAGTAAATATAGGTAAACAAATATTACTATAATAACATAAAATTACACTAAAATGTGTCCTAATCATATTTTTTGATACACATCTGATCATGGTCATCTTTGGGTGGATTTTGGGACCCATGAAGCCACTTAATAGTTATAATGACAGTTTATATTAATTAATATAAAGTAAAGACAAAAATGACATAGACTAATATCTTTTAGTAGATCAATTTTTACATGTTGTTATATAAGGTAGGTCTTTGACTATAAATATTATTTCGAAAGATAAAAATATTTCCTATATCATGGTATTTGATTATTATTTTTATACATCGTATAAATAAAATTATTTATGACATAATAATAATGAAGTGTTTAACTAATTAATGAATGATTTTAATAAATAAGATTATAAATACTAAAAAATATAATCAATCTGTCCAATATTTGTTGGATGATTTTATTTTGAACATGAGTAATCTTATCATTTACTTTAGGAATTCTTGGTTATTTTGAATCCAAAAATATGTTTCTAAAAAATAATTATTTTAATCTTTCTTAAAGAGCCCCTCCTCCATATTATAAAAGGACACAATTTCATACTCACTCCTCACTCGTCTCAAGCCCCTTGGACCACCCAAAATCATAATAAATAGGCTCCCAAAATCCCTATACTCTTATTATAAGCCTAACCAAAGGAATAAGGCACTTCAAGTCAACATTTTGGTTCAAACCAAAGGAAAATACCCGATTTAAAGGTAACATCTTTTTCCAAGTACTTTTGTTTTATTTTACATCTACAACCACCGAAACTATTTTTAGTCCATTATTTTTAGAAACAAAATAATCCTCAGTATATTAGGTTATTTTTATGATATGTACTGGAACTAAAATTAAACACACCAACCTCTAAAGGGTAATGAATATACTGTTTTTGTGGATGGAAAACAATCGCCTCACAAAATGACGATTATTAAATTATCTCTTAATGCCTCTTCTGCTGGCCATTATGAATGAAATTTATTTAAACATGATATACATTATTTTATGTTTTATTTATATTTCATTATTATTAATTTATAGAATACGTTTAAGGTTTCCGTTTTGAGTAAACGAGATAATTTCATTTGAGGAAGTGTAGACGACCGCCCCCTCAAATTTATATGACTCATTCATACTATATGTGGGACATATAAAGGATGGAGTTATTGAAATAATATATGATATTATACTATAATTATAATATAACAATGTATCATTATGTTTTCGTTTAATTAAAATATGAAATATAAATGAAAGTGGCATTCATTCATACGAAGGACTTACCGTCTCCTTTAACTGTGCATTTCATTTCTCATCTCCAAATGTTATGTACTATTATAACTACATATATATACTGAATATATATGTTTTTATGATATATAAATCATGAATATCATTATGGAGATAATGGAATCTATACCACATGGACTACTTGTAATTATAAAATGTTCATTTGTGACTCAAGTACACAATATCAACAAAATGACCATTATTAACATAAATGATTATATAATTTATATAAAATGGTAATACTGAACTTGAAAAAGGGTTCTTAAAAAAGAATAAATTATCTTATTTTTATTTTTCAGGAAGAACAAGGAACAAACAAGTCATTTCAGACATGAGTTAAGGGATTTTTATCTCACATTTAATTCGGTGAGATTTCCATTATTCGCCACTTATTTATTACATGTGGTGTATTGTCTACAGCCATTTGATATATATTATCTTGACTCTACATAAATTAATAGAATTATGTGATTCATATGGTGTTTATTAACTTTTGGTAATACAACTTGATTGATTACGACGTGGTAAGGAGTTTTCATCTCAATTTTTATTCCCTTGAGATTCATGTTATATTACAACTATTTCCTTTTGTGTGATTTATTTACTACTCATGATTTTATTTATATTGTAATATAATTAAATTTATGGGCACTTAAACATTCATTATATAATCCTATTTCGATGGGTTGTATGTTTGGTATGTTACCAAATTAGTAAGGGAAAATTTTACCCTCCTCTTTATAAAATATTTCTTTTTGTTTTCTCTTTTAATTTACATATTCGTACGGTGGGATATGTTCTTCTATATCTTTATTGAATGAAATTTTATGTCAAATTGATGAGATACCCTTTTTTCAATCATCAACTCATTTTCTGAATTTTAACGTGACATTGTTAGGCTGTAAATTGTTTTGAAGATAACTTTTAAACCCAATTTCCATTACATGGTTTAATATTCTAATTATTAATTATTTCATGCTATGATTATGTGTGGAATATTTGTTTATTTATTTAGGTTTTAAATTCCACACCCATTTGTGTATATATACATTTGATACAAATAATCACCCCTTTGATAAATTCTTAAGCCATCGATATGAGAAATATAAAACATGGTGATCTATTTTTAATTACTGATTGAAGCAGTCACAATATCCTCATATATATAAAATGGATTAGAGAGACGCACCATTTGAAATATGTAGTTCATAACATTAATGAAGTGGTAAATTTGGTATTCTATGTTATGTTAATGATCCATAACATGTCTCAAAATCCATGTAAATTATTCATCATACTAAGCCAAAAAATTTATCTTGTTTTGTATTAAATTCAATAATTTATTTCCCATATCACTTATTTGTTCCCGAGGAAATTAAATATTAACAAATAACACACCATACACTTGTGATCATTATCCTCTATTAATTCATTCTTATTAATGTTCTAAAACAGTGATGACTATAAATCATCATCTCCTATTATAAGATATATTCACAAGATAACATTATCATTATCATAACTTCCCATGGAAATGAAACCCTTTTATAGGGACAAGATCCATTATTCATTGAATAAAGGACTAATTTTCCAATTACATGATAGAGTTCGATGCCTAATGAAGTTTTTCATAAATATCACACCATTAATTCAAGAAATATATTACTTCAGATATGTAAAATTGTTATACATAACCTTATTCGACTTCCCAACTATTTTTATAATCTTATTCACTCCAACCTCAGCCACATTATCATTAACTGGATAGAAGTCCAATCATTACTTATGGATGGCCATATAGTTTTTTTCCATTCAAATAGATCCATGCCTATATAATGGAATATAATTAATTAATTCTTTAATAAAACTATTTATTTCATTCCATGTGATCTAAAACAATTTCTTGAATATCATTAGGTTTTTAATGTGTTATTAACTATTACTAAATTAAACTAAATATAGTCCCACTGTACTCTAATAAAAATACACTAATACAAACCACAGAAATCTTGTATCTAGTACCCCAATGAATTAGATTACTTCAATACAATCATATATTTTATATTGATCAGAATAGAAATGATCAAAATGTTTAGAAGTCCCTGGAAACTACATAGATAATTGAATGTTGTGTGGAATTTAATATAAATTAAATAATATAAATATATAGAGATATTAATAATAATCCTTTTATATAACTGTGTTACATGTATAATTCATTATAGTTTCCCAAGTAAATGGGAAAACATATAAATGGTTGGGATTGACTACATAGTAAAATGTAGCATGCAATAGAATAAAACAAAACACAGTCATGGTATGGAGATTAAAACATTATTAATATGATGAATAATTATATATATATTATGTTTAGATAATTATATACATATATATAGTAAAGATAATTATAAATAACCATATAGATAATAATAACTAATCACATAGTTTTTTATGCTTAATACCTGACATTATAAACATGTCATAACATCATTGTGCAAGGACATCTTACATAAATAGGTAAATACAATCCCATTACCCTTTTTAGTTGTATAATGACACATAATAATACACCATGGGGATATATAATTTTCGAACCCACAGACACATTAAATTTTAATGCATTTGATCACATACAAAATCATTACAAGGCATAATTTTCATAAACTGAACAGTATAATTCCATAAAAGATTTCCTCAATGAGGGTTATCTTATAAAATTGTTTTTAATATAACAAAAGGTTAACTTATATGTATATATTTTTCCATAACAAATAAATTTAAAATTATGTACACTATGAATCCATTATCTTAGATAGGAAGTGACATGGTACTCACAATGTTCAAACAAGTAACCAAAACAATTGATTAATATGGGATTATAGTTACTAGTTACATTTAAATACAATGATGTATAATGTATTATATTATATAAATATATTTATTTCCAAGGTTATTTGATTATGTAATTAATATATTAATCCTATATATTTTTTATAAACAACATGTAAATCCTCTATATCACATCCCTTTGTACTTTCAAACCGTGTGTCCTGTTAGGCCCCCTACTAGTGAAAAAATGAAAATGTTCAGTTATTACCCAACCAAAATGATTTATGATTCTCACCTATAGTTGAATAAATTATATAAATTCATCCATTTATTCATATAGGGATTGGTATTTCATTTTAATGAAAACCACACACACATTTTTTCAAAAAATTTATCATTGTTTTATAGCCATGAAGAAATTTTACTATTATAATGGATAATGGATATGGTAAAATGGGAGGTAATTGTAATAACTTATTGGAAAAATAATATAATATTCATTATAATGAAGAATAACAACATTACTCATTGAAATTACATAAAACATAAAAGTGATCAAGAAAATAAAAACCAAAGATGAGGTTATAAACACATACATATGATGTATATTCATAAAGCTTGAGAAGGGATCCAACTAACTGTATACAAACATTGGATGGATTATTCAGAAAACAAATTATATTATAATAAAGGTTATATAATTCTTTGTTATGTGTATTAGGTTAATGGGGTGAATATATATAAAATGAGTGGTATTTGATTAATAATTTCTAAAAATTGGGATTATAATTATAGGTTTTAGAGAAAGAAAATCCATTTTATTATATGTTGACTTAGTTCATGTTGTTTATATATAATAATTTTTTTTATTTTTACTCTATTATATATGAGATTATTAATTTTTTATAACTAAAGTCATGGAAATGATATTATACATAAATTATTTTTAATTCATGAATTTATATTTTTGAATTTTGAATGTATATTATAGGTTAATAAATTGTGAATATATTATTTAAATAATTATTATTTATAAAATTATATTTTTAAATATTATTTATTTATATTATTAGTTGCATATTATTATAATTATGTAATCATAATGTATATAGTATATTTAACCTATATTTTTTGCATTTACCAAAAAAATACATCCAGTTTTTTTAATTACTTATTAGAAAATTTTAATTTTCTGATTAAATTTTTTTTCTACTTATTATTAATATTAATATCTAAATATAATAAATGTAATTATTAATTATACAACCTTATATATTGGAAAATATTTTACTGTGCACTATGATTTAAAAATTGAATTATTTATACTATTATTCTACTAAGTAGTATATGTACATTGAAATCACTATCAATTGGTCAATATATATTATTAATATTTAATATTATATTTTCCAACAAGTTTAATATATATTATTGGGAAGATGATTGAATAATGGTTATATTACTATTACTATTATCAAATATTTAATAGTCAATTCAAATATTATGATTCCAATTTGTTAGATTACAACTGAAATAATACATGTTATATATATTTCATTTTTTATTTATTCATTCATATCATTATGTTATATTGCTCACCATATCTACTACCTATTTTTTTATTTTCTTTTCAATAGATATGTATGTCTTATACATGATATTATTTGTAATTATGATCCACTATTTTTTATGGTGATAGTGTTTCAAAATATATTAATATCTTTAGGGTTCTAGTTGTTGTTGTTGTTATATATGTGATTACCGAGTGTTGTATATTATTACATTGTCTTATACTAGTACTATGAGATAATTAAATTTAAATTATCTAATATTTCCTTTTCATGGGTTTCTTTCTAATAACTAGAACTATATAATCTCGTTCCATTGTCCCTAATCTCTTTTTGTGACCGAAATCCCAACCTATAATGAATATAGGATTGATCCAAATGTGTAATATCAATTATCAAATTAAGGGTTCCTAAAACCTTCTAATCAAATATATTTTTTGCATTATTTTTTAATAAACTATCTTAAAATGCATTTATTTTTAGTTCATCCATCCATTATAATGCCATTACCAAAATTTTAATAAATTATTAATAATCTATAACCAATTTACTCTAATTGAACCATTCATATCCCAAAAATAAAAAATAAAAAATATAGGACTACGAGCCTAGGTTATTTTTCTTTTTTACACACCTCCTAACCATTATGAGAGATAAATTAAAAATATGATCTTGTAAAAACCATATCATTCAATATAACATTATATTTTCATAAAAGTCTAATATCAACAAGAGAAATTTGATGAAAAAAATGCATAAATAATAAATTATCACTATGAATTAATTAATACTCATCATAAATATTCAAACAACCAAATAAAAAAAATATTCACATTCTTGGATACTAAAACTAGGAAAAAATTTATAATACATGTTGGGAATATTTCCCCATATTTTTAATACCCTCTTAGG
The DNA here is from genome assembly GCA_963277665.1 of Viscum album. Lineage (NCBI taxonomy): Eukaryota > Viridiplantae > Streptophyta > Magnoliopsida > Santalales > Viscaceae > Viscum > Viscum album. Next base: position 2,030,690,023 of record OY728130.1, read on the forward strand.
AATTCCTTGAAACCTAAATATCTATAAATCCAATTGATGAAAAAATGTAATATAAGGTCAACTCAAATGATCAGTATGAGAAAATATGACAATGTTCATAATGATAATGTCATAAACATATAGAGAAGAATGAAAATTGATATAAATTTGTTTTAGAAGATCATAAATCAATAAATTTTGACCATAAAAATAAGTGATATTAATAAAATTTCAAACTGTAATATTATTACTATGATATGAGAAAATAATACATTGGTCATATAACATGGGTCATCTATTATATGAAATAATGTGAAAAAATAATAAACATAGTATTTTTTATTATTGTTAATCTGCATATCCACTAACCTATTCACACATAAAATTGTGGGTAAAAATAAATTCCATCACACTCACAATTTTTGAACATATATACTTGATAAACTATAAACATATAATTTATTAATTCTAATATATAATAATATTCATAATTAATTTGAGGAAAATATTTTTCTTATCTATCTTATGAAATTTCTAAAAAATCCAATAAAGATACAATTGAAATAAAATCGGTTTCATAGGAGATTCAAATAAAATCCAAAATTAAATATATTGTTAAAAAAAATTTGGTCACAGAAAATAATATCATAATAAAGGAATAATATATGGTGAAACATGAAAACTAACTTCATTACAGATAGATAACTCGAATAAAATGGAAACAGAGTTTTGAAAATATAATTTGCAACAAATTTTTATTCATATTTGTAACAATAATAATTATGATTCTATTGTAAAACATTCAATGTTTTTTTCATGAAAATTTAATATAAATCATTCATGAAAATTAATTTTGTTTAATAATAATTTTATCCCGAAAACTAAAAATATTAAATATATTTTAATGTGGTGATTCATGGAAAATTTCATTCACCAAGAAATTTTATAACCTAAAGAAATGTGTTTGAGTTACAAAGTTTTTTTCCAATACCAAACTTTAAAATGTTTTGTTTTAACCCCTTATATTATAAATAAAATTATTTAAACAACCTATTTTATAATCCTAATAAAATACATTTCCATATAAACACTTTAATACGAACAATTCTCTAATGTATTCCATTGTTGTAATTTTTTTCCACATTGGGTGTTAAAATTATTAAACATTTGAGCTTGATTATAATTATAATATTACTACATATTCAATAATACCATGTTATAAAAATTATAAAAATGATTTAATATATTTTTATAGGTGTTTTAGTTTTACTACATAAAAAAGTAATATATTCTAGATGAATTAAGTTATTTTAGAGAACGAAAAATATAAATTTTTAGTAAGATAAATAATTAATATAATAATTATATATCCAAAAAAATATGGATATTCATATTATAGTATTTTTAAATTAGTATTTCGGATCTGGTAGTCATCCGTGATATAGTTTGTTAGTATCATTTAGTTAGGTGGTTAAATCAAATAGAACATGAAAACATCTATAACTTTGTTGGTGGGTTTTATTATTTAGGTGCCATATATAAAATCACATCGTTATAAATTATGAAAAATGTTAATATTTTTATATTTTGATGTTTATGAACAATATTTTAATATTTTTGGATAAATAATTAATAACATCACAGAAAATGGAATAATTTATAATTCATGGAGTTTGTAGTTTGCACACATGCATGATTCATGTTCCATTGTATCTATATATTAACCCGAATAATTAAATAATGGTTGGAAAATAATATAAAAAATATTATTTTAATAATGATAATAAATACATCATGTTATTATGGTTAAAATATATTTGAAACAGTAATAGTATAAAATATTAAGAAGGTGAAAATAATAATGTTGAAGACTTGATCTTTCCATAGAGGTTGCATTAATAATGAAGGCGATAAAATTATAATGAGTGATTAGGTGACTATTTTGGTGGTAATGGGTTCTTTGTAATGTAAAGTAACATAATATTGATGAGTAAATTGAATGGTAGAGTCTTATGTGGTGTAATATTAACCTTTTGTGAGAGAAGATAATGGTTGTTTTATAAATACCCATTGAATATCATAAAAAATGGACTATTAAAGGGTGAATGAATTCAAAATTGGAAAAAAAAGAAACAAAGAACTGTTTTGGTCTCCCTAAAGCTAAAAAAATCTATTGGAATTAGGTTTTTAACATATTTTCCCTTTCCCCCGTACGGAAGTATTTTTATGCCACTTTTACTTTTGGTATTTTTGTGTAAAAATATTCCTTTTCAAAAAAGACAAAAATATTAATCTTTTGTATGTTTGGATATGAAGTATTCCAATTTTTTATTGTTTTTTCATAATTTTAATTTTTTTAATTTAACTCTTAATGGAATAAATATAAATATTAATGAATTTATAGTATTTAAAAGACTATATTTAAAGATTGACTCACATTATCTATTCATATTTTTATGGTAATGATATATTAATTAATTATAATATTACCTTAATAAAAAATATTATTATATAGATCATTTATCATTGGTTTTTTCTAAATGACAATTTAACAGACATTATATTATTATTTTTTAACAATATATATTATCTTCAGACATTAAATTCTTCCCCCTTAAATTATTATCATACTCTAAATTTAATTACATGGAAGAAAACGAGGGTGGATACTTTTGTATCCTGACATTATTAGGAACCCATGTGGCCTCTTAAACTTATTAGTTCTCTACAGAACATTAACCATATAAGGGTTCATATTATCTAACACATTATATCTTCGATCCAAGATATCAAGAGGTTTTAATTTGTATGAGAGGTCATAATGTAGTTCAAAAAACACAAAAAATAGTAAATGTGATAGATCTATTATAAAAATCACAAAAACAATACCTTAAAGAAATTATTCTCATAGGATATGTGAGGAGGGAGTTATATCAGTAAGATATGACTATAACACAATATAGCATATCGAATATATTGATTTATCTAGGGCCCAACATCCATTTATTAAAAAATATCATTACGGGATTCCATAGAGATACTCAGAGATATACATTAGCACATAGTTCAAATTTTAGATTTATTAAAATATAATTTAAAGAGATGTTTTAACAATTTTGACCATTTTAATATACCATTGAACTGTTCAGTCCATAAATTCCATTTATTTGACAACATCTGGACCTATGATCTTTCATTCCACAACTATATCCTATCATGTTGGAGTCTTTGATCCCTTCTAATATTGATCCTCATTATGTTCAATTTGGATGATAAGATATAATTATTTATATGGTAACTATATCATAGGAATATATATATCCCACCATCCCTGAAAATCCAATAAATAATATCTCAACATGATCATTATAGTTTGAATGGATTTTCTTGATTGGATATCAATTTGAGGGTGGTGGGTGGTCTTTAAATATTAATCAGTTCCTATAACATGTTGAGGAATTGAAAAAAAATTAATGTAAATAGAGGAGCATGATCTAATATCACAAGAATGGGTACACGAAGAGGCATAAACACCAATTTAACATATATACTTGAATGATTATCCAGTGAGGAATACACTTTTATGGAAATAAATTGACCTCACGTTCTATTGAGATAAACTATAAAAAATATGTAATTGTTACATTTAGATGTCTTAGGTAGTCCAAATAAGAAATCCATGGTTATGATTTCCCATTTTCATATATGTTTGGGTAATGGTTACATTATCCCATTAAGCCTCTATCACTACTCTTTATTATCTTATCATACAAATAATTGAGATATATACTATTTGATTTCCTATTTAATTTAATCCTATCACGACCTGTCCCCGGGGTCTGTGTTGTGACTACCCCAAGCGCACCTTCTATAGGCCAGGGGCTGGCGACTAGCACCAACGCATGTTTACCGGTAAAAAGGGAAGGCATTGCCTTTGTAATGTAAACAGACACCACAAAGCATGCAAGAAGAAGTACACACTAAGTAAAAACTGTGTATAACAGTAAGTGCGGAAAAGTAACTGGGCCATAAAAAAACCAAACTGAAAGTAAAGTACAACTGGAAATGGAAAAACTGCAACTGAATGTAAAGCTGCAACGTCGAGCCGTCCACTGGAAGTCCCACCTAAAGGGTGGGTACAGATAGCCTCCACAGCTCATCGGGTCCTGTCGTCCACTCCGAGTACTTCCCGCCCAGTGGTCCACCTCCAGGTACCGTCCTGCCCCGCAATCCTCAACCGCGATCAGCGCTGTCTATCGTCTGCAACCAACACAACATAGTGTGGGCATAGCCCGTGCAGGGGTGAGTATAAGCTACTCAGTAGGGACTGTGAGACCCCCGAACGTCTCTGAGAATCCACAATAAATAATCCACAAAGGAAAGATACAATCATGAAGTAACATCTGACACTACTTAGGTATATTCCCATACATATACCTAAGTCATCAATTCCAGTTCTGCTCCGACATCCGAGCCCATGTTCGATCACATCCACACAGGATAAAACAAATCAATCCACATAGGAAATCAAAACAAGATTCATCTCACAAAAGTATACTTCTTCGTATGATGATAAAGATGATCAGATGTAGCCACGGATTCATCTAAGCCGTCTGACTCACACAGGATCGATAGGTACTAACCCCTATAAGTGGTAGGCGTGCTCCTCCTCAGCCGTCGAGTTCAGTGGGCCTACCTCAAAACCAAGCGCGCCGAACTCCTTATATTTCGAGTACAATGGCCTTCCTCTACAACCAAGTGTGCCCCACTAACCTTGGACTGCTGTAGTACTCCACCTGTCGAGTACTGTGGCCCTGCTGCTACAACCATGCGCTTCCCACCATGGGTCTGTCGCTACAACCAAGTGCTCCACCTCATAGTCTCCAGAGTTACTCCTTGTGTTGAGTATCGTGGGTCTGCCGCTACAACCAAGCGCTTCTCCGCCGTGGGTCTGCCACTACATCAAAGCGCTACCCCTCATAGACTCCAGAGGTACTCCTTTTTTTGAGTACTGCTGGTCTGTCGCTACTACCAAGAGCTCCTCCGACGTGGGTCTGCTGCTACAACCAAGCACTTCCTACTGGGCTATCTGAAACACACCGAGTCGATAGATCAGTAGTCGACAAATCTCAGCCAGCTACTAGGTCTCTGCACTCTACTAGCTCGTCACCGGGTGGGTCCGCTCCACGAGCTACTGGTCAATACTCCATGTTTTACAAAGTTCCACGAAGAAGTATTTCAAAGGACCTCCTCGTCAAAGGGGTCTTAACGCAACAGACGGCGCGTCAGTCGGACGCCCGGTCTGTGAGTTACTAGCCTTTTCGTCCAAGGGGCCCGGTCGGTTTCGTGTGTGAACCAACCCGGCCATATCTGGACTTTAACCCGAACTCTAGTAGGGTATGCTCATAGGGACCGTTTCTCAACGTGATCACCAACGCCGCTGATGGTTCGTCAAACAGACGTCCGGTCTGAAAGTTATCAGCTTTTCCGTTCCAGGGGCCCGGTTGGATTTCAGGTATGATCCAACCCGGCCATTATCCAAATGTATCCAAAACTCAGGAAAAGCATGCCAAAAGTTTCGTCTCATCAAGATTAAACCATCAAGGTCGGCGGCACGTCAATCAGATGTCCGGATCTCGAGATATAAGCGTTTCTGCCCCGAGGGCCCGGTTGGTTTCGTATCCGAACCAACCCGATCATACTCAATGTTCTCCGAAACCTTGAGTGTAATATACCAAAACGACTGTCTCGATCCAAGGATCGCTACACAACTGACAGTGGATCAATCGGAGGTCCGTAGCCCATGTTATGGGCAACAGACTGAAACAGGTCCGGTATTAGGGGGTTGGGGCCTGGTCCGACCCAGCCGGATACCCCCAGGATCGGCCCGAACCGAGTCGACCCGAACCGGGTCTAGGTCCGGCCCTCTTGGGCATGGCTCGGCGTGGCCTGGCACAGCCTAGTCACGGCCCGACCCTGCCCGGGGGTGGCCTGGCCGGGCCTGGGCGGCATGGCCCGGCAGCTCGGCCGTAACGACCAAGCGGGTGCGCTATGGGGGCGCCGCCCCATTGAATGAGACCGTGGCCCTGCGTGGGGGCCGCTCCCTGCCAACGAACGTGGACGAGCACTGGGTCCTGCCTCCTTCTGTCCCACGCGATCGCGGTACCAGCGGACCATCCCGGCGGCACCCCGGCGGAGTGTTCAGCGGACCACGGGACGAGCTCCGGTGGTCAGGTTTGCCTATCATCTTCACCAACGGCCCTCACGGGACCGGTTCTTCACTACGAAGACCTCACAACGCCCGTGCGGCCTGCTTCATCATCGCCCGCCGATTTGCACACCAAGAACAAAGAGACGGTGGGTTTTGACTTGTTTGTTGGTCCGCACCCACCGCGTTAGCGGTTTAAAAAGGATTTTGACAAAATTTAAACACATGCCGATAATATAAATCTCATAGATTTAATTGAACCGAAACGCTTACCTCAAGTGTCATCGAGCAAGGGTTCGTCGCGGAAAATCACGCCGTGGAAGAGGGCGTTGCGGAAGGGGGATCGTCGCGTCGCGGAGAAGGAACGTCACGGAAGAAGCTTCACGAAAGAAGGGTCTTTGGCATCGCGGTACACGACGTCGTGTAGTCGATCTCCAAGGATTCGGCATTCTTCGTCAGAGATCGGTGCGTTCTTCGCATTCTTCACGTTCTTCGAAGAAGAATATGAAGATCTTCAAGCCTTCCCTCTTCCTCCCAATCCCCTCTCAACACAACTAACCTAATAAAATAAGAGTTTCCTTATTTTATTTCTCAAGCCATGAGTTTTAAAATTCAAAAACGAATCAAACAATTAATTGAATTAATTGCAATGTTTAAACTCCTCAAATTAAAAGAGCCAATTCATAACTGAAAAACGCAAGGCCTGACTTCCAATTAGAAGTGGGTGCGAGTGTGATTACTTAATTAAAGGATGGGGTTTAGGAAGAAAAGAAACGGTGGGGATCGTGTGGGCCCCACCTCACAAATATCCTACCAAGTGGGTAGGATGTTGTGGGTCCCACATTATCCACCTAACTTAAGTTAAGAAAAATAAAATAAAATAAACGGTTGCCCCACTTTTATTTTATTCCTTAACTTAACCCCAAAAAATTAACAAAAACCCACACCCGAGCAAACGCAACTCTGGAAGAGGTGTTTCTAAGCAATTACTAGCACTGTGATTCCATCGGTGCCCTCAGAATTCGATTCCGAGCACCGGTTCAAAAGATAGAAAAACCCGCTCGTTCATTCACTGAACGTACCCGAGCTAAACATCAGAAAATGATTCCGGGCACATCGGGCCTCAGAATCAAGTGTTGTCAGAAACTGGGTTCTTGTAAAAATTCCCAAAAAAATTAGAAAAAAAAATTCCTTGAATTTTATTGGTCTTTACAAATCCTATAAAAAAATATTGAATTCATATCTATATGTGTATTTGTTTCCTCCACTATGAATTGAAAAGGATGATCTAAATGCCTCATCAAAATGTTCATTCTTCAGTTCCATTGTATTTCAGAAAATAATATAATTTCTATACTACATAATAAATTTTTTATGAAATTGGAACCCTATAATATTATCTACCATCATTTTCAGCTCCATATCATTATTTAGGGATTCTGTGATCCTTACATGAATAGGGTATTGTGTAGATACATAAAAAATGAAATAATTAGACCCTTCTATTATAAAATCTATATTCAACCATTATATATCTATATGAATTGGTAAATTTTCATTCTAATAGTGCATTTTATAGATTTACGTTTTCTACTGAGAGAATAAAACACATTGTTATTCCATTCTAGGAGGTAATGTCTTAGGAATACAAAATCAGTTATTGCCTCAAATAATCCACTTCTAGAAAATATTCAACTACCGCTTCGTAAACATATATTCCATGATATTTTGATTAGATACTATATATCAAATATCACATCAATTGTAATGACATAAAATTTTCAATGAACATATCATCATCAAAAATTCCAAATATTTTTTATCTAATTTATGTCATGATCCTTAAATGGTACATGTAAGAGAAAATTACATTTTAATTTTCAAAAGGGTTCATCTGAATCCTTTTATTGTGTAATCAACATAAATCTAAACACTTTAGTCTCTATAGAGTATCCTAAGAATATTTTTTTCTACCAGCTTTTAATCATTCTCATAAATAATTACTCATATTAGTTACTGTGGCTGGTCTTACCCATTTTGCGAAAACCTAAGTCATTTAATTATCTTTAGATATAACCTCTTTTATGATGACATGACTTGAGTATGATACATTTGATGCCAAAATTAACATTTGGTAATTTAAATACATATTTTCTCTATCATAAGTTATTTGACATTGTTTTTGGGGATCTTAACACACTCACTAAATTTTGGAATTTATAAGGATTTAATATATAAGTAATACAAAAAATTATTTCAGTTAAGGTCTAAAGACTGATGTCATAATTTACATTATCTGGGTTGGGTGATTTATAATACCAAATCAAAGTAATATAAACTCATAGTGTTGATACATTTTCTAGAATGTTGTTTTAGGAATGCCCTCCAGTTTTACCCTAAGTAGATGATATCCAAACCATATTTCATTCGTCAAGAGGAATTGATATCATGTCATCTAATAGAATATATTAGAGATATCTCAGTGAGTATATATGTAATATTTTTTAGCATAACATAATGAATTTATATATAAATTGTTGCGTCCATATTTTTTAAAAGATGAAAAATTCACCCCATATGTAAGAACTATGGTGTATAAAACCTTTTTGATTATTCAATTAACATTTCATCTTCAATTCCTCAAACAATTTTAATTTTTCTAACCTTAGCTTAATTTGGATTTCTAAAATGTTTTTAACTTATAAATCTATATTAAAAGACTTAGGTTGTGTGTCTATAATCATATAATAAATATAAGACATAAAATAATTTTATGTAAAAAAAATAAAAAATGGAACCCATAATTTTAAAGTGGATAATGATTGTACAATTCCCCACGTAATTTATACGGTCAAAATAAACTATAATGATTATATAATTTGTACTTTTTTCCCTTGTTTCCGGAGGATATTGATATATTTTATCATTATTAACTCTATTTTTTGATTATTGATTCTCATAATTACCATTCTCTTATAAGCTAGACAATTGAAGATCTATTAGATCATTAATTTAGGAATTATTCCCATTACTGATGATATTAAACCTTATTTTATGCTTCAGAAGACACATGGTTAGGGTCTTATTCTAACACACTTATAACAATTCCGAAAACATTTATTGAAATTAACTATGTGTTTCCTCCAAAAAATTTCTATATTAGTATTTTTTTCATTAATTACAACCATAAAGTAGTCCACTTGGGATTCAATGATACTTAATATTTTTTTCCTATATCTATAATCACATGGGACACCATCTACCCTTTAACCCATAAGATCACATCCAAAAAATTCATCATAGATTAAAAAATACATTACAACTAATGTTTTTTATGGTTGTTGTATTTCCCACCAAATTGTTGATTAATCAAACTTATAGGATTCAAGGTATACTTTGATGCATAAGTAGTGATCTTGTGAATATTTTTGTATAAGAAACAATAGTATTATCTTATATTTATTTCAATCCAAGTAATTCACATTCCTTATTATTATGAAGTGTTATATGGAAATATTTAGTGATGAATATTACATTGAAATCCTCTCATGGCATATAATCAAATTCAAATATTTTCATTATAATATTCACAAGAATACATTATTTGGATGCCTCACCTTATGTATGATATAAAAATAAAATGGTCATCTTATACTCTAAGTATTGAAGGAAAAAAATAGATATTTTAGTCTATTTCAATCCACTTGTCGAAAACTAATAGACTTGAAGTCCCATTAAAGGTGCGTGGATGATTAAGCATGAAAACATTAATTGATAGTATCCCTATTAATGGTGTATTTTTCACATCAAAGATATTCATGTTATTATTTTTAACATGAGAGTGTCACGTTATAATTTACATGATATATTGAACTCGAGTTCATGTTGAATTTATATAATAACAAAATTTGCCAATGCATCCATCGATAACTTGATTACTTCCTTTCCATCCATATCATTGATATAGGAAAGTATATTTTTATGATAAATAAATTTGAAAAGATATATTTAATAAAAATGTGATAGTTGAATAAATAACTGAAAATTAATGATTATCTTCTGCCTTAAAAACTCCATTAATTTAAATTAATGATATAAAAAATTATTTCCCAAAATTATATTCCATATACAAGAATTTTCATATCATAATTGAATCTATAATAATTATAATGAATTAAAATTTGAATTAAAAAAGGAACCACACTTTGTTATTTCAGAAAAATAGTAATTGAAATCTGAGGAAAACCACAATTTCTATAATTTATCCTAAAATAAGATGGCATGATCTATATAGAAATATCAGTTAGACATATAAATTGTTTATTTATATTATCTACATTAATACAAAAATAATAACTAATCCATTATTTGATACTCATTGTAATTTCCCATGGTAAATATACTTATATAATACATTAATACCATATTTTTATTAATACATTACACTTATTTTCATCCAAACCGATAGACCTCAATACTTATTTTTATGGTGATTAGAAAATGTTTTTTATCCTTTTTTCATTTCTTTGTAAACTAAATCAACTATAAACATTCCATGAGGCATAATCATCATAAAAATTATAAAGATTAGAAATCACATTAATGGGTCAAATCAAAAATGAAGTTACTAATAACATTACAGGAGCCACAATTGTTTGATAATTAATATTTTTAGAATCATGAATGAAGGAAAATATAAGATTTAAAATAACATAAACCAAAATGACTGAAAGAAATAATTAAATATAAAAATATCATCTCAAACAACAAAAATTTACTTTAGATAGAGAAAATAATCTGTTAATTATAGAACATAGGTATGTGAGCATTGTAAAAGATTATAAAAAATAATAAAAAACATATTTATTATATTTGTAAACATAAATACATTAAAAACTATTCAAAAATAATATTTTTATTAGATATAAACATTATCAAACTCAAATTTTGTGAACCTAGATACTCACTAACCTATAAACATGACATTATATCATAAAAATTATAAGCCTTTAGACAATGAATTGGATGGATATATCGGTCCAACCCATCCCAATATTCATATATATGTCTGAAACATATAAAAATAATTATATCATAAAATTACCCATTGAAATAAAAGGTTTTTATTTCATTTCCAAATCACTATATAGTGATCTGATAGAAAGAAAATGGTTTTCACATAATATACAAATAACACATCAATTATATATCACGATACCTAATACATGATCATCCAATATTAATATAATGATAATAAATTCATCATTTCTGATACATAAATCATAAATCATTTAGTGATATATCAGTTTATGAAAATTGAAGAAAATTAATAAAAATTTATTTACAAAAACATTGTGTATTCATCACTATAACAGTTATGATTTAGAGTAAACTTTCAGAAAAGATCTATTTTTTATACAGAAAAAAATTAAATGAAATAATTTAATGAATATTTATTTTCATCAAAAAATTTACATCCATATATAGAAATAGTACACTATATTAAATGTAATTCCCTTGAAAATGAAAATAAATATGAAATTGTAAATCTTAGTAAAGGATTCTGGGTTAGCATGCATCTTATATTGAACAATGACTCCCATTGAAGTGATTTATCCTCCATTATAATAAATATAATAATATTAATTACTAATTTCATTACCTTACTCATATAAATATGATTTTTCACTATTTATTATGCTTAATTATCGTCTTATATTATATATTTGTAATATATTTTCATAATTGGGTGTTAATAGCTTTTATGATTTTCACATTATTTATAATGTTGATATCATTAACCAATAATTCATACCATGTTATATGAAATAATATATCAAAACACATAACATAAAATGATCTAAATAATCTCTTATATCCTTCCATAATTGTTTTAGTTACACTATGTGAGAAAATTAATCTATGTTAGATTATTTCTGTAATTATAGTCTATAAAAATATAAATTAACAAAAAGTTCAATACATAATATAATATAACATGAAACATATACCAATCAAAAATTTATTATTATATTATAATAATAAAATTATTTATGTTTGGATAGTCATTCATGATATATTTTTATTTGGTCATAGATGTACGCGAATAAACTGAACCAAAAATGAACATAAATTAACTTGATTGATATGATTGGATTAATATATGTTTCTTTTTATATAATATCATTATAATAGATAAATAATGGTATTATATTTATATTTTTATGATGGTGGCAACTATTTAATATTTTTTTATAAATAAATAAAATATTGAATGAAAATTAAAATATTTTCATCATGTAGATTTTATTACCCAAACTTAAATGATTAAAGTTTCAATGTTTTTATTAGTGGAAATAATTCAATAATTAAGAGTTGTACCATAAATATGAAAAACATAATTATAATTATTATATTACATTGTTCACATTATTATGTTGATAATATTTTTGGATGTTTGAGTTTAAGAAGAAAATTTTGGAAAAGTGATTATTATAACATTGGAGACAAGATTTTTCCATTGAACATTCGTTAAAATTTAAGGGATTAGGATAAATATGAGTGACATGAGAATTATGTTCATGTGGGGTGGTTATAGTTAGAGTAAAAATTATAATTTTCAAGTTGTACTTTTATTTATAGGTGAGTCTTGATGTGTTTAATGTGTTATCTTTTTACTTGTGTAGAGAAGTGTATATTTGTAAATACCCAATTATTTTAAAAAATTAAATTCACTATAAATATAGTGCGGGATTAAAAGAGTTAAATGATTAAATGGTAAGATATTTGGCTGATCCATTCCTTAAATATCCAATTTATTATATATTTATAATCGATTTTGGCCTTTTCCCATAGTAAATTATTTGTAACCATTTTAAACCATTTCAGAGGTAACAATTTTTTATCCTTTTTAATTAATTTTAAGGACCAAAAATATAATATTTCATATTACCTAATTATAAATATTTTATTTTAATCTTTAAAAAAAATCTCAAATAAAATTACAATGGTTATTAATTTTCATTTTTAAAATAAAAACACTTAATCACATATTTTTTCTGAAATAAAGTTAATCATCTTAAATATTTATATATAATAAATAGGTCATATTAATGTATTTTAGAGACATAAATTTATTTATTAATAATTCATTAAAACTTACTAGTGTTTTAAAGTATTCCAAAATAAATCCTTAGTTGAATAAACCATATTTAAGGAAAATTACAAAAATAACTTCATTTTTCAAAAAAAAATTCAAAATTTTTTATTCCGTTCTAAAAATGATTGGTATAGGTTTTTAATGTACAATGAATATTTCAATATTAATAATTATACTGTTTAATTTATTATTATATTTTTTTATTATATTAATTTATTATATATTATACATAAATTGTGATAAATTCATTGAAATCATTGTATTTTTCAAATCCAGTGTTTTTAAATATATATAAATCTATTTAGAAAATTAAAACATTATTATTTCATGTTAATTTAAAAAAATTTAATTCCAAAATGTTTTTTTATTTTAATTTTTTGGCCTAATTCATAAAATTTCATGTTTTCATTTAATTATAAACAAATAGAAATATAAAGAATAATGGTTACAACAAAAAATATATATTTTTATAAATAACACATAACAACTCTTTATCTTGTAAGGGTAATAATTTTGAAGTTTATAAACATATTAGGTTAATTACGATAACTATTCTTATATTCCTGGAATCATTTATATTTCTTGTTTCATGATGGTCATGTTATTACACATTGCATTATTTTCATAACAATATCTAAAATCATAAGATTATAAAAAACTACCTTTTTTTATATTTTTGAAACTCCCTAAATAACATAGTTTCACCCATGGATGGTTTGTTATAGCTTAATAAATAATTAATTTTTATGTTCCACTTATTCTTTTTACAGTTGTTAAAAGATAAATATTTCATATTCTAATATAACATAAAAAAATTCAATTATTTTTTTATATAATCATATAATATGAATTATTTTAATGAAATAATGTTAAAATTATTATAGTTAATTATATTTATAAAATACACTCTTACTAAAAATGATTTTATAAATTATAACTATTTATGAATATATTATACTCAATAAATTATGGAATGATATTATACATATCCAATGAATACTTTATTTCTTATGGAACAATTGTAAACGTAATAAGGACTATTACTTCTACATATGTGTAGTATTGGAATAATTAATTGAACAACCGAGAAATAGTTAGTGGGAACACTGTTATCTTAATTATTGAATAAAACATTAAAAAATTTGATTTCATGATCTCAAAAATTATGAAAAATATTATTTATAAAGTGATTAATGAATGTACATTTAATATTAATGAATATATTGTAGTTTCTAAAGAATATAAATACCCATAGTATGAGCCCCTTTCCCTAATTCACCACTCATTCTCATTTTTAATAGTATGAATTATATCTTTCATTATCGATGTCTCAACATATTTCAAAAAAAATATTATTAATTTGTATCCTTTACTCATTTTTAATCCTTTTTCCAAGTTCATTATTTATATTATGTCTACATTATCATTTTTCCCCTATGTCAAACCATTTCAATCATATAAGGAAAACTATTACATGTATTCAATAATTTTACTGATTTTTCTAATATTATTACACTCATATAATTATTATTTTATCTATATTAATTACAAATACATCAATCTTTATGTTAATAAAAAAGATATTTCTTTATTTCTAATTTTATTGAAATTACATTCTCTTTTCCATTTTATTAAAAACATCATTTTCTAAAAACATTAATGAATGTGATTAATTTCATGACTTCTTCTTCTTCGTTGATTGTGGTTTATTAATTAAAGATGATATTTTTTGAGTATCTAATTAACAATTGATTAATTAATAATTTATGAGATTCCCCAATCCCTTATTTTTTTAGTATCTAATAAGATACCTCTATGGATAAATATTTATAGATTATTTATGCTACAAATACCTTTTTATGGTTTTTTTTCAATTTTTACCTTAATGAATATTATTTTACCAGTGTCACCATTATTCAGGATTTATAGTTATCCAAAATCCTAGAATATAATTAATTATCATTTTAACATATTATCTAATTCATTATATACGATGGTATCTATAAGGATATTATAGGTTAATTAATCATCATCTAAATTTTATGTACGGGAAAGGTATGGTTTTTCTCATCCAAAATGTATTATGTGGTCCTTGTGTAGTTAGACTCATCTATAATGATATTATATAATATAAGGGATACATCACATGTGATTATGATGACAGACCTAAAATTTTCTCAACTTTTTATGATTCACGTATTAATAATGATTTTATTTTATTTTTATTCTTATTATAAGTTTTTATATGATTGTTTATAATTTTTCCTTTACTTATTCAATGATATAACAAAAAACAATCATAAAATGTCACCCCATTCATATCTTTTTGAGTCCCTCAATTGGATTTATCACTAACTTGTTCTTTGATGTATGATAACAGGTTAACCTAGGAAATAATATGAGTAAAATCAACTATATAGGAATGATATAAAAATATAAATAATATAATATTTCATTATTTTTGGAGAGTTTTTATGATCTACCAATTATTATAAAGACATCATATATCTATATTTATATGAATATTTTGTGCTTATCTAGGTGAAATAATATTTAACCTTATATAATAGATATGTGAGTCATTATACATAGTGTTAGATAATTTTATACCTAGTTATTATGATTTAGTAAACAAATATAATATAAGAAAAACAAAATCATAGGTGGTTGGTCCCAAATATTTTTATGTCAAATAGAAGATGTCATCAGTTTAATTAATTTTTTCCATGATTGGAATATTTGATGTAATTTTATATATTCTTATAATAATTAATGTTTTTTATTTTTTAGTGAGTATAACCTTATTGTTTTTATAAAATTATTTTATTCATAACTAAATTGATAAATTTATGATTATTATCCACTAATGATGTTAAAATATATTCCTTGGTTTTTGCACTGCATGTTTACTCATTTCAGGAAAGCTCTCTAGATGTATTCAATCCCCACCATGAGATGTAGAAGTAAAACTAGTAATGAAAACACAATGTAGAAAAATCAATATAACTCAATAATATTACTCTTCTCTAATTAAATATTTTAAAAATAATATTCTCAAAATCATATTGATTAATCTTTTAGTAGAATTTATGTTTTTTCTGTAATGAAAGGGTTTTAATGACTGGAACATACCCAATAAAATATTTTGTGTCATTTATGGGTTACGTGTTCTATAATATTATATGTAGATGGTAGTTATGATTAGATATATTATTTCTAGTATAATCTGATCATAAAAATATGTTCATGTGTATTTCTTAAGGATTTGATATCTAGAAGCGGATAGTTATGCATTTTTTTTTGAATCACCAATGTTATTTTTTCAATAAAAATATCCATCAGCCCTTACATGAGTAAATGTTACATATAAACAATATGTCACATTTGTTTCTCTTAAATTATTCTCTATATTTCACATGTAACCCTCATATATCACCCATGATACAAAGTAACCTTTACAAAAGTAACACTTACCCCCCACCCCCCTAATGAAAAAATGTGACCAATATGAATAAGTTAATTATAATTGGTGATATCATATGTATCATACATTATGAAGAAACCCATTTATGCTAAAATAAACAGGCTATAGTGATTAATATTATGTTGATGATGGTGTGTGGTGGTTTTCCATGTGGGAAATAGGGAATGGATAAATACTCATTTCATGACCTTTAATGTTTTTGTGTTGTTATGTGGTTTGGTGTTACTATTACATTGGAAAAGAGAGCGATGTTTCTCAACATTATGATGAATATTTGAAGGGGCTCATGCATGAGTCTGAAAAGACCTTTTTAGTGGTCTTTATAATATAATTTTTGTTATATATATTTTTAGAAGAGTTCAAATGTCCAATAATAGGGAAGAGCAGTTTCCAAATAGAGATCATTAATCAAATTGATTTTGGGAAAATGCCACCAAAGCCATTCATGAAGGACATGAGACATCCCATGTTTTGAAATGAACAAAAATAGAAATGAAATATGATTTTTTTGGTTATGAGATGATCATTTTTTAATCCCAAGCATTTGATCATTTTTCAATGAAACATAACACAAAAAGGTATTTTCTGAGTGAAATTAAATTAATTAAATTAAATTCAAAATGGAAATTAATTTTGTTTTGAATATGGGAAACGAATGAAAATAAAAAATATTTTTTTAACAATAATTTTTATAATAATATTACTATTTAAATGACGATGATGACTGTTATTATTATTATTATTATTAAATATTTTTCAAAGAGACCATGGGGGTCTCCAACCCCTCCAGCTTGGTACACTCCCCTTTCACTATAGCACATGACCACCCTTAATTGAGCCACTATGTTCATGACCCCCTCACTAGGACTCCCTCTTCGCATGCCAATTAATTCATATTTCTTCTTGATTTTCATTCAAATATTCTTGGTAAGTTATTTTTCTAACATAACCACCCTCACAAGGGATATTTTGTCCTCATTTGGTTCCCATTGATGATTGATCAAAACCTAAAGCTTACGGGTTAACTAATTTGTAGTTTTTTTCATTTTTTATTGAATTTGTTGTGCCTCTCAGGACATATTCGTGTATAATGCATTATTTTTCACAGAAGGTGAGGCATTTGATGTGAATATCTATTTTCACCGTCATCTGATTTTATTTTTAATTTCTACTATTTTGTGTTATGAATTTTTATGATCCTTATGTTTTTTGAGTCCCTTGTAATTTATCATTAGTGCATTAGTCATTTCCATAGTGTTTTTCAGTTCCTTATTTTCATTGTATAGTGTTGATTTATCATTGAAGGAGTGAACTCATATATACATAGTTATACATATATATATATATTTAATGTATATATTCCCTAGTGGAATGATGAATATATTTATTGGATTAAGAGATAGATATATATAGCAATGTATGTTTGTGAAAGTATGAATGGTCTTTGTGTAAAATTGCATCAATACACAAACTAATCGGATTGTCTTGGTCTACTTCATGTTATAGAGCCTCATTTCCCCTTTCCAATAAAATTTAATAATGCATTAATTTATTTCCTTCCCACATATATTATACTTTAATTTGTGGTGTTTATTTTTTAAAATAATTTATTCTTTAATTGAATATTTATTTTTTAATAGAATACTTAGTTATGATAAATGACTATTTAATAAAAATTGTCATGGTTATTAATTAAAACCCCTCCAATAGCATTTCACGTTCTTTAAAAACTCACATTAAAAATTTCATGTTCATTATTTCTTATCTCACTGCATTAATGATTCTTTATGCATTGCTGTTGCGATCAATATATCAATTATTTAATACATTTTTCTATTTTATAAATTGAAATCTTGCTTTATAAATTGGATGTTCTTGTGTAGATATTCTACCCTCTTTCCGTTTTTGTCTTTATCTGGACATCACAGCATTATACCACTACCCATATCTCTTATGTGAATCCTTGGTTTAGAATTTTAAATTAATTTTCATTCCTTTTCATGTCCATTATTACCATCAATTAGGGAGAAATTTTTTGGGGGCATTCACACTGGTCTTGTTCATCGATTGTCGGTTTTCTATTCAAAATTAACCCCTTATTCTTTTTTTAAAATGTTAAAATTGCCTTGATTGTGTGATGGAAATTGGTTGAATTATTTAAATTGATATTATTATTTTTGGGTGTCAAACCATTGCCTGATTCATTTTTGAATTCCTTGGTTTACTTTTAATTAAATGTCCCCTATGTAATGGAATATTGCTTGGCATACATAAAGTTCCATTATTAAATGTGACATGTCATATGGTATATTTCCCATGAATGTATTGTGGACCACTTTCCTTAAGTTAAAACCTTTTTAAAATTGATTAAATTTATATACTACTTATTATTTTCTATTTTATTCATTTATTATGTGACATGAACTTTTTTCTTTTCAATTATAATTTTTTCTGTCTATGCTAGGTTAATTTTCTCAATTGGTAAACCACTATTGCTAAGATATATAGCTTGATGTTGAGATTCCATTGAATATATTTGGTAAGATGTATGATTATTCCTTTGGTTAAGTCTCATTGTTTACATGTTGTTCCTTATTCTCATGCCTCATTCAATTTATTACTGTATTAAATTCATATTTATTGGTTATATGGTTATTAAATTTTTGTATTGTCCAAATTTAATTATATTGACATCTTGTAGCATGATATAGTTATTTAAATATCCTTCAATTATAAATTAATACCTTGATATAATGATGATTTCTTTTCTTGTAATTTTCACGGCATATGAAAAATGTGACACATGTTAGAAGAGAACATGGGTTTTTCATTAATGGGTCATGGATCGACTCACCCTTCTTGGGTGGTTATACCAAAATTCCACGAGGTCAATTAATTGTCTTTCCAGTCAAGGGTTTCCTAGAAGATTTATTATAATTCTACGTTTTACTAGTTCCCTATGGTAGCAACTTTGGGAATACCCATTTGCATGATTGACACACTATACTATGGTGATACATGTTCCAATATTTTTGATACATAGGATATATTGAAAGTCACTATTACTGGAATGACACATTGGATTCATTTGAACCACCTAGTATGGACTAAGTTGTATTGGATTATATGATGTTCATTTTGAAATACATGGGCTGATTTTTAGACCACCCTGGATAGGCATATCACTCCATCACTATATTTTAATGATTTGAATGGTTGATTGTTTATTCTTATGGTATACATGATTTATTTTTTTATGATCAAATTGTTATATCTCAAAAATTTTCATTATTTGTTTCTTTCTCATGCCATTACATAGATATTAGACATCAATCTAGAATACATGTTTTTGGGAATGATTTTGTATGACTCCTTGTTTGATTTCGGTATTATTTTATGTATTATAACATTAAAATGTACCAAAATGATGATATCTAGATTATGATTAAGTATGTTTTGTTATATGGGGGTCTGTTCAAGATATTGTACAATGTTTTTTTCATTTTTTTCAATTTCATGTTATACATTTATAATATTTGGCGCATCCAATAATTTATATTTCAATATCTAAGTTGGGGATGAAACCGTGAATTTCGGCCTACTATGATTTATATCTCACACTATTCTTGGGCTACCATTACATTAGGATAGATGAGTAAACCTTTCATATTCATAGAATAATGTATTCCTTCTTGTGTTTCTATGTGTTCTACCTGGGGGATTTTGAGAATGTGATTTAGTTAGATCATTGGATGCTTTTGGAATTTTCCATGGCACATTAATTTATTTATTTTTAATATACTATTGTTGGTTATATATATTTTTTATATTATCTATAGTAATTAAGACATGTATTTTTTTCTCGAAATTTGGTTTTCCACAAACATTCAATAGAAATTTTTATTCCTCCATTATTATTCATATTTTATTTATTAATACTTATTTTTATATTTTTTATTTTTTATTACTATATAAAACACTAAAACTATGAATTATGAAGGAATAATTAACCCAGTAAAACACTATAGGCCCTTTCTGCTAGTTGGAAACCTCGTTCATTCTTGGAGTTGTTTGTCAGGTCGTTTGATAAACAGTTCAGCAACTCATTTTGATGATATGTCATATCAGGATGTTACAATGTGGTATCACTGAAATTTTGTACCTTTGTCTTAATAATTTGGATGATATTCATGAGACTAAAAATGTTTTTGAACATTGTAGATAGTTCATTCCATGGACTGATCACTCCATGTATGGAGATATGACCATGTTTCCATGACCATGATTATTGTTCATGTTTTTTCTATATTATAGTTGAATCTAATTTTACCTAGAGTGATTGGTGTATTTTATACTAAATATTGATTTATTGAATTTAAGGAATTTTTCCATTGTCCAGGTATGGAAAGGATTAATCCTTACATGCATCATTTTACAAACTTAGAGAATTCAAATTTGATTCACTTGTCCTGCCACATAGATGCAAGTGTAGGTTGTCTACTAGTTTTGATTTGGTTCAATGAGTGTAATTTCATGCGTCTATGTCTATAGGATATTTCTCTATGTCATATTCTCATTATAATATGATTTATTTTTATATAAATTGTTATAGAATAAAAATATCGATGGCTTTATAGGATCAATTAAATTAGTGAATTTATAACATAATAAGTTTTAAATTGTATGGTGTATGAGTTACTTATAACTGGGAATAGGAAGCTCGTTCAATCAATCCATCCCGGAGGTATAAATATATGATTATATTCTTTTTTAAAATGAGAAGGCACTTAAATTTTAATCTAAAATGAATTTCTTATCTTCATAAAAAAACAAATGGACCCAACCATGCCATTTTGGACATGTTTTGTAATGGATGACCATTTTCGGTGTTTTAAAATTTTAATAAATAAAGAAACTATAATTCAGTTTCTTTTTGATGAACCATGGTTGGAATATTGGTGCCCTCATTATTTCTTTATATATTAAAATGAATATTTTCTGGTAAATTTTTTATTTATGAAATAATGTGAAGAAGTTTAAAATAATTTAAAAATGGATGTTTTTTGAGAATTTCTTGCATTTCCTTGATGTGTTAGTTAAAATTTTTAAATGATTAAATATTAAAATATTAATAAAATAAATTCAATGAAAATGGAACTTGTACATTATTCCTTCATTTAAACCCTCATGTAAGGGTTTCTTAAGATTTTCAATTTCAGTATCCATGTAACTTAAGCGTGAGAGCATTTTTGCCCGAATTAATCATTTTTTCAATGGCCTAGATGATTACTCTTTATCCTAGTGACTTTATTAGGAATTAAACTGTTATGGTTTGATTATTTATACCTTCATTAGTGGTTACATTGTGGTAGATCTTACCCTTAGTGTATAAAATTAATTGATAAATCTTGTAATTTTCAGATTGTTGGTGTCATTTGGGTGTTTCCCCCATATATGAATCTTAACTTGTTAATAACACCCTTGATTGGGATGATGTACATGCCCTCATTAGCCTTTGATATAAGCATGAGAATTGATTAATGTACTAATCATTCAGTCTGACATGCCTTTTGAATGGTCTTTGGCTTTATAAGATGCAAGACCCTTTCTATTCCTCATTGATGAAATTATTTGTATAACATTTTTTTGGTTAATAGTAGAATGGGAAAATGAGACTATGGTTTAAATATATTGTTCATCCCATGTGATTCATGAATGTGTTTGTATGAAATCCTATAGATTTTATTTAGTTTGACTTGGTTACTTACGAAGTCTCGGTGTGTTATGTGTTAACATACATTGTTCCCATTGAGTTCTAAATGATGTAATGAACTTGTTGAGTTCATTGGAAGAATTAAGTCTTGTTATTCTCTATATTTTCTCTTATTATCTCTATATTAGAGTGACCTATGATTTTATATGAATTAGTTTCATCCTAATTATTATGAGGACTTCATAGAGACTCAAGAGTTTTGATATTTCAGGTAGTTAGTTGTGACATTCATGACAATTATTTTTACATGTGTGATCATAACTTATAGGAGTGTCACAGATGTGATTATGGTGAATCTAATATAATTCAGTTTTGATAGGTTGATATATATTTTCTATATCATCAACTATAACACTCATAAGGTTGGTAGCATCGTATTAGTGTAGGAATATTTTTCCATCGTGGTAAAAGGAACACAACCACAAAGGACCTTTTGGAAACTGTATATTTTTCTTAATTTATGTTGAGGCTTGAATGTTTTAAATCATAGTCTGATCATTCTCAGTTGCATGATATTATTATGGTTTTGTTTCTATGCACCCCCTTGAAACATCGTTGGTTCAAGAGATACATCGTTGGTTAAGTGTGAGAGATCTCAAAATACCTTTGTTAGATATGTAAATGTGATAAGTTGTAATAAAACATCAGTAGGTGAAGATGAGCTTATCTTATCAGAATTATACTACTTGTGGTTTCAAAATTATTCATTACATTAGTATGGTATGATTAATGGGAGAACGTAAAAATACCCTTAGTGTATAATTTCTTAGTGACATGATTTTCAATTATATTATCTTTTTATTAGATACACTATGTGAGTGTCAATTAAACATTGTGCTAATGATATAAAACTATTGGTTTTTTTAGTGTGTTTTATAAGAGTGTTATTTTAAAGAAGATATTCATAATTACTTGGTTGGCCTTGAATGGTACCTGTGTTTTAATGTAGGAACCCCATGGATGACCTCTTTGACACCATCCATTCCTTTAATTAATATGACTACCATAAGGATGTTGTTCTAGGCTCAGTTAGTAATCTGATATGTACATTGTGGCAATGACATAACATCTCAATTTCAACATTGTGTTTGGAATACCATGGAATAGTTCCTAGATATCTAATTCTTTGAATACAATGTTTACCCTAGACTTGTTAACTAGATAGTAGGTGTTGTTTAAAATGGGGTCAAATTCTAGTGGGTTGCATCTAGATTACTACCTTTCTCATTCTGAGGCACAAAAAATACCAATAATCAGGTTATGGTTTGACCAATGAATATACTAAGATATTGGGTATAAGATTTGGAAGATGTTTTGTTTTGTAAATTTCATATTCCATTGAGAAATTCAATGCAGTTTCGTTTGTAATACGCCAACCATCTATGCCAGGAATCAGGGAATGGTCGGCTGATGTGGATAGATTTTTGTCTTCTTGTATAATGCATATGGTTAGAAGGGAATATTTGTTACCACACTAAAGGTTTATGGAAGTGTGATATAAAGGGTCTATTAAGACTTCGAAGGAATGATTTACTACTAGATCAGTTTGGCTGATCAATATTTACAATTTCAGTAAGTGATTTCTATGTAAAGATGAGTACTTTTTATATTTATATATCACAATTGGATGGTCCATATAATTTTTCGAGGTGTGTATTGTATGAAATTTTGATTGTGAGAGGTACCATGGATCAGAAATTTCATTTTCAATGTATTAAGCCTTATATGAGGAGGACATTTGGCCTGATATTTAATAGGATAGAGACAATATCATGTATATTGATAAAGAAGATTATGTCAGCATTGTTTTAATGGTTTCTATTTGGCTAATGAGGGTTATCTACAGTTTCCATGACTCAAGTGTCGTTTTCTTACAAAGATCATATACGAACATTTGGTGTTTTGAAAATAAATGTTATGGTTTGAATGGATAATAATGGCCATTTTGGGGCGGGTTATGATTTCATTGGTCATGAAGGATTCTATGATATGAGATGTTCTATGGTGGGATTTTTGTAATGTCCCATGTTCTGAACATGATTAAAATCCAATGGAAATATATATTTTTGATATCATTTGATGAATCTTTTTTAAGACTCAGCATCAAAATATATCATTAAGAGTCGGAACACTACAATGAGTATTTCTAAAAAAAATTAATTAATTAACTTTCCATTAAAATTGTAGTAAATCTATTTCGAATATACGGAAATAAAAAAATAAATATAAATTTTAATAATATTATTATTAATAAAATTATTAATTAGATTGTGATTAATATTAATATGTTTTGACTCAATGGGTCACCCCCTCCTCCAGCGCGGCACTGCCTCCCATCTTCTATAGTACATGACACCCCTTGGCCGAACCTGCTAAGTGTGTGGTGAACATCATCACCACTCCCTTTTAAAAAATGGATTCATTATTATTTATTTATTATTTATTATTGAATCATAAAATCAAGGTTTTCTACTCACATATACTTCATCGCTTGTGAAATTGTTTCTTATCTGGTTCCTGATGAGGTTCATTCAAAACTATAGTGTTAGGGGTTAACCATTTTTCATTTCTCATATGTTAGAGTATGTGGTGTGCCTCTTTGAACCTATATGTGTATGATTTAATGTCCACTACTAAATTCAAGGCATTTCAGACAAATTTTTTGTTAACATGGCTATCCGAGCTATGAATTTATTTCCACTGTTTTGTTTCAAACCATTATTTTCATGTCCATACGTTTTTTTGAATACCTAGTAATTTATTCATTGTGTGTTGGTCCTTTACACTCTGTTTTGGAGTTGCTAGTTTTTGTTGTAGAGTGTTGAGGACTTTGTGAAGTCTTGCACTCATATTTATTGGTTTATATATATATATGTCATCAATGAATATATTCCCTCATAGAGATGGGAATATATAAATTACATTATGGGGTATATATATATATATATATATATTATTTTTTTAACGTACATATATGGAGAAGTATTGAGTTAGAAATAATCCAGAGATGATGTGATTAGCTTTTCGTAGACTACTTATTGAGGTAGGATCACATTTTCCCATGCTCCTTAAATTTAACAATGTATTAATTTATTTCCTTCTCACCATTCAATGACATTAATTAGTAGTGTGTAGTATTTATAGTAATTTATCTTTTAATGGAATTGTTATCATTGAATGAAATTCTTAGTTTTGATAAATGATTATTTTCATAATAAAATATTGGTTTTTAATAAAACCCTTCCAATGGATGTCTGATGTCTTTAAAACATCACAGTACTGATTAAACTATCTTAGTTTCTTGGATTATTTAAATTCCTTTTCATTATGATTTTTTTATTTTTGTTATATTGAATTCTATGCACATAATAAAATATTATAAACATAGATATTTCATTATAAATGGGGACTATCGATGTAGGTAATCTATCCTCTTTCCCTATGTTTCATTCCTATTTGTTAAATGAATTGTTGTGTTTCTACCTGATTCTGTCTAGAAAATCCGTATTTTATTATTTTAAATTAATTTTTATTCCTTGCCATGTTTTGTTGGACCTTCACCCAGGGAGAAACATGTTCTTGGTGTTTTCTATCGTATTAGCCATCCATATTGTATGTGACCTTCCAATTGGCCACTTTTCCCCTTTTATCTTAAATTTTGAAATTTCGTTGGTTGTTTATAAAACCATAGTTTAATAATTTAAATTGGTAGAAAGTGTTAATGGTGTTGATAAATGGATTAGGGTACATTGGGGGCAGCTAGGATTACATGTAATTTAATGTCCCCTGTGTTGTTCTAAATGACTTGGAATGCGTAAGGTTCCCATTTAAATGTCTCATTCCAAATGATAAATTATTAATTCAATTATTGATTCCCATATTCCATAATTATAAAGCTAATGAAAGTTGATTAAATGTATATAATAAATGGTTTTTTCAGTTGTATTTTTTAATTAAGTGGCATGAACTTTTTACATATGTTTCGTAATGATTTCTCCCTAGGCCATGTTGAATGTCTTGAATGGTAAAACCTTCTTAGAACTATTTATAGTTAGATTTTTATATGTCTTTGATGATATATGGTAAGTTTTAGGACTATGATTTTGGTTGTAGATCATTTTTAACATGTTGTGAATTGTTAACATGACATATTTCATTGATTACCCTATTAAAATCTTAATTCTAATTCTTATGGTTGTTCCATTGTGTATTAGCATAATTGATGTCGATTTATATCATGAGTGTGCGATAGTTATTTAAATGGATTGAAATTATAAATTAATTCATTGATATATTGATTATTTTCTTACTTTTTATTTTCTTCACATATGAAACATGTGACACGGGCTGGGAAAGAACTTGGGCACTATATTAAAGACTCCTGAATAGACTCACTATGCTTGGGTTGTTATACCACAATGCAGTAGGGGTGATTCTATTTCTTTCTAAGAAATGGATTCATTAGTGGTCTATTATACTCCTGAGTGATACCAGTTAACTAGTAGAGAAACTTTTGATGGACCCACTATAATGATGGACATTCCATGAAATGGGAAATACTCGGTCCCCTTAGTGTGATAACTAGGATGGACTCAGAGTCACCACAACTAGATTGATATTTGGGATTATATTTTATTTACTTATATTTACTCTTCTATATTAGATTATCATATGTTCCCATAATTATTCATTGGGTTATTTTTAGATCACATCTGACCTGAATTGGACATCACCAATATTTTTGACATATTTGAATGATTTATTGTTTTCTCTTATGTGAAGAATTGTTTTTTGTTTTTATGATATCATTGTGATATCTCTGAATGATAATTGATTATTACTTTTATTTATTAGGTGTTGATATGGATATCATACCCCAATCTATAATAAACACATGGGGGTATATTTTGTTAGTTTCCTTGATTACATTGGAACATTTTATATGTATTATAACATTTAGAGGAACCTATTTTTTGAGATCCAGATTAGAGTGAAGTTGATGTTATGGGAAGGGTGTCTATTAAGGAACTCACACCAAGGTGTTTTAATTTTTTTGTTACTTTCTCTGCATTACTTACAGTTGGAACACTAATTTATTTATATTTCACTCTCTTGTTTGGGCTTAACACCATGGGTGACATCCTACAAAAACTTATATATCTCACCCAACTCTTTCTGTCATTGTACTGAGATGCCCACATATTACATTCATGTTTATAGGACTTGTGATTATTTCTTGTGATGTTATACATAGTATCATGGAGTTACGAGCACATGACTGAGCCAGATCTTAGGATACTCAGGGAGTTCACCTTGGAGCATTATTCTATTTGTTTTATTTATTTATATAATGTATTGTAACACATCCTAATGTATTCAAATTATTTTATATTATATATAATAATCAACACATATAAGAAAACATTGTATAAATGGGTTTTACCTCTTATATTCAATTAATATTGTATTATTCCACTACTACATGAGTTTTATTTATTAGTACTCATTATGATTTTTTCTATTCGTATTTGTATACCACTATGAAAATCTAATATATTAGGTAATTTTATCCTCTCGAATACACCCAAGGCCCTCATATCTAGTGTACAACCTCTTAAATTAAAAGATATGTTCTTGAGGTCATTTGGTGACAAATTCGATTACCAGATTTAATGGCATGATTGTTCAGGATGTTACTGTACCCATTATATGGAGGTGTTAATTAGATTTTATATAAAACTTTGGGTAAACCAACAATTTTTCAATATATAAATTCTATTCCATAAAAAATTATCTAATCCTTTACTATGTTTTTTATTTCATATTATTCCCTTAGTGTATTTTAACCACCTAAAATAGATTGTGATTTCTTCCTTGATCCATAGTGGTCCTCGAATAATCAATTTTAAAATTTTGATTGATCTATTTTCACAGAGGTTACTCTAGTGATGTGACTTCTAGTTTTTTGTGATATTTGAGTATGTTTTCATGATGGTTCTTTATATTTAGTTATGGATGTGGCTTCCATCAATTTCATTGGAATTTGATTTACAAATCTAAAATTCATTTATAGTGTTCAAATAATATTTAATCGATGTTGGGGATTGAGGAATCATTTTATATTATTTTCAAAAATGATATATTATAGTGATCTTATTTTAAATTTCTTAATTGTTGATATTAATCCATGATTAAAAATATTTAGAATCAATTAAAAAAATTCAGTTTTTTTATTTCACATGAGGCTGTGGTTTTCTTAATGTCTTCCCAAGGTATGTTATAGGTGGTTTGATAAATTTATATTATGATTTTAATACTTCATTTTTTAAAATTTTATTAATAAATAATTTCAAAAAAATAATGAATATTTTACAAGGTTAATTGAACAAATAATTCTTGTATGTTTCATTCACATTAATATTAAAAATAATTACTTTTTAAAATAGTTATTTAATGATTAGTTCACTTTTTAGTTTATGGAATATTGGGTTTTATTTATTATTTAATCCATTCTATAATTTGGTCAATTTATCTAGTTTGTAAGGAATGATGATTCTTACTATAATTACAAATATTCGGTTATTATGTCAGGTCTAAATTATATTTAATATTTTTTTTGAATTATATGTAGTGAATTTTCATAATTACTAAATTATTTTCTACTTTAATTTTTTTAAAATATTTATCTTTATAAACTAAATCTCTAAATATGACATTGACTTATTCTTGTTATGTTTGATTCATATAAATTATTTTGTGGAATAATATTTTTTTGGTTGATAGTTGGGTTTTGTTGATAGTACTGATATATGTTAAGATTGTCGTTAGTAAAGTATTCCTTGAATCAAACGTATTCATTTGTTGTTGACTATTTAAAAAATTTCTTTATTTTTATTTTAATTTCCTAATTTTTTTTTTAAAGTTTCTCTATATTCATGAATTAATTTAAAAATTTCTATTTTTTAGTTTCCTATATTATGAAATTGAATTTAATTAATGAATTGATTAATTAGAATTAGGTATATGTCTTCTAAAAATATATAAAAATAAAATTTATAACATGGTTTAATTTTTACATCTAATAAATAGTGACACAACTAAGTAGCAAAATTTGTTATTTTGGGATACTTGATATATAAGCAACATATTTTTTAACACATCTAAATATTTATCCGTAATCATTATCACATAGACACTATTCTAGTAGTCTCATGTGATGTAATTATCCTTATAACCTAGTGATGTAATCCTCTAAAAGGGATGAGTTATAAGACACCTAAAGGTAAAATTATCAACTTGTCATAATTATTAGTTCAAAATCATGAGGAAAAATATTATCAGGGGTTAAATAATATACTACAATAACATTTAATATTTAACACATTTAAATATTTTATTTCTCCGTTATAAAAAAACTATATTATTAAAAGGATAAAAAAATAATTTATTTATTATTAATATTGTGGAATAAATTTTTATTAGAGGGAAAATGAATTTATCATCCACAATTTCTAAATAAAATTTGGTGTAAAGTAAAACACATGGGTCTGGAAGAAAATTAATAAAAATAAGTGAGAATTATTATTGAAAATATTCATTTAAAAAATAAGTTGTTTAAGGAAGTAAGTACTGAAGGAAAAATGATTTTAGTTTTTTTGCTAAAGTAATGAAATAATGTCCTTATTGTTTATAATATATCGATATTGAATGCAAATAGTGAATGGAGAGTTGATATTACATTAGTAAAAAATTTCAGTAACACACTTCCCTCAAAAACATGGTATCCTTTTAATCAAAATTATTTTATTCATGAAACATGATATGGTCTTATCTAGACATTAATTAGATTAATATTATGAACTACATTAATTAGGTTGTAAATACACACTATCAATGTCATCATTGTGAACAAAATGAAATACTTCTCAAGAAATTATATATCTGACAATGCAGTATTTTCATTTATTCTACTTTAGTCGAGTGCAAATAATTTACCAATAAAACAAATAAAATAATTTCAATATACGATTTTGGAATCTTATTAATATACATATCCATTTATATATTTTATTAATTACCATCATTCTTATTTTTAAGATTTTTATTATAACATTATAATATAAAGAGTTAATAATCCCAGCCATTTTCAACTTTGTTTTTAAAAGAGTTATTGGTCATAATTTTTCTACAAAACATAGAAATATAATAACAATTTGTATTTTTTTATTATAAATATCTATTATATTTTAATTTCCATAAATGGGAGTTTTATTATAAGGCCCCAGCCTTAATCCTTACTTAATATTGAGTTATTACAAGATTACACATTGAGGATCTTTTCAGGTTTAGAGTTTTAGAGAATTAGATCATAAATCTTACATTACATTCCACATTTAAAAAACGGGGTTACATAATAGATAGTATTAATTTTTCCCATAAATGGAAAAATATTTAAAATAAAACTTGGATTCTCTCTTAAAATTTCCTTGACACTATCATCACATCATGTACCTTTCCCTTGACCTGTGAAAATCATTTCAAAAACATGGGAGGAGCATAAAAAGCTCAGTAAGGGATATGAAAATATGGAAAGGAAACATGAGTACATGTATACATAAGAATCAATGAAATCATACATTACTCATAAAACATAACCACTTTAACATAACTCATCAAATCATGAATAAATCATAGAAATCATAAGACATAAAGGTAACTTGAGGCATTCATAACATTCTTACATAGGGAGTAACCCTATTGGTTACGTTTGGAATACCCATCACAGTATATTCCCTAAATATTTTCAGAGAAACCTTAACTTTTAACTCCTTCGCGTTACCCAATGAATTGGAGAGCTATATCGGGATCACCTGCCCTTAGTTTATCACGGAACCAACCGTCTTCATAAAAATGCCCAAGAACCAGAACATAATCGTATCACATAATACATGCATAATGGAAACATAACATTTCCACATTTCAATCACAAGATATCAATACAGAAAATTGATATAAGAAACATTATGAAAACCATTTTCAATACCAAAATAAAATAAAAGTAAAACATGGTATTTATTTTTCATTTTAAAAAATGGTATGGCTTTTAGAGGAAGCCGAAACTCAAATAATGGTCACGACGACGGAGAAGTCATTGTCCCCGAATACGTACGACAAAAAAAACATTCCCTTTTGTCATTTAGTAAATTCTTCGTATAAAATTATTCCTTTTGAATAAACATAAAAGTCAAAGGGGTTTATACACCGTATAAAAGAAACTTGGGTGTAAAACAAAATATGCCTCAGTGAATGGAGATTGAGATGATGTCCCTTACAAAGACCATTTTTTAAATAAATTAGATATATTATGTGTATTAAATATAATTACACATAAATAAAGTAAAAATACAAGATATGACATAATAATATCATGACATAATTTGAAAGTAGGATATTAACCCAAAGAACGGAAATTGTGTTAAGAAGTTCCCTTACCTCTGGTCCGACATGACTCGATCATTCTTTAATCTCTTGAATAATAAACTTGAGTTAATATCTACTTCCTTAAAAAACTTTTTCATGTTCATTATTCCTTTTATATCACTTATTACCATGTCATGAACACTATGTTATTATTTATCATAATAACGGTCATTTTAACGATCATTGGTACTTGAGTCAAAAATAAAATCTTTATAATTACAGGTTGTTCGTGTGGTAAAAAATACATTATATCAAGAATTATATTCAAGATATAGATAGCATATATATCATATATATCCAGTATATTCATGCATTTATAATATCACATAGCATTTAGAGGTAAGAAATGAAATGCTCCGTTCATGGAGACGGTAAGCCGTACGTACGCATGAACGCTACTTCCATTTATATTTCATATTTAATGGAATTAAAACATAATGATACATAATAGTATTTTAATTTCAGTATGGTATCATATATAATATCATTAAATATATCCTTTATACGTACCACATATGGTATTAATGAATCAAATCACTTTGAGAGGACGGTAGTTCGCACTTCCTAAAATGATGATATCGTGTATACCCATAATGGAAACCATAAAGGTTTTCCATAAATGAAAAATAAAGAAGATTAAAGAAAAAATAAACATATTATATATCATATATAAATATAGTGACAACTTAATGGCCAACTTTGATGGTGTAAGAAGAATATTGAACAATCATCATTTCGTGAGGCAGAAATTCACCATCCAAAGAAACAGTATGTTTTTTAACCATTAGAAGTAGGTGTGTGTAAGTGTAGCTCGAATGATTCTTATAAAAACATCCTAGTATATTGAAGATACAAGTGTTGTTACAAAATAAATTATTAAAAAGATTTTAGGGGGTTGTAGAAGCAAAATAAAACAAAACAACACGATTGAAGACATTACCTTATAAATCTGGTGACTCTCTTTGATTTTAGCTCAAAGGCTTCCTTGGGAAGCCTTCTGCCCAAAGTGAGGCTTCTAGGAGTAAGAGAGAAATGTGGAGAGACAAAATTATCAGGGGTTTGCCGATATAAAGGCTTGAGAGGTGTGGGTAAGGAAGTAGAGGTGGGGGCCTTTTATAAGAGGAGAGGAGGGGCACTCTTGGAAAGTTACAAAATGTTACATTATTTTCAAATGAGTTTCGGATTTTAAAGGACCCACATTAATTTATTTTGAGGATAAGGTGATAAGGGTTCGAAATATACTCATCTAATAGGTCTTTGAAAAGTGTAGGTCTTAGATTTTACATTATCTTTTTATTTTATTTAAATCGTTAAATAATGAGGTAATCTCTGCATCATCATGATGTCATAAATAATTTAATTTATTTAATGTCTAAAAATTATTAAGAAAATAATATGATGTAGGAAATTGTTTTATATTTCCAATGAATGTTCATAGTCCAAAATATCATCTACGTAGACAAAATTAAAAAGGTTTTACTCAGGTGATACATTGTTTGTTATATTTAACTTTAAAAATAAAAAGATAAAAAGTCACTTTCACACAAAAGTGATTCCATGGGGTCCCCATGTTTGGCACAAGGCATCCCATGGTCGGCCATGACACAAACATTAGTATTAGGACACATTTAGGGGTAATTTTTCTTTATTATGATGTAATTTGTTTATCCTTAACTACCAGATTACTAATTAATCAAGATAATTAAAGATAATTACTATCGTTAGTATTCATAATGTCGAAAAACAAAAGTGTCTTAATTACAGAATTTGGACCATCTAATTCCAAATATTGAATCCTTTTAACAAAATTCCAAACATATGAATTTCAATAATTAATTTAAAAATAATACCCGTTGTCAAAACAAAAATCGTGTTTTTTTAAACAATATCTATGAAAAGCTTGGTATTTGTTTATGCCCAATTCCAAATTGAAATTAATCCTAATGACCACCATTGGATTAAATGTTAAAAATATATTCTAATTACACTTTAATACCAATTAAAAAGATAATATAACTATATAATTATATTATATGAAAAAGCAGTTTTGATGTAAAATAAGGTATTTTTTACTATTCATTGAAAAATGAACATTGTTAGAAAAATACCAAAAATTTATCGAATGTAAATTTCAATGTCCCAATCATAAATAATATGTTTATTTCGACAAATAGAGGTTATAAAATTGTCAAAATATTGATTTAATAAAAGGTTTTCCATTAAAAGGTAGTAAAATAATCTTTTAAAAATATTAGTGTATTCCATGCTTAAGATTGGATTTATTCTCATTTTAAGCCTTTAAAACACTATCTAATTCATATAAAGACATAGATAAAAAAATATATTCTTTATTACTTAATCGGGATGTTACATCCTTCCCCCCTTTAGAAAATTGTGTCCCTCCAATTTATTTACATATCAAATTAGTGGGGGGTATTTAGCCCTCATTGAATTTTCAGATTCCCATGTTGCCTCTTAAATCATGTGGTTTTTTCAAAAAAACATTTACCTGATGAATCACCTTATTCTGTAACACTTGCTCCCTGTGATCAAGAATCTGGACCGGTTGTTCTTCATAAGATAGGTTTTCTTCCAGCTGTACTACCTCTGGACTCAAAACATGAGATGGATCTGGCATGTACTTCCTTAACATTGAAACATGAAAAACATTGTGTACCTGAGATAAACTCAGAGGTAAATCCACTCGGTAAGCAACAGATCCAACATTTTCCAGAATTTCATATGGTCCAATGAACCTTAGAATCAACTTTACTTTCTTACCAAATCACATCTCACTTTTCTATGGTGAGACTTTGAGAAAAACATGATCACCTACCTCGAAATATAGATCCTTCCTCCGGTTATCTGCATAAGTCTTCTTCCCGCTCTGAGCCATTATCATGTGTCTCTGTATCATCTAAACTTTTTCTGCCAACTCTTCTACCAATTCTGTTCCCATCAGCTTCCTTTCACCCACTTCATCCCAAAAAGTTGGAGTTCGACACC
Organism: Viscum album; assembly: GCA_963277665.1. NCBI lineage: Eukaryota > Viridiplantae > Streptophyta > Magnoliopsida > Santalales > Viscaceae > Viscum > Viscum album. The sequence goes on from OY728130.1 coordinate 2,030,725,112, forward strand.
GCTTCCCATATAATGCCTCAAATGGTGCCATCTGTATACTATAATGAAAACTGCTATTATATGAAAATTCAACCAAATAAAGATGTTGGTCCCAACATCCCTGATAATCCATCGAACAAGCACGTAACATATCCTCCAAAGTTTGAATCGTTCTTTCTAACTGCCCATCTGATTGAGGATGAAAAGCTATACTAAAATTTAATTCAGTACCCAATGACTTTTGAAGGACCTTCCAAAAGTTAGAAGTAAACCTGGGATCACGATCAGATACAATGGATAGGGTAAGTCCATGAATCCTGACTATCTCTTTAAAATACAATCGAGAAAGTTAATCTTGGGAAAAAGTATCCCGCATCGCAAGGAAATGAGCAGATTTAGTCAAACGATCAAAAATAACCCAAATTGAATTATTACCTCGAGATGTCTTTGGAAATCCCATAAGAAAGTCCATGGATTTATTTTCCCATTTACACTCTAGCACTGGTAAAGGCTGAAGCATCCCTTTCGGTAACTGCCGCTCTACTTTAACCTGCCGATAAGTCAAAAAATTCATAGAAAAATTAGCAATATCTCTTTGCATTCCATCCCACCTGTAATACTCCCGACGATCTCTATACATCTTAGTATTGCGAGGATGAACTGAAAATGGAGAACTATGAGCTTCACATGACAAATCTCTCTTCAACTGTGAATCACACGACACACACAATCTCTTACCAAATCTCAAAACACAATCATTATCAATATTAAATTCAGGCAACATACCCTTCTGAACCAGCTCTACCTTTTTCTGCAACCCACTATCTTGCTTCTGTGCTTGCTTGATTATTTCTGATAGACAAGATTTCCCTGATACCTGAAACAAAATAGAAGGAAATCCTGCACCAACAAATTATATGCCAAATTTCATCAAATCCTTAACCAAAGGATCACATTCCAAACGTAACATTATTAATGAATCATTACTTTTTTCGACTCAAAACATCACCCACTTTATTTTCATTTCCCAGATGGTAATGAATTGTATAATCATAATCCTTGATTAATTCTAGCCATCTCTTCTGTCTCATTTTCAATTCATTCTTAGTGAATATATACTTTAAACTTTTGTGATCAGTATATATTTCACACTTTACTCCATACAAATGATGCCTCCAAATTGTTAAAGCAAAAACAACAACAGCTAATTCCAAATCATGTGTAGGGTAATTTACCTCATGTATTTTCAACTAACGTGAAGCATAGTAAATTACCTGATCATTCTACATTAGGACGCAACCAAGTCTTTTCAATGAAGCATCACTATAGATAACAAACTCGCCATTCCTGGATGGAAGTTCCAAAACTGGAGCTTTCAACAATCTTCTTTTCAGTTCCTGAAAACAATCATCACATTCTTTTGTCTAGAAAAACTTAACACCCTTCTAATTTAGCTTAGTCATTGGACTAGATAACCTTGAAAAATTTCTAACAAACCTTCGGTAATAGACATCCAAACCAAGGAAGCTATGAATCTCAGTTACCTTTGTGGGTCTTGGCCATTCTTCCACAACCTTTTCTTTTACGGGATCAACAGTTATCCCATCATTAGAAACAATGTGACCAAGAAAGATATTTTTTGTAACCAAAACTCACACTTTCTAAATTTTCCATACAGTTTCTTTTATTTTAAGGTTTTCAACACAACCCTTAAATGACTTCCATGCTACTCTTCAATTTTAGAAAACACCAAAATATCATCAATAACATAACCACCATTTAGCACCTGATTTAACTAAGCCATCACTGCAGCAAACTGTTCAATTTTGATTCTGACCATCTCAGGTTGCTAATTTGGAAGGTAATTTTCCTCTGTATTCCTTCCCATCACAACTACCATGTTTCCTCTATGAAAAACCATTATCAACATAGAGAAATATCTTAGGCGAAGCAACATGGTAATCTTTAAATGCTATATCATATCAATTTGATCATAAAAAAATATTTTTGGATAATCATTTAATTGAATTCTAACACTTAAAGTTATCTAAACCAACCTCTGATACAAACTATAAGGCCCCATCCTTAAACCTTACTTAATCTTGAGTTATTACAAGATTACACATTGAGGATATTTTTAGGTTTAGAGTTTTAGAGAATTAGATCATAAAACTTGCATTACATTCCACATTTAAACAACGGGGTGACATAAAAGATAGTGTTCATTTTTCCCATCAATGGAAACATATTTAAAATAAAACATGGATTATTTCTTAACACTTCCTTAACACTATCATCACATCATATACCTTTCCCTTGACCTGTGATAATAATTTCAAAAACATGGGATGAGCATTTAAAGCTCAGCAAGGGATATGAAAATATGGAAAGGAAACATGAGTACATGTGTACATAAGAATCAATGAAATCATACTTTACTCATAAAACACAAGCACTTTAACATACCTCATCAAATCATGAATAAATCATAGAAATCATAAGACATAAAGGTAACTTGAGTCATTCATAACATTCTTACACAGGGAGTATCCCTGTTGGTTGCGTTTGGAATACCCATCACAGTATATTCCATAATTCTCTTCAAAGAAACCTTAATGTTTAACTCCTTAGTGTTACCTAATGTATTAAAGAGCTATATCGGGCTCACTCTCCCTTAGTTTACCATGGAACCACCCGTCTTAATAACAATGCCTACGAACCATAACATAATCTTATCACATAATACATGCATAAAGGAAACACAACATTTCCACATTTCAATCACAAGATATAAATACAAAACATTGATATAAAAAAAATTGAAAACCATTTTCAATACCAAAATAAATGAAATGTTAAACATGGTGTTTATTTTTCTTTTAAAAAAAGGTATGGCTTGTAGAGGAAGCCGAAACTCAAATAATAGTCACGGCGGCGAAGAAGTCATTGTCGCCGCATACATACGACAAAAAAACATTCCATTTTTTCTTTAGTAAACGCTTCGTATAAAAAAGATTCCTTTTGAATAAACGTAAAAGTCAAAGGGGTTTATACAACGTATACAAGAATGTTGTGTATAAAACAAAATATGACTCAGTGAATGGAGATTCAAACGAAGTCCCTTACAAAGATCATTTTTTTAAATAAATTAGATATATTATTTTTATTCACTATAAGTACACATAAATAAAGTACAAATACAAGATATGACCAAATAATATCATGACATAATTTGAAAGTAGGAGATTAACCCAACGAACTAAAATTCGTTTAAGAAGTTCCCTTACCTTAGGTCCGACTTGACGCGATCATTCTTTAATCTCTTGAATAATAAACTTGAGTTAATTTATACTTGCATAAGAAACTTTTTCAAGTTCATTATTACTTTTATATAACTTATTACCATGTCATGAACACTATGTTATTATTTAAGTTTATAACAGTTGTTTTAACGATCATCGGTACTTGAGTCAAAAATAAACTCTTTATAATTACAAGTTGTTCATGTGGTAAAATATCAATTATATCCCGAATTATATTCATGAATTAGATATCATATATATAATATATATCCAGTATATTCATGCATTTCTAATATCACATAACATTTAGAGGTAAGAAATGAAATGAACCGTTTATGGGGACGGTAAGCTGTACGTATGCAAGAATGCTACTTCCATTTCTATTTCATATTTAATGGAATAAGAAAATAATGATAAATAATATTATTTTAATTCCAGTATGATATCATATTTAATATCATTAAATCTATCCTTTATACGTACGACATATGGTATTAACGAATCAAATCACTTTGAGGGGGCGGTAGTCCGCACTTCCTAAAATGAAGATATCGCATATACCGATAATGGATACCATAAAGGTATGCCAAAAATGAAAAATACATAATCTTAAGGAAAACATAAACATATTATATATCATATATAAATATAGTGGCATCTTAATGGCATGATTTGAAGGTGATATAAGTATATTGAATAATCATCATTTCGTGAGGTAGAAATTCGCCATCCATAGAAACAGTATGTTCTATTATAATTAGATGTAGGTGTGTGTAAGTGTATCCAGAATTATTATTATAAAAACATCCTAGTATATTGAAGATACTGGAGTTTTTACAAAAGAAATTAATAAAAATAGTTTAGGGGGTTAGAGAAGCAAAATAAAACAAAAGAACACGAGTGAAGACATTACAGTAAAAATCGGGTAACTCTCTTTGATTTGAGCTCAAAGGCTTCCTTAAGAAGACTTCTGCCCAATTTGAGGCTTCTAGGAGTAATAGAGGGATGTGTAAAGACAAAATGAGCAGGGTTTTGGTGAGAAAAAGGCTTGAGAGGTGTGGGTAAGGATGTAGAGGTGGGGCCCTTTATAAGATGAGAGGAGGGGCACTCTTGGAAAGTTACAAAATGTTATTTTATTTTCAAATGAGTTTCATATTTTAAATGTCCCAATTTGATTTATTTTGAGGATAAGATGATAAGGGTTTGCAAGATACTCATCCAATAGGTCTTTGACATGTGTAGGTATTAGATTTTACATTATCTTTTTATTTTTATTTAAATCGTTAAATAATGAGGTAATCACTGCATCATCATGATGCCATAACTAATTTAATTCTTTCAATGTCAAAAAATTATGAAAAAAATACTATGATGTAGGAAATATATTTATATTTCCAATTAATATTTATAGTACAAATTATAATATATGTAGACAAAATTAAAAATTCTTTACTCAAGCGATACATTCTTTGTTATATTTATCTTTCTTTAAAAATAAATAGATAAAAAGTCACTTTCACACAATAGTGATTCCATGGGGTCCCCATGTTTGGCACAAGGCATCCCATGGTCGGCCATGATACAACCAGTAGTATTAGGACACATGTTGAGGTCATTTTTTATTATTATCATATTATTTTATTATCATTAACTACCCGATTACTAATTATTCAAGATAATTAATGATAATTACCGTCGTTACTATTCATAATGTCCAAAAACAAAAGAGTCTTAATTACATAATTTGGACCTTCTGATTCCAAATAGGGAATTAATTTAACCAAATTACAAACATATAAATTTCAATAATTAATTTAAAAATAATTCCCGTTGTCAAAACAAATAGAGGGTTTTTCAGAAACAATATCTATGAAAGGTTTGGCATTAGTTTCTGCCCAATTTCAAAGTGAAATTAATACTAATGACCACCATTGGATTAAATTGTAAAAATATATTCTAATTACAATTTATGACCAATTGAAAAGATACTCTATGAATATAATTAAATTAGATTAAAAAGCAGTTTTGTTGTAAAATGCAGTATTTTTCACTATTCATTAAAAAATTAACATTGTCAGAAAAATACCAAAAATTTATCCAATGTATATTTCAAAGTCCCAATCATAAAAATATGTTTATTTTGAAAAATAGAGATTATAAAATTGTCAAAATTTTGATTTAAAAAATGGGTTTCCATCAAAAGGCAGTAAAACAATCTTTTTAAAATATTAGTGTATTCCGTGGTTAAGATTGGATTTATTCTAATTTTAAGCCTCTAAAACACTATCTAATTAATAAATAGAAATTGATAAATATATCTATTATTCATTACTTACTTGGGATGTTACATTTATTCAATCTTTGTGTAATAAAATTTTGATCAGTTAATTTAGGGTTATTTACTAAAATTGATGGATAAGCATATAGTGATGGTTAATTTTTAATATCTATAAATTACTACATTCAATATTTATACTATAAATATATAAAATAAATAAAAATATAAAATAATCTAAAACCAAATATGTTGGTTATATTATAAAATAAAATATATTTTTGAATGGGTGTATTATTTCAAAAGAGTTCATGGGTAAAGATTTCATTTTCATTGAACTGTATAATGAATCATTTTGTTTTATCATTTAAAAATATGAACAATTTAATAAATAAAACATTTATATATTACATTATATATTTTTTCCTTCATTTATTTGTATTTATTGAAAAAATGTGTATTGTTGTGGATGTACTTGCACACAAAACACACAATTCTATTTTTTGATATTTTAATGGAGAATGAGTTAGTTGATAATGCATAAAAAATAACTATAAAAATTTAATTGCATAATAATTATACTTATTTTATCATGTTATGATGTGAAAATTAATTTCTTTCAAGAATAAATTCATTTTATGAAAAAAAAATTGAACTGTCATTCAAAATATATACCTCACTATATTAATTATTTCCTTTACAAAGTGGATTAAATAGATGAGGTATGGTCTGTTGAGAGAAACCAATCATCATTGAAGTGTATTTGAGGGATTATGAGAGCTTTTTAATTCATTTATTCTAAACATAGTGGAATTTTGATTTAGGGGATGTGAGGATTGGAGATCCAATTTTATAATAGAAATAGGATGGTATTTTTTGTAAACAATGAGAATGTTTCATTGTTTCTAAGTCACTATTAAGGAATATGGCTCCAAAAATTTATAAACAATGGGGTTTGGAATATATAACGTCTAAAACTCTTCAACCATTAGTTTTAACATATTTTTTTTCTAGGTTTCAACAGCTTTACCTAATGAATTATTATTGTTGCAATATTAAATTTTACTGTGTTAACTAGTTTTTAACTAAGGAAATATAATATTTATGACTAAAAATAATGTGTAACATTATTGTTAAATTTTCCATAATTATTTTCAATTTTATATAAATTTATCAAATATATATTTTATATGTTTCAAAAATTACTTTTAATACTATAAATGTATACGGAATTAAAATAATTTTTGGGATAAATATTACATCAGTTTTAAAATATCAACAATTGGTCTGTAAACTATTATAAATAATATAAAAGTATAATTTCAATTATAAATTAATATTTTTTAATTCAAAATTTTTATTATTTTTATGTTTCATACATATAAACTAGTAATGTTATGGAAGACACAATATTTTTCAAAAAAGTATATTGAATTATTCACTTAAATATAATTTTTTTATAATATTATAAAAAATATTATATTAATATTTCTGTGATCAATGTAAAAATGTAGATTATTATATATAATTTGGATTAAAAAATATCAAAAAAAATTCATTGATATAATTATATATATAATCTATTTTATTAGAAAATAACTTTTCATATATTAATAATTTTTTCATATAAAATAATTATTATTTTGGTGTTAAATAAATATAATAAAATAAGTTTATATTAAATTTAATAGATCGTAATAAAAAATGTTCAATTTAATATAATTCCTAAATGAGGAAACAAATTTTTTTAATAATATATTTGGAAAAATTACCACTCAGAATGTAATAATAGTGATGATAAGCCAATACATAATAATATTTTATTAAAATCTATTATATTAGTAATTTAACCATACATAACCCTTTATTATCTTCATGTATGACCACATAATCAAATAATATTTGGTTGCATTTTGTTTTGTGGGTCATCTATCAACGATATTGTAGAAATCACCATAAGATAGAAACTCTCCCATATTTATTTTTTCGCAAAATGTAATATCTCATGTATACCTTGGGAATACTGTAGGGAATATCCAATAAAAAATTAATTCATTTTCGTATTCAAAACATTTCTATATTAAAGAATACATCTGTATCCACATATCATTTCATTGATCTTCCTTTATTAATTTTTTCAATTTGTTTACATAATTATATACAAGCTAATTTAATATATAAGTTTTAATAGTGATGTTTAATATTAAAAATTTAACTATATTATTCATTTATTTTTTTCGTATCTTGTTAATAAATTATTGAATATATTATTTATTTAATGTGAAAATACATTGAAATAATTGGTTGTTTCATTCTCCACCTGAAATAACTACATTCCTACGATTTTCAAGTATTAGGTAATAGTAATTTAAGCTAATATTATATATATAATATATCTCAATATTTAATTTTCTAATGATGTAATGATCACATGTATTCACTTATAATAAACATAATCATAATATTGTATTAATACATTACCATTTGAGTTAATTACTTATTAGGGTTTGGTGTTAAGTACAATTAAATTTCTATTTGTGTTTATAGTTAATAACAATCTTTGTTTATAATATATACACTGCCCACAAAAATATCATTTTCTATGTGGTTATTTAATATAGTGGTGTTTAAGGGATTTTTTGGTTGAGTGATGATGTTTATGATATATAATCATCCCCCTTATAATTTTGATTTAGATCTAAATGAAAAAATGACCAATCTATAATAATAGAAGACCATCCACTGAACCATCTATCACCCTCTCAAATTTATACATTGCATAAATTTTCAGATACAATAAATTCCAATCTATCCCCTCACCTTCTTGATGCACCTGTAGTTTTACTGAGCAGTCTTTGAAACCCTATTAATAATAGGATGGTAGTGTATGGAATCTCACAAAATGTTTACTCTGTGTGGCTATTCATGTTACTATATAGGACATTTATGATCCAACCTATTTCATATATCTGTCGAATGAGATCGTGTTCACTGGGGAATTGATCTTGATTCATTAACTTCTTGTAGTATAATGGTCACAAGACTACCTCCCATTTTTCACCTTACCACCATATCTTATTACAATTCTAGATGATGTGTGGTGTATTATAATATATAAAATATTTTTTTGGAAACATATATGTCCCTATAAATATCATGGCCTAAACCCTAAAATTGTAAATTTATGGTTGAGGAAAAAGATGATTCAATGTTGTTGAACACTATTACAGTTATATAAAGATTTATTCATGGTAGAGGCTGGTTATTGATTCTATATTTATATTTTTTTATAATATTGATAGTGTGGGAATTAAATCCATGACATGTAAATATTAGGCTTGTGATTAAATAGTTTATCCACTACCACATTGACATAAATTATATTTAAAGGTCCCACACAACAATTTGTATTCTTATAAATATAAATTAGAAAATGAGACAATCTTAATATTTGAAATTTTTTTGATACATAAATTATCATGGAGGAAAACATTTAAAATTAATGTTGACTTGTAATAACATGAATGAATATCCCATATTAATTTTTTTTGAAGTAGATGATTTAGTTAAAGGAATATTTATGATCACAGTACTTGAGTATCCATAACTCTTTTCCCTTTATCATGGTTGATATCCATGCCTATCATCCTTATCATCACTTGAATTATTTCACTGAAATGATTAATTTATATGTATTTAAATTATAATAAATTGGAACATTAGAATTACTTTTGGATCAATTATTTCCACAACCATCATTATATATGATCTATTTATGTTCTTATTGATGTTTGTTGATTGATACCCAGATTAAAAAGTAAGTCATCTTCCAATAACCGTGTATAAATTAACTTAGTGGTAATTCAATAATTTTTTATTTATAATAATTAGAAAATTAATTTTCTAATAATATACTTCCCACGATCCTTGAGAAGAACCTATAATTAACTACCTTTGGGTGTTTGAGACTTCATCTATGTTTAAATGATTAATCATATTTCATAATTGATGGTATGGAATAATAAAAAGGTTTCTCACTCCAACCCACATTCCTACTGATATTTCAATGAGGTAATCTATATATTGTCTCTATCACCCTTGGTTTCTTCATGTAATATAAATTACTAAACTTAAAAGGGTTAACATGGGTGATGAACATTAAAAATATGATTGAATTACCATAATTATAAAATAAATTCGACCATAGTGTATATTGTCTTTTACAATATCATTTTGTCTTGTAGTTCCATTTTATTAACCTATTTAAAACATAGATTCACCTAGGTTACATTTTTTTTGTTTATATAATAATTAATAAGCTAATAACACAACATAAATGTCATAAAAATCCTTTATTATGGATTACAATGTGAATATAATCGACCAAATCATACCCCCATTGGTTTTAAAACCTAGCGTGGAACTAGGTCCCTTAGTTGTGAACCATGTGATATATTTCTTAGTATATAATCCACCCATTTCATTGTTCTTCCCATATTAACATCTATACTAGATTCTGCATCAATATTTAGTATTCAAAAAAGTATTTATGTGCATGAATATATCACACTCTATACTTAAAAAAATGCTTAATGATGGTGTCATATACATAGACTCATCCCTCAAACATTTCCATAGGTTTATTAATAAATTTCATTAATATAATCGCATAAAATAACTACTCGTTTTAGGGATACATTCTAATGATGCAAAACTGAAACATCACTTAAGTAATGTATTGATACCATTGATTAATAAATACATATCAAAAACATTCCCACAACCCAAATACTATATGGTTTAGTATATATTTTACTAGATATATAAAAATTAAATTTTATATCAGTTGTCAACATTCGTCCATTATCATTATACTTTGAACCCAATTATATACATATCAAATTATATAATCATCTTCATAACCTATGGTACAATAACTAAATTCATGGGTGATCTCAAACACTAAAACATCGAATCCAAAAAATTATTAATATCAATGTCATCATAAACATGATTTAAAGAAATATTCATGTGAGGAGTACTAGAAAAATTATTATTGTAAAGTGAAAATATTATTATTTAAAAATATATATTTTTAAAACTTACATCATTAAAATGATAAACAATATCTAATTTAAATGTTGTAATTTCATGGATTTCCTTAATGTAAAAATAAATTTTTTTTGTTGAAATTAATTTTTATATACATTTTAATATTCCTTAAGGGATTTATAGAGATAAATTGTCTGTTTTATGGTTGTTTGAAACCCAAAGTACCATGATTTGGAAAATTAGGCTGGCCTGCATTTTTAGGAGAAATTGTGAAACCAATCCTAAACAGTTTCATTAACCGTATGAGAGTGATATAAATTATATAAGGGGACTGAATTCTTTTTTAAACCATTTACCCCAGGATCTAGCTCATAAAAATGGATCAATCATTTTTTATAGTGTATTTCACTTGAATTTCATAGTTTTAACCATACCATTCACTTAAATTCTAATGGTACCCCCTTATAATGAATAGTGTTCATGATTACCGTGTGGCTTGGAAAATTGTGTGGACAAACAAAGAATACCTATAAATGAATTGTAAATGACTATTTTTATCTGATTCTATTTTAAACCCTCAACCTCAATTCCTTCTCATCCAGTGGATATCCCATAATCATCTGCTCATCCTTCCATACATGGTAGGGTTTTTTCTATCTCCCTCATAAGAACACAAAATATATTATCATTGAATGTGTAGAAATGATTTTGGTATGTTCTGCACTCCTCATTCATCATTTTTTATGTTTCTCTTCTCATATATTGTGCTATTTAGGTAATCCCACATTTTCCCCTTTATTAGTGAATTTCATTATTTCATAAGTATATTCCATTATAGGTTTATTGAAGGGTCGATAAAATATGAGTGGTTGAATAAAAATATAATTTCAGTGGAATAGTTCATTTCCCAAAGTTTCATTGATATATGTATGGTGGTAATTATATAAAATGAAGGTGCCTTGTGACAATGACTTCAATTAATTAAATAAATAAAATTAAAGGATTTTCCATGTCCTGTACGACCCTAGTAAGAGGATAATAAACCTTTAGTAGATCGCCTTGACAATTACCATTCTAATGGGTGCCCTTTCATTATTAGTGCGCTAATTTACATTAATTCATGTTGTTAGAAGACCTTTCATAGATTTTGAGCCTATAATAAATGAATTAATGTTATTAATTTAGTTACTATGAGTTTTTTTCTAGGAGTTAGGCCATTATAACCTTGAATAATGCTATATTCCCTATTCCAATGACCTGTGTTTATGATTAGTCATTATGAAATTTCTTTTTTACTTATGTTAATGTATTATTGCCTTTCTATTAAATATATACTTTATTTCTACTATCTTATCACTTATTCCATGTTTTATTGGAATGAATAAATTTAATGGGATAACATGTTTATCATGTTAAATTTTAATTCCTTTTCGATACCATGTGATTTGAATGAAATTTCTTGACCGCTTGTGTGTTAAGAGATATAGCATTTCCTCTCTCAATAAAAACAAGGATGGACTCTCTATTTATAGTGTTAGAACGACTCGATGCACTGAGGGGGAAACTTATTGTTCCTTTTATGGGATATTTGGGTTCTTTATCTACACTTGTGAGTGACACGAGTTCACTGGGGGAATAACTATAGATGAGATCTTTGTTTAGATGGTTATTACATGCGTAAGGTGATACACAATCCCTTATGTGATATACCTTGTAATGTATTTGAGGTTCAAACATACACCATATCAAGATTGATTTAAGGGATTCATTTACTTCTTGACATAGAAATTCTTTACAGTATTTGGTATTTTCAGGTGATGATTCATCAAACTCAATGATTTCTTTATAGATCACTATGAATAGGTGTTGGATTTCACAAAAAATATTAGGGACCATTTTCCCGATTTTCATTTAATTATTCATTATTAAATAGTGGAATTACTTCATTGATATGAAATAGACACACTCAATATGAAAAATCATGAGTTTGGAGTCATTCCACACATGAATCATTGATAGTGATGACCCATGTACATACCTTTTCACAATTATATAGTTCATTCAGTTCATAGAAAAAATACCTATGATAAGTATGTGATATCAATTAGGTATCTATTGAAGAAACTATATTGGAGAGTATATTATTTCTTTATTATCTTTCATTCACTTTCATAGAACACTATTTATTATTACTTCAAAGTGATAATTGATATAAACACCATTAGTGGTGGCCTGCAGAGTATATATCACACCCTACCTTGTCATCCTTTATTAAAAATGTAGAAATCTATATTGTTGTTATAGATAAATCTATGTGGTTTTATTTTGATTCCGGATTGAAATGTTCTAGGATAGAGTATGGGAGAAGAGGACTGAATATATTCTTGTGATGTTTGTACTATATTCTTTGGGCCTTTTTTGACTTGGAGAAACATGATATATATTCGTGCTCCTATTGTATCATATTTTCTTTTTTTTAATATTTACATAATCATCACAATAATACTATTTGTATTATTTATTAATCTTCAACCTTTTCATTTATTCTTCCGTATTTAGTATAGATTCTACTATGATAGGTCATTGGCCTCTTTGTCATAGTGGCTTATATCCTTGATTCCATTGATACCTATTAATTGTATAAATTTTGTGCTTATGTATGATATATGAGGGAACAGTCTCCTAACATACACACCCTAGTCCCTCACTACTAGTTAGATGACTTTCAAGCGAACTTGTGGTCTTGTGTCCACCGTCTCTGGGCACCAAAACGTAGCATCTAGGTCTGTATGCAACAATGTGGTATCATAGAACTTTTCATTTTGACATACGATTTGCATATTATCTGGGAGACTAATAATAATGTATTTTATTAATGATACTATTCCATGGAGTAGATAACCCAAATATAGGGGAAACACAAATATCTAGGGGTGGGTAATTGTTGTTGTGAGTTTTGATTTTACAATTTTATCTACATCAACATTGGGTGATGCACTTGTTTTGGGTTTTAATTTTATTGATAATATTATTGGAGTGTTTCCTATAAAATGTCCTGATTATATAATGGTGTATAAATTGAAGAATCATACATAGTGCCATAGGACCTAAATGCATGGAATTATGCAACTCTTTATAAAATTTCCTACATGAATTTATTTTTTAATGTACATTATAAGGTTAAATATTTATTATGTATTGTAGGGTTATTGATAAATTTATTGTAATGAAATAATATGATTAATTTAGGTTTCATCATTAATATAAATAGTGTTTTTAAACATATATTTATATGGATGCTTTAAATAATCAACCATTCTATGTTAATTGATTAGGATGATGATGGTCAATGAGAATTTAATAATCATGTACTTATATAAATGGGGAATGGATGTAAATTCGAAAAATTAACTATACATGACCTGTAACATCATGATATTGCATGTACATGTCATGGAATTTTTATGTGATATGCTAATTTCAATTTATAAAGTGTGTGATACATTATAAATTTGGAATTGGTGACACAATTACCTATGTTAAGATATATATATATCTAAATAATTAAGAATAAATATCAATAATATATATTTTTAAAATGAAAATCGTACCACTAGATGAAGATTCCAAATTCAAAAAAATGTTTTTTCCTTAATAACATGTATTTAACACTCCATATAACCAAACCAATTATGTGATTAGATAACCTAAAACTGATTAAATCATTTAGTGTTATGTGGACTATGTCTCTTAAGGATTCTATGACTTTTCTTACCACCTTGATATGGATTAAAGAGTTTGTAGAAAGGTGTGATTAATTTTTATAAATTCATTGTACATGTCCATTATTGATATATCTTTACATACATATTATAAATCTTATTTGATGAGTGGGATAGGAAATTTTAGATTTATGCCACCATGATGAACTCATTTAGTACGAAACGAATGTGTTGATGATCATGTTATGAAGGTGGTGCACCCTAAGCCACCCATAGCGCCTCCTGGAGTGCAACATGAGTCACCTCTTACTGATCTTCCATTGGGCCTTGATTCTCAATTCGATAAAGTTATTTTCTTGTTCATGAATCTTGTATAAGGGTCTCCTCGGTGTGCCACAACATTGGGAGAGCTGACTTGGGAAATTAACCAGCAGTATCCTCCCACATTTTTGGAGGATGGCATACATCAGTTTGCTGAGGCTTATTGAGAATCAATTTTACCAATCATCAACCATATTGACATGCCTCTAGAGAGGAGGGTCAATCGTACTCTATATATGTAATGTGACTCCACCTTGATTTGGTGGGACATCATCTCTCAAGCTTTCCATCATCAGGGTATGGTCATTGATGAATTTTTGATGACCTTCTAAGATAACTTCATTACAACAATGGTTATATCAGACAATTCAATGAAGTATATTCATATTTATCAAGGTGATATGTTGAGTTATATTATTCACATATTTTATCTCTAATATATTGATCCGATTATTCATATTAATGACTTTTCTAAAGCGAGGTAGTTGTAGGACATGATTTTGTACGCCATATGATTATATGCCAATTTATTTTGATTGAAAACCATTAAAATGATAGTGAATTGCTCCCTAATTATGTAATGAAACATGAGGGAGGCTGAATATTTGATATTGGGTGTTGAGTTTTGAAGTAGGGAAATGGTTCATTGGGTAGTAGGAAGCATAGTTTCGACGGTTCACATGGTGGGTTTGTCCGCAATGTGACATCCACCAACAACTCAGTGGTGTGCCACCAGTGTGACATGATTAGATATAAAAAGATTATTTACATGGAGAACCCTGTCAAGTGTCATTGTTGTAGCTGGAAGGGTCACCCTCAATACTTATACTGATGTTCACATCTTTTGTTAAATGACATGGGTTCCGAATAGAAACCACATTTAGGTATTTGATTAGAAAATCCTCTTCAGACTAGGGGTTGGTCTTCTACTGGCTGATACACTAAGGACCATGCATTAAACATTACCTAATCATGAATTAAGATAATAATTCACATTGAGGATATTTAATGGTTTAAAGTTTTATAGAATTAGGTCATAACAGATACATAACAATTTGTATATTACATGTATACACTTCTTCTCAGTATCCATTTTTTCATAAAATAAAAACTAATAAAAGAAAATAAACATGATTAGATACATGTTTTTATCATAATGAATTTTATATGATCCTATCTGTGATCCTATTAAACATTATATCCTATGAGAAACATTTCAAAAAATTGTGATGATTATAAAAAGTTTAGTACGAGATACACAATGTAGGAAAACTCTTAGTTTTTCAAAACAACAAATAAACCATGAATAATTTATCAAATGTAATACTTTTCACCATTATGAGGTTGTAAATACGCTTCAAAAAATAAAAGCTCATTTATTATTACTTTGTTACCAAAATATTACCATAAAACCAATAGAAATCACACATAACATAAAAATGTTACTTGGGACATAAACGTACGTAAATGGAACAACCAAATGGCCGGCATCCACACATAAAACTAAATAGAACAGGCATGAAACAAACTTCCATTCCCAATGCAATGGAGATTATAACGTAACCACCCATCCTAGTTTACAGGACAACAATTTCAATTTGGTTTATTATATAACCACCCATAAAATGTCCAGGTACCATTATAAAATCATAACACCTTAAGTATATAAATTATAAACATTTCATTAATGACATTTCATTTGAAATCACAAGATATCATTTCAACATGTTGAAATAATCAATCCATTTAAAAAAGAATTTTCAATACCGAAACAAAAGAAATATAACAAGGGGTTACTTTTTAATTTAAAAACATTATTTTTTATAGAGGAAGTCGAATAATGATTACGGCGGCAGAGAGGTCATTGTTGCATCAAAAGTTAAAAAATTCCTTTTATTGTTTAATAAAACGGTTCATAGAAAAACAATTTGTATCAATGAAATTAAAGGTCAAAGGGGTTTATTATATACCATATAAAAGACGAAGGTATATATTATCCAAACATTCCTCAATGAAAGAAGACTGAGACAAACTCCCTTATAGTAATTTTATCATTTGATGAAGGAAAATAAATGACATAATTATGTGTGAATAATGTAAATACACCCGATATAAGTGTATATTTTGTGAAACAAATAAGAGTTAACGAAAACATATTTGTATCATGACATAATAATTAAGTATAAGTTTAACCTAATTAGTGGAAATTTGGATAAGATGTTACCTTATTGAAATTTGACAACGTAATGGAGTCACATTAAAATTTCGAAAATGTGTTGATGAATGAAAAAAGGGTCCCTCATCACATTGATATAATATTCACAAAAATAAATATATATAAGTACATATCCCAACATAAGAAAATATAAATTTAAAAGAAATAACATAAAATATTTCTTTATCTATAAGCGGTGGGTGAATGTTTCTCTTATCGATTTGGTAACTCGTGAAACATACCCCATATGAAAGAAGAATCATGAAATAAAGATGTAAATACCCATAAATTAAAGTATAAAACACAGATAATAGAATCATGTGATGTACGTACACCACACAAAAGGTAATAGAAGAAAATATTTCATGAATCTCACTGGAATAAAATGTTAGATTAAAACCCCTTCCCTCATGTTAGACTTGTCATGTATGTTTTTGTTCATCCAGAATAATAAGCATAAGTTAATTTTTAATTTCATAAAAACATTCTGTAAGTTTATTATTCCTTTAATATCACTTATTAACTTTCTATCACAATTTTTAATTATTTGAGTTCATATCATACATTTTGTCGATGTTTGGGACTTGAGTAAAAATGAACTTGTTATAATTACAAAATGTCATGTGGTAAAAAGACCATCATCTATAGAATTATATTCATGATATATATATCATATATTTAATGTATATCCAGTAGATATTTATTTATAATAGTCTATATCATTTGTATATATAAAAATAAAATGCATTGTTCATGGAGACGATAAGCCGTACATATGCATTAATGCAACTTTCATTTCATTTTTTTCATTTTCAATGGAATGAAAACCAAAGTAAAGATTTTTATATTATTATTACATTAGAATATAATATATTATATATGTTACATATGTTTATTAACATCATACTTTATATTTTCCACGTATAGTATTAATGAGTCATATCACTTTGAGGGGGTGGTAGTCCGCACATCCTCAAAGGAAATTATCATATTTATATAACATGAAAAGCATAAATGTATGTTAAAAATGAGAATTACTTAAGAGTAAAGATAAAATAAATATTATAAATATCATATAATATTATATTACCATCATAATGTTCCCCATAATAGGTGGTAGGAGAAGATTGAACATTAATTGTTTCACGAGGCAATAGTTCGCCATCCACACAAAAAATATGTTCAATATCCAGTAGATGGATGTGTGTGTAATTGTAGTTCGAATAATTCTCATTATAACAACCTAACATTTCTAGGATAATTGTTTTTTTATGTAAAAAATGAATAATAAGAGCATATGTAGTGGAGATGGAAAATAAAAGATAATAACTTGGGAGAATATGTTACCTCAAATCGGGTAACTTCGTTTGATTCACGCCAAAGGGAACTCATTAATTGCCATATGCCAAGGTAATGTAGTATAGGAGGAATAAAAGGATTTTGGGAGATTATTTGGGTATAGGATGGATAAAATAAGGGGGATTGGCAATTCTGAGTAATCGTTAGAGGTGATGGATTTTTTAAGGGGGTGGAGGGTCTCTTTAGTAATGTTTGAAAAATATTATTTTATTATAAACTGATTTTCGATTTAAAAAGTTCCCCAATTCATTTATCTATAATATAAGGTGTTTATTTTTATAAACCCTCTCATAAAATGGGGTTTAAACATGTTTATGGAATATAATTAACCTTATCTTTTAGCTTTATCATTTAGTTACCCAATTTAACTTTTTCCATGTCCTCTTATATATTCATACTATATGGTTAATATATTAACTATAAAATTCCAAGAGTCCCAAATTGAATCCTTAATGTCATTTGTATCATTATATATGTCATTTGGACGAATCATAAAATTTCCAGACTAATTTATCATTTAATAAAATAGTATTCATTTTAAAAACACTTTTTTGACAATTTATAAACAATTCATATCAAGGCCTAAAAAACCGTATTATTTCTAAAACCCTACATTAATCCAAATATAACAAGTTATAATAATCCATAAAATTATTTTTTGGAATAAAAAGAATGAAAATAAATTTATTTTAATATTTATATTCTCATTTATTTAAAACATTCTTTAATGAGGTTAACATTACATCATCATTGTGTAATAAATAAATTTAATTATTTGATGTATAAAAATATTAAATAAAATACGATGACTTAGGAAATAATTATATCCTTATAATTACTATTTGAAGTAAAAAAATATAACTTATATAAATAATTATAAAAAAATACTAGGAGATATATGTTTTTGTATAATTCTCCTTATCTTTAAATTAATGTTTATAAAGTATCATTTTCAATTATAACTGGCTCCATCGTGTCCAAAAATCAACCCATGGATTCCTGTGGTCAGACATGTATCCACAAATAGTGTAATGAAATGTGTCTATGTAATTTAATATTATTATAATATTATTTGTTACCCTTATTTTTTCAGATTTAACTTTTAAGCTTAGTATATAAAATATTTAGAGAAGTTACTACTCATAATATATAAAAATAAATCTTATATATTTAAAAAATTAGGAACTCATGATTCCAAATAAAGAATCAATTTTTCCAAATTAAAAACATATAATAATAAGAAAATTAATTTTAAATTAATTCCAATTGTCAAAACAAAAATGTTTTTTTAAGAAATAATAACAATCAAAATATTGACAATTGATTATGTTCAATTTCAAAGTTAAATTACATCCAACAAATGAAAATGTATTAAATGGTAAAAAAATATAATTCAATTACAATTTAAAACCAATAGAAAATAAAATCTAACTATATAAATAATTTATATTAAAAGGCAATTTTGAATTAAAATGTTGTATTTTTTTACTATTCAATAAAAATGAACATTATTAGAAAAATACCAAAATTTAATCCATAATAAATTTTGATATCTCAATTATTAGGAGAAATTAATTTTGTTAATGATAACATATAAATGTGGAAAAAAAATATATTTCAAAAGGGTTCACCCTCAAAAGGCAATAAATTGAACTTTTAAAGAAGATTAGAGTATTTATGTTAAAAATTGGATTCATTCAAATTTTAAGCCTATAACATTAATTGTATAAAGGTAAATACATTTAAGAAACATGTTTAATCATAATATGGTTAGTTCTGTTCACTCCCCCTAATAAAACCGCTAATAATTAACTACTATTTAAAATAATTATATTCTTATTTTTTTCAGTATGACTAAGCATTGTGTGAAACATAAGACTTCAGAGAAACCCATTGCTGTGTGTTATGAACGAAATAAAAATTATAATCCTATTTAAATTATAATTAACACATCATTCACAAATGTTAATAAATATAAAAATTTCATATTCATTATTTTCTGGGGATGTTATATTCTCCCCCACCCCCTTAAATGAATTTTTCCCTCACAATTCTTTTTTCATACATTAAAAGATTCTGAATTTACATCTTCATAATTAATGAATTTTTAAGGGGTCATAAACATGTAACCAAAATTATAATGTGTATACTTATTTTCGTCAAAATACTGCATCTAATCTCCAATGTTGTCTAGACTATTCCTATAATACCAACTCTACGGACCCGACCATAAACATTACACAATCTTAAATTATGTTAATAATTTACATTGAATATATTTTAAGGTTTAGTTATTTATAGAATTATGTCATTAAATATACTTAAAAATTTAAATATTACATGTAGACACTTCTACTCAGTCTCCATTTGTTTCCTAAAATAAAAACTCTTGAAAGAAAAGAAACATGTTTAGTTCTGTGTTTTAGTCATCGTTAATTTTACATGATCCCATCCTTCACCCAATTCGCATTACATTATTTGATAAACATATAAAAAAATGGGATGAGTATAAAAATCATAGGAAGGGATACACAATTTAATAAAACTAAACGTTATTCAAAATAATAAATAAACCATGAATACTGTATCATAAGTAATACTTTTCACAATTATTTAGTAGTAAATATTCATTACTAAATAAAATCTCATTTATTACCCTTTTATAACCATAATATTACCTTAAAGCCCATATAAATCACATATAACAAATAAAGGTAACTTGGGACATAAAAATACCTAAATGAAATAACCATACGGTCGAGTTCCACACATATCATCAAATAGAATAGCCATGAGGCCAACATCCATACTCAATGTATTGGAGGATATAACCTAACCACCCTTCTTAATTTTCATGAAACCACCAATAATTGTTTCTACCATTTATCCACTCGTCAAATTTAAAATTTCCATTATAAAATCAAACACCATAAAATAATGCAAATATAAGCATTTTAGTAATAACATTTAATTTTAAATCACAGAAAATAATTTCAATATATTGAAATAATAAATCCATTTAAAAAATCATTTTCAGGTCCAAAACACCTAAAAACAAAATAAGGGGTTTCAATTTCATTTTTTTAAAACTCAATAAGGCTTATAGAGGAAGAAAAATAATGATTACGGTGGTGGAGAGGTCATTGTCATCGCAAACATAAAAAAATAGTTTTTGTCATTTAGTAAAACACATTGTCGAAAAAATATTCCCTTTTATTTAAATTAAATTTCCAAATGGTTTATTATACACAATATAAAAAATGTGGTGTATATAATCAAAACATTACTCAAAAAAAGAGATTGAGACAATTTCCTTTACAAAGATAGTATCTTTAGATTAAGGATAAATCAAAGGCATAATTATGTATGAAAAAATATAAATACACCCAATATTTGTTAATATGAAATGAAAAAATTAATAGTTCATTCACAATACTCATATAATTACATAATCAAGAAGGAGATGTTTAACCCAAAAAATGGAAATTGGGATAAGAAGTTCCCTTATAGAAACTCGATAGCCTAATGACATCATATTAAAATTCAGAAAAGGATTTGATGAATGTAAAAAGGGACTCTCATCACATTGAAGGAATATGTAACATAATAATCTTTAAAAGAACATATTCCAACATAATAAAATGTTAATTTAAAAGAAAGAACATAAATGTTGTCTTTAGCTAAAACAGGAGGGTGAATGGTTCCTCTAACGATTTGGTAACTTAAGAAACCGAAAACACATGAAAGAAGGATCATAAAATTAAGATGTAAATAAAAATAAATTATTGTAAATTAAATATATAATACAATCATGGTCAGTAAATACACAACACTAATGGAAATAGTTTCCAATATAGAATGAATCACACGGGAATAAAAAGTGAGATGAAAACCCCTTACATCAAGTTCGAATTTTCTTGTATGTTTCTTGTTCTTCCTGAATAATAAACATAAGTTAATTTGTACATAATTAAGAATCCATTTCATGTTTAATCTTTCTTTTATATATCTTATTACCTTTAAATAAAAATTTTATAATTATTTTTGTTCATATCGTTCATTTTGTCAATGTTCAGAACATGAGTCATAGATGAACTTGTTATAATTACAAAATGTAACTATGGTAAAAAGTCTAATATCTCCATAATGATATTCAGGACTAAGATATAATATATTTCATATATATCCAGTATATATGTATTTATAACAGTCCATATAATTTGGATATATGAAAATTAAATACATCGTTCATGGAGACAGTAAGCTGTACGTACGCATGAACGCTACTTTCATTTATTTTTTCTCATTTTTTAAGATTTAAACCCAAATTATACACAGTTATATTATTATTCAAAAATAATAAAATATTTTATATTTGTTAAATAATTTAATTAAGACCATACTTTATATGTTACATGTATGTATGAATAAGTCATATCACATTTAGGGGGCTTGTAGCCCGCACTTACCCAAATGAAATTATCATATTTATACAACATAAAATGCATAATGTTTTGTTATAAATGAAAATTAAAGAAGAATATAGATAAAATAAATATCATATTTATCATATATTAGTGTATTTTTATCTTAATGGACACCATAAGAGGTGGTCTGAGAAGATTGAACAAATATCATTGCGTGAGGCAGTAGATCGTCGTCCATTGAAACTGTTTGTTTTATACCCATCAGATGGAGGTGTGTGTAAGTGTAGTTCAAATACTTCTCATAAAAATGAACTAGTATATAATAGATAGTGGATTTTCTATGTAAACAAATAAGAAGAAGAACATAGAGAGTGGAGAAGCAAAATAAAAGAAAAAGAACTTGGGAGAAGACGTTACCACAAATCAGGTAACATTTTTTGATTTGAGCCAAAGGGCTCACATGAATTTACTTTTTCCTAGGGTAAGGCTTCTATGAGTAAGAGAGGGATATTGGGATATTATTTTGGTAGATTTTTGATGAGAAAATTTTGAATTAGAGGTGTGAGTAATCGTTAGAGTTGATGGATTTTTATACGGTGGTGTGGTTATTTAGCAAAGTTTGACAATATTATTTTATTATAAATTGAATTTGGATTTCAAAAGGTCCACAACAAATTAATTCTAATATATGGTGAATATTTTTAGAAATACCCCCATTCAATGGGTTATAGACAATTTTATGGCATAAAATTAACCTTATCTTTTAGCTTTAACCATTAGTTAACTAATTTAATATTTATCATGTCCTGTTGTATATTCATACTGTATGGTTAATATATTTACAATAAAATTCTAAGTAACCCAAAATGGTTCATTAATTACATTTTTAAAACTATATATGTCATTTGGCTGAATAATATATTTTTATGTTTGTCTTATCATTTAATAAAATAGTATTCATTTTAAATACTCATTTATGTCATTTTATAGACAATTAAAATTAGCACCTATAAAAACATGATTATTTAAAACAAACATACATTAATCCAAAAAAAATTATACTCATTCATAAAATTATTGGATTTCTTAAAAGTATCAAAATAAATTTCTTTTAATATTTATAATCTCATTTATTTTAAAAATTCATTAATGAGGTAATTTTTACTTCAATGTTGTGTCATAAATAAATTTATTTATTTGATGTCTAAAAATTGTAAATAAAATATAATGATGTGGGAAATAATTTTAAATTTATAGTGATTAATTATAGTCAAACTTATCTTCTATATATATTATTATAAATTTTTTTTACTAAGATATATATGTTTATGTCACGTTTTTATTGTCATTAAATTAATTTTTATGAAGTGTCATTTTCACATAAATTTGGCATTATGGGGTCCCCAAATCAAACTAAGGATACCCATGATTGGACATGAATCATAAAATAGGGTTAGGACAGGTTTTATGGTAATTTATTATTATTAGATTATTATTTTTTACACATATTTACAAAATTTTCACATTAACCATGGTAAATAAAATATTTACTGATGTTATTATTCCTAATGTATAAAAATAAATGTTACCTATTTCTATAATTTAGACCTCAGGATTCATAATATGGAATCCAATTTTCCAAATTAAAAACACATAAGTTGTAGAAATTAATTTAAAATTAATTTCCTTTTACAAAAAAACACGTGTTTTTAAGAAATAATAACTATCAAAATATTGACACTTATTTATGTTAAATCTCAATGTTAAATTACTTTATATTACAAACATTAGATTAAAGGGTAACAATATAATCTACCTACACTTTAAAACCCACAATAAGAACAATATAACTATATAAAAAATATTAAAAGGAATTTTTGAATTAAAATGCAGTATTTTTCACTGTTCATTTAATTATGAACATTATCATATAAATTCTAAAATTTTATCCAATGTAAATTTTGTTGTTCTGATTCTAAATAAAAAATTTATTTTGTTAAAGAAAATATATAAATGCGACAAAAACTATATTTAAAAAGTTTTCACCATCAAAAGGTGATAAATTGACCTTTTAAAAAAAGTTAGAATATTTTTGTTTAAATTGGATAAATTCACATTTTAATCCTAAAACATTAATTTGATAAAGGTAAAGAAACATAATATACATGTATAATCATAATATGGTTAGTTATGTATATTCCCACCAATAAAAAGGCTAGGCGTTAACTACCATTTAAAATAATTACATTATTATTATTTTAGTATAACTCAGCATTGTGTGAAACATAAGACATTGTAGAAACCGATTGTTTCTTGTTGGTTAGGCCACCGATCATAGCATCTGATTTAAATTAAAATTATTTTTTAATTCACAAATGTTAATAAATATGAAAACTTCATATTCTATATTTTCCTCGGATGATGCATATATGACTGAGGTGGTTGTCGTGGCTAAGGAATTAATGTCTTGTAGAAACTACATCAATAAAGAATACCTACCAATGATAATAATGAATCATCTCATGGACATAGATCAAGCCATATCTATGCAGTTTAGTATACTCCAGATGAGATTTCTCATTGGCCTTCAACTATATGAGGATCTATTCTAGTATCCTCTATTTATTTTAATAAATTTCTGATAGATGTATAACATAATCTATTATATCTATTATAACTATGGGAATTCATTCCAAAGTTATATAGAAGATTAATGTCATGGAAACTCTTGATACACAGCTATAGGCATGATTAGAGAATATATTTTAGTGTAAGTAGTTCCCCATTAAGAGATGTGGCTACCACTTCCTATAGAGTTTCCTCTTTTTTGAGATGATTGTAATTGACATAATCATCGATTGGGACAAGCTAGTTCCTTATCATGCACATGTGAATTTCTATCACCCATGGGTCTCATTCACATCACCCATGGGAAACACGTATATTCATAAGGCATAATGGTTTATCTAGGAATGTATAGAGAGGCCCCAGTGCATTTCGATGGGTATGGTGACATCCAAGATCGAGAGTCTATTTATGAGTGATCAGGGAATGCATATTTTAGAATTACCTCATGTTAAGATCATTTCTTTGATGTTTTTACTAAACATTTATTCATATTTCCACCTGATATAAAATATGATTTCACCATTGATTAGGTTTATTGTCAGGTTCTGGTTTCCATCCCTAATCATTGGATAAAACAAATAGATCTTAAAGAACTCATGATGTAATAGTATGTTATAGAGGTAAGTGGTTTTATATGACCCAGAACTTCACCTGTGGGTTCGCGCATCTTTATCTCCATGAATGTGTACGGTAGGCTCATATTTTTTATTACCAATGATTGAACAACTATAATGTGAATAACTATTATCCCCTTCCTTTTATATATGTCATCATGGACCATCTCTGAGGAATGATAAATGTCTCAAATATTAATTTGAATCGGGCTACCATCAGTTTTATGTGAGACAATCATATATTACACAATAAGTGTTCTAGAGATGGTATATATTGAACGAGTACTCTTTTATTCCATTCAACCATTCAAATTTTATAATTTTTCTCATGGATTTGATGAAAAGGGTTATCATCCCATTCATGGATTCATTTTTTGTGGTATTCAGTAATAAAATCATAGTGTATTATCACAATAGAGACAATATTACATCAATATTGAGATATTTCTGATCACACTAAGATACAAATAGCTATATGTTAATATCAGCATATTTCACTTTTGGATCAGTTATGATCACTCTAAGTGTCATATAATTACAATGAAAGGTTAATCTCTTGACCTAGATATTTTGTGTGCCACAGTCTCAAATGAGAATCACAAGAATGTGTTTGATATATGCAATTTTATGGGGATACCTTCATATTTTAGGTGATTCATATAGGATTTTTAACTTTTAGCATCTCCTATTATATGATTTAATGATAATGGTGTGAAATTTATATGGTATGTATCTTGTGCGATATATTTTAAGGATTCAAAGGGAATAATGACTTTTGTATAGGTATAAATCTTATCAGATATATGAAGAATCTATATAAAATATTGTGATTCATTAGTCTTCTGGCCATATGTAGTTCCGAAGCTGGGTGATTGGTTTATAGCATTTGGGACCCATGAGATGAGGCCACATTACTAGAGTAATACTATTCAGGACCCTGAGAATGTATTCATGGTTTATGATCAATGTTGTTAGATTCAAAATCATTTGGATGAGAATTTCAACATTTAATGAGAACCAAAAAGTCCCAAATACAAATCCGCAAAGTGTGACATGAATTTGAAGTACTGTGGGTGGTATTAATACAACCAGACATTCAAAATTGAGATAGATCATACCTCACAATGAGAAATTTCATGGATACCTCCATGGGATGGAGGAATCATAAAAATTTCATCTTGGATACCAGTAGTGATTGAAATTTTATGGAATTGTTTTTTGTGATGAAACTACAAGTAATGAAATAGCATGAGAAACCAATTATAGAATCTCTACCTATGAAATCATCTTTTTTGGGGGAACTAAATGTGATACATCTATGTAATCCTAAGTGGAATGTCCTAATGGAATGTTTATGTGGTCTAAACATACCTTAGGTTTGGTTCCATAATGGGAATGAGATCCTTCGTTTTTTATAGCACATATGGGTTCCTTCTAATTAATGGGACGATTAGGTACATTAATTTCATGACTTGGATGGGGAGTTTCACCTTCATCATAAAATATTTACTGAGGTGTATTCCATATGTATTGGTGATTTGGTATGGAGAGGTAGATATCAAGCTTCATCATGAGCTATTCCATTGGTCATTTTGTGAAGGCAAAGCACCATTGACCATTCGAACATATTCAATTTCACTCAATTCATTAGTGTAAATGAAAGTATGTCACTATGGATTTTTTGATGGGCTTGAAAGGAATCCATTTAAGAAACATTATATTATGTGTGGTTATCAACATGTTTACAAAGGTCATCGTATTCTTATAGATTCAAGATACCTTCTCAATTGATAACCATTGGAGGTATTTTATTCAAGATATAGTACACATTCATGGTGTTCCCCATTCTATCATATAAGAAAGAGATTCCTATTTACTTCAAATTTTTTGAAAGGATTACAAAAGGCATTGGGATCACTAGATCTCTTAAGTAGAAAATATCACCATTATACTGATGGTAATTCAAATTGTATGATACTAGGGTTAAAGAAAACACATAGATAAAGATTCCATGATATTAGAGGTTGATTGGAGAAACCTATACCTCTTTTTAATTTATCCTGTAATGAAATTTTTCAGATAACTATACAGGTTGATTCATATGATGACCTTTATGATAGGTTGTTCTCTTCATCTCTATGATACTTAGTAGAATGGGAGGTGGTGCTACTATGCATCCATTTATTTCAGGTGACAAAATAGATTATACCACTACATCAGAATCATATTTCTATATCTCAGTAAACTACAATGTCTGAAACCAATCATATCGGACAAACACTATATTGTGATTGTCATAACCCAATCCCCAGGGCTCGTGCCATGACTACCCCAAGCCCAACTTCTATAGGCTAGGGGATGGCGACTAGCACCGAAGGCGTATTCCCTAGAACTGGGAAGGCATTGCCTTTATAACCTATAACAAACACAACCACACACATAGTAAGAGACATAATTAAGTAAAATGAATAGTAAACATATTGAGTACAGTATGTAAAAGGGGATACAATAGAAGCCCAACTAGAAAGCACAAATAATAATGGAATTGACAAGACGACTGATAAGATAAATGCAGCACCTAGATCATCTACTACGAGTCCTACATGAAGGGTATGTACAACTAACGAGTGGACACCTCTGTAGTTCGCTTCATCTGACTTCCACCTCTTAGCCACCTCCTGTCCTAGTAACCTCATCCTTAGTTAGGGTTTTCTATCTTCTAAACCAAACACAATAGGTTTTGGGCATAGCCCATGCAGGGGTGAGTATAACGATACTCAGTAGGGATCCTGAGACACTCATGGTCTCACAAAATCCACCAAGGAAAAAACCCACGACATGAAATCAACTGACAACCCTACTTATTATTATGCCCATCCATTTACATAAGTTATCAAGTATTCCCATTTCAATAATGAGGAATCACATAGTCCAACTCAAAATCCTGAAGCTCAAATGTCCCCAAAGGAAGGAATACCATTAAGGTAAGTACCACACAGGTACGTCACATAGAAAAACACCACCAAGGTATTACCACAAAGGAATGTACCACATAGGTACGAAATCATCTCACATTAGGTATAATTTATGTAAAATAGTATAGATGATTAGATGTAACTACTAATTCATCTTACCCTATTAATAAGAAGACCCACGAAGGATCCCTAAGTGCTAACCCACATAGGATCACTAGGTGTTGACCCACATTGGATTTCTCGGTGCTGACCCACACAAGATTGCTAGGTGCGGACGCACATAGGATCTCTCAGTGCTGACCCACATAGGATTGCTCTGTGCTAACCCTCACAGGATCACTCAGTGCTGACCCACACATGAGCGCTTGGTGCTGACCCCCACACGATCTCTCTTCATTCTTCACGCCACAACCATCTATTGGGTTCCCCCACTCAGCTTGTTCATCTCAGTAAGAGTCTTATCCTCAAGCCACTGGTAGATATCAAACTACCACGATGTTCCAAAAAGAAGTATCACAATGAACCAATATTATATATGGGTCTCAACGTAATAAATGGTGCATCAATCAAAACCATGTCTGTGATTTATTAGCCTTTTAGTCCAGACGGCCAGGATGGATTCGTGATCGATCCAACCCGGACGTACTACTACATTATTCAAAACATTAGAGGGTATACTCAAAGAGACCATCTTGTTCCAAGGTTTCTAGAACTACTAACGGTTCGTCAAAGGGACACCCGGTGCTAAAGTTATGCCCAAAATAGCATAAATGGATCAAAGTTGGTGCGGGTACGGACCAATGAGGTTGGACCTATCACGACCCGTCCTCAGGGCCCGTTCCATGAATACCCCAATCCCGCCTCCCATAGGCCTGGGGATAGAGACTAGAACCAAAGGCGTAAATCCCGATAATAAGGAAGGCATTGTCTTTAAAAAGAGAATAAACACCATAGAGTAGACAAACTGAAGTAAACACTAATTAAACTGAAAAACACAAGTAAGTGATGGAAAGTAAATGTTCCAGTATACAAACCCAACTGAAGTGTAGTATAAAAGAAAAGTAAAGTACAACAACTGAAAGACAAAGCGGAAACAACCAGGACGTCCTATAGGAACTCCCACCTGAAGGGTGAGTACCGTCAGTCTCGTCGGCTCCTCGAGTCCGGCCATCCTCTCCGTGTACGTCCCACCTGATAGACCACCTCCGGGTATCGTCCTCCTCCTCAAGCCTCAACCACGATCAGCGCTGTCCATCACCTGCATCCAACATAATGTAGTGTGGGCATAGCCCGTGCAGGGGTGAGTATAGGATACTCAGTAGGGACTCCGAGACCCCCATAGGTCTCCTAGAATCCACGAATTATAAACCACAAAAAATAAATTGAAACAAAAGAT